>OX411711.1:4615000-5240000 GCA_948252095.1 Dicycla oo | reverse complement strand
ACTTAAGTATTATTTAGGAATGACTGTAACTATTTAAATACCTATCTAAAGATGTTATTCATTGTATCGACAATAACACATACTTATAAAATGCAAGATTGTTTAGTTTGATATTTAGATAGACTCATGATAGCACAAGTTTAAACCTTAGTGGTTTTTGGTTGCTATGTAATATGTAATCCTGTATTCTTTAGTTTAGATGATAAATAAAAATTAAAAAAACTTAAAAGTTTGCGATTAAGAAATTTAAAGACTAGCATCAGTTTTTGGAAACAACAATATCTACTATAAAGTTTGGAAATAAAATGTGGACATAAATTATTTAAGACTGTATAAAGACTAGCATCAGTTTTTGGAAACAACAATATCTACTATAAAGTTTGGAAATATAATGTGGACATAAATTATTTAAGACTGTATAAAGACTAGCATCAGTTTTTGGAAACAACAATATCTACTATAAAGTTTGGAAATATAATGTGGACATAAATTATTTAAGACTGTATAAAGGTACCTGTAATACTTGGTGCAGCAAAAACGCAAGCCACCACTGCTATACTTAACAGAACTGTCACTAGACGCGCCATTTCGTTCACTATCGAATTGTTCAGTACACTGAATACTGATCCCGGCTTTATGTAGTTTTTATATCCCATTATTATTCTTTGTACCAACAGCTTTTTGTAAGAAGCCTCGATAAGGTCTTGAAAAAGTACAACGAAGGCTATCAACGTGTGCAGAGAAACCGGTCCAGGAGGAACTACCTACACGAACATAAATAATGTGAATTGTAAATTTACACTAGGGCTGGTCGACATATTTTAGGCAACTTATGTTTTCCACATCACTAGTTAACTATTATGCGACAATACGACAACAGTTATTTTACTACCTAAATTTTAAGAGAAGTCTAGAAAGCATGTTTTATTTTATAAATAGAGGATATAAGATAGAGTATAAGAGGGTTTTTAATTTGTTTTTTGATTAGTGTTGTTTTGCCCATGTTCAAGATGGTGCGTTCTGTTGCCCTTCTGTTAGTGTTCACGCTATTCGCAACTACGTTTGCTCTTTAAGCTGAAAACACGTGGAATGTATTTATATTTTTTATAAATAGAGGATATAATATAAGAGGGTTTTTAATTTGTTTTTTGATTAGTGTTGTTTTGCCCATGTTCAAGATGGTGCGTTCTGTTGCTCTTCTGTTAGTGTTCACACTATTTGCAACTACGTTTGCTCTTTAAGCTGAAAACACGTGGAATGTATTTATATTTTTTATAAATAGAGGATATAATATAAGAGGGTTTTTAATTTGTTTTTTGATTAGTGTTGTTTTGCCCATGTTCAAGATGGTGCGTTCTGTTGCTCTTCTGTTAGTGTTCACGCTATTCGCAACTACGTTTGCTCTTTAAGCTGAAAACACGTGGAATGTATTTATATTTTTTATTAATAGAGGATATAATATAAGAGGGTTTTTAATTTGTTTTTTGATTAGTGTTGTTTTGCCCATGTTCAAGATGGTGCGTTCTGTTGCTCTTCTGTTAGTGTTCACACTATTTGCAACTACGTTTGCTCTTTAAGCTGAAAACACGTGGAATGTATTTATATTTTTTATAAATAGAGGATATAATATAAGAGGGTTTTTAATTTGTTTTTTGATTAGTGTTGTTTTGCCCATGTTCAAGATGGTGCGTTCTGTTGCTCTTCTGTTAGTGTTCACGCTATTCGCAACTACGTTTGCTCTTTAAGCTGGGAACGCGAGGATAGTACTTGCCATATATATATATATATATGTACAGACAATAACTATTATTAAATAATTATTATATATTATATAAACTTATTTATCGTTATAGATACCTACTGATTATGTCGTTATTTACGTACATCAAGGTCAATGTACAGGTTAAGCCGCAGGTCGTGGGTTCGATTGTCATCCAGGACAAACATTTGTGTGCATGACATGTCTGTTTGTTCTGAGTCTGGGTGTAATTATCTGTATAATAATAAGAACCCCACCGCTGTATCTCTACGTTGACGTCGTGGTGGGGCTTGCGTGCTGCAAGCTTTAGGTCTGTGCCGGTAGAGTTTGCCGGAACGGGTCTAGGATGAGGACCCAGACCAAGAGAGATACAGAAACCCGCAGGGCAGCATGTGGCGAGCTGTTAGGCAGTAGCGACCCCATGGACCCTATCTCCCGGGCGAAATCTTGTCCTCATCTCTAGCTTGCCTTTATTGGCCGGCTGGAGTGAACACTGACGAGGAACAGAGCTCCCACCTCTTTCTTGCCTTTATTGGCCGGCTTGAGTGGAGATTCGCAAGAGCAAATGAGCTCGGAGGAAGGAAGTATTCCAGTAAGGTGCTGGTAGGGATCTTGACCGTACTTCCGGGATTGTCCTGATAGCCGTGGAATACCTCTCCACTCCTCAAGCACGTCAGGAAGTGTTGCCCCCTTTCGCTACGTCACTATGTGCTAGCGGCCGTTTCCGGGGGCCCATTATTGTGTGTGCAAGTCACCCCCTGCCCTTTTATCCGTGTATAATATATAACATTGGTCAGGCAGGGGACATAGTTCTTCCATAGTTCAAGTTACCCAATCCACTTTAGCCACCCAGACCCATAGCCCAATATGTATTGTTTCCACGTACAACAATATAGTCCTGTACCAACCGGGGGTTGTCCTTGGGTGCACTTGCATAGTGCATACAAGGATAATAGTCGGTTGGTGCCTCCTCATCATTTAAAATTATCTAAGGGGCCTCTGCGAGTTGACTTCGGCTCCTCGTACGCCTTCCAAAGGTCCGGGACCCCAGGGTCCCGAGAAATGTAAATAATAATAATAATAAAAAAATAATATTTTTTGTTTGTGCAATTATGGACGAAGTTATTCTGACGAATAACTACCGGAGACATATTATGAAGGACGGGACGGTTGATGTGTGTCGGGCATGCCACCGTCCGGGTGAGTCCATCAGACATTTTATCTCTGGTTGTTCTCGTCTGGCTAACGGCGAGTACTTGCACAGGCATAATCAAGTGGCCAGGATTTTGCACCAGCAACTTGCTTTGAAATATAAACTTGTGGATTCTGAGGTACCGTATTACAAGTATGTGCCCGACCCAGTTCTCGAAAATGACCATGTCACGTTGTACTGGGATCGGTCTATCATTACTGACAGGACTATTGTCGCCAATAAGCCTGATATAGTGGTTATAGATCGATTAGTGCGCCGCGCAATGATTGTCGATGTTACCATTCCACATGACGAGAACCTCGTGAAAGCTGAGAAAGAGAAGCAAATGAAGTATCTCGACTTAGCACACGAGGTTGTTGACATTTGGAATGTGAGCTCAGCTGTCATTGTGCCGATTGTAGTAACGGCCAATGGCCTGATGACCGAAAGTCTCGATCAACATCTTTCGAGGCTCTCGTTTGGCGGTTGGATCAAGGGCCAGATTCAGAAGGCAGTACTTCTTGATACGGCTCGCATTGTGAGGAGGTTCCTGTCTCTGCAGCCCTAACCACCAGTTGGACTTAGACTTGGGGCTTGGACTTTGCTCCCGCTACTGGCGGATCACTATTTTTTATATTTTTAAATGTTATTTTTTTAATGTTTTTTATAAAAAATATTTAAAAATGTATTTAATAAGTTTTTAAAATGAATAAAGGACATAATAATAATAAATACTTTATTTCAGAGCATGGTGTCCATTTTGTTAGTAACATATAAGTATGTATTTACAAAAAAAGTAGTATATGTAGTATATCAGTTATCAGTTTCCATAGTACAAGCTCTGCTTAGTTTGGGATCAGATGAGCGTGTGTGAATAATGTCCTAGGTTATTATTATTATTTTTGATATTTCTCGGGACCCTGGGGTCCCGGACCTTTGGAAGGCGTACGATGAGCCGAACCCAACTCGCAGAGTCCCCTTAGATAATTTTAAATGAGGAGAAGGCACCAACCGACGATTATCCCTGTATGCACTTTGCAAATGCACCCAAGGGTAATCCCCGGAAGGACTATTGTTGTACGTGGAATCAAAACGTATTGGGCTATGGGTCTGGGTGGCTAAAGTGGATTGGGTTACTTGAACTATGGAAGAACTATGTCCCCTGCCTGACCAATGTTATATATTATACACGGATATCGTCTGATCAAACGTGACAGCACGGCACCTTTTTTGTGTCAATTGTGGGCTGGCTAAGTATAATGGGTTTTTCACCAAGTCGACACGTGAGACTCGTGTGTCCAGTTGGTGAAACTCAAATGAAGTGGAACTGATGATGACACCACCGACAGATGGCCATCGGCACTACTATTTTTTCCCTAAGTATTTCACGGGTTGCGATTCGATTACAATGCATGTGGTGGTGGTGACTTTACCATCAGCTCCAGTTCTCCTGGTTCTTACTAGGAAAACTCCTCAACAATTAACTTCCCTACATCGGGAAAAGCAATATTTTGTAAAAGGTGATGAGCAGTTGACATAGGGCTATTGTAACTTAGATAAATTACAGACTGATCCACTAAAAATTGAATAATAAAAACAATTTTACAAAACCAAAAAAAAAAACAACCACTCCCAAAAAAAAAAAATACTACAATTATGCCAAGTATGTTTAAGTCCGATGTAATAGCGGGCAAGCCTGTTGAAAATCCATGGGGCACAAATCCAGACTCCGGGACTAAACCAACGAGGCAGTGAATACTCGTTCATAGAAAATACAATCTTTATTATAAAAATAAAGATATTTAACACCGAAGAATACACATGCAGACAATTTAATGTTATTGTATAATTTTATGTAATGAATGAAAACAAGTTTTCGATTCCTTTTTTATCTTCTAGGTCAACTTCCCGGCCATCTTTCGCAGTAATGTTGTAAATATATACTTATTATAGTAAAAATTTTATAAGTACCTAATAGTTCTTCTTGTATGTGTTGAAAAATATCCGGATGTTTTTAATTGCCAAGTACTTGCTGGTCCTCCGAGCTGTGTGCGAACGCGCGTTGTCATGCATCAGCGTGAAATCTGAGCCACAACTTTGTGCAAATGGGTGAACATAAGGCCCAAGGACATCTTCAACGTAACTTTCAGCGTTCATATTGCCATTTACAAAAACGAGCTCAGTTCGTCTGTTCTTCATAATACCCGCCCATATCATCACTGTGGAGCCACTATAAGGGTGCACTTCCTGGACTCATCTCAGCCCTTCAGCAATTCCGGGACGTCGATACATCTTCTTGTATCAGGCCTTAGGTAATCCAAACCAGGACTCATCGCAAAATAAAATTTTATCCTATTGCTCCTGGATCCATGTCAAGTATTCCCTAAACTATTCGTTTCGATGGGCACGATTCCCATGGCGTATAGGTGGCCACCTAATTGGGTGTCGTGCTCGTAGGCGGTATTCATGTAGTTATTTCTCACGGTTTGGTGGCTAACAACAACACCGCTTGAGAATTGTAGGTTTTAACCTATCTCCTGGCCGGTTACAATTGGCAGACGTCTTGCAGTCTGTTGTATGTATCGGTTCTGTCGAGCAGTTGTACTTCTTCCACGTCCTGGGTGCTGCTCAGCAGGATCCCCTGTATTAACGTACGCTGCCAAAGACGACAAATCACGCTTCTATTGACACCAATATGCCGAGACACATGGGACTGATTTCTTCCCGCTTGTAGCATTCCTACAGTTCTCTGCATTTCATTGGCAGTCAAATGGCGTCGCTCTATGACATAAAAATGCAGTTTTTGAAATAATTTTGTGGTGAGTAGCACTCACTTTTTTCAAAAACTGTATATGTCAAAATGATAAAAGTGAGATACCCTTGTGACCTTTATCGAGCAACGAAAACGCATGTAATCGAGAAAAAAAAATATTTAAAAAAAAACCCTAAACATAATAATGTTTCCGAGAAAAATATTGTAGGTATACTGATCTAAGAAAAAAAAAGTATCAATTAATAAAACATGCAGTTTCTGTAAATGATGCGTGTTGCTTAGGACTTGTTTTTTGACCCGTAGTTAACTCAACCAATGGTTTAAACATTATAACAAATGGTTCAATTTTAGCTAAATGTGAAAGGCTAAACATGAATGTAATCATGTTAGCTCATTCATATTAAAGCATAGTAACTATTGGCATAACTCATTCATATTCACCATTCACCATTACTTACTATATTTAACCATTGGTTGAATTAACTACGGATGAACAAACCGGCCCTTAGACTTTTTTGATGTGATGTGTGTATTATTGGTTGTGTGAATTGCGACGGAATAACAATTATAAATGTAACTGTAGACTTATTACTATTAACTCAACATGAAATATAATATAATATCAAAACTTAGGCAAAATCACAATCATGTACCAAATGCACTTAGAGAAAAGGTAAGTTTTGTAAATTTGTTAGGTTAGGTTACATACATATGTATGTAAAACATAAGACATTTTCTCGAATGGACTTTTGCGCGAATCCACTTGCGCGAAAAGATAGTTGTGCGGAAAAGTTTCGGAAATGAGATTTCTTCATAACATCACGCATGTATTCTTTTAAAGGATTGTCCAGGGGTGTATACTGTAAATATTACACCTGACAATAAACATGAGGTCAAAATCATTTTTTTATTATTAGCTAAATTAACTATTTACTTCCAGTATGTCTATAACTTGAATACAACCGGCGAATTGTGGGTGTACTATTCGCAGTATACACACGTGCCCAAACCTTTCAGGAGGAGAATAAAAAATAATTTCTTGCCTTTATCTGCTCGTTAACATTCCATTATCTATGGTGTGCTATATGATATGCTAGCTTGCACAATGGTGTAAGGGCATGACTGGCGAGAGCTTCGTGGTCAACAACCTCCTGCCAAGTATCTTGGCTAGATGCCTACTTATTGGCCCCAGGTGCATTACCGAAAATAATAATTGTCTCACTGCAGGGCAAATGCCTCCCTTTCCTTTTTCCACTCAACTCGATCCTGAGCCAATATGGACCAATCCCTCCCGTAAGCGTCAAGTTCGTCCCGCCAACTTCGCCTGGGTCTACCGCGATGCCGTTGGACGTTTTCAGGAACACATGTTGTGGCGGTCTTAGTCCACAATGCATCCGACACTCGACAAACGTGTCCCATTTGAGCTTGGCTGCTTTTTGGGTGACGTTTGCGATTTGTAGAAATAAATATTTCATATTTAATGATACAGAAACGTATGTGTTTGTAATAAAATCAGCCTTCGATTATCATATTAGTACTCGTAGTATGCGGTGTACCTACACCGAACAATAAAGTGTCACCACGAGGTGTGACTGCGTGATAGTGATTAGATTTTCTTACTATGTTTTGTTCCACCCGATAAAATTGTACAGTAATGCTATTCTGTAAAAATCTCACCGTGAAAACTTAGGTGAAGTGAGCTTTTTGTGAGCTGCCATTAGTGTCAATCCCTTTTTTTTTTGTGGATGGGAAATCATCAAATAACTTCTCCCGCTCTGGGTGGAGCGGGAGGGCGTGTCAAACTTCTACTGACTAAAACCCACCCGTGTTCCTTCAGTTGCCTGTGCCAGGGCTACGGTAACTCTTTCAAACAACCCGCAACCCCGGCGGCCATCGGCCCTAGCGAACCCCTTCAGCTAGTGCTGACATCTCTTTGAGGCGCGCGTGGAACACAACGCGCCGTCGACCCGAGCCTGGTCCTTACCGGACGGCGAGCTACCCGTTGCTCGCCATCCGCAAGCCCGCGCCTACGGTGGCCGGGAATCGGCTATCGATTCCCGACGCCCAGGGTGTCTCCTGCGGCGACTAGGGGCGTGAGGGCGCAAAGATTGCCTCTCCCTCACGCGTTCAGCCTCCTCCTTCGCGAGCATTACAGCTTCGCAGAAGGAGGTGACGGCTTCCCATGCACTCTCGCTCCGTACCATGGCCTGTACCAGGGCCGGACGCGAGAGATCGCCGCCGCCGATCGCCTCCGCGAGGACGCGGCGGTGCTCTGCCCAAGCCGGACAGACCTCCACCGTATGCTCCACCGTGTCCTCCGGGCGATCCACACAGTGGTAACACCCGGGCGTTTCCTCCCGCCTTATCCGGAACAGGAACCTCCCGAAGCAACCGTGTCCGGTAAGGACCTGCGTCAGGCGGAAGGTGAGGGTGCCATGACGCCTCTCCAACCACTCCTCAAAGAGGGGACTTATCGCCGCAATTGTGGCGTGCCCAATTAGTGTCAATCCCTGGCATATGGTTGAATAACAGCTCACATAGAGCTCACTTCACCTAAGTTTTCACGGTGAGATTTTTACAGAATAGCACAGCTGGTATACAGGGTGGCAGGGACATCCACGCGCAACCTGCTACTGTGGATTCAGTACATGATTCTGGAACCCCATGCGTTGAACTTCTTCGTCGGTTATTTTAAAAATCGCTATTCTATGATTTTGTCCGCGCAGGTATTGCACTTTTATAGTCCGGAAACAGCAGTTTTTTGATTTATTAACTTTAGAAAAATTTCAACGCAGTGGGATCCTGAATCTTGTACTGAATCCATGTTAACAGATTGTGCGTCGATGTCCTGCCATCCTTTATAATACAGATAATGATCTATCATTAACAAATCAATCAATCAATCTGCGTAACCTTTTCAAAACTATTTTGGGGTTGGCTGTTCAGTCTAACCGGGTGCAGTTGAATACCAGTATTTTATATGGAGCGACCGCCTATCTGACCTCCACAACACAGTTACCTACGGCATAACACGATACCCCTTGGTATGAAAGACTGGTTGTCAGATTTTTGAACTTCTGACTATCCGTAACGACCGTTAAAGATCTACATATGAGAGCCAGGACCCAACGGCTTAACGTCTGAGGCACGGAGGAGTCTCGATAATGTATGGTCACACATCCAGGAACCGACCGCGGCAAGCGTACCTACCTTCGATCGACTCGTGCGGGTGTTATCATTTAGCTACGAGCCCCTATTAATATGTATATTATTAATATCTGCCTAAATAGGTATTTATTCTAATTAACAAAATTAAGCTAGTAAAAAGCCGAAGAAAGGCCTCGCTCGTTTATACAAACACTTAAATAATGCGTTTTAAAAGTTTTACAAGATTACTACACCTAAACTAATTTGTATTTTAAACTTACATAGGTTATAAATAAATAATATAAACCAGGGGAAACCCAGTAGGTAATATAAATAAATTGGGAAATAAGTCAGTTTTGAGTGGTTTACGAATCACATTGTTTGTATACTTAACTTTATTCAAGGTAATATTACGTCAAGTTGGCGAGGAGCTAAAACGTTTTCTATGAGATAAAGCTGATTTTAAGGCTTAGATAGGCTTAGGCTTTCATTGTAGATTGACGGCCTAGCATGAACCGTCACAGGACAAGATTTTTACTTTGTTTTAAATCGAGATTCATGCACCATTTCCCTGTCCCGTGATTACATTGTAAATGATAGGTACGCTAACTATTGTGTCTGCTTCGCGGACTGTGTTAGAACCATCGAAAATTATTTTCAAAACTACATCGTTGTTCCCTACATCATTGCTTTTATTTGAATTTCAACCCTGCAAACGGATTCTTGCCAGCGAATATGTTGTTCTTTATGACGCCAACGCTGATACTCTTGTCAATGGCAAATGCTGCGCCGAGGTTCACTTTTTCCAGAAGGCTGAAGTCCGGCCCTCTTTTGCCTGAAATCAATGTTTTTACAAGTTAAATTTAAAATAAAAAAACCCTACATAAATTTACCCTCTTTTTTGCTACTCAATTATCAGACCCTGATTGCCATCAACCTATTCATTGAGACCATTTTAATGAACCCAAACTCTACCTCTTCTGTAAGTTGGTGAGGAAGTTGGATATCCTGCAAATTCTAAGTAATGCTGGAGCAACAGTTCAAGGTAACTATTATTCTAATATCATTGAAGTAACAGAATACCAAATTTCGATTCGATCAGACCTGTGGAAGATGCGCACATCCATTCATCTACTAGAAAAGAACTGATAGCCTTCATACGGTTGAATTGATTTTCTTGAATCATAGAACACTCTCGATCAAGTCACCTTTTAAACAAAACAAAAAAAAAAATCTAAATCGGTTCAGTCGTTTGGGAGCTACGATGCCACAGGGGGTTAAAAATTTAGTCATTGTTGTTTTTGGAATAGAAACGTTTGAAAGTAGCGCCTGTGTCAGAAATATTGAAAGGTAATCGTTGTGTGGGTATGAGCTCGTGATGGGGAAGGATGAAACGCATGTCATGAAAAGAGTGATGAAGATAAATGTTGATGGATAGACAGGAAGAGGAAGACTAATGATTCAATGGATGGATTGTCAGAGGGATGATACTCGTATGAAAGTAATAGGATTAAATGATTCATCTCCATTCTCACGCAGGTAGCGTGACAGTTGACTGAGGAGAATGGAAAAATATAGTAATAATTGTTTAAGTCTTAGACTGGCTATCTGGTATGCGTTTCATCGAGGTCCTACATTACCCCAAAATTCAAATTCTTACGTTTCACAGATCTCGAAAAAATCTTCTGTCTCATATGGACAAGAAGAAGAAGAAGAACATTTACAAAGGTTCCGTTTTGTCTTTAAGCTCGGAACTCCTTAAAAAGTGGTTGCGGCGACCGCAAGTAACATGGGACATGGGCAGAAAGATGATGTCAATGGGAAATCAGTCGTCGTAGTAATGATCGATGACTACCTCCTTGGTCTAGTGGTTGCAAGCGTTACTGCTGGGTAAGTCCTGGGTTCGATTCCCGGGTTGGGCCAAGTGTTATTGTTTTTTTTTTTTTGCCATCAGGAATTTGTCGGAGTCTGGATTTGTGCCGGTTGATGGCAATAAGCTCGCCTCCTATTACATGGGACTGACACATAACTGGCGCAATGTGAGTGTACTGCAGGTACACTTCTGCCTAACCTTTCGGGGATTACTGGCGTGATCTTAGTTATGTAGTACTGATCGTAGAGTTTAGAAAATTAGCCCCCCGATAATGTTATTGTTAACCCCCGACGCAAAAAGAGGGGTGTAATAAGTTTGGCCGATATGTGTGTGTGTGTGTTTAATTACAATACTCGACGAGGAAATGCTATTCTAAACTTAATGAATACCGGTATTACCTTCTGTGTTTGCCTGAATATTTACACCGCCGTTGCCCTCAAAAATGCCGAATGTTTGGCTTTGGCCTGCTGCCAGCGCCAAACCGAGGGTACTGTCTCTGATCAACGCAACTTTCGCTTTGTCAGGCGCTGGAACGATACAACGAGAAAAAAGTATTAAATCAAGCAATAGCTAAAGGATTAACCAAGGATTGCAGATAGAAAATGCAAGGTGTAATCGGAAATGGTAATTATCCAAGGACTAGGTAGCATTGCTAGCAAGGACTAGCTACTATACATAATTACCCCTTGCATTTACTGTTCACAATTACCCTGGGTGATTATACGACATACGTCGTTTTCCTTATCTATCGAATGAATAAGTCTATTGATTCAGATGATGATGATGATCACCTCGAGCCCTACAGTTTCATTTAGATCACCCATTCATTGGAGTAATGCCACCAACATTGCTCCAGTGTTTATAATGAATGCAGTGAAAGCGACTAAAGTAAATACGCTTACAAGAAAACCGGCAACCTTATCGAAGATGTCCTTTGTTGGTCGTATTGAGAATCCACAATAAAAAGCAAAGTTAATTTTATTATTCTACTTTAGCATGATTTTTTGTGTTCGTGAATGTATCAGATTTTTCCTCAAAAATGTTCGGAGTTTGCTGTTGTATCAACCTGTTTTTATGTTGTTGTCGTATGTTTTTTTCAAAATGCACATACAGGGTCAAATTAAATTAACTAGCAAAACTTCGCAGACGTGACGGGTATCGACATCTAAATATGCATGTATGATAAAGCCAAAAATAAGTTAATTTGATGATGTTTTTACGGTCATCAACCGTAGTGTAGTTGAAATATCAGTTAAAAAAATCAGTTTTTTGTTGTGACAGACGGACAGACAGACAGACATAAGGGTTCCGTACCTCAAAAGGAAAAAACGGAACCCTTATGTCTGTCTGTCTGTCTGTCTGTCCGTCTGTCACAGCCAATTTGCTCCGAATCTAATGGACCGATTAAGTTGAAATTTGGTACACGTATGTATTCGTGTAACCCAAACACGGACGTGTAACGTAATTAAAAATTAAATAAAAAGGTTTTGCAAACTGTACCGTGTGACAAATTAAATGAAAGGGCTTACTGTGAGGGTCTCAAATATATATATATATTTTTTTATAATTTTAAAATAAATCATTTTAAAGTTATTTAAGAAAATAGACGAAAATTGACCATTCCCCCTTATCTCCGAAAGTACAAGCCTTAAATTGTGAAAAGAATGCAGAAAATAGTTATATATATATATACATAGATTACAGGAAAACTTATAAGAAGTCTATGGTCTTAAAACAACATGGTAAATCTCTCAATATTGTGCATACAAACTTACATTTGCAGTTGGAATGTATGGGAGAACACGTTTTTCAACTACAATGTTAAGTTTGTTCTTTTCATTTCGATTCGATTCATCCCAACTACGGAACCCTTCATTGTGCGTAGTCTGACACGCACTTGGCCGGTTTTTTTAGGGTCATCAACCGCCGTGTAGTTAAAATATCAGTTTTAAAAAATCTGTTTTTTTGTCTAACTTCACGTACGTGATGGGTATCGGATATCTAAACACGATAAAACAAATAATAATAATAATGGTGCCTCCTCATCATTTAAAATTATCTAAGGGCGAGTGGCTTCGGCTCCTCGTACTCCTTCCAAAGGTCCGGGACCCCAGGGTCCCGAGAAATATCAAAAAATAATAATAATAATAACCTGGGTCATTATTCACACACGGTCATCTGATCCCAAACTAAGCAGAGCTTGTACTATGGAAACCAGATAACTGATATACTACATACACTACTTTTTTTTTGTAAATACATACTTATATAGATAATTACACCCAGACTCAGGACAAACAGACATGTTCATGCACACAAATGTTTGTCCTGGATGGGAATCGAACCCACGACCTGCGGCATGATAGGCGGTATCTTAACCAACCACGCCAACTGGTCTGTCAAAAAAAAAAAAAAACAAAAAAATAAAACAGATTTCTCAACTCATACTTCAAGTAACAATACTACCAGCGGTCGATTTTATTATGGTGTAGGTACAAGGTTAACTACAAAACATTAAATTGGCGAAAAAGTTCAAGGATTTGATGAAGAAGTCGTGTACAACAAGAATTTTACATTGAATAATTAAGTAATAAAACAAAAATCCATATTGCATTTTGGCAAATAGCGGCGACATGAAGCGAGCGGGTAGAAATTAACATGACAGTGTTAAAGTAATAATGATAATACAATAATGTTATTTAAAATTATAAGAAATACATGTTTTCCCCTAATAGATCTGATCTACGATATAATTATTCATGTATAAATGAAATAATAATCACCTGGAGCTGCGTAGACGCAGGCAAGGAACAACAAAACCAGAGACACGGTACCACGCACCATCCTGCTTGCTCAATTACTGACCCAAATGAATTGGTGATGTTGTTTGAAAATCTCAAATTCAAAAATGTTTTATCATTCACAAGCTATATTATTCGGTCACACTTCCTTGTTGCTTATAGAGAGAAAAATAAAAGTTAAGGAAATGTAAAAACGCATATCATTTCACTTTATTAAATTACTTATTTAATAAAGTGAAATGAATAACATATAAAAAAAGTAAAATCCGACTTCAAAAACCTAAAATTAATAAAATAAGTTTCATAAAAAACTGAACGGCTTCTGGAGTCTGTGCCAAGCTAAGGTGCATTGACATTGAAAAATTGAAGACACCGACTTCAGAAGCTGTTAAGTTTTTATAAACGTTATTTTATTCATTTTAGGTTTCTGAAGTTTTTACTGTTTTTACTTTTTAAAGTAATTTTATTTTCCATTTTTAGTTGAATATTACATAAGCCCAACACGAACGAAAAGAAGAATAATCAAAATCCGCTTAGAAATGCCGGAGATACAGTACATTTATGCATATAACTTCGTGCATAAGTTAATTTACCTAATGTATTATATACTTAAACCTTCCTGAAAGAGAAAGAATTATTAAAATTGGTTTACTAGTTTTCGAGAAAATCGCGGACATACAAACTTCATACATAGGTGCATACATACATATGGGTCGAATAGAGAACCTACTTTTTTGAAGTCGGTTAAAAAAGGGAAATGTATGGTCCCAGTACTCGTCGCCAGTTTATTTGCATAACCCTCTCACGCATATTAAACATAGTAATATTTGTTATATCAATTTCATTACTGTTAATAATTAGCGGAATTTTTAATTATTTATATCGTCAATCTATTTATATAATTAACGTATATAGAGTAGTAAAGGTGTTTGGTGGTAAGTTGGTGACATCAGCAAAAAGATGCATTAGAACCATCGATCACTAATAAACAACTAGAGATCGATGATTAGAACTTACTTGAACGTCGAGTACGAAACGAGTGATGTATGTCTATCTTCCTCACACTAGCAGCCACTCGCTTGCACTTTCTCGTTACTGTGCGCGTGCAACGTGACTTTATGATACCTACATAAAATAAAAAAAATGTCACCAACTTACCTATATCAGCAAAAAACATTTTCTTACCTTACTTATAATAAAACTGCAGAGTTTGCTTGTTTGAACGCACTAATCTCCTGGATCTACCAATAGGATTTAAACATTTTTAGCCCAAATTTTGATATATGTAAAACATCCCGCTACGACCCTGAGGAGCCAAGCAAAAAGAAAAAACGCTAAGCAAGCGAAACCTGATAAAATTAAAACAAGGGCGTTTAACTTTATACAAGTAATTTATTAAAAGGATACAGATTATGTTACAACCGTATCTGATAATGTTAGCACATTGACTATGACAGATTGAAAATACTAGAGACACATGGCATGACTATGTATCATTGCTATAATAATTTGTGCAGGCGTCCATACTTTCATCATCCTCTCTTGGACGCAAACGCTTCAAGGTCAAGCCCATTGATGTGGAGAAACCTTCATGCTTTGGATGATGGATCCCTTTTGTTAAAGCATCGGCGACCATGTCTTCAGTTGATCGATATCGAACAGCAACTTTCTCTCGAACAAAGTGATAACGAACATCAATATGTTTGCTGCGTGGATGGTACATGGCATTACCTGAAAGAGTAATTGCACTTTGACTATCGCAGAAAAGTGTGATTGGTGTACCTTTCAGTTTAGGTGAAAACTCGTCTTCCAGCTGTTTTAAACAAAGTGCTTCTTGTATTGCAGAAGCCATTGACATACGAGTATACTCAGCCTCTGTGCTGGATAATGCTACAGTTTGCTGTTTTTTGAATTCCAGCTTATTGCTGCTTCCTGAAACAAAAATACGTATATATAACCTGCGCAAGTCTTCTGGATCATTTGCCCAGTCAAATATCAAAATCAAAAGTCATTTATTCAAACTAGGCTGAGAATCAGCACTTTTCGAACGTCAAAATTACATAAGACAGTCCTCCAAAACGCCCGCCCTTCACCACTTCCTCATGCTTGAGCTGAGGAGAAAAAGTGGCGCAACAAACTCTCCAGCAGCACAACAGTCTGTTTGTTCAGTAAAAAAAAAATCTATACAACACTGCGCAAAATAATAGATATATCTAAGTACATTATGCAACACAAACATTAAATTAAATTAAATTATTTGCTCTATGTAGCTAGCAACGCCAATATACCAAAAAAAAAGAAAAGAAAAAAAAACGAGAAATCGAAAACTATACTCAAGCAGAAATAAAAATACAAAACTAAAAACGTAAGCAGAACTTTATACATAAATAAAAGCCTCCAATAATAAAGGGCGTACCCACTTACATATAGGCGTACATGTAGTCGTAACTCAAAGTCACAAATGATAAACTAGGACCATCGAAGTAAAATAAACAACGAGTGAAATTACTAAAAACAAAAGAAAACCAAAGTCAGCAAGACGACCAGTCACCACAAGCAGCACCCGTTCAAGACCATAACCCAAAGATCAGCCATTACCCCCCTCGCCATATTTGAGGGAAGGAGACAACCGGACCCCCGACGCTACCGTAAGCAGTGACATCTAAGGGAGCATGACGAATTTGCTGCCGGTTGCTCAAGCAAGAAAACTATGATCAATTGTGTATATCAGGCCTGGTTCCTTATTATAAGTCGGCAGCCAATTATTTGTTGATATGGTATATTCTTTATGACTTAATTTTGGGTTTCAGCCTTTTTTAACTTCACCTTGGCATCAGTAGGTGTCCATACTGGCTTGCAGTTTTGCATTCCAAAGCGGGTAAGTACCTTTTTTATGTAGATTGACTGATCTATGGAAATTTTATGTTCAGTTGTATTGTGAGAAATATTAAATCCAATACATTGCTTTACAGTCCCCATACCCCTCATATTGAATATCTCTTTTACTGCTATAGTTGACCTATGCTATAGGTCATCAAAAAACTTTTTTTTTCGGAACATTTAAAAAAAATATATAATACAAAAGTGGAATTTATATTATTCACATTAGAATAGTGCAAACTAGTATTACAAGTTGTGATAGTTGACGTAGTATATTCTAAGTAGGTTCCATAAGGTTTGACATACGGACAATCATTTTTAGGATTCCGTACCTCATAAGGAAAAACGGAACCCTTATAGGATCACTTCGTTGTCCGCCTGTCAGTCTGTCAAGAGCCTTTTCTCAGGAACGCGTGGAGGTATCAAGCTGAAATTAATATCAAATATGTAGGTCTACGGTCCCTCGGAGCTCTAAAAATATCAAGTTTTTAAATAAACGCAATAATTTTTTTTTTTTTTTTGGTGGGAAATTATCAAATAACTTCTCCCGGTCTGGGCGGAGCGGGAGGACATGTCAGACTTCTACTGACTAAAACCCACCCGTATTCCTTCAGTTGCCTGTGCCAGGGCCACGGTAACTTTTCAAAAAACCCGCAACCCTAGCGGACCCCCTCAGTTAGTGCTGATATCTCTTTGAGGCGCACGTGGAACACAACGCACCGTCGATCCGGGCCTGTCGGTCTATTCTGTAAAAATTTCACCGTAAAAACGTAGGTGAAGTGAGCTTGAATGAAGTCATTCCACCTGATGTTAGGGATTGACACTATTAACAGCTCACTCTACGCTCACTTCACCTAAGTTTTCACCGTGAGATTTGTACAAAATACCACTGCTGTTCCTTACCGGACGGCGAGCTACCCATTGCTCGCGGTCCGCAAGCTCGCGTCTACGTTGGCCGGGAATCGGCTGTCGATTCCCGACGCCCAGCGCATCTCCAACGGCGACTAGGGGCGTGAGTGCCTCCCTAATGCAACTCCAGGGCAGGGTATTGACCGCCGGGGTTGCGGGTTGTTCGAAAGAGTTACCGTGGCCCTGGCACAGGCAACTGAAGGAACACGGGTGGGTTTTAGTCAGTAGAAGTCTGACACGCCCTCCCGCTCCACCCAGAGCGGGAGAAGTTATTTGATGATTTCCCATCCACAAAAAAAGGGCAGGGTATTGAAGGTATTGGCGATATCTGGAGACCCCGCCAAGACGACCCCACCCCACCCACACATTATGGCGTCCACCGTAGAGCGCCCCCTGCGGAAACCAAACTGGCTCTCCGCCAAATCCGGCCCCACCCGCAACAACGCAATAAAAATACGGCCATTTATGCGTCATATTTTGTTACTCTGAAATAAATCACAACCTATAGGGAGCTGCAATCATGAAATTTGACAAGAAGGTCTTACAGCACAAATATAAGAAAAAGTCCGAAAATCGTTATTTTTTGCGATTACAAACTTATATTTGCAGTTGGAGAATAGACCGTGACGTATATCGATGTATGGGAGAACATGTTTTTGGGTTAAATTCTTTTCAACTACGGAACCCTTAATGGCCTTAATTGTACGTGGTCCGACACGCACTTGTGCGGTTTTTTGTTTCGAAAACTCTATAGATACCTACCAGAAATGTTTTGCTTTATAAAAGAAATAAGGGAAATAAGCCAAATACGAGTGCTAAGGCTATTCCATAGTCACCATGCGTAAAAACCTATTCATATCTTGAATTTCAGGATCTCCAAAAGAAAACAACGTTTACATATATTATAAAAAAAATCTAATTGTGGTTTATTCGATCATTGAAATGTTATTTTAATAAATAAAAAGTATTTATGTGTATTGTCTTACGTCTACTTAAAATATTGACAAACAACTTTTATTTATATTTTTATCCTATACAAATTAATGATATAGGTACCATAGGACGGTGTTAATGCTAACAAAATTCCTTTTACTTCTTCCTCCAGAACGGATTCTTGGCAGAGAATATTTGGTCCTTTATAGACCTTGCTACAGAGAAAATTTTATCAACGTCGATATTAGCGCCTAAAGCGATGCCAGTGCCGGAGTTCACGTTCTCTAGGAGAGTGATTTCTGGAGCTTTTTCGGCTGAAAAGTAATGATTTTAATTAGTTATTTCGAATTGGTAAATATATTAACTATGATATATATAACCTACAGGTACCTAAAGAAGTCGTTTCAGGATCGCAATTTAGGACTCTGAATCAAATAAGTTACTGACAATTTATTTGGTACTCCATTCAAAGAATGGAATAAAAATGGAATGGAAAAAAGTAATGGATAGAATGGAAGTGGACGAAAACCAATGTATAAAGGAATTTGATGCCTCATATTGAAAGTAAAGAACTACAAGGATCATTTTGCGCTTGAATGAAATTTAAAGGGCGCCTCCCTGTTAGTAAACATTTGTGAAATTGACAAGGAGGCGATGTTGGTAAACATTTGTGAAATTGATAGGGAGCCGTTGTTGGTAAACATTTGTGAAATTGTCTGCCGATTTTGGCCACGTTCCAAAAGATCTTACAGCTATAGATCCTGTAGCTATATTCAGCCTTACCTGCTTGGTCTGGTATGTCTAGATGCAGATGTCTATCACCTTGGAGCACACCTTTTGCCTGTTTATTGCCTGCACCGAGATCATAGCCGACAACACTGTCCCGGAGCAGCGTCACTTCGACGACCTTAGGAGCTAGAAAGAAACCAAAATAAAATAAATCAATTTCCTTTATAAATTTCGTCCCGCATTTATATTTGGTCAACGGCACGTCAAAAGCCAAGAAAACAGCCTTTCGAAGATACTATGTAATTAAAGTCGCCGTCAATGTCAAGGTGGAAAAGTCTATGGATTGACTTTCGTTACGTACCTACCTATGCATATAAAACCAAAACACGACCAAAATTGACAGGCCAGCTGCCGTGGTTGGTTAAGATACCGCCTATCATGTCGCAGGTCGTGGGTTCGATTCCCATCCAGGACAAGCATTTGTGTGCATGAACACGTCTGTTTGTCCTGAGTCTGGGTGTAATTATCTATATAAGTATGTATTTACAAAAAAAAGTAGTGTATGTAGTTTATCAGTTATCTGGTTTCCATAGTACAAGCTCTGCTTAGTTTGGGATCAGATGACCGTGTGTGAAATGTCCCAGGATATTATTATTATATTATTATTAAAGTTAACCAAACAAGGAAAACTATTAGTAAAACGCTAAAAAACCTGTTTGTGAAAAATTCGCTTCTCACATCTCTATAGCTTCTCACGATATTAGAACACCAGCGACATAACTTGCATATACATGGCATTAAGAATGTTCAAAGTATGTTGATTTTTTTGTGTTATCCCAGAAAAGTTTTACTGTCGTTTGAGGAATAATTAACATTAATAATACAATTATAATCATTCTTACGTACCTGGAGCTGCGTAGGCGCAGTTAAAGAACAACAAAGCAAAAGCCACCGTACCACGAACCATTCTGCCAACGCGCACTGCAAATACCAAACAAACTGGTTGCCGTTTGAAAATCTTACGATTTTAAATAAGAAGAAATCGTTCACAACCTGTATTATTCGGTTACACTTCAATAAGTCTGTAGATAGAAATAAAAACCCAAGTTTTAAGAGATGTAAAATCTTATGTCAAAGAAAATGATTCGTAATCGAGGTCGTTTTGACATATAAAAATTTTGCATTTGTCTGTGATGAATAAAGGTAACACCAAACTCAATTCACAGTAATTATTAATTAACGCCAAAAGTGTGATTCCTTGCCCTGTAGGTCTTAGAAATAACACTGAACTAACAATAAGTCAATGGCACCGATTCGCTTGTTCACAAACTAAACTAAATTTAAGTTCAGTGCATCTTTTTATTTCTGTTTCATTAAGAAAAGGACAGAAGATAAATATTAGTTTAGTCCTGTCAAATTAGTCAGCGCCTGACGTAAATTGACGTATTTTTAGTAGCCAATTTTTTAATCACGTCTAAACTTGTCTATGGAGTATCTTAATTTGACAGGACTAAACTATATTTATCTTATGTCCTTTTCTTAATGGAATAGAAAGAAAAAGATGCACTGAACTTAAATTTAGTTTAGTTTGGGAACAAGGGAATCGGTGCCAATATCTGTTTACTTTAAAATTCGGTACCTAACACTATTTGTCTTGACGTAGTTCGAAGTATTTACATAACAATCGTTGACCTCTGCGAACTCCGTATTCAGCCAAACTACGAGGTATTTCCTGAGTGAGTAATAACTCAAATAATATTTTGCAAATATTATTTGAGTAAAAGTATATGTAATATTATTTGTGTATCTTATTTGTTATAATATTTTGCTATATTTTTTTTTTTCTAGCAAATAAATAATTTGTTTTGATTTGTTCTAAACACCTACGAAATGTCTGATTAGGTACATACATAGTATCCATTTCTTTATTTATTTAACACCGACTTGGCACAAATATTAGTTTCATAAGCCTCGACTAAATCAAAATCATAACAAAAAGTCAGAATAAATCTGAGTAAGGTATTATCTACATTATAAGGGTTCCGTTTTTCCTTTTGAGGTACGGAACCCTAAAACCTGTACTCCACAGCAGGGTGATCACATCTCACCGAACTTGATTTTGGTTTCCGCACTTAGTCCTTCAGTGGACCATTGTACAGGGCCATGGTGGCCGTCGTTGATCATTCCAACTAGTCCTCCAGAAGTAGATTAGGTCTCCTAGTCTGTTCAAAATATCTGCAAAAGATCTGGGTGACCCAATGGTTTCTGTTTTAATTTGGGTTATGCCTGTACATTCACAAACACATGCGCAACGGTTTCCTCAGCCTCCAAGCATGCTCGATCGTCCCTGTCCAGGAGTAATAAGGGCCTGGTAAGCCTACTATCCAAGGAGGCCATAGCTTCCTTGGACTGCCTCCAGCCCGGTGTCGAGGTGAACCAGCACAGACTGTATTTTTTTAAAATCTGTGAATGCAGATCAAAATATTTCAAAAAGTTAAGGACAGTCTCCTAAGACCATTTTCTCGTAATGGCTACGGTTAAGGAACCCATTAACCGTTCTCGCTACAAGAAAATGGTCGGATTATGAGGTGGTATGCTCTTACTGCCCCATCTCAAAAATCTACACTGTATATATTATCCCGTCAAAACATAACATGTACAAAAATGCACGTCTCGCAACGCAGTTTTTCTGCCGAAAAAAGTTGTGAAATCGAATGTAAACCAAGTCTGTTAATTCAGTGCCTATCTATCTATGGGAGCAGCTATTCAACCACTTTGTCATAAATTGATAACTTGTTAGTTACCTAACAACATTTTATAGTAACCATATCAATATTACATTTCTTTAATAAATGGAGTGACTTGGCAAATGTACAGAGTAACATAATCTACTAGGTAATTTAAATAGTCCTCCATAAAGGTACTTACAAATAAATAAAAGCACAAAGCGCTAATATTAGATAGATTTTGTTTTGTGTAGATGCCAAGTTACTCTATTTATTGAAAAAATAAAGAAATGTAATATTGATATGGTTACTATAAAATGTTGTTAGCTAACTACTAACTAAAAAGCTAACAAGGTCCTTTTTTAAAGTCGGTTAAAAAAGTGAAAAATAAAAAAAATATCCAAAACAAAAACAAACGTCTTCCAAAAAAAACACTACAAAGTGAATAATAACTTTAATTTCGGAAGTCGGTGGCAAAAGACTAAAATACAAATCCAGAGACACCGACTTCTGAAATTAAAGTTATTATTCACTTTGCAGTGTTTTTTTAAAGTCGGTTGTTTATTTTATTTGGAAAAGTTTTTTATTACAATTTGCGAACTATAGAAGTATACGACAATTTGCAAAATTGCTCATCCCCCATAGGATATATAGGCATAGCGTGAATTGCCTAATTGCGGGTGCCTATAGAATGACTAGACTTGGAAATATCTATGCAAAATTTGAGCAAAGTCTATCCGGTAAGTCAGTAAGCATCACGCAAATATATAACTTACAGTTTTCACTTCACTACGATTTTATTATACGTAGGTATGTATGTATAGATGATATTTTGAAAGAAAAGCCCTGTAGCCTATTGTTCCATTTTATTTTCCAAAATGTTTCCTATGCTAAGATTACCTCGTTATTATTCGTTACCAGTTTCCAGTTGTTTTTGCTAATATTAGAAGGAGCTATGTAAGTACCTTCCTACTCGTATGGTCAGACAAATCCTAGTTCATGAAATATTTTTTTATTTATTTATTTACAAAAAACTTAGTACTATTTTACAATGGCAATGTGGCAACAATTTCAATAAGAGTAAAGAGATTAGCGTCTGTAGCCGAACTAGGCATAGCCTGTATTTCGGCTATCAGCACCATTCCCCTCTAGTATTATAATACAAGAATAGGTGCCAAACAATAGAGGCAAATTAAATCAGTACTACAGGATAAAAGTTGATAAGTAATCTAGATAAGTAACTTGAAAAGAGGTAAGTACATAATTTTAATCCTACTAATTATAATATAATTGATTAATGGATTAAGTGTATGCATGTACAGACGTGCGTGTGTGTGTGTGGGGTGTGTGGGTGTGAGTATGCATGAGTGTATGTGAGTAGGTGATCTATGTAATGAGTGTATATTCGTTTTCTGCTATGCTATTCTGTAACCATCTCACCGTGAAAACTTAAGTGAAGTGAGCGTGGAGTTAGGTTTCAATGTCAACCTATCTGATTACTATAATGCCCCCATCATCAGCAGTCTATAGCAGTCCACTGCTGAACAAAGGCCTTTCTAATTGGACGCCATTTAGTTCTTTTCTACTACGTTCTGCTGCCGCGCCGGCGCATATAGCAACATGTTACTAACCGCGCAGGTATTCGCAGTTATTTTGAAGGCGCTTTTTATTTTGTCGGTAATCTCCCACATGTTAGGAAATTCAATATTCGCAGACATAATTATGCTGTTAATACAAAATGGTTTTTAATTTTGGTTTGGGTTTCTTTGTTTGTCCGTAAATACTTTTTGCAGTCAGTAAGACTCACGTTCATAACGACATAACCGACGGTATTGCCGTTATGAATGCGAGTTCCATGAAATAAGGACTATTTTGCATTTGGCTGTGTTATAAAGAAGTATTTTCAAAATTTTGGTTTGTGCGGGTATTCATGCAAAGCAGCGATATTTAAAGCGCTGCGGGCGCTGAGGCTGTAGTGTGTGGCTTTAGCGCCTGAATAAAACGACTTCTTTAACAGCATTGCTGTTAAAAAACTATTGCTTTACGGGGACTAAGTACATAATTTTATGAGATATATTTTGATTCTTCGCAGGTAAATCAAAACCTATAAGGTTCCCTTTGACCTCGAATCATGACATTTGGCAAAGAGAAAGGGCTCACAGCACAAGTAGGTACCAAAAATAAAAGTCTAAAAATGTTTATCACATTAAAAAAAATTATGGCGATAAATTTAAATTTTCTTCTTCTAATCCAAACGGTGGGACTTTTTTGAATACTACCTATATTACTTTTTTATTTCTGTGTTGAATACAATATTATATATAATACATACCAGAACTTGGTGGTTCGGTAAAATGCACTGACTGCACAAGTACCCTCTGTACCGAAAGAGCAGGTGTAGTTCGTTTCTTTAAAGTATTTGAAAGTTACGTATAAATTGTTGAATTTTTTTTCGTCATAGTTCTACAACAAAAGATCTTCACTACCAAGACAGCTGTAGCCTTAAGCCCCATTTATACGATAACATTGAAGCAACAATTGACTGGCACCGTCTAAACCACATATCGATGCCTAACAGCCAAAAAGGGATAAGCGACATTTTTTTGCGAAATCGACTTTTTTAGTTTTTTCTGCGTCTTTAACGATATACAAGTAGATTTCGCAAAAAATGTCGCTTATCCCTTTTTATTCTTGCACATACGGGCAAGTTTACCGTTCATTACTATTGGCGTAGTCATTAACTCTTTACATACAAATATATGCAATTCTGTTATGAACATTTTCTATTACTCAAACGTGAGTGCGGTGAGTGAGGGTGTGTTAATTGTTGCTGCTCTTTTGAGGCAAGAAATCCTAAGAAAACCTCGTAACAAAAGGTGTTGGGCCAAAAAATTATGTCAAGAAGAGAGAGGTTCTCGGATCATCTTATCTTTTTGTGGAGTTAACACGTATGAACAAAGCAAGTCAAAAATAATCTTGCGAAGATGATCAA
This sequence comes from Dicycla oo, assembly GCA_948252095.1. Taxonomy (NCBI): domain Eukaryota; kingdom Metazoa; phylum Arthropoda; class Insecta; order Lepidoptera; family Noctuidae; genus Dicycla; species Dicycla oo. Next base: position 5,215,286 of record OX411711.1, on the reverse strand, counting down.
TAAAAATGAATGATATATTTAGCAGCGCAAATACGAGCAATGCTTGAAACAGCGCATCGCGAAACAGTACATGAATATACAACCCTGTGTTAGATGAGGCAAGACTTGAATGTAATTAACCGCCTTGCAATAATTGTCTTGATGTAAATAGAAGCCGCATTCAAATATTGCATGGCAAAACTTGCGTTCAATTAGGATTACATGCCACTTTTTGGAAATCGCACGCGTGTAAACACTCGCTTGAGATTCTGGATTTGCATTAATTGAACGTGCTTTATAGCATGCGATTATTGCTCTAGCAACGTTTCAGAAAATTACACCGTGGGCTTTACTTACTCTTTCTTTTCGATTTTGTGCATAACATACTCCCTTGCAGACTTACGTAGTAGGTACCCTACCTTCAAGTATATAGTATACTCTTCTGTTTTTACTTGAACATACTTGAGCGTGTACGACCACCATTTTAAACCTAAGCAAGTGTTAATGAAATAGTTATATCCCCTATTCTAGCAAACCGAGTAGACACTCATTAATCAATTAACAATCATGTTATTTGCTCCGTAGGTGCAACCTATAATAGCTCAATTATTCCACGTCAGCCATTGTGTCAGAAATAATTATAGACTAGATGCAGGCTCGTCAGGGACCGGTGGCACAGGTGTGGAAAAATGAGTGTTTCATACATGTTTTTTGCAGCTCTAGGAGACCTGCCTTTATTATTTACTTTCAAGAAAAAATTTAATCTTATTGACAGAGAGATTTTCCAAGATCGTGCTACAACATAGCCGTTTCTTAACGCTTAATTGCTAGTGGAATAGCTCTAAGTCTTTTCAACGTTGTGTCTATGGTTGTCTTATTGTACGGTCTAGAAAGTCCGATTCAGGTTGAACAAAAAAATCAGATTCACAGAATGTCCGGTTCTCAAAACATCCGGTTTACATATTGATTTAAAGAATGTAAAATCGGCCAAGGGCGTGCCTGACCATGCTCAATGAAGGGTTCCGTAGACTCCATAGTTGGGATGAAAATCCTAAGAACAAACTTATCTTTGTAGTTAAATGTTCTCGCATACATCGAATGCCTTCGTCACTGCCATTGGTCTATTCTCCAACTGCAAATGTAAGTTTGTAATCGCAAGTCATTTTTTTTTTTTTTTGTGATAATACTACAAATTAACGATTTTCGAACTTTTTAATAAGTATTAATAAGCACCATAACGATCCCATGTGAAAACCCAAATACATATGGAAATGACATAAATAATTCTCTTGACTCTATAATTAAATGGCTAGATAAAAATAATTTGATTATTAATTTAAGTAAAACAAAGGTACAACCGATGTGCCGAACCTCCACATACATTATAATGACGATATTGACGAAGTATGTGATACCAAATTTTTAGGACTACAAATAGATTACAGCTTAAATTGGAAAGCGAATATAGATTTACTTTGTAAAAAATTAAGTTCATCTTTCTATGTTTTATATAGATTATCATTTATAGAGGACATAAGCACACTCCTTACGGCATATCACGGTATATTTGAGTCTCACTTGCGCTACGGTGTAATTTTTTGGGCGAACTCAACTGACAAAGACACAGCATTTAAAGCTCAAAAAAGATGTCTACGAGCAATGTTTAAACTAAAAACGACCGACAGTTGCGAGCCATATTTTAAGCGGTACAAATATCCTGACACTCCCGTGTATTTATATTTTGGAAATAGCTATGTTCGTAAGGCACAATGCAAGTTTCGAAAGTATGGCTGATGTAGCTCCAAGAAATAGACGTGACAACAGTAGGTTATGTCAGTTGAGCTGTCAAACCGCTTTGACGCGCAAGAGTGTTTATTGCATGGGCCCAATTATTTATAATAAATTACCAAGAGATTGGAAAGATTTAAATGCATTGCTGTTTAAGAATAGACTACGTAAATTTTAGATAGAGAAAACGTACCTACTACAGTGTGACTGAGTTCCTATCTGAGAAAAAGATTAGTTGACTTGTCTAGTATTCGTTATATATAAGGAACTCTATTTTTTAATAATTTTAATGATGATTAATTTAATGGCATATAATTTAATAATAACTGATCTATAGATAATAATTTGTTGTAATAATTTGATGAAAATGATAGAGACAATAATAATAATTTGATGTATTGATGTATCATCTACCCATATTTGCAAAAATAAAATTATTCTTATTTTTATTGCTTTATTTGCGAGTAATAAAATATGTCTCATAAATGACCATATTTTTTATTAGAAGCTTGATTTTTTAGAGCTCCTAAGGACCATAGACCTCCACAATCTCGTATGTTCGTATCATAGTCGTAAAATACGGAATCACTTCTCAATAGTTGTAGTAAATTAAATTGAATACTTAACCTTTCTGTCACCCGCACCATGCTACACCGCAAACAGTATAAGTATGGTGTCATACATGTCTTTTTCAGTATTCGAATTAGTTGGATAAAGCCCCTTTGTCACGGGATGTTTCTGATGGCTAATAACCTGGTGTCAACCATCGTCGCACGATAATCCAAGAACAAAAAGACTATCGAAGTGTTCAGTGACAAGCGATGATTAAACGTAAAGCAATACGTATCGACGTGTATTCGTGGATTTTTGACAGTTGTTACGAGTCGTTAGAAGCCCGAAAGTCTTACCAAAGGGTATCGTGCTCTGGCAGTCGCTCTATGTAAATACTGGTATTCAGCTGCATCTCTGGAAGCCGACCCCAACATAGTTGGGAAAAGGCTAGGCAGATGATAGTCTCTACGCTTCATATGCTGATTTCATAGCTGGACAAGGACGACTTAGTGATAACCGTGAGTACGCCTTTATAACCCATGTTTAGTTGTAGATTTGTATTATAACAACAATTAATAATTTATTTATTCAAAAGACAACAGACTGTATCCAATTACAAAATTACTTACAATTCTAGACGTTAGTAAACAATTTGACTTATTTGCTACTAGCTTTTGCCCGCGGCGTCGCCCGCTTGTTTGTCGGAAATTATCCTACGGGAACGCACTACCGGGATCAAAAGTATCACAAACAAACAAACTCACTTTAACATTTATACTCGTAGTATTACTAGCTTTTGCCAGCGACTTCGCCCGCGTGAATGTTGGAAATTATCCCACGGGAACCGTACATTTTTCGGGATAAAAGTATCATATGTGCTATTCCAGACTATACTTTGTCTGTGTGCTAAATTTCATCCAGATCCGTTCAGCCGTTCCGGCGTGATTGAGTAACAAACATCCAAACATCTTCACAAATTTTCAAATTTATAATATTAATAGGATGAAAAACCGGTCTATCAACACTATGTATTAGGCACTTAAATTTAAAAAAAAATATCTTAACACACTACTAAAGATTCTAATATAACAATATAATTCAATTGTGATTCGAAAGACACGTGGCGACATCTATTATCATAAGAACGTTATTGTTGTTTTCCTCGGGAACAGTACTTTTTCGGGATGAAATGTACCTTATGTCCGTTTCTGTACACGTGACAACGTATATGCAAAATTTTAGGATGATCAATTCTGTGGTCTAGGCGTGAAAAGGTAACAAACAAACAAACTTACTTTCGCATTTATAATAATTAGTTAGGATGTTAGTACTTAAATTCTACTACCGGCAGAGTGGTTTTTATATGATTACTCACTATCGGGCTTTCGTCAGGCTCAACAGCAATAGCTTTCAGGAGGCTGTCCCTCAATCTTGTGAGGAGAAATGCATTCTTTTTCCGCACGACAGCTGAGAAGCTAGTGATAGTGATAGCTGTAGCTCGAGTAGATGCACCGCAATAACGTTGCAGTTTCAACAGCGCCCTAAAATCGTTCTCGTATTGAATGCATTGGCGGCACGTTTAGTACAGCTGATCCATAGAGCGCTCGAATACAGGGATGTGCAGTATGTTGCTTTAAAAACAGTAGTTTTAACCACATCTGTACATCGCGTGATCCGACGGGCTACCATATTCACCCGCACCGCCAATGCCCCGCGTTCCGGCTCAACATCAGCATCGTCTCGTCGTCATTATGCGTTTCTTTGTGAATGATTTTAGATTTACAGATGTTTTCTTAAGTACCTACTCTGGGGTCTCTTTAAGCTACTTCGTAAATCATGTACCTGCACGCGGCTTTTCTGTTGATACGTAGAAGGATATAATTTTATCCGATTGTTTAGATGTTAGCACACATCATTCTATCATAGCGATAGAATTCATAATTAGGTACGTCCCCTCGCCCCCAGTGGGTTCCCGCATTGTCGAGGCGGGGGGGGCTCAGTAGCCGTGGCTTGGTCACCAACGGTGAAGCGAAGAGGAACCCGAGGAGGGGCCGTTCGTCAGCAACGGTAAAACGGTTTGCCGGTAAGCCGACGACGTAGCAGCCAACCAGTAGGTTGCGGTGCCGCTTGGGCAACATCGCAACTGAGGTAGGCTAAAAAAGTGGTAGGCGGCCGGGCCACTGACCCGACCGGTCGCAGGAGGACCAAAGGTACCTACCCTTGGGTAGGCACGGGGTCGTCTAGCGCACATGGAAGGGAAGGTCACGGCGTACAATGTGTTCTGGTGCGCCGGTGATGGGAGGTGCTCCCCAGAGGAGGGTCCGGTGACGGACAACCGCGGCGGGTTCACGGATGAGTGCTAACGCGTGCCCGTGTTCCCGCCACAAGCGGCACAGGAGGACACCGTGGAGTTTTAGTGGGTTGGATTCCCACATAACTGCACTATCTCCCCGTGGTAGTGCAGTATACATGAGCATTTCTCCACGCAAAAAAAAGGTACGTCCCCTAGTTTGTACCACTTCTGTACGATCATGATGATCTGCTTATTCCGGAAATAAAAAATATGAATAAAGATGTACGATAAATCCAGTAAGTGCTCAATTACATTACGCAATACATAAATTATTCAATAGGTACCTCTATAGTGTGTATAAAATGATCAAAGTCCTACTGATGTTTTTTTAGTGAAATAATTATTATGAATGGTTTTTTCTGAAACGGAATGAGTTCGTAATACCTAGTTATCATTGGAATTGATTATTTAATTTTGTAGCAGGTTTTTAGAGGTTATAGCCCCAATACAGGCAGTGGCGAGCACAGAGTTTTTAGACAGTAGGCAGAAAATTTTAAAAGCCAAAATACTTACTGCATGTTGGTTTTGGTTCGTCGTCTTGTCGATTAAATAATGACGTAGGTAATAACCACCTCAAATATCCATACATTGACTGATTTTATAGACATATCAATTTACGGATATTCAAAGTGGCCTTTCGGCGCGTTTGTTTGATGTTCAGTATTTGTAAAATTATGTAATAGCAGTGAAATGATGGTGGTGTGAGTATAGGTACGGACGAATCTATAAAGGCTCCTTCAAACAGGCGCGACTTGCATCGCGTGTCACGTCTGTTTGCAAGAGCTTTAAAGTTATTTTTAGATTTTTTTATTTGTAAATTAAATCTACACGTCTATCTTTCTGTAAGAATATCTGCAATATGGAATCGTAAAAGTTGGGAAGGCGTTTCATTTCCGTAAGAAGTTTTTTTTCTATTGAAATCATGGAAAGATCTGTAAGACGTTTCTGGCCTTGTGTATTTCTTAAGTAGGTGTGTATACGTTTTAGTGACGAGAATGACCTTTCAGTAGAAGCACTGCTCGCCGGAACTGTAGCCAACCGCAGTACTTCGGGGAAAACTGTATTTATGTTATTTTCGTAAAAATGTTCTATGATTTTGTAAATACTAAGGTTTTTGAATTCCGCAGATTTATAAACACATTTGAGCTCATTGATAAGGCGATCTAAGTTAAAGTTGTGTGATTTATAAACACTTACTAATTGCGTTACTAATTCAACCGGAAAATTGTCATTATAATTATTGAAATTTTCGCATGATAGTAGTCCAAAAAATGTTAACTCTTTCAGATTTTTATAACGGTCGCGACATTCGTTCGATATATTGTCTATAATTTCAATAAAAATCCGCTTATAATTTATTTTGGCGTCCACAACATTACGTTTCCTGAGGGTCTCGTAGCTAAGTTGAGGGTCTCGTAGCTAAGTAATAACAGCCACATGGGTCGATCCATCAGGTTAAGCTACGCTTGCCGGGGTTGGTCTGTGGATGGGTGACCATCTTTTCATACCGAGACTCCTCCGTGCCTCGGAAAGCACGTTAAGCCGTTGGTCCCGGCTGTCATTCGAGGATCTTTGACAGTCGTTACGGGTCGTCAGAAGCCCGAAAGTCTGACAACCAGTCTCACCAAGGGGTATCGTATTACCCAGTAACTGGGTTGTGGAGGTCAGATAGGCAGTCGCTCCATGTAAAATACTGGTATTCAGCTACGTCCGGTTAGACTGGAAGCCGACCCCAATATAGTTGGGAAAAGGCTAGGCAGATTGACAACATTACGTTTCCGTTTTGGCGGTCCGGTTATTTTTTTTACGCTTTCAAAAATGAATTCAAACCTAGATCTAAATGATTCTAAAAAAGATTCAAACTCATAAATTTTTTTGACGCAATAAATCACATCCGACGTCTTTTTTTGCATAATTTCGTAAAGCACATCAGTTTCTGCGAATATTTCGTTAAATACATGGAGTAACAACTGGAATTCAAAGACTTTTAAATTGTCTAATAAAGAGGAAACTTGATCTAACGTCTCGCCATCCCAGGACTCTATGTGTTCAGCCATATCCTCAAATAAATCAATTAAATGTGAAGAAGAATTGAAAATGACATTTACAGTACGCGAATTGTAAGTCCATCGAGTGTCAGCAACGCGAGGCAATTTTTTCATATCAGCCATTTTATTGTAGTGGTTTTGCCTTTTGGTACTATTATTAAAGAAATTGGCTAATGTTTTTATGCGACTGAAAAAACGTTTAGTTTCATGAATACGTTCGCACGACTTGAAAAGTATCAAATTAAGGACATGGGCGGAACACCAAACGTATTCAGCAAGAGGACATTGCTGGCGAATCATCGTCTGAACGCCGTTCCGTTCAGATGATAACACAGCAGCACCGTCGTATGTCTGAGCTATTACTCGTAATTTCGCCAAACAGTTAAATTCTGATAAAATCTGCAGTATGATGGCACTTAAAGTTTTCGCGGTACGGTCGGAACTTACGTCAATATATTTTATAAATCGATCAAACACTTCTGACTCACGAAAATACCTTAAAACCAGTACTAGTTGCTCTTTTCCACTTACGTCTACTGTTTCATCGACCATCACAGCAACAAAATCAGTGGAAGCAGACGCTACACTGGAGATTAAGTCATTTTGAATTCGATTTGATAAACCCGTAAATGTGCTAGTGCAATTTTGCAAATGGTTTTCCAAAACTCCGTCGTATTTCGCGAGCACGTCGACCAGCTCTAAATAATGTCCCCTATTCTCTGACGAAGCAGATTCGTCATGTCCACGAAAAGCGAGCTCTTGTTTCCCCAAATAGCAAACAATGTCAATAAGTCGCTGAAAAATATTTCGGTTCCGATCGACTTTCGCGTTATGTCTATCAATGTCGATTTGTATCTGTGAATTTAAACGCGTCTCAATACGATTTCTTCCAAAGGTGTGATATTTAAGGGAAGCTTCTAGGTGTTTTTCAGATTGGTCATGTTTTTTAGCTGCAGTTGGAAAGTTATGAATATCGATGTAACCAGTATCGTTCCAGACTGTTTTATTGTTTGAAAATAGTAGACAAGGGAAACCGAACAACCTATTGCTATGTATGCAACCTGTGAGCCAATAATATGAATCATATTGTTTTGTATTGAATTTACGATTGACTTTACCTTCTATGTTCTATGTTATTGGGTTTGGTTTCCGCACTTAATCCTTCAAGTGGACCATTGTGCGTGAGCCATAGCGGCCGTCGGGGTTTATTCCAACCAGCCCACCTCCCTCCAGAAGTTGGTCACGGCTTCTGGTCTGTTCAGAACATCTGTTAAAGATTTGGGTGTCCCGAGGGTTTCTGTTCTAATCTGGGCAACGCCTGTGCACTCGAAGAGCACATGCGGAACGGTTTCCTCAGCCTCCATGCAAGCTCTGCACAGAGGGCTGTCCGTTATGCCCATTGTGTAAAAGTGTTTGTTCAGCGAGCAGTGTCCTGTGATGGTCCCCGTCATCAGGCGCAGGCCGTTCCTATCCAGGCGTAAGAGTCGCCTGGTCAGTTTGCCATCCAGGCTTGGCATAGCCTCCCTGGACTGCCTGCACCCTGGTGCCGAGGACCACCACTCCTCTGCTTTTGTTTGGGTGATCTCTTGCAGCCATCTGCGTAATTGGTTGAAGGGGATGGGTATGATTGGTTCGGGCCCATAGACTGACGCACTGGATGCCCTCCTAGCAAATTCGTCCGCTGCGTCGTTACCCAAAGACCCACTGTGTCCTTTTATCCATTGCAGTGTCACTGTGTTGCGGTTAGATACCGTTACTCGTTCTAACGCATTGTGACATTCTAGTATTAATCTTGAAGTAATATATTTTTTCTCTAAGGTTTGGAGTACTGAGGCACTGTCGGAGAGTATACGTATATGGGTGTCCGTAACTCTCCTGGCCTCTATGGCATACGCCGCTTGAATAATGCCCACACATTCTGCCTGGTAGACAGTGTTGAACATTCCCAGCGGGCTGGATATGTTTATGTTGAGGTCGTGCGAGAAAACTCCGGCACCGGTTCCGGAGTCGGTCTTTGACCCGTCAGTGTAAACCCTCAGCTCGTTCGGGCCCGAGTGGTCACGCTGTTCTTCCGTGAGTATTATGTTGTAATGTTTTTTAAAATAATGTTGTTTCGGGGCTCTGTCTCAGGCTGATGCCATCATTGGCCGTTTTTTGATCGCATCCTCCCTTATGCGTATGTGTTTAACCCTGGAGTCTTTGCTCAGGGTTCCGGTTATATTGAGCCTAAAGGCGGCCAAGGCTGCCTCCTCCCTCACAATGAGATGTAGTGGAGGCAGTCCAAGCATTGCTTGTAGTGCGGCCGTAGGTGCGGTTTTCATGCAGCCAGTGATTGCCACACAGGCTAATCGCTGTAGTTTTTCGAGATCTTTCCGGGTTGTGCTCAGGTCTGTCCTGGGCCACCAGACTAGTGAGCCATAAGTAATGATCGGTCTGATAACTGCGGTGTATAGCCAGTAAGTGACCTTGGGGTTAATCCCCCAGTTCCTACCAAGCAGTCTCTTACACTGCCACAGGGCTATGCTGGCTTTTGTGGTGATGTAATTAGTATGTCTAGCCCAGTTCAACTGTTTGTCCAAAAAGATGCCTAGGTATTTGGTTTCAGTCGATAGGCTTAGGGTAGTTCCAAAGAATCGTGGTAGTTGTAGTGTTGTCAGCTTCCTCTTTTTTGTAAAAAGAATCAGCTCGGTTTTGGTAGGGTTCACTGATAGTGTATGTTTATTGCACCAGTCCTCTACTATCTTCAAGGCCTGACGCATGAGATTACATAGAGTGTTTTCGTGGGTGCCGTTTATTATTATGGCTATGTCATCAGCGTAGCCAACAGTGAAATATCCTTTATCATTGAGTGTCTTAATAAGGCTGTCTACGACCAGGTTCCATAGCATCGGAGAAAGGACGCCCCCTTGCGGGCAGCCCTTTGCTACAATGGCCCTTGTAGTGTCGTTCACTGTCACTTGTACAGCTCTCAGTTTGAGCATGTTTGTGATCCAGCCACTCAGGGTTGAGTCTATGCCGTGTCTATCTAGGGCCATGCCAATACTATTGAACATGGTCTTGTCGAAGGCACCCTCAATGTCAATGAAGGCGGCCAGTGCTGAGCATTTGTGGTCCACTGCGCACTCAATCTTGGAAACCACAGTGTGTAGTGCAGATTCCGTTGATCTGCCAGTGGAGTACGCATGCTGTTGTTTATGTAGTGGTTTTATCCTAAGAGGTCCATCTCGGATGTATCTATCACATAGTCTCTCGAGGGTTTTCAGTAAGAAGGATGTGAGGCTTATAGGTCTGTAAGACTTGGGTTGTGTATAGTCAGTCTTTCCAGGTTTGGGTATGAAAATGACCTTCACTTCGCGCCATGCGAGGGGTATATATCTAAATGCTAAGCAGGCGCGGTAGATTTCCACCAGCCATGGCATCAGATGATCTACCCCCCACTGCAGTAAGGCTGGGAAGATGCCATCCAGTCCTGCGGACTTGTATGGCTGGAAGGTATTTATGGCCCACTTTATTCGGTCTTTTGTTACTATATTGTGGGCTCTAGTCCAATCGTGATCCGTTGGGGTCCATTCTGGTTCAGCCCCCCACGTCCTGTCCTCCAAGAGCTTACAGTTTGGGAAGTGAGTCTCCAGAAGGACCTTACTGGTTTCTTGGTCGGTTAATGTATATGAATTATCGGGTTTTTTCAGCGCGCCGAGGGTTCGGTCCTGATCGGTTGATAGGATCTTCCTTACCCTCGCAGCTTCGTTGTTCGTCTCAATGGATTCGCAGAATTTACGCCACGCAGTTCTTCTGGCGGTTCTGATCTGCTTTTTGTATGTGTATTGGGTTTCTTTATATATTTCCCAGTCCTCCGGGAATGTAGTGTTTTTAGCTCTGTTGAATTGCTTACGTAGTGCATTTCTGAGTTTGCTAAGTTCAGCGTTCCACCAAGGGTTTCTCTCGCCCTTGAGTTGTGGCGCTCTTAGCTTGCAGCATGCATAGTAAGCTTCGGTTAGATATTCTGATAATTTTGTCACGGTATATTCTAATTGTGCTTGGTCTTTTATGGTTATTTGTGATAGGTGCCTAGCTAGTAGTGAGGCTAGTAGGCGTTTATACCCTGGGACATTGGTGCGCCGTGGGTTGCGTCTCGGTTCTGGTTTCCTTGTGTTGGCTGTTAGTGTAAATCGGATCCTTCTATGGTCTGAGCAAGAGGGCTCGTCTGATACGTGCCAATTTGTGATAAGGTTAGTCGCGTTTTCTGTAGCAAGTGTCAGGTCTATGATTGTTTGACCTCGAACTGTGACCCAAGTGGGTTCTGAGCCGCGGTTAACAATGTTAAGGTTAGTAGAGAATAAATATGTGGATAATACCTCTCCTCTGGGGTTCGGTGCGTCGCTGCCCCAGAGCGGGTGATGGGCGTTCGAGTCAGTGCAGATGATTAGGTCAAGTTTGGCGTGCTCGCAGTGCTGCACCAGGTCGGCCATCTCCTTCGGAGGACAGTCTGCGTCCTCCCCCGGCATGTATACCGAGGCCAGTACTATGTCTGGGATGTCACCTGCAGTCTGGAGCCTGACAGCCGTCAAGTCTCTGGAACAGAATTGGGTGAGTGGTGTGCTGGGAATATGTTTGGGTATGTATGCGCATGTTCTTGGTTTGTCTAAGCCGTGTGTGTTGAGGATTAGCTTACCTCCGATGTTACCGAGGTCACATATTCTGTTGTTCCTGATCCATGGCTCCTGGATCAGTGCAATGGTTTGGGGCTTTACCTCCAGTGCCCTGCGTAAGCTAGCTGTGGCAGTTTGGCTGTGCTGGAGGTTGGTTTGAATGATATTGAGGGGTGATGACGGCGGTGGGGTAGAGTTAGTCGGAGCTGGATCCATCGGACGATTTTCCCTCTAACTCTACCCTGTTCTGGTCTTCATGTGGGTCACCCGGCGACGAGGCTAAGAGCTGCTCGCTCCAGTCGGGTGATGCAGTCGGTGTGGGATCTATGTCAGCCATTGCCGCTCTGGCCATGTCCTCCTCAAGTTGGGCAATGGCCGCGTCATTCGTCTGTGTCGTCGGTTGTGGCGTCTGTGTGTCCGTGCTGTCAGTCTGGATGTCAGAGGGTTGGGCCGTGGGCCAGAAGCGTACGTATATCGACCCGAGTAGGTACGATATTCGTCGCTCCCGGGCCAAAACCCTTTCAACCTCCTCCGGTGGCACACCCAGGGTCAAAAATGTCCCATAGTTGTCACCACCGACCGTTGACTTTACCTTTAGTTTGTACTAATTGCAAATCCGGTGTACAACGACCTTTTACAATCACTTGTTTTTTATCACCGAATGATAGTTTTGAAAACGCATCATTTTTCATTTTCTCTATACACACACCACCTGAATAACTTTCACAGTGAATATTATCCATTTTTCACACTATTATCGACGTTAAACTCTTTAAATACCAATTATTATGGCTCACAACACAAATCAAAACGAATCAAAGAAACAATATGGCCACGAAACAAGTCACAAACTTGGAGATAGTGCAAAAAATAATACGACAAAAAAGAAATAGTGTAAGCTAGGATGCAATATAAATGAAACAATGCCACTTTTTAAAATAGTTGTATAGCTAATTTCTGTTCGGAAAACATCGGATAATTTCGTAATTTGTCGTGTTGTGAAAAAGACACTGCCTATTCCGTACGGTTGTGTGCGTTATTGTGACATTGTGTGCTACGTACTTATAGGAACGCACACCCATTCAATCCGCATGACCACGAGAGCACACATATAAACATTTAGACCCGAATAGTTTGTGTCTTTCCCGAGGCACTCCTGGTACTCAGGTCGTCGCGGCGCTAGCGCCGCGCAATGCCACAATACAATACTTCAGTATTGAACGAATACTGAACGAGCTTGCTTGGAGCGACTGTTTGTTGATTTTTTTGTTTATTGTTAGTAAGTAGGTACTCGTCGGACTCGTAGATAAAATAATAATAGATATCAGAACAAGATTATACTGAATTAGGTAGGGTAGGCAGTGTCTTTCTGTCTTTATGAAACGCACGCCACTGAATACAGGAAGGGGCTGCGTGGGTATACTTACAAAATGCTAAGCAAAAGTGATCCAATTTATCCAGTCGCTCCATGTAAAATACGGGTATTCAGCTGCATCCGGTTAGACTGGAAGCCGACCCCAACATATTTGGGAAAAGGCTAGGCAGATGATGAAGTAATCCTATTTATAAATTGCACATAGTCATAGCATTGGTGCCGATTCTCTTGTTCATAACTAAACTAAAAAAAAATGAGAACCGGCTATCTTTTACTAACAGGCAGCGCGAGAGAAGGACGGCTATAGCTATGAACTAAGTTAGAGATGTCAAAATAGTTTGCTAACTAAATTTGACAGCTCTAATTTATGTCCAATTCAATTTCAAATTGTTTATTGTGGTACACGGGTAGAAATATGGTTACTGTTTATAAAGTGAAGTACATTCTATGACCCGCCTTTAGGCATACAATAAAAAACTCTTTTAGACTTTTGAAACATTATTGTAGTAGTAAATAATTTAGTATTAATTAATATATTAGTCAATATTAATAAATAATAATAATAACCAATAATTTAAAAGAGTCAATAATATAATAGTAATTGATATAGTAGTCAATAATTTGTCAATATTTAAAACAATAGGGAATAATTTAATAATATTTAATATAGTGATTACTAACAGCTATTCAATTAAAAATAATAATAATATAATTTAAAAAAAACTGGAACTAAATAACGATTATGGAATTCAATAAATCATCTAGGTACTCATTAACAGAGTAATATAACTTCTCATATAATAGTTTTAATAAAGCTTTTTTGAAATCAGGTATTTCATTTAATTCTTTGATTTCAATAGAAAGCTTATTATAGATTTTAGGTGCCATTTCAAAAAGACTTTTTGAAAATAATCCAGTTTTGTGTGGAATGGTACATATCTCTCTGTTGCGACGTTCAGATTTCAGTGTTTTAAATATATGAAAGTTGGATTTGACAAATACTGCTTTTCAAAAATGTACGTGCGAGTATACCTATAAGGAAATGTTAGAAGGTTTTTTTTTATAAATATGGGATGCAGCTGTCAGTAGGTTTGTTTAAATACAGAACGCTCACATCTCTTTTGAGCTTTGAACACAGTTAACCTCTCTGAGGAATTTCCCCAAAATATAATTCCAAAACGTAATGTAGATGTTACATAAGCTTTGTACGATATGAGAACAATAGACTCGTTTGCCAGTTTTCCTAGATTATATAGTGCATATGAGTATTGGTGTAATTTTTTACAGACGATCTCTACATGACATTTCCAGGTCAAGTGACTATCCAGCTGATGGCCTAAAAATCTGGCATTGTTCGTTTCAGGTATTGTTTGACTAGCATATGTTATATTTAAATTATGGGTAACGGTTTTTTGGTTAAATGTCATAAGCTTTGTTTTTTCTATGTTTATTTTTAATTCATTCATTACTAACCAATCTATTATGCAATGGATGGAGTCGTTTATATCATTTTGGTAAGTTTCAAGATACGAGTATTTGCATGGTATAATGAGTGTGCTATAAAACTGTTTGAAATTTTGTGCATTTCGGCAGATCATTGATATAAATGAGGAACAACAAAGGGCCAAGGACACTTCCTTGCGGTACTCCACATGATGTATATCTAGGTGATGACATGACAAAAAAAAAATATTAAAATGAAAAACATACAGTCAAGGCCAGCGGGCCTGACGGCATTCCAGCGAGAGTGTTGAGGCAGTGTGCGCCTGAACTGTCTCCTGTGTTGACACGTTTGTTCCGCCTCTCTCTTGAAAAAAGAACGGTGCCGAAATCCTGGAAGCTTGCAAATGTACAACCAATGCCCAAAAAGGGCGACCGTGCAGACCCTGTCTATTACCGTCCGATCGCCATTACCTCCATTCTGTGCAAGGTTATGGAAAGGGTACTGAACAATAAGTTGTTGACCTACCTTGAAGACAATGATCTCATCAGTGAACGTCAATATGCCTTTCGCCGGGGACAGTCAACTGGCGATCTTCTTGTGTATGTCACGCACTGCTGTGGCGAAGTCATCGAGAAACACGGCAAAGCACTTGCTGTATCGCTTGACATCTCGAAGGCCTTTGACAGGGTCTGGCACACTGCTCTGCTCAGCAAGCTTCCTGCTTATGGCATCCCAGCTGATTTTTGTAGCTGGATATCAGATTTGCTTAGTGAACGGTCGATCAGAGTAGTTGTTGATGGCTGCTCTTCTGACCTTATGGCTATTAATGCCGGAGTTCCTCAGGGGTCTGTTCTCTCTGCAACTCTTTTCCTGCTGCACATCAATGACCTGCTTCGGCCTGGTATTGTTGGATACGCAGGTGACAGTACAGTTTCTGAGAGATACTTGTCAAGCGCAAAAACCAGCGGGGCCGAAGTTCGTTCCTTGAGAGAGGCCATGGTACTCGTAGAGCGGACAGATTTGATCTTAAGCTTTGTATCCCAGTCAAGTGGGGTGATGATAATCTGGTCTCTTTTAATGCCACCAAAACGCAGGCGTGTCTTTTTACCGCTAAAAAGACTCGTTTCGCCCAAACTCCTACTTTTCGGGGTACATCTGTTCCTGTAACTGATCGACTTGAGCTCCTAGGCATGGAGTTGACATCTGGTCTCAACTTCGGCGCCACCATCGAGTACAAGGCCCAAACTGCGGCCAAGAAACTGGGCATCCTAAATAGGGTGAAGCGATACTTTACGCCTGGACAGCTTTTAACCCTTTACAAAGCGCAAGTCCGATCCTGCATGGAGTATTGCAGTCACCTTTGGGATGGATCAGCTAAATACCAACTAGCCGCACTTGACTTGGTGGAACGCAGAGCTAAGAGGCTCATTGGCGACGTAAAACTGGTGGATGCCAAGCTTCATAGCTTGGCTCATCGCCGCAAGGTTACCTGCTTGTCGGTCTTCTACAGATTGTACTTCGGAGAGTGTGCCCGAGAACTCCACGACCTCATTCCACCGGCCCCCTTCTACCATCGAACATCTAGACGCACTGCCAGTTACCATCCCTACCTGGTTAATATTCCACCAATTCGCACTAAGCGTTTCCAAATGACTTTTATAATGCTCATAGCAAAAGAGTGGAACTCACTACCTGCGTCTGTGTTTCCGAACGTAGGTAGTGAGTTAATTTTATTTCTATTTTACCGAAAACCATATTGTTGCTTTGCAAATAGATTATTTAATTCCAGAAATGAGTATAATGATTTATAAATAGCTTTTTCAAAAACTTTAGATATTACTGGTAGTTTGAAATTGTAACTTTTTCACCTTTTTTTGTGCAAAGGCATCATTAGAATAGTTTTTAACGCATTTTTGGAAAATGGCCATGTTATATGCATAAATTTATTATAAAACTTAACACGGGCGCAATTATATGTGATACAGATTTTTAAATGTTAGAAGTTATACTATCATAACCCGCACTGTTCGTGTTCTTGAAAGAATTAATAATTTGGAATATTTCTAAGGGATCTGTAGGTGTCATAAATAGGGATTGTGAATTGTGATAGTAATTTACAGAAGATAGAACACCAGTGCTATTACTATTCACGTTAGGTTGAACAGAATCTATAAAATAATTATTAAATGCTGAAACTATTTCTTTAGGGTCACTTATTTGCTCATTTCGAACAACTATATTTTGAACGGGTTCAGAGGGGAAGTTTATTTCACTTCTATTAATTAGTTTCCAAGTTGCTTTAGTTTTATTTTCTGCATTTTTTACCAAGTAACTATTTTGTGATTTGTGTGTTAAATATATCACTCTTTTTAGTCTCTGTGAATAGGCTTTTAGTAATCATTTATTTTTTAAATTAGGCGATCATCTATACTCCCACAACATTTCTCTCTTCCGTTTACTACAATTTCTTATTCCTTTCCAATCCAACGAGGTGATATTTTGGCAGAAATATTTTTTCTTATGATAGGGAAACATAGATTATGAAAAGTTTGAACAGATCGTAAAATGAATTGAATTGTCCATCTTTTTCTTGTTTTATTATAGAGAAAAAGTTAGCAATAGCCTAAATTCAATTTAGTTTGTGCACAACAGAATCGGCACCATTAGCCATTTATAATTTTGTTAATTTCTTGATAACTTTTAGAATTGCGAAATCATTTCGTCAGTGCCAGTTCGCGGATATAGTACCTGTCTTATGTCAAACAGATAGGTATCTTCACTTTTTTTTCCACCTTGCTTGCCAAAGTGCAGTGAGCAAGCATTGAGAACACTGCTCAATTGAATCCTAATATTTTATGAGAGCCTTGGCCTATCAGCACTGTAATTAAGTACAGGCTGATAATAGGAACTTTTAATGGGCTTTTAATGGGCCCAGTAAGCTACAATCAGATGAGTTAAATAATTAATTTTATTAACTTGTAACCAATGGCTTATCGGTGTATATTTAATCATCATAAAATATATTATTATTAAATTATAGACTTTGATGGAATATGTAATTTTTGTAATGATCTATCGATAAGGCCTTGGCAAGCTGATATTAATTGATTTTAATATTGAACAGGACAAAATCGGTGGTCTCAGTAAAGTTTTGACCTTTTATTAGTTAGTTCAATGGTCTGATTCTGTGTTTAAACTGAACTAGAGATAGCTCTTAAATTGTGCGATTATTTATTAGTGAAATACAAATCGTAAGTTTTTAGTCTGGTTTTATGTTTGGAGGTTTGAACTTCTTTACTGAAATTGCTTAGGAATGAACTTCGTTTTTAAATTTTGTTTTATGCAAAACATATTTTACAGGTTGCGAGTATTAAGTTTTTGAGTAGATACTCGTAGGAGTCTGTTTTAAATGAAACAACATTTAAAATAACTACAAATAAGTTTAATTACTACGAGGCATTATACGTACATCACTTTGATTACATTCAATATGGCCGTGAGAACCTGACTATGTTCATCGAACTGACACTTTGTAGATATTAGCCGTAGCTACCGGCGCCGGCGTTAGCTGAGGCCGAAGCTTTGGCGGACGCGTAAGCGCCCGACTGGCCATACCCACTGCCGCCAGCACCACAAGTTTGGCAGCCTGTAGAGCCACCATTACCACTGTATCCACCAGCTGAACTAGAGGCGTCACTGTAACTGGTAGCTCCTGCGGATAGGCCACCGCCGCCTCCGCCACCTAGCCCGCCGCCCCCTCCACTACCGAATCCGCCGCTGCCGCCAGATGAGCCACCGTAACCACCGGTACCTCCAGACCCGCGGCTGCCGCCGCTGCCAGACGCACCCCCATACCCGCCGCCACTGCCACTACCACCGATTCCGATTCCAAACCCTCCGAGGAAACCGCTTGCTAAGCCACCAAGGCCACCCCCACTACCGGCGCCGTATCCTTTACCCCTGCCGCCACCACTACCTCCACCAAGTCCACCTCCGGAGCCTCCGCCGAGTCCACCTCCGGAGCCAGTTCCTCCGAAGCCAAATGAGAGGCCTCCACTACTTGATCCACTTCCTCCAGAGCTCCCACTTCCTCCAGAGCCCCCGCTTTCTCCGTAACCACCACCACTGCCTCCACCAAGGCCTCCGCCATAGCCGCCGCCACTACCTCCTCCAAGGCCACCTCCATGGCCGCCTCCGTGGCCTTTGCCTCCAAGGCCACCACCACTTGAGCCGCTGCTTCCAATTCCAATAAGTAAACTGCCGCCTAGTGATCCACTTCCGCCCCCTGAGCTACTTCCTCGACCACCACTCAATCCACCGCCGTAGCCACCGGCGCTTCCACCACCGAGGCCACCTCCACTACCACCGCCGAGGCCTCCTCCACTACCACCACCGAGGCCTCCACCACTGCTTCCGCCGTAGCCTCCTCCAATGCTGCCACCGTAGCCTCCACCGCTACCGCCACCTAGGCCTCCACCAGCGCCTCCGCCATATCCACCTGCGCTACCACCGTCGCCGCCGCTTCCCCGGCCACCACTAGTGGATCCACTTCCACCAAGTCCACCACTACTACTTCCACTTCCGCCAAGTCCACCGCCGAAACTTAGTCCACCACTCACTCCACCAGAGCTACCTCCATGTGTTCCACCAGAGCTGCTGCCGTATCCTCCGCCTGAGCTACTTCCATGGCCACCACTGGAGCCACCTCCAGCTCCGCTTCCTCCACTTCCTCCGTAACCTCCGCCGAGGCCAGCGCCGCCACCACCTCCAAAGCCTCCGCCAAATCCACCTCCACTTCCACCGGCATGGCCACCAGAGCCGCTGCCGTGTCCTCCGCCTGAGCTACTTCCATGGCCACCACTGGAGCCACCTCCAGCTCCGCTTCCTCCGCTTCCTCCGTAACCTCCACCGAGGCCAGCGCCGCCACCACCTCCAAAGCCTCCGCCAAATCCACCTCCACTTCCACCGCCACTGCTACCGCCGATACTAGCGTATCCCGATCCACCACTACCTACTTGGGCACTACCCTTAGCACCACCGCCCCCGCTGACACTACCTCCGTAGCCACCACCTCCTGAGCCACCGCCGCCATATCCACCGCCCCCACTTCCGCCTCCACCTGATCCACCGCCAAAGTTTAGTCCCCCATTAATTCCACCACTTCCACTGCTGCCACCATATCCTTTGGAGCCTCCAGCTCCAAGACCTCCTCCGCCTGCAGATCCTCCGCCAAATCCAGCGCCACCTCCATAGCCGGCACCACCGCCATTTCCACCACCACTGTATCCTCCGCCGCCACCATATCCACCGTTACCACCGTCAAGTGTCCCCGTAAAGGCAAATCCACCAGATTTTCCATCTTCTGATTTCGTGTAGATTGATTTTCCATTTCCTAGGCTACCGCTTAAACCAGCACCAGCACTTCCTAGGGCGCTGAACCCAGATTTGACGTCACTGAGTATGCTTCCAACTCCATCGCGGATGCCACTGAAGCCACTGTCAAAGGCGAGGCTTGAGCCTCCACCGAAGCCAAAACCTCCGCCGCCTCCGCCTCCGCCTCCGCCTCCGCCGCCGCTGCCGCCACCATATCCGAACCCTCCTCCGCCTCCTCCACCGCCACCAGCTCCCTCGTGCGTATACGAGCGCCCGAGTCTCACTGAAAATAAAGTTTCATGTCATTAGACAAAATAATAAAAATAATCTTTAATAATTGTTACTGACTTCAATTAGTTTTTGTCTCTTTCAATTGTTTAAAAATAACAATGCAAAAACTGTAATTACAATTCATAAACACAAAAACTTGCATGACAATTACCTGTATGTGCATCGCTAAAGCCTAATATGAGGCAGAGGACGATGCAAGAACGCACCGTCTTCATGATTCCTTCGTTAACTGACTACGTGCAAGTAGTTAGCATCCTTTTATATATTAAGTCTCCGAGTGTGTTCAAAGTTCATAGGAACTCATACATACGTATGTACGGGAAAAACAATTAGTTTTTATAATGCTTTATACTTCCCACAACAGGTTATGAATGTAGTAAAGCCGACGTTTTTATTGAGTTGAGATTAGTCAGAAGCGATAGTGAATATCATGGCATCTTCGTCTTTGGGTATCCTTGAACTATGCAGTCGCATGTAGATAATGTTTGAGATCACCTTGGTGCATTGAAAAAATATTAGGCTCGCTATTGTTGATGCATTTTTGCCATTTTAACGGCACCTTAAAACCAAGTTCACCAAGTGTCTTTACTTCACTTAGTTAAATAAACATTAAGTTTTTTTTTATATAGATACCTTAAATATATATTAAAGCGACTCAATATATTCAATAATAATTAATTAATACACCACATGAATGACTAGCATGAATGCGCACTTACGCACGTGTACTATTAAGGTTTTGCTCTTATTGTGCCATTTCCCTCTGTTACTTGTACAGTCTGAGTAACAGACGCTTTCCATTTTCCGATCGATTATCTTTTTTTTACCTACGAAATTTTAAGAAATCGTGTATTATTCAACGCTATATAGAATTTAATTAGTTTTAAGGTATTTCTGGATTGATTACATCGTTGCTTAATTTTGACAGAAAGAATCGACCTATGAACTAAAAAGTCGAAAAGCTTTAAGGATTCTTCTTCGCACACTATCCATTAGGTAGGTAAAGCTGGCCATACACGGGCACTCAGCTCCATAACATTCCATGGCAACATTCCAAAAACCTCTAAAAATTTTCCAGTGTGCGAAATCTCACGTGGATTGGGTGAAGTGGTAAGAAATATTGGATTTCCAAACATTCAATAATCCAATATTCGACGTGTCACACTCTACAGTTGGATTGTGGAGTGTGGAACGTCGGATTTTCGAATTCATATTGGTTATAGAAAACTATAAACAATGTGCCTGTTTGTGGCAAGTTACAACCCATGATTACCATGACAAAAACAAGCGCAATGCCTCTTTCAAAATAATGCATATGTCCTAAAGTTCATTTTTTTTTTAATCCCAGATAGTAATTTGACAGCAGCAAATGTCAAACTGTGAAATAAAAAAATGATACATGTAACATTATTAAATGTAAAATTATTATCTGGGATTAAATAACGAATATTAGTTCTTCTGACTTCAGGAGTCAGGGTTTGGCCCATTTGCGTTTCCGCTGCTTCCTTTTCTTTATGATAAATAATACATGCCACAGCTGCCGCAAATAAAAATACTACTTTTGAATCGTCGGATTCCGTTGTGGGACATGTGTCTGCACGAGTTGCAGGACAGAACACGAGACGAAGATTGACCCAGAAATGGAGTGCAGTGGCGCGCGTTGGAGTGGAGTGTTCGTGTGGTTGTTGAATTTTTTTCTCCATACGGCCGCAATCCTCGCCACGCGGTGTGACGGAAATGGAACGCCCGTGAATTCCCACCTTAAACAAAACAAAACAGCAAAACATGAAGTGTCGAAAGCAAAGTAAGTCAATCTAATATTATGAATTAAAATTGTCACGTATTTACGCTTAAGCATATCAGTTTCATATAAACGCTTCAGAGATATACCTAATAGTTACTGCATAAGTCTATAAGACTGGGATATTCCATATTACGACATATTCACCTCTCACCTTTTGAATCTGATCCTTATCGAAAACTATATTTTATTCTAGTTAATAAAGTTACGCCCACGATGACGCCAGTGCTTACAGTTGCATTATCGACCTTGTGTGTGTTTCTGTTAAACCGTCGTTAGCTGCATCTTGCGACTTCTTTGAGAAGAACCTGACAGAAGTTTAAAGGAAAAAGTTTTTCTTCTGAAACTGAAACGAACACGAAAATATCAATCATCAATTGGAAGTAGTAATATCAATCATCATTCTAAATATATGTGAAAAATGTACCTACTATTAAATCTACATTTTGTTACTCGGCAGCCCTCAATAGCAAAGAAAACCTTCGCCCAGCTGTAGAATTGATGGAAGACCATCTCTTCCAAGACCAAGTGGAAGAAAGGGCCAAGTTTCTAAAATAATACAGCAGCTAAGAAAATTAAAAAACAGCGCCTTTTTCGCTAACCGTAGATTTTGCGATTTTCGTGAAAACAATCGATATTTATTGACCGATATCGAGCTGAATGGCTTCCGGTTATAAATATGACCGCTCTCTTCCTGTACAAGTGTAGGTAATAAAAGTAGTAATATAGGCCAGTGGCAATATACAGCATATATCAGAAAAGTTGTGTCATATTTAAGGGTGTGGTACAATCACACTGAACAACTTTCTCAATGGGATCGACGTCGCCACGTCGTAAACACCACGCGATAAAATAATCAGCCGTAACATTTGGGTCGAGTAGGTATTGAAGTTTTGTATGGGACGGCTGATATTTTCTTCGCGATTACGATGTTGGTCCCATGTAGAAAGTTATTCAGTTTGATGGTCTGTACCACACCCGTAAATAAGACCACGCCTTTCTGATAAATGTTGTATAAGCCATTTTCTTTGGACACATCAACACGAGTGTTAATTTTTTCTCTTCCTTGTTTTAGTGTAACATTCTACTTAGCTTACGTTGTACCTATAAGCATTTAGCATATTTTTACTGTCACCAATGCCATAGCTAAATATTATTTTTCTTTCATTCGCCTTTCTTCTCGCGTTAAATAATAACCACATTCCACAATCAGATTAATCAATGTGGATTAATTATGTATGATTTAATTGTAACTGACATACTGACTAAACATACATACAATATATTGAAAAACATTTTAAAAGAGTAAGGGCCGGTTTTTTGATCCGTAGGTTACTCAATCAATGGTTAAACATAGTAACTAATGGTTGAATTTTGGCTAAATGCGAAAGGCTAAACATAAATGTATTCATGTTAGCTCATTCATATTAAAAAATAGTAACTAAAGGCATAACTCATTCATGTTTAGCCTTTCACATTTAGCCAAAATTCAACCATTAGTTACTATGTTTAACCATTGGTTGAGTTAACTACGGATCAAAAAACCGGCCCTATCTGTGGAGTTTCTTGCTTTTATTCTTATATTTTTTTCTTTCTTCTCCATACGAAACTAAACTAGGACCAAATCCATTTTTTTTTTTTGAGAATTTTGACGTTCTAAAGTTCCTTTTATGTGCCTATTTGAAATAAATGCTTATTTTATCACTTTAAAAAATTGCGTTTGAAGCAAAATAAGCGTTGTTTTCTCGAAGTAATAGATTAAAGTTTTTTTTTTTAATATTTTATTGCCCTATTGAAATAAAATAAAAATGTCTGTTTAGATTGATTAAATAAAATGTTTTTGGGAGTGTAGCTCGACGAAGTACTCTCTGCTTTTGCATTAATAAACACTTATCGCGATTTTTGTTACGCTGCGGTGCGATGCGGTGCGATGCGGTGCGATGCGGTGCGATGCGGTGGGTCCTGGGTCTTAGTTTATGTTAAAACGAGAAACTACACGCGGACAAAGTCGCGGACAGAAGGTAGTCGTTAAGGCGCCCCCAAAGCATGCGTAGTTCATACAAACGAAATACCAAAATAATTTGTGAATAAAACATATTCTAAAGATAGTGAGTATTTATTCCGATTGGATTACAGAATATCTAGGTTCCCAAATATATATTTTGAAAGGACACTGATCTGAAGACGAGATATGAGGAATTTAAAATTTCTATACAAAACTTATTTTTCTCATATTTCATGTTTAAATCAATGTTCTTATTTAATATATATTTGGGAACCTAGATATTCTGTAATCCAATCGGAATACATACACAAATATGTTTGATTTACAAATTATTTTGGTATTTCGTTTGTATGAACTAAGCATGCTTCGTGGGGCTCTTAATAAGTAATTTTAGTTTTTGTTTAAAATCATCAGGCACCTATTTTAATTTTAAACATATTTTTTGGTGTCTTATACATCTGTCAGATGCTGAAAAATATATGTTCAGTAAAGTTAAGGTTGCCGAACAGATATACTATTCCATTTTATATAATACAATAAATATAATTGAACATAAACATTTGTGGACATACAGGGTGTCCCAGAAATCGACCGATATACTGTAGGTGGTGATAGCTTTGGTCAAGCCCTGCCAAAATAACATAACATTATGTTCCGCAAAATCTTATAGTTTTTGAGTTATACCAGATTAAAAAAAAAAAATATCAAAATTACCACCATGCGTCATTCTTTTGACTCTCATATGTAAATAAAATCTTTTCATTTATAACTTTTTCCATAAAAATATTATTTAATAGTTTCTCTATCCGTAATTACCTTTAATTCTCCATAAAAACTTACAAATTCAACATAAATTCACTATCATTTGATTTTTCCCTCAAATATATTTTTGTTAATAAATTTTAAACAGTGGTGACGAAAAATAAATGTATGTGGCACTTATGGCAAACATATTCAAAAACTTGCTTGTTTTATGCCAATTTTAGAAATGTAAACAGTTGCACATTTTATTTATAAATTACGAGAAAATTGAAATATTTGCTTGGAAGGGGCTGATTTTATTATGAATTAAAGTTCACTTTGTCAAAAAGTCCTTAGTAAGTTATAGCTAATACACTGCTACGTACCTACTTACTTAAAAAGTTATTGGTTTTAAAAAAAACAGACTTGAAATTGAAATAAAAGTTTTTAATCTCTCTTTTTTTTGTTTAATGTGCAAGTGTTGCACATCTGGACGAAGCGTTTCCAGGGAGGTGGATTGGGTGTTTGGAACCAATTCTGTGGCCTCCTTTGTCACCTGACCTAAACATTTTAAATGTTTTTTTACTGGGGATGTCTGAATGATAAAACTTACGAAAAACAAATTAGAAATGAAAACGAATTAAGCACGAGAGTGAATTCTGCTGCTCAAGAAATATCAGAAATGAGTCTACGAAGACTAAGAGCTTCTTTTTTAAAAAGATGCCGATTGTGTGTAAGAGTTGGTGGAAGCCATTTTGAACATGTCTTAAAAAAGAGAGAATAAAAATTTTTATTTCAATTTCAAGTCTGTGTTTTTTTTTTTAAACCAATAACTTTTTAATTAAGTAGGTACGTAGCTGTATTAGCTATAACTTACCAAGGACTTTTTGACAAAGTTTTGAACTTTAATTCATAATAAAATCAGCCCCTTCCAAGCAAATATTTCAATTTTCTCGTAATTTATAAATAAAATGTGCAAATGTTTACATTTCTAAAACTGGCATAAAACAAGAAAGTTTTTGAATATGTTTGCCAAAAGTGCCACGTACATTTTTTTTTTCGTCACCACTATTTAAAATTTAATAACAAAAATATATTTGAGGAAAAAATCAAAAAATAGTGAATTTATTTGGAATTTGTAAGTTTTTATGGAGAATTAAAGGTAATTACGGATAGAGAAACTATTAAATAATATTTTTATGGAAAAAGTTATAAATTAAAAGATTTTATTTACGTATGAGAGTCAAAAGATCATTCTTTTGACTCTCATACGTAAATAAAATCTTTTGCATGGCGGTAATTTTGATTTTTTTTTAATCTGGTACAACTCGAAATCTATAAGATTTTGCGGAACATATGTTTTGCTATTTTGGGAGGGCGTGACCAAAGCTATCACCACCTACAGTATGTCGGTCGATTTCTGGGACACCCTGTATGTGTATATAACCGGCAACGTCTGTGGTTGCTATAAATAATGTATCCTTCTTTTTAATTGATACTAATCGTCTGACGACCACACTTTACATTCTAAGTATACAATCTATCTAAAGTTAATTAAGAATAGTCAATCAGTCACGATTATTGTGTGCAAGTAATGTCTTATATAAACCACATCCGGGTGCCATCTTAGTATTTTTCTGAGATTCCTATGATATGGTTTTTAAGTAGGTTACACATTACGTATCTGTGATGACAAAAGTAGAGCTATTTTATCGAATAGTAGAAAATATCGGACTTAGTGTTTATTTGTTTGACTTTGACATGCTTTAGGATTGGTCATGTTTGGTAGTTATGTACAGAACATTTACAGACATTATTATTTTTTTATTTTTCAATACATTTTAGTTACATAACTTACAATCTTAACACCTTGTCTAGAGAGCTTTAAAGGTTTATGTGACAAAGTGGAGGAAGCAAACACGCTCACAACAAATACTTAAAAATTATGTTAGCTACTTAAAGAATTGAGATGGGATGTTACCAGTAATATTTTTTTAAGGTAGATTTACATTTTTTATATGTACTAGAGGCAATATTTGACTGCACAGTTTCAGGAATTTTATTTAGAGCATCAGGTAATATATATGTGACGATATGTGACGATCACCTGTGTTTTGACTAAATGATTAAAAAACCTATTATTATACAGTGTAATAGTGTGCTTAAAGATGGAAATGACTAAATAGTGACTTATAATTAACAAGAACATGGTTTAAACAGTGATATATACGAAACTAGTGGATAAAAACCAGTAGTGAATTTAAAACTTTTCTAGTTGTAATGTAAACAAATAGCAGATGATTCATCACTTGTGACATTAACCATTATTGACCAATCACAAACAGCTGATAAAATTTTGACGTTAATGGTCTCGTTCAGAAACCAATCTCAGCAAAAATCACGAGACTTGAACACAAGTCTTTTAGCGCTTCATTAAGGCACGGTTGCCAGGATACAAAAAAAACTATTAATTGGTAGAAATTGATCCTTCACCAATATCATTTGATTCGATTGTGGAAATGTCATCCAGTTTGAATAAAACAGTGAGCAGTGTCCGCAAGACGTCAGCACTAGTCACTTGCAATATCTGTAAGAAATGTGTGAACATAAGAAACACTGCTCTATGTTCAATCTGCAAAAAAAGATATGAATTCGATTGTGTGGGCTATCCTGAAGCAACATTTCGACTGAAAGACATCGAAGAAAGAAAGAAATGGAAATGCAACACATGCGTTAAAAATAAACATGATACAAACAGTAATGCAGCTACTTCTAATATCACACTCAGGAAAAAACAACACTCTCATATTAAGCCTTCTTCGCCTCAACAACAGATGAATCCTATGCCAATAGATTTTGTTTTGAGTGAGAATTCTTCTCAAATACTGGACACCCCAATACTTGTAGAGCATGCAAACAATCATGAAACATTTAAAGCAAATGTATCCACCGGAAACTCTTTCGATTCTTTGCCGCTAGATGAAGACTTCGATGTTTTGTCTCATACCTTGAAAAGAGATCCACTCCTTTACAGAAGCTGTCCAAACATAAGGTCCAACAACTTTGACTTGATAGAAGATTTGGAAAAGAAAGTTTCTATACTGGCGAAGAATTTAGAAATAGCTGAAAATGAGATAGCTAATCTTTTGACGGAGAATTGCTTTCTTAAAAAACAAATGTCTATGTATGGCACCCAAATAAATCAGCTTAAAGATATCTGTAAATCGACCCCCAAAAGAACATCACACAAGAAAAGGAATAAGAATACCATCCAAACCAAATTAGCCTTCTCAGAGCAATTAATCAGTCCCAACGCGAAAATCGCACAAAACATTGACAACGCTCAGAGTCATCATCAAGTAAACATCCAGGAAACTGACAATGAAACAATTAAAGACATTCTGGTGGACTCTCCTAATAAACAATACACTCAAAACTTAGAAAATTCAAGCTCAAACCAACTAAAACACGACAGAAAACGAAATATTTACATAATTGGAGACGAAAAAGTAAGAGGACTATCCGCACGACTAATAGATGCTAAGTCTGGCAAATGGAACGACAACTACAACATCGAGGGAAAAGTTCAACCATACGCTTCATCATGTGAGATACTACGTGATCCAGACAATTTATCACGCACCCTATCTGATAACGACATTGTCATACTCTCAGTTGGTAAATACGATAAAAATCCCTACATTTTGTTGACTAATCTGTGTAGTACTCTGTGTAGTCTAAGTAATTGTACAATACTGATGCTTAGTGTTTCAGAAAATAGGTACCTAAATGTTAAAAAGCTAAACTATGAACTTAAAATGTTTACAAAAAACTTTAAGAATTGTAAGTTTATTGAAGCTAATGGGTTGGATGTAAATTATAATAAGAAGCTCTCCGACTTAGACCTAATTACCTATAAACTTAATATAGAGATTGATTTTATGGAATATGAAAATAGCTTTCTTAAATCGACTTTGGAAGCAAGAAACTCCCTCGTTACAAATCATAACAAACATACATTTTTTCGTTCCTAAATCACCGACTCATCAATCTTCATCAAACCATATCAAATCAAAACATGATCGCCGACAGAGTAAACTAAGAATCTTACACCAAAATATAGCCGGCATCTGCAACAAACTGGATACGTTAGAAATAACTTTATCAGAATTGACTGAAAAAAATGGGGACGTGGATATACTATGCTTTAGTGAAACTTTTGTTAAAAAAGGTATGGAAGCTAACATTAATCTAAATAATTTTAATTTGGCTGCAGCATTCAGTCGAGATAAATGTAGAGGGGGTACTTGTATTTTGACTAGTAAAATATTAAACACCAAAACACTAAATATTCCTTCTATTCTAGCTACTGAATTTTATTTTGAATGCTGTGGAGTGGAGATAATTGGACTGAGCCTGATAGTTGTGAACATATATAGAATTCCTGATCAAAGAAAGGCACAAATAGGTGTCTTTCTTCATAAACTTGACAATCTGTTGAATTATTTGACTGACCAGTACAAGAAAAAGAAAATTGTAATTTGTGGTGATTGGAATATAGATTTATTAAAAGATAACTCCACAACAAAGGATCTCTTAAGCATACTTCATAATTATAATTTTGAAGCACACATAACAGACCCGACACGGGGAAACTCTTGCATTGACCAAATCGCCAGTAACCTAAATAAAGTTAAATCAGAAATTCATTACCTTGGTCTGTCAGATCATGAAACAGCACAATCAGTAACAATAAAGGCAAATAAACAAAAAACAATATCCTGCTGGTCAGAATTGAAACGCGATTACTGTTCAGAAAACGTTGACAAATTTTGCGAATGCATGTCTTCTCTTTCTTTCTCGGAAACGTTTGACTCAGATACTTTTACAGAGGCCTTTAATTCTTTTTATGAAACATTTACATTATTTTATAGCCTGTGCTTTCCGGTGATCATGGTTAAAGTTAATGATAAACCAGCCATACAAAATTGGATAACAAAAGGTATTAAAAAGTCTAGCAAAACAAAACGTCAGCTTTATCTAAAATACAAAACTAATAAAATGAACAAAAAAATAAATGAAAAAAGATATAAACTTTATAATCAATTGTTTAAACGATGTACGCGGAGAGCACAGAAATTAATGAATACAAGGCGTATACAAAAGGGAAAAAATAAATGTAAAGCTACATGGAATGCAATTTCCTCGACTACATCTAATAATAATATATCAAATAATGACTTTGACGAAATAATTTTTAATAATGTGACATATAACAATCCATCAGACATTTGCAACATATTTAATGACTATTTTATTAATTTGACATCCAATCAGCCAGAAAATTCGAATAAAATTAAACTTAATAAAAAAAACAAAAATTTAAATACTATTTTCCTGAATCCTGTTGATGCAAAGGAAGTCTACAAAATCATAATGTCTCTAAAAAATAGCAAAACTAGTGGTTACGATGACATTGTCACACAAGTTTTGAAGGATTGTGCTAGTTGGATATGTCATCCACTAGCACACGTTATAAACTTATCTTTTCTGGAAGGTGTGTTTCCTGAACAGTTAAAAATGTCTGTGGTGAAACCATTTTTTAAAAAGGGAAATAAGTCAGACCCAAATAACTATCGGCCTATCACGTTAGTTCCCATTATATCCAAAGTGTTTGAGAAGGCAATGCTTATTAGATTAAATAATTTTCTATTTACTCACGCAATTTTATGCAAAGAGCAATTTGGTTTTCGTAAGGGAAGTTCAACTGCTCTTGCAATCTTTGACTTAGTCAAATTTGTAACAGAAAGCATTAATAATGGCAACCCAATGGTGTCTTTATTTTTAGATATGAGTAAGGCCTTTGATTTTGTGAACCATTCTAAGCTTCTGCACAAATTAGAGTTCTATGGCATAAGGGGAAAAGCATATAATTGGATATCTAGCTATCTTAGTAACAGAAAACAGTGTACAGAGATAACAAAAGTAGTAAAAAAAGGGGACAAAATGTATTCAAAAGTGAAATTCAGGTCTACGGCAAGAATAAACAAGTGTGGTGTGCCTCAGGGAAGCATTCTCGGCCCTGTACTTTTCTTGCTTTATATAAACGATCTTCCTGAAGCTACTTCACAGAAATGTATCCTTTTCGCAGATGATACAACAGTTCTCATAAACCGTCAGGATAAGGACACTTACAAATCTATTATAGAAAAGACCCTATCAGATTTAGTAAGTTGGATGGATGACAATAACTTAAATATAAACATTAGTAAAACAAATCTTATTGAGTTTAACTCTTACAAAACCACACAGTTGTCTTTAGATATAGTTTATAAAGACGAAGCAGTAAAACAAGTAGATGAGCTGAAATTTTTGGGACTTAACGTAGACAAACATCTGAATTGGAAAAGCCATATAGAATATATCTGTCAGAAGCTTGATAGGTTTGTATTTGCGTTAAAAAAGGTAAGACAGAATGTTTCTGCAGAGGCTGCCCTTTCGGCTTACCATGGTTATGTGTCATCTATACTAAACTATGGGCTAATAATGTGGGGTAACTCGACCGATACCGACAGAGTATTCAAAACTCAAAAACGTTGTATCCGAGTCATCAACAAGTCATGGTACTTAGACAGCTGTAAACCTTTATTTCAAAAATACAAAATTCTTCCACTACCGTGTATGTACATAAAAGAAATCTGTCTTTTTACGAGAAGGCACATGCATTACTTCATGCAGCGTAGTGAGGTTATGCCGAGACAAAAAAGGGCTAAGTTTCTCAACCTACTTTACCAACCACCCTGTCGCAAAGAAATTTATAAGAAAAACGTATTTAATATGTGCCTGTTAATTTATAATAAGATACCGAACCACTTAAAATTGTTACAAGGCAATTTATTCAAAAAGAAATTAACAGAGTGGCTCCAAGGCTACGGTTTTTATAGCATCAATGAATTTATGGAACACAAAGATACACAATAATAATAATATTTAATGTTTCCCTAATTATTTTAATATTTATAGATTGTAATGACTATTGTAAATCTCTATTAATATAATTATATAAATTTAGCAATAATTTAATGTAATAATGACATAATTTGTAATATTGTATCAATGACATATTCTGTAGTAATGTAACAATGACATAAAGTTCTATAATTTGCACGCTTGCTTGCAGGCCGAATACAGTGACTTTTAGGCAATAAGATCTTCCTTTGTAAAAATGTATTTCTTGCAAATAAATATTATTATTATTATTATATTCCCACGTTCTCCTGCCATACACATTTACAGTTGTAGGTAGTTTATATGTAGGCAAGTAATCAAGATCACGTAACTGTTTTGGTCTACTGTTTAAAGTTAAGGAGCTAATATTATTAAATTTATCCAAGATAATTGCCGACCTGAATTTATCATAGACTGACACAATTTTAAAATATTTAAATAATCCGTACTTACTCATCATCTTTATATTTAAGTTTAATATACTTTGGCACAACAGTCTTGAGTATACTTAGTTGTAGTCTATATATTTTACCTACATAAGTTTTGTAGGAACGTCCGTAACTAATTAGGCCATAGCTTATGACTGAATCCGCCAGAGCAAGATACAGCATGCGTAGAGTGTGGAAGGGTAGTTTATGTTTAAGGATAGCCAACTTGGCGTTGATAGATCTTAGTTTGTTACTTACACTTTCAATGTGTGGTCCCCAATTGAAATGCTTGTCTATGATGACGCCAAGATAGGTATGCTGATGAACAGCCTCTAGGGTAGGACACGCACACATGCGTGCAGTGGGCCCGCGATGCAGGCACAGGTGTTCATGCGCAGTTACAATAGGTACATGTCTAATCTTCATATAAGGAGAGTAAATATGGATAATCTTTATTTTGCTAGCGTTGATAACCAGGCCTGCATCGTGTGCCCATTTACACAGCTCATCAAATAATCGTTGCATTACTGTTTGAGCCTCAATTATGTCTCTATGATGGGTTACCAAACACGTGTCATCGGCAAACTGGTATACAGAGTCTTCCGGAATAATATTACACATGTCATTAACGTATAATAAATACTCAGTTGGGCCAATTATTGAACCTTGGGCCGTGTGTTGATTGATATTATGAGCAGAAAAAATCGTAGCCCCTGTACCTACATATATAAATATTATTCTCCGATCAATTATGGAACCAAATACGAATAGTCCATTATCTGCCTAGCCTTTCCCAATTATGTTGGGGTCGGCTTCCAGTCTAACCGGATGCTGCTGTATACCAGTATTTTACATAGAGTGTTTGCATACCTGACCTCTACAACCCAGTTACTAACAACACGATACCCCTTGGTAAGACTGGTTGTTAGACTCGGGCTTCTGACGACCCGTAACGACTGTCAAAGATCCAAGAATGAGAGCCGGGACGAACGGCTTAACGTGCTTTCCGAGGCACCGAGGGGTTTCGGTATGTAAAGATGGTCACCCATCTACGAACTCACTGCGGCAAGCGTAGCTTAACCCGATCGCTCGACCCATGCGGCTGTTATTACTTAAACACGAACCCCTCTACTAAATACGAATAGTAGCAATCAATATTTTTCATAAATACGCAAAAAAGTGCAGACAAACACTGAAACAATGCACATCCAACTGCAATTATTTTTAAATCCATTTATTTAATAACACAACAGGAATATACATATACTGTCTACACAAAGTAGATACTTATCGTTAATAGGTATCATTTTAGTTACTAAGAATCGATTAGGCACGCCTTAAAAGTTTACCTCCAATAAATTCTTAGATTTAACTTCATGTGACTAGGCAAAAGAGTTATTGCTAGCAAAGCTTTATATTTCTGAGAACGCTGCTATGTGTGGCTTTTTATTAGGTTTTTCACAAAAAAATGTAATTAAATGAAGTTATGTAGATGAGTGTTATAGCGACATTGTGTTCTGTTGTCTGCTTTTGTTGCCTAATAAACAGTGATCAACAATACCTACGTCTGCCCATTGCTGATTAACGGCTGAACCCAATAAACTATTTTCAGTAAAAGACAGATCGTTATTAATGATAATATAATTCTATCTGTCCTTGCGTTCTTTTCGTTCGTGTTCTTTTGTTTTATTTGTCTTAGATTATCGGGACGTTAAAACCATAGAAAGATAGGTGTTTCTATCTCCAGTATGCTAAAACTGGTGATAGATAGGTTATTGGGTTCGGCCGTAAGGTGGACCCGCAGAGGTAGCCCGCGAATAAAGTAAATACATATTTGTTATTGTCGCGAATCATATTTTGATCAAGATCTGACACTGACCTGTAAATTGCAAAACAAAAAACGCAAGAAAATTTGAATTTCGCAGACTACCACTGCGCAAATTTTTAACAATTAAGACGCTGACAAGAGCCAAATAGGCTTGTCTCAAACAATTTTTTTGCCAAATCTATACAGTTTGTGACAGCGGAAAAAATATATGTTAATCTTGAACATATTTCTGAGAATCCCTTTGTATTCAAAACACGTTTTTGAAAAGTTTTCTCGATACAAAAAAATGGTAAACTAACCTCTTAAAATGATCTTCCAACAAAAATATCTGTATTACTTATTACGTTGGTAAAATTTAACTCCAAGAGGTATGTTAACTAAATGGTGCATTTGTGGAGCAAGTGAGCCTTCTTAATGATTGGCAATGACAATTCATGGGCAGCTCTCGTTGTTTCAGAATGATGTCTAGATGTGTTTGTTAGGTATTCTGACGTCTATTGAAGGTTGTAAGTAACACTTTTTCATTAGGTAGAGAACAATGAGTATGTTTGCCAACAGCTACTGTTATTTTATTTGCGCTTTGCGTAAGAAACAATTTTTATCATGTTCTCATACTAAACACATTGGAGGAGGTCATTAAAGGTTAACGACCTGTGCAATAGAGTAATGTTAAGAGTTGTTTCGCGAATTTTAATTAGGTACAACTAACCACTAACGTAGCAGATAAGTTGTTACTAACTTATTAGGTACTAACAATCTATGGGTCTGAATTAAATCATTTTTAACCCCCGACGCAAAAAAAAGAGGGGTGAACCGATTTGGATGCGAGTTTTTTTTTTATTTGAAAGCAGGTTTTCAAGCGGTGGTTCTTGGATATATTTCATCAAAATCGGTTTAGCCGTTTTAAGGTCATCCGCTCTTTTGTTAAGTGCGGTAGGGATCTTAGACGCATAATGGGTATTTACTTTAATTTCAAACGACGTGAACGTGTGTGACCTAAAATTTGAAACACCTATGTATGTTATATATCTATGCAACATTATGGAATTCTTGGTCTGATGCTACAGCCAGGATATCCAGCACATTTTATATTCTATTTTAGGTATTTATTTATTGCTTTAAGCTAAGCGGTACCCCGCCGCGACATTATAGCGCCATTTCAATGAGCAAACCTTATCGTGCCATCCATTAATTTCTATAAATAAAATATATATAGGTATTACCCAATCGAATTTGATGGCTCAACGATAGGTATTATTTTTGACTTTCTTAATGTTCGCTTTTACTTTTTGCGTTAGGCGTTTTTTTATTATTTAATCGCTTGTCTTTGCTCAAGAATTTGATTGTACGTGATGCAGTTCTTATTTGTCTCTTGAATTGTAAGTCCCAATGTCATAATAATAATACTTAACGACATGGAACCTGTACTCCTTCGTTGTTGGAAAAGGGGCATTTTTCAACCTCAAGATTAGATACCAAGAACAGTGCGCGCATGCTTACTGCCTGTAAGCAATTTACAGTCATTCGTTCTCGATAATTTACAGCAATTCACAGTCATTCGTTTTGTTCACCGTTCAATGTTGGTTTGCTACAAGGGTTTACTAATGTTTGCCATAATTTAATATGCAATAATTTTATTTAGTATACTTGTATTGCTATAATTTCATTAGAAATAATGCTTCAGTTGCCATAATCGTGAAATTACATAAAATCATTTCCACTAAATTCATTGATCATAATCAATCAAGTGTCATAATAATTTTAATCCATAAATTTATTTGCTATATTTTTAATTTCCAATAATGTCGTTTTCCTTAACATTTATTCACCATAATATTCATTTGCCCATACTAGCACAACAATGCTAGTTCAGTGCAAGCGTCTGCAATTTTGATGTTATGATCAAATTATTTAATGTTTATTTATAAGCATGCAGCCAAGCATGCAGCATGCGGCATGCAAGCAAGCATGTAGCAAGCATGCAACATGCAAGCGAGCATGCAGCATGCAAGCGAGCATGCAACATGCAGCAGGCATGGTTTCTGTCACGGCTTCGGCGGTACCACGCATGCTAATCCTACCACGAGTGTTCCTCAGCCCGCGGGCCGCCTCGGCCCTACGCGCTACGCTCTAGGGGTAGGGCAGACAAGACTGCGTGGAGTCGATTTACAGCGATTCGTTTCTGTCACTAAAACCTAATTTTTTATCAAATTTTAAATGTGTATCCATTATTTTTTATACAAAACAATAAACGTTTCTTAATTATATTAAATGTTGCATATGTCAAGTATCGATTATGTAATGTGTTACTTATACAAACTAATGATTATAACACAAGTTATTATGGAAACTTATTTTATGACAAATAAAAGTTATGACTTTGTTGTTTGTTGATACAAAAAGAGTTATGAGTCGATATGACAAGCGCTATTCGTATAAATGATAATAATGCAAGTGTAGTGTGTATGTAGTGTATAATATTTATATATTATTATGAGGGGGTACGATTATGGAAAACAATAACAGTACAAATTATTTTATGGAAAACAAGACAATACCACTTACAAAATGAATAAAACAAACACACCTATTGCTGTGTGAAAAACATCTGATGATGAATGTCAGTCGTATAATATAATAAGGCTGATTTATTGCACAAGTGGGTACCTACTCGCATGTAATCATTAATTACCCTCGCGATCTAGACGGCTAAAGATCATAACAATACATCGGTAGAAAAACTGGATTATCGTTTCCTGATCTGAATATTACGTCACGTGTGACCACAACGGAGTAATCTTTATCATGGAAATTAACAATAAACTCTGATAAAAAACTGATTATAACTAAGTAGTTACTTTTTGTATCGATGTTCTACATTGACGGTTCATGGATTATGAGATACACGTAGAAGGTTAATATTCTAGACAATGTTTGATAATAAACTCGCGCCAACTAGATATTTACTTAAATAAATCTACGAAGAGGTGACAAGTGAAAACAATTACTTTTACATAAAATACATTTGGAATCACGAAAGCGCAGCGAGTCAGCGGCAGCGTGGTAATTAATTCGCTGTGATGACGCTGGAAAGGATTTTGTCGTGTCTCGAAATATGGCAATTTTTTTTTGCATCATTGAAATCAGAAAAAAATACTGCGTCGGACGGTTTCAGCACCGTTTTCCTACGATGATTTTTTTTTATTTTTTTATAAGACTGACCTTTTCTAAACTTTTTTTTAACAAAACATACTTCAAAATGCTGGAAATACCTTAAAATCTAGTATTTTGAAATGTTATACGTGTACAGTAAAATGTAAAATGTAACTTTGAAGTTTAAAGCTTTTTCTTTGTGCCATATGTTACAACTGCCAAAATTGAAATACCAAGTAACTATTCTAAAATGCATGTTAGACTAACTATATAACGCTAGCATTAGTGGTAGGTATCTGATACATTTAATTATAAATACATTTTCCAATAATGACCTCTCCGATTCAGCTAGTTTAGAGTTTTGAATTTTTGAAATAGTTTTATGGAGCTGGTGTAAAGTATAATCGAGAAAAGTACTACAAGATTGCTTTCTTGCGTCGATATGTGAAGAGGTTTTTGCCATATTTGGGAAAAGGCTAGGCAGATGAAGATGGGACAAAGCTTTATCTCTGCAATGGGACACTTACAGATTAATTTATATTTTTCTTCGTTGATTTAACTATGTTAGTAATTATATCGATCGCGTCTAGCAGTCGCTGTAACGGCAAGGTCAAGATTGTTGTGAACATATCTTGTGAATAAAAAACAAACCGGTCCCATCACGCGAGCCCGGCACGCATCAGGGTTTCATAACTAACGGCTATGACTAATATACGAGTAAGGGACACATAAAGAAACGTTTCTGATGTCGAGGAGTCTATAGGGCTTGAAGCTAAACGACCGCCTAATGGATGCAATGATCTGGTCTTGCCATAGTCTAATCGGGGACTACCGATAGCATAATCAGGCTGATTATGTTGTTATTGTTCCCACTACAGGGAATCATGCTTCTACCCGGTGAAAGTGAGTGGGCCACAATCCACCACGGTTCACGCGGGCCCAGTGCGGTTTGGTAAATGCACCTTCGAATGTTTGATTCTAGGACATGCCGGTTTCCTCACGATGTTCCTTCACCGTTTTGAGAGCAGTGGTGATGAAATAATTTACACAAAGTAAAGCTGTCTGGGTTCGAACGTAAACTCGGTAAGTCACGGTTATTCGTAAGGGACTATCGGTATTGACTAGAAATTGGACTCTTGAGGGTAGATGTCAGATGGCAATTGAACAATGTAAACTATTGATATTCAGACGTATTCAGATATTGAAAGCCGACGTGAACATAGTGGGAAAAGCTATAATAATAATATCCTGGGACATTTCACACATTCATCTGATCCCAAACTAAGCAAAGCTTGTACTATGGAAACCAGATAAAACTGATATACTACATCCCCTACTTTTTTTTTTTGTAAATACGTACTTATATCGATAACTACACCCAGACTCAGGACAAACAGACATGTTCATGCACACAAATGTTTGTCCTGTATGGGAATCGAAACCACAACCTGCGACATGATAGGCGGTATCTTAACCAACCACGCCTGCTGGCCTGTCAGCTATAGCGGGTAGGTTCTATGTCGGCTTATAATATCCGCAAAAGATTGAATTTCTCCTAATGCTTTGTCGCGTCAAAACTCGACAAATATCTAACATACTAAGCACCTTCTATATCATACTATAGTTTACGATTATTGAACATGTTTTATAATGTCTATGAGGCGGATAAAAAGTTATTAATTGATTGTATTAATGCTGGTTGTCTTCGTCTATGACGTCAATAATCGACATTTCGGCTGAGTACCTAACTTAGAATAATAACTAAAGGTACCTAAAAATTTTTTGCTTGAATTTTGTCTAGGGTCGTTCATCGTACTGGCGTTCATAAAATTATGAACGTACAGAACTCAAAAGGGGTATAAAAATTATGACTTGTCAATTGCAGTTGATTCTTATTTTAAATAAAGGAAACAAAGAATTTAAACCACATAGGTATTCATGGTAGAAAAAAAAACTTGAGATAACCGGCAAAACCCCATTGTTTAACGATCCATCATAGACAGACAGATATGTATGTACATCACGACTTTAAATAATTAATGCTAAGTAGTTACTTATTCAGCAACATTTCCATTAATCCATATAAAATAATTGCTCTACTTGAATAAAAGTTTTTCTATCATCCGGTACTTTTTTGATCACTAATTGCGCAAGAGTGCGTCACAAACACGGGTTCCTCCATTTTTACAAATTATACGTATAGAACCATGATATGTTCGTATAATTTATAATTGCCTGCTGTCATTAAAATATGTGTGGTGTTTCCCACGTTCATGAATTGCAATGTTTGTTTTATTTAGTCACATGCTCATGAAACGTGTGGTGGAATTTGGGTTTATTTTTGGAAAAACCGGCCATATTGCCGGAAATGAGGCAAGAGAAGGAGAGCTTTTCTATCTGGGTCTTAATAATAATAATACTGAAACCCGCAGGGCAGCATGTGACGAGCTGTTAGGCAGTAGCGACTCCACGGACCCCTATCTCCCGGGAGAAGTCATGTTCTTCACCCCTGGCTTGCCTTTATTAGCCGGCTGGAGTAAACACTAATGAGGAACAGAACTCCCACCTTTTTCTTGCCTTTATTGGCTGGCTTGAGTGGAAATTCGCAACAGCAAACGTGCTCGGAGGAAGGAAGTATTCCAGTAAGGAGCTGGTAGGGATCTTGTCCGTACTTCCGGGATTGTTCTGACCCCCTGCCATTTTATCCATGTGTTACATATAACATTGATCAGGCCGAGGACATAGTCCTTACATAGTGCTGGGTAACCAATCCACTATAGCCACCTAAACCCATAGCCCGATATGTTTTGTTTCTATGTCCTGCAATAGTCCTGCACCGACCGGGGGTAGTCCTTGGGCGCACTTGCATAGCGTATACAGGGGTAATCGTCGGTTGGTGCCTCCTCATTATCAAAAATTTTCTAAGGGGTCTCTGCGAGTTGGCTTCGACCCCTCGTACGCCTTCCAAAGGACCGGGACCCCAGGGTCCCGAGAAATGCGAAAAAAAAAAAATACCATTTATTTCAGGCCCCGTAGGCCCATACAAAATACCTTCACCAAAACATCTTTATAAATAAAATCCAAACCTGAATACTTAGGTAAATACATAAAATCCTTTGCCTAAAATAGGATGAGAAAGAAAAATGAATTAAATTATGTCTCTTCTGAACGCTGACTAATTGAAATAGATGTCTTCTGTCACCAATTTCAATCAATCACTCTAGTCATCTACCGACAAGATCTAAATGGCTTATAACTTACCGATGAATGTTAGTCTCTTTTACAGACAAACACCAGTGCAAGCCGAAATCCGTGTCCTGCATCCCAATGAGTTCAAATAGAATTAACTATAAAATGCGAACTCTTGCTGTTGACAACAGAAGCTCATGGGCAGCTTAACAGGCAACATTTAAAAAGTGGACATAATTTTGAAATAAGAATGAAATTGGTGATCTCGCTGGTGCTCTTGAGCTGTGCTCTGTTCGAAGCAAGAGGATACCCACACCCGGTGTTTTCATCTTCTGGAAATGTTGAC
This sequence comes from Dicycla oo, assembly GCA_948252095.1. Lineage (NCBI taxonomy): Eukaryota > Metazoa > Arthropoda > Insecta > Lepidoptera > Noctuidae > Dicycla > Dicycla oo. The sequence goes on along the minus strand of OX411711.1, from coordinate 5,174,935 downwards.
ACTTGTAAGTAGGATTTCTTTATTCACACTAGTCTTGCCTATTTTTGGGAGTAATTGGAATGTTATTTTATAATTATCAGTATCAATGACCTTAGTAAAAACCATGTTGACGGTTGAGCAAAAATATGTCTGTCTAGTTTTTTATCGTTTTCAGCTATGTATTGCAGTTACTATAGCAATGAAACTCTTTCACAGGGTCATATGGTGACGCCAATCGAGGTGGGAGGGTGGTGAGTCACTACTACAGCCCGTATGCCAACCGACGGGCCGTCAGAGCTCCACCAACTACCTACTCGCTGTGGCAACCCGAAGCCAACCAAAGGAATTATCCTTTAACTCATCACGAGGTCATCCAGTACCATCAGGCTGACAGGCGGCGCCAAGCCCTGTTGGATGTTAATGATACACCTCCACAGGAGAATGAAGTGTACTACCCTCAAGCACCAGAGAATCTTCCTGAAGTCCCCGTTGAAGCCACTGAACTCATCGTACCCGTGGAACAAGCCGAAGTAGTCCCAACTACAGTAAAAGCTATTGTCCCTGAACTAATCAAGCCTGAAATTGAAGAACCACAAGAAGAGCTTGTACAAAAGCCTAGAAAAGCCGTGCAGAAGAAGAAGCAAGTTAAACGACCCGTAGAAGATGAAGAAGATGATGACGAAAGTGATTTCCCTGCCCATAAGTTTCTTTCTGGCGCTGTTTTCCCTATGTTCTTTGGATGGGGTGGTGGTCCCATGGCTGTTGCTAATGCGTTTAGCACCGGAAAAGGAGGTGCAGCCGCAAGCGACGCTACCGCTTATGGAACCTTGCCACCTGTAAAAAGATCGTAGTAAAAACGCTTAGAATGTGCTCAGAGTTAAGTTATACATAATATTGTACAAATGTCATTGATTTTGCTTTGTTTTCTGAACGTGTAAAGATATACTCTAGATTCTATCGTTCATTTAATAAAAGTTTCCATAAGTTAAAATTCTCGCTCTTTGTTGTTTAATTGCCATATTTTGTGACGTCAATCTTGATTGGATGTTAAATCAGTCAACACACAATTAAAGTTATGTAAAATTAATTTGGAAAAAACCTAAAACCCGAATGAATCAGCAGAAGTCTGTAAATATACCGCTTTATTTATAAACGTTGCTTAAAATTAAGAGACGTTCGCCAAAATTGTATAAAAAAGTAAAAAGTTTTAATTTTGGAACAACAACATACTATTGATGATTGCTATGGAAACGATAATAGCTATAAAAGTTAAAAACTGTCGCAGCTATCAAATCAATCATTATCACTTTACTTTAAGCAACGCTTATAAGTAAACCCCAAAGAGTTAGGACGGTAATTTGTCTTGGCCTTAGCATTTGTCAGTGGTGTTTTGATTTCAGGTCATTCAGTCAAAGGCATTTCTTCGCCGTTATAAGAACCTTAAAAAATTAACTTAAAAGTACATAGTGACATATCAAAAAGTCACTATAATTTCATGGAAGCAAGTCTGTAAAGCCTCTGACTACTATAGGATATCTGTCGATAAAGCCAGTAACTTATTTGCATACTCTAAAAAGGATTTTAATAGACTTCAAAAAGGACACCACTTTCAATAATAATTTAAAAAAAAAATTCGCATGAATCTGTCTATCATAAATCACTCGGGACTTAAGCTTCATTTACACGGTGAAAGTTTATCGCCTGTGGCATACCATATTTAAGGGCAATTAACAGGCATCTTCTAAACTACACGTACAATATTTTTTCACGATCATGGCAAGTTAGTTGCTGTTCAAAACTGGTTTATGTGTAAACAGCACGCACAATAAAATTGCACGTAATGTCAAATCACACGTACAATAAAATCGCATTCAATTCTGGCTCGGCATTGTCTATCATTCAAACATGAGCAAACGAAACAAGACGTTCAATAAAATTAGATAAGTGAAATAGTTGGTAGCGCAAATACGGGTAATAACTTGAATCAATTTTACAAAGACTGTAACTCTGTGTTTAGACGAGGCAAACCTTGCATGCAATAATTGCTGTCTTGGTGTAATCGCATGCAGCATTCAATACAGAACGGCAAAACTTACATTCAATTATTGTATGCCATTTTTTGGAAATCGCACGCGTGTGCACTTGCATGCCATTCTGAATGACAATAAAATTGCACGTGCTTTATGGCATGCGATTATTTCTCTTGAACGTTCCAGAAAGTTGCACCTTGTAAATGGAACTTAATTCTGAGGTTTTTAAACAACAAAGGTAGAGGTTTTATTCAATGCCATCTATTATAAAATTAGAAATCATGTCAATCTACGAGTACATTCCATTAATGAATGCGGGCCAACCGCAACATTTGGAACAACCGGTTCCAAACTTTAATACAAGATGGCGCTTTACTGGACATTAGTGAATATGGTTGTGGTACACTATACAAGCCTTCTGGCTACGACAAGCAGGTGTTTCCTTGTAAGTGTGATAGTCCTTGCATTTGCAGGGACTATCACACTGACAAGGAAACCAAAAACAAAAAACCAAGAAAAAAAAAGACCAAGAGACGTTTCTACCACTGACAATGATGCTAGTAAATTAGTAAGTAACTCGGTCCCTAAGAACTTCAGAATGTTGGTTGAATGGAGCAAGTAAGAACATCCTCCATATCCTTCCCTTTTCTAAAAGGAAACGTCTTTCTAAAGATCCAATTTTCCGATTTATTTATTGATTTTCGTATTAATTTTGCAACACTTTTTTTAACGCCTGTTAAAATGATGACAGACGTTATTCTCGGATAGCCAACTATGTAATGCTTTATAATGGAAAAGTGACCACGAGTCTATGGTTGATGATTTTTGTCACTAACCTAGTGTGGCTACCACTGAAGGGCACAGGTCTAACATCCCTAAAGCCACTTGCTAGTGTTGTACTCATTGCCGTCAGTAGAAATCCTATAAGATAAGCCTATAGTTCATCCTGCTTCACCGACTGGGGTTGCACTCTCGTTTCTCGATGTTTTGGACCCACTTGATTGATAATATAGTAGTTAAATCTAAGTATCAAAGGGATTAGTACTGCATCTAGCGAATGTTACCAAAACGAGTAGTAATGAAAGACTTTATGATATAAACTCTTGCTACGGTAATACCTAAGTTATTTATCTTTAATTTTATTTTATTTATTATGATGATTATCTAACTTTTTATCATGTTACTGATACCTTCTATACATTGAAAAAAGCCTGAACAATATCTAAAATATTTTAGTAATTAGTACTTTACTTTATTTTCTTTCTTTCTAGTATTTTATTTTGAAGGATAGGTTTGTTAACTAGAGAAATACTCAAAAAAGAAATACAACAACACCATAACTTCTACCTTATGTAAGAAGACCAAGCAAAATTGAAGATAAGTGAAAATGCCGTATCAGGCGCTAATAATCACTCCGACAGCCTAACGATTTTAAGGACTGAATTAAAGCACAACAATTAAATGGCAAAGTTTATTTGTATGGATGATGAAATGCGCATTAGCTCTATACATATAAAAATATATAACAATGAAGATAAAGAATTTACACTTAGCTCTAAAAATTTGTGATATGTTTTACACTCTCTCTTCTATTCTGGGGGCTCCATAGGCGGTTGCATGGCTTGTGGCTACTCCACCTTTGCCGGTGCTGTAGGCGTTAGCGATGGCAGTGGGACCACCGGGGCCGCCGGCACCTCTACCACCGTATCCGAAGAACATGGGGAAGAATGCTGCAGCAGGCATCTTAGGAGCATACTCATCTTCATCATCATCATCGATCGGCCTCTTGACTTGCTTCTTCTTGTTGACAGCCTTCTTGGGTTTCTGTACAGGCTCCTCTTCTGGTACTTCCTCTACTTCAGGTTCAATCAATTCAGGGACAGCTACAGCTTTTGCGGTAGTTGGGGCTTCGACCTTCTCTGTTGATTCAGCGGGTTCCGTTGCCTCAGTGGGGACAAAGGCAGGGCTCTCTGGTTGTTGGGGGTAGTAGACTTCGTTCTGTTGAGGTGGGATGTAGTTAACTTCTTGCTGTGTTTGACGGCGCCTGTCTGGGAGGTAGTACTGGCCAGACTGCTGCGGTTTTGCCTCGGCCTCCGGCTGCCGGAACATGAAGGCAGCCATGCCACCGCCAACGCTACGTTGGTCGTAGTACGGGTTGTAATAGCGACTCAGCGCCATCCCGCCGCGGTTGCCATCTCCGTATGACACTGTGAAAGAAAAATGGATGGTTTTTAATAGTCGCACCATTAATTGGAACACGGGTGATTCTAATACACCTTTGTTTACGGCTTCGGAGTATACCGGCGTGATATTATATTATGTTCATATTAATGCCCAATATTTAATCAAGTTATGGTGTGCACCTAGAACTATTTTAAAACCGCCTAAGTGCGTGTTGGACTACGCACAATGAAAGCTTCCATAGTTGGGATGAATTTATCCCAAAAACAATTTTACATTGTAGTTGAAAACAAGTTCTCCCATACATTCCAACTGCAAATGTAAATTTGCACGCACAATATTGAGAGATTCACCATGTTATTTTAAGACCATAGATTTCTTATAAGTTTTCCTGTAATGTTCGTCTATTTTCTTAAATAACTTGCACACGGTACAGTTTGCAAAACTGTTTTTTAATTTTCATGTTTGCCCCCTAAAGTTGACCCCCATATTCAAAATTAATTTATTTACTTAACACGTCCGTGTTTGGGTCACAGAAATTCATACGTGTACCAAATTTCAACTTAATCGGTCAATTAGATTCGGAGCAAATTGGCTGTGACAGACGGACAGACAGACACACAGACACACGAGTGATCCTATAAGGGTTCCGCTTTTCCTTTTGATGTACGGAACCCTAAAAATCTCAAAAATAACACTAAAATAGAAATCTTCACAAGCCCACACTGAAGACAGAATAACTGCTAACTGGTTTTTTTTTTAATGGTCACGTCCGATTAGTATTGTATAATACGAGTAAGTGGTAATCGATGAAACCTCAATAAAGGTCTAATCAATCACGTCAGGCAGAAGACAAATGAAAATTTTACTCACGTGAATCTACATTTCCATAAGAGGGATAATACGCGTACGGGTATCCCCTAGCTTCAAACAGCGCGCAACTCAACACCACCATCGAAAGTACTAACTTCATATTTACGATTATCGAATATTTTGTTCACTATATGATACCCTTTGTGGACCAAAGGGTGTTGTGCGTTATACTGCTTCTGAATGTGTGTTGGTCTGAGCCAGACTTCGCGTTATATAGTCCATACTGTCTGGACTAATTGGGATGCAGGACACGCGGCCCCTTGCACCCGCGCGGGTTTTGACCATTTTACAATATTCGGCAGAGTTCTAACCGTTATTGGAGACTGGACATGTTAGAGGGGACCTGGTCATGCGCAACCGTTGAACTTTTTGTTTTGGTGATTTTTTTTTTGCATTAAATGCACCAAGATCTGGTGACTCAGACGTTTACAGTAGTAATGGGCTTCAATTCGGAGAATTGGATTTTCTTTTATTCTTTCTAATAAATTTTTATCGTAGTTGCTTTATCTGAGTGTGTTCCATCGTATATTACTTAGAACTAAGTTTAGACTTGTTGTATGGGCTCACTATTCAACTATTCATTTCTACATAAAGTGTTTACATTTTGCTTCTTTATGTACTAAAACCACTAACTCCATCCAGTTGCCATTAAAAATTCTATTTCGCTTACGGTACAGCGTAAGGAACTCTATAAATACTTATTTATAGTAGCATCGTGTGAATCTGCAAACACAAAGTGCTATAAATATGGAAAAATCGAACTGTTCGCTGCGTGCACGCATTATGTTGCGTTTGCGAACGCCCTGCATAAATCCGACCCTACGTGGAATGACAAAAAGGTTCATTCATGAAGATTTATAACGTTAGTAAAGCTATGTTTACTAGATTTTTAACTGCTTCTTGGAAACATTGAACAGTATTTACATACGGTTAACATCGCGGAAAATTGTATTGCAATGTAGTTAATGACATGGTGATGGTGTGGTATGGTATGGTAGTTCAATAAAGTTCATTTGCAACGTAGATAACGTTGCAAATGAACTTAATTGAACTACTTCAAAAAAACGTTTTGTGAGTAGGTAACCTATATAAATAAAAAGTTTTTACAAAAAAAGAAAAACAACAGACTTCCAAAATAAAACACTACAAAGTGAAAAATAACTTTTATTTCGGAAGTATTTATCGGTCGGTATCTTTGGTTTTGTTTTCGTTTTTACCCACCGACTTCCGAAATTAAAGTTATTTTTCACTTTGTACAGTTTTTTTTTTTTTGGAAATCCTGGGTTTTTTTTTATAAAAGTTTTTAATTTTCACTGTTTAGTTGTGGTACCTGCCCAACACAAAATCGAATACCACTACCTGCTATGTAAATTAGTGACAGGAAGTTATTTTAACATCATCCACATAGACTAAGTGGTAAAAATATGTGTTATTGAAGCTAACTTAAATATAAAACCGGTCAAGAGCGAGTTGGACTCGCGCACCGAGGGTTCCGTACCATCATAATAGGTTGGGGAAAAAGTTTCTTCGCATTTTTTAAGAAAATTCAAAACATTTTTTAATATAGTTTATTTACATTTAACTAAAGTATGTAGGTACCATTTTGTTCGATAACTTTTTGCCATCTTGTAGGTAGGGACATGATCCCATTGCTATAGAAATTTTGGGACTTCTGGTCAAAATACCACGACAAGTGGTTTTGGCAGTCCTCTCGTGATGTTAACCTGACACTGCCTAAAGAATTCTGAAGAGACCGAAACAGGTGGAAATCTGAAGGTGCGAGGTCAGGACTATACGGCGGATGCATTAACACCTCCCAGCCAAACTCTCTTAATTTTTGCTGAGTGGCTAAAGATGTGTGAGGTCTAGCGTTATCATGATGAAAAACCACACCCCTTCTGTTGGTTAATTCCGGCCGCTTTCTCTCAACTTCTTACTTTAATCTCATCAGTTGTTCGCAGTAGAGTTCAGAATCGATGGTCCTGCCTGGTGGTAACAGCTCATAATGAATAATGCCCTTCCAATCCCACCACACACACAGCATCACCTTGTTGCGAGTTAACCCGGGTTTCGCCACAGTTTGTGAAGCCTGACCGGCCTTTGACCACGACCTTTTTCACACGTACTTGTCATACGTGATCCACTTTTCATCACCAGTTATCAGCTTCTTCAAAAATGGTTCGGTTTCATTACGTCGTAATAAAGAATCACAAATGAGCACACGGTCCATTAGGTTTCTTTCAGTGAGCTCGTGAGGTACAAAATCAAAATCAAAATCAAAAGTCATTTATTCAAACTAGGCTGAGAATCAGCACTTTTCGAACGTCAAAATTACATAAGACAGTCCCCCAAAACGCCCGCCCTTCACCACTTCCTAGTGCTTTAGCTGAGGAGAAGAAGTGGCGCAACAAACTCCTCAGCAGCACAGCTGTCTGTTCAGTTAAATAAAAAATTAAAAAAAAATATATATATTCTATACAACACTGTGCAAATTACATGCAAGTACATTACGCAACACAAACCTTAAATTAAATTTAATTATTTGCTATAAGTCAGCTAGCACACGCCAATATACTTAAAAAAAAGAAGAAAAAAATCGAAAAATCGAAAACTATACTCAAGCAGAATCAAAATACAAAACTAAAAACGTAAGTAGAACTTTATACCTATATTAAAAGCCTCCAGTAATAAAGGGCGTGCCCACTTACATATAGCCGTAACTCGAAGTCACAGATGATAAACTAGGACCATCGAAGTAAAAAATACGAGTTAAATTACTAATAACAAAACAAAACCAAGGTCAGCAAGACGACCAGTCACCACAAGCAGCACCCGTTCACGAGCATAACGCAAAGATCAGCCATTACCCCCCTCGCCATATTTGAGGGAAGGAGGCAACCCGACCCCCGACGCTACCGCAAGCAGTGACATCTAAGGGAGCATGACGAACCTGCTGCCGTTTGCTCAGACAAGAATAATTATGATCAATTGTCGAGGTCACTAGCTAACCACATATTGCAATACCACTCATAAAAAAACATTGTAATGAGTAGATTATGTCAATGATAAATAAAAATAAAATTAAAATAAATTGACCTTTACAGTCAAAGAAAATAAATAATTATATGAACCCATATAACCTGTCAGTAGGTAAGCTAATTCTGGAGAAAGAACATAAATATTGTCTTAAGTTAAACACAGCGACCAACTATTCTTATCGTTTAAGTAATCGTTGATAGAATAGTATGCCTTTGAACAAAGGTTAGATTTTACTTTGGCTTTAAACGCATTGTAAGGCAAATCTAGCAAAGAAGAGGGTAGCTTGTTATAAAAGGATATACCAAGCCCAACAAATGAGTTATGAACCTTATGAAGCCGGTGAAATGGAGCACGTAATTTGTCCTTATTTCTGGTGTTAACATTGTGAATATCACTGTTTTTAGTGTATAAATGTATATTTTGTCTAATATATAAGATGTTGGCGAAGATGAATTGTGATGCCACCGTGAGAATACCAATATGTTTAAAAAAATCTCTCAGAGAAATTCTGGCACCGAGCTGGTAAATAGCACGAACAGCTCGTTTCTGAAGAACAAATATATTTTGAATATCAGCGGCTTTGCCCCAGAGCAGAATACCGTATGACATAACGCTATGAAAATAACTAAAATAGACTAACCGAGCTGTATCAACGTCAGTGTATTGTCTTACTTTCCTGACGGCGTAGGCGGCTGAACTGAGCCTTCCCGCTAGGCTTGATATATGTGGGCCCCACTGAAGTTTGGCATCTACTGTTATACCCAGAAAAACTGCCGAGTCTACAGTTTTAAGCACTTCTTTATCTAAAACGATGTTGGGTCCTAGATTTCTAACATTCGGTAAGGCAAACTTTATACATTTCGTTTTCTTAGCATTGAAAACTAAGTTATTTATCGTAAACCAATCTGTAACCATTGAGAGTGCACTGTTTACGTCGTCAAAATTTTGTCTATTCCTGTCTACTTTAAAAATAAGAGAGGTGTCATCTGCAAACAGTACAACGTCACAGATACCCTTTAAATAGAATGGTAAGTCATTGATATACACTAAAAACAAGAATGGACCCAATATTGAGCCTTGAGGTACACCTAACAGAACTGGTAGCCCGGAAGATTTCACACCATTTACATCTACACATTGAAACCTATTACGTAAATATGAATTAATTACTTTAAGAGCTTCGTTTTGTACACCGTAATGATGTAGTTTACGCAAAAGCGTGTCATGGTGCACGCAATCAAAGGCTTTGGAGAGATCACAGAAAATTCCAATAGCATTTTGCGAGTTCTCCCATGCGTTAAATATATGTTTCAGCAGAGCAACACCCGCATCTGTAGTCGAACGACCTTTAGTAAAGCCATATTGTTCATCATGAAGGAGGCCATTTAAATTAAAATGTCTTAGCAACTGCTTGAGTATTAACTTTTCAAATATTTTGCTAAATGCAGGTAATATAGAAATAGGCCTAAAATTGCCAACGTCATTTTTATTACCTGATTTAAATAAAGGTAAGACTTTACTACTTTTCATGAGGTCAGGAAAAGTTCCTACATCAACACATTTATTAAAAGTAACAGCTAGATAGGGGGCTACTATGTCTATTATATTACTTAACAGTTTAATTGAGATGCCCCAGTAATCACCAGTGTTTTTAGACTTAAGTGTGTTAAAAACATTAACTACATCATGAGGTGTTATATGTTCGAAGCTAAATAAGCGACCACATTTGGGCACACTACTATGCAAAAGGTTTTCAGCTTTAGACGGGGATGAATTTAAGGAGCGAGTCGTAGTTATAGGTATGTTGGCAAAAAACTCATTAAATGCCTCAGCAACGTCTGCTGCTTTATTAACTAATTTGTTGTCGACCATAACTTCAAGTTGTTTGTCTTGTTTAACCGACTTACCCGTTTCATTATTAATAATTTTCCAAATGGTTTTTACTTTATTATTGGAATTTTTAATTGTATCGCTTAAAAATTTAGATTTAGCAAAAACACAAATACTTTTAAATAATTTTGAATAATTTTTGACATACTCTAAGAAAGGAGTATCAAACCTGTGTTTTTTCAAACCATATAATTCGTATAGTCTCGCTCTACTTTTATAAATACCTGGAGTAGCCCATTGGTTAAAGCCCACGGTGGTGCCATTAATATTAATGGTTTTGGTCTTGAAGGTAGATTGGTACTCTTTTTGCACAACATCAAAAAGGGCTCCATAGATTTCATTAGGATTATCGTGTTTTACTATAGATGGTCTAATTCTATGGGCTACATTATTTTTAAATTTGTTGCAACGACTAGCTGTATAAGGCCTGCATTCTATTTTATGCGGCTTTTTATGTAATTGCATAGGGAAGCTAGCTAATAAACCACAGTGGTCAGACCTTAAGTCACTTAGCACTAATTTATTTTTGACAACACAATCACTAAATATATTATCAAGACATGTTGACGAAGATGCCGTGATCCTAGTAGGTTCAAAAAACAAGTTAAATAAATTATAAGACCTAAAAAGATTGAGAAGTCTAATACCTAGTGGAGTAACATCTAAAATATTAATATTAAAATCTCCACATAAAATTATACCTTTATTACTAGATTTTAACTTATTGAGTGCATCTTCCATTACCGATTCAAAATGAATAAAATCCCCAGAAGGGGGTCGATAAACGCAAATTATAACGTATCGCTCGAGTTCAACACAAGACAACTCAATAGTGCGCTCGATAGAAAGATTAACTAAATCTAAACGTTGTTTACATTTCAACTTGTTTGAAACAAGAACTAAAGACCCACCGCGAATAGCACTTTTCCTTACAAATGCACTTTGTACCGTAAAATAATCATCATTTATAAACAATACTTCATGTTCCTTCAACCAGTGTTCAGTCATACATAAGACCTGAACATTATAGTTCTCCAGAAATAAACTTAACTCTAGCTCTTTGCCGGACAGACCCTGCATATTTTGATGTACAACATTCAATATATGTGGCTGACCCATTGTCGCACCTAATAGTTTAAACTATAAGGTGTGTCAATAGTGGTGTTAGTACCAGTACTAACAGTATTCGATGGTACACTACATGTACCCAAATGTCGAGCTTTTTTGTGTACCCAGTTTTTTTTCAAATGCGCCAAAACTGTTTTGTGGTCAATTTCCAGTTCTTCAGCTACGTCGTAACTACTGATATGCCGATCTTGCTCCACTTTTCCAAAAATGGCATCCATTTTATCCGTAATACGGCGACCAGAGCGACGTGCATATTTGACATCAAAATTTCCGGATTGAAAACGCTTAAACCAAATTGTGCTACTCTCACAGACACTACACTAGGTCCATAAACATCGCAAATTTTTTTCGCGGCTTGCGTTGCATTTTTACCTTTTTTGTAGTAAAATTTTAAAATGTATCGAATTTCTTCATTAGATTCACTCATCTTGACGGTACGAAAAACAAATGAAAATCACACATTTTCCTAATTTGAATTTGGAATTATGTTCTTTAAAATTTAAACTTTCAATGATACCAAAACCAGCCAGATACAAATAGTATAGCCAAAGAGATTTTATTACAAGTTCATACATACTATATTGCGAAAAGACTTTTTCCCCAACCTAATATACGCGTCGACTTGACAACCTCCTCCTCTTTTTCGTTGGTTAAAAAAATTTAATGCTGTTCATTGGTAAGCGCATCACTTGAGAACTGCTGGATTTGGTTATTTTTATTTTAAAATGTTCGCAGTAGTCCAAATCAACATGGAGGAGCTCGTGGCTAAGTAATAACAGCCGCACGGGTCGATCCATCAGGTTAAGCTACGCTTGCCGGGATTGGTCTGTGGATGGGTGATCTTTTCATACCGAGATTCCTCCGTGCCTCGGAAAGCACGTTAAGCCGTTGGTCTCGGCTGTCATTCGTGGATCTTTGACAGTCGTTACGGGTCGTCAGAAGCCCGAAAGTCTCACAACCAGTCTTACCAAGGGGTATCGTATTACCCAGTAACTGGGTTGTGGAGGTCAGATAGGCAGTCGCTCCATGTGAAATACTGGTATTCAGTTGTACCCGGTTAGACTGGAAGCCGACCCCAACATAGTTGAGAAAAGGCTAGGCAGATTGATTGACATTGGTTTACATAAACCCAGGTACGATACACACACAGATACACACAGTGTACAGGTACTCTATATATCTTTTGGTTGCTAAATCCTATACCTACTATTAAATGAGCAATATTTGCATTTGTAATCACGTTCTCGAAAACGGTTCTAGCAATTTCGATGAAAGTTGCATCCCTATAGTCGACGGGTACGGGGAGCGAAAAATTGATCTAACTAGGTCTCATTTATGGAAAAAAAAATCGTTTTCTCTATTTTCACCCGAGCAGAGTTCGGTCGATCATATACTGTAACTTAACTAAGTACTCGTAGGTATCCATTAAGTTTATGTGTTGCTAGGACCTCATTTTATTCTGCGGTTTGATTAGGCACTTTGAACATTTCATGCAAAGAATGTTAAAAAGGACCTAAAAAGTAATCCGTAAGTCTGCGACGTCAATCATTTCCCAAGAAATTATTTTACGTATTCGCGGTCCCAATAGAAGCTTAAACATGTCCGAAATTCTTAATATTAAAATCCATACATATTTGTATTTCGTCCACGTGAAAGATTTGAGTATACTAGTAGCAAAGCCGGCGATACTATCTCTGCGTTCATCCACTCCTTGCGTCGATAGGATCTGAGCCCACGGCATAAATTCCGTTAAAATGTTCATAACTGTCAAATTTGCCTGTTTGCACGTATGGAGATGTTTGCTAGTGGATTTATGCCGGAAACGTCGTGTCTTCACATTAGTATGTCCAGTAGAGCGGTCTGATTCATGCTCTACAAGACTCAAGTCATGTTTGACCACCTGTACAGTCGTAACGTCTGCCGGACAATTTCATATTAAACTCGGATGTTAGCGCTAGGATCATGTAATAAGTTGATGATGTTTGTTACAGAGTCAGAGACAACTAATAATGACCAGTATTTTACAGTTCAGTGACTGCAATTTGAACAAAGAACTGCAAGTGTATTAAGCAATTTCTAGCTAGATAGACAAAGACTCCGAATAACTGAATTGCTCCGAATAGCTGAACAGGTGTTAATACATTCACACCATACTCCAGAAATCCTGATCAAATATAATTTGCGTAACAAAGTATTCGGCGAAGTGCATTTGGAGAACTCGGCAGACATTCTGACTGCGCTCCACCTGTCAGATGGAGCGATACGGCCACATCTAGATGGTCTGATATCACTGCTAAAGAGACAGTGCAAGGACCCCCAAAACCGCTACAGTTATAACTGATGTAACTTTGGTTTAGCATTGTTCTATTTCATCCAATAATAACTTTCATGCTGATGTATTGGAAAGAGATATGTACACAATTGAAGATGAAAAAATATACATTGACCAATTGCTCGGTATTAACATGAAGTGATGAGATGTGTCATTAGTGTTTTTTTTTTTATTAATAGATTTGATGAAACGAAAAAACCCAACAAACCAAACATAGTAAACAAAACGCAGTTCAAATGCAAAGCCTTGTCATTGAATTAACAATTACTAACATATTTTAATCAGAGCCAATGAATATGTAAATTGGCGTCGTTACCATTAAAATTCAATCGGCTGATGAATTCGGGGATGCTTAAGCATATACAGTGGCTAATAATATAGAAATTATGAGTAAAGTCGCAAGGGACGTTACGTACCCTGAGAGATCCGGCAAGGGTCAGGAGCTTGGCAAACGTCCATCAATAGATAAGGATCTATGGAGCTTTGACGGTGACTCGGATAACTCTTTGAGGTCGAGGTAAAGACGATCGTGACCCTAATATTTACTTTATTTGATGATATTGTGATTGGGCCGGTCAACAGTATTGAGTGTCTTTTGGGTGGCGAATGCAAATAGTAAAGTGAATTGATGAATCTTCTTTATATAACTGTTTATATAACTGTGTGTGTGTCGTTGTAGTTTATGTTTAAGTGGAAGTTCATTTCCAAGCACTTAAGGTTGGACATGGTTGTAGCACAATATATCTCTTAACGTAAGCTTTTGTACTTCTTGTATTGAAATTCTTACTTTAAGATCTTACTTACTCCGATTGCAAGTTTGATTATCTTTTACGATGAATGACTGAACTGTAAATGAAAATCAAAACAATAATAAGACCCTTCATAATATTAATCTTATTCTCATTCACAGTTCAGACTTCCATCAGTTGATTCCCTAATTAATTGACTATAGATTTACAAGGTTTATTTCTCGAGTGCTTAGAATAAACTAGATTGGAAAATTAGCCTCGATACTCTAGAGTCACCGCTAGCCGTTTTGTCGGTAGTATAAAGATGATACTGTATCACCATATGCTAAGATTGATTTCTGGATATCTTTAATGGGTCAGCAGAATTTATGGCCATTGTCGGCAATCCTTTTAACCTCAGAGTTTAAGTCCGCGCCGAATCTATCCTTTGTTTTACATTCATCATGTATATTGTGTGATTATTCTTATCACGGTTCTATTTGCATTCATACTACTACTCTGCATTGAATTTTTAAAGAAATATTTAGCTGGAGCTTTTTTGGTTAACATATAATTTAATCTACCTACCATAATATTTTACGTTACTTAGTTACTTACAATTCTATATGGACCATTGCGTCTTCCTTAATATTTGCCTCGTTGTCTTTCCGACCATCAAAATCGTGTTTAATCGCAATTATTGATTATTCACTTGGCTTGAAATAAAAATTCCTTACGCTTTTTGCTTAGTAAAAATACAAGTGCCTATTAAAAATAATTCAAAGCACCTCAAACTACAATCAACTTTAAATTGCAAAGCTCGCATGACGTCGTTGTCGCACCCTTTACCGTCTGTCTATAGTCTGGCTATTGAATGCATATCAGACCCATCTCTACGTCAAGCAGGTACACGAGGTACAGACAGACATGAAATTTTCCTGTTCTTTGTATCCATAATGTCCATTTGCAGGGAATACGTGCCTAAGTTCACGATCGTTTTTGATTTGTTGATGCCATGTAGATCATTACAAGTGTTGAATGTGTTATGTTTATCCTCTTGCGTAGGTTCTGTGGCCGCGTGTGCAAGTTTATTTATAATTGTTATTGTAGGAATATCTTTACATTTAGGAAAACTACCAAGTTTAGGAAACAAGTCGAGTTCTTGTGTACTTTAACTAGGTTTACTTTTTATTCACGCTAATGTTATTACCCTATTCAGTTTTACATTTCATAAAAAAAAAACTTTGTTTAAATTTGATGAGGATAATAATATTTGTAGATTTTAAGAATTTCAAGATTGCGTGTTTCTGTTGAATATTTGTAAAATGATTCTAATGCGATAATCCAAATTATAGTGTCCGTGTACTAAAGCTCCTATAAGAGGTATGCAAGCGAAGATTCAGAGGAAGATAAAGTGGTTTTAGGCTGTGAAGAACGTTATTTTTAAGTAATTATTTTTACTTCGGTACATTATGTATTTCGGTTAAAATTTTGCTAGAATGACGACAATGTCTCCCATTGTGGCGTTATGACGCACCGAGCACCGGCCGACTATTGACGTCTGATTATATCATTGGTTACTCATATACAATACATTGGTTTTTACTCTCATTCCTTCCAATACTCCTCGCTCCATACAAGTACTGAGTGATGGGAACTCCACGGAAGCCACTCCATAATCAAATCACGTAACACGATTTTTTAATTTACGACCTCATTGATACATCTCGATTAAAAATGCCTTGTGCGTTTAAAGAATTTTTATTGTTCACAGTTGTTATAAATTCGGTAAAAACAGCTGCAAATAATAGAGGTGGAATATAAATCCTTGGCGAGGTCGTTACTGATTTTTTTTTTACAAATATACAGGTACTCTTTGTCCACCTAAGCTATAAATTGTCGCTTAGACAATAGCTACGGAACGAGTAATTAAATGAATATTTCATTGTATTTCTTCACTAAGCTGATACTAGAAATAAAATACATGTGAATTTTAATTGGTTTTATAGCTTAAAACTTTAAAATATTTTATGTAATTATGTTGGTTGATTACAAATGAGCTCGTTGCGTCTGAATAAACATCGTTTAAGCAATTCAATCAGTCAAGTTTGACAGCACATATGGAGATTTGCCTTTCAATTTGTGATCAAACAAAACACATCGCTTGATGTCCAGGTGAGATGTCCCCATTGCTCCCAGGCACGCTTCTTTAAAGGTGAACGGGGGCTTCGGATACACTATGGGAAGGTTCACAAACCTCATAGTGTGCCTCTTTGCCCCCCAACTACAACTTCAATACCTTCAGACGAGAGAGAGACACTTTGGAAAATCCTTTCAAATTTAAAAAATTCTACCCCTGTCTTAAAGAGAATTCCCCGGGGCGCAATGCGGTCTGTTGCCCTAAGTTTGACGCGATGTCTCCGCGTTGTGACCCAGGAGAATTCCTATAGCGCCTGGGAGCAACTACTCACCTTCCCTTATAGGATTTTGCATGTCCAAAAGAATTTGGCAACTAAAAAAACATTAACAAACCAAATTAAAGACAACTGTAATAATCCGACTCTTATTTTAGATCCAAAATTACCTGATTTCAGTAACCCTTCTCGAAGAGGTTTATGCTCACATGTGGAATCCAAAGTAAGTGAAGGTGACATCAGGGGAGCAGCCAGGCTACTGTTCAGTAGCGATGTGGTGGCGCCCTACTCTCCAGAAACTCTTTCAGCCCTGGAGAGTAAACATCCAGCGCCTGGGGATGGTCTCACCTTCCCTGAACCCCCCCTCCCTCCCGACCTGGATTCAATTCCATTTAATGTTACTGCCTCCCAGCTGACTGCAGCCGTGAGCTCCTTCAGAAGTGGTTCCGCGGGCGGCCTGGACGGCCTGACTCCTCAACATTTAAAAGATTTACTGAGCTCAGGCGCCGGGGAAGCTGGTGAGTTGCTCTTGAAGGAGCTTGCGGCTCTAATTGACCTGATGCTCAACGGCGGTGTAAACGATGCCGTCGTTGATGTCTTGTACGGGGCCAACTTATGTGCCCTGCGCAAGAGGGACGGCGGCATTCGTCCTATCGCCGTTGGGTGCACCTACAGGCGTACGGCAGCCAAAATATGCTGCAAATTATACGGAGAAATTTTGACTAAAAAGTTCCAGCCCCTACAGCTTGGCTTTGGATCCAAAGGGGGCTGCGAGGCTGCCGTACATGCCCTTTCCAGTTTTTTAAATGCCGGTAAAGGTGAGGTCATCCTCAAGGTTGACGTTAAGAATGCCTTCAATTCCGTTAATAGGGACACTTTGTTGGCTGAAGTAAAAAAGGAGTTACCAGAAATTTATGGTTTTATGTGGCAGTGCTACAGGCACCCATCAAAGTTATTATTTAAAGACACCGTATTGGAATCTGCAGTAGGATGCCAACAAGGTGATCCTCTCGGGCCAGTCATTTTCAGTTTGGCTATCCATCCCATAATAAAAAAACTAAATTCAAAATTTAATGTGTGGTACTTAGATGATGGAACACTAGGAGGTGACGTAGACACCGTTCTAAAAGATCTTCAATTCGTAAAGCAGCAGTTCCAATCCATCGGCCTTGACCTCAACAACTCTAAATGCGAAATTTACCTTTGTGACAATACCGACAGACAATCAACTATACAGAAATTCAATTCCATAGCCCCAGATATCAAAGTTTTGGAAAAAAGTTCATTGCACCTCCTAGGTTCCCCAATATTAGAAGACAGTTTCTCATCTTTCGTCGACGACAAAATTAAACATTTTAACGATATTTCGGATAGACTTTCAAAAATTAATTTACATTCGGCATTCACCCTTATCAGATATTGCTGTTTTGGTCCAAATTTTATGTATTTTCTCCGCTCTTCCTCTTTATGGAAGCAGCCACAACTTTTAAACAAAATCGATCATATTATTCGAAATACCCTATCATCAATTTTAAATGTGGCATTGGACGATCGGGCGTGGCTGCAAGCCACACTACCCATCCGTTTTGGTGGGCTCGGCGTCCGCAAAATTTCTAGTGTAAGCCTACCGGCGTTCGTGTCCTCGGTCCACAGCACCGAAAAGTTAACCACAAGAATCTTAGCCCCTTCTCAGGTTGACTCTGAAGTGCCGTGTTTGACCGACGCGGTGAATGCCTGGAAAGTGGCTTGCCCGGATACGGTTCAGCCCGAGAACCCGTCTTCCCAGAGACAGTGGGATGAGCCGCTCTGCAGGTTGGTACGGAATAAACTTATTAATACGTCCACCAATACTGCTGAGCGTGCCCGCCTGTTGGCTGTGGGTGAATGGGAGTCGGGTCTCTGGCTTCAGGCTCTACCGTCACCCAACATAGGCACTATGCTGAGTGACACCACATTCCGGCTCGCTACATGTTTGCGTGTGGGTGCTCCTTGTGGGGCTCCACATCGCTGTCAATGCGGTGAAGGAGTCGACTGCCTCGGACACCATGGACTATCCTGCAGAAAGAGCGCTGGTCGGATGGCACGGCACGCTAGCATTAACGACATCATCCGTCGGGCTCTTGTCACCGCCGGGGTGCCAGCAGTTTTAGAACCCAATGGCTTGGCACGCGACGATGGGAAGAGGCCAGACGGAATGACCATAATGCCTTGGAAGTTGGGTAGGCCTTTGGTGTGGGATGCAACCTGTGTCGACACCCTCGCGCCATCCCATCTTCTTAGCACGGCGGGTTGTGCTGGGGCGGCTGCTGCAGGAGCAGAAAACCTCAAACGGCGCAAATATAGCAACCTTATTGGGAGCTATATGTTTGAGCCGTTTGGGGTTGAAACTCTAGGGCCTTGGGGTCCGAGTGCTCATCGAGTATTTCGGGACATCGCCAAGCGGTTGGTCGACTCATCACGTGACCAGAGGGCTGGCCTATTTTTAGCCCAAAGAATCAGCATTGCTATCCAACGTGGCAATGCTGCCAGCCTTTTGGGCACTTTTACCATTGACAGCGATGCGGACGAATTTTTTGATGCCCTATGAGCTTGTCACCTTTTTATTTTTATGATTTTTATATACTTGTACATAATATACATATATATCTTTTAGTTTTAGCTTGTACATATAATCTAGTTTCTGTTTGAAATAAAGATGGACACTTAACAAAACAATGGATTTGAACATTCTTAGAATTGATATAAATAGAATCGTCGCAACTGATATCAACTTGGGTGGCATACATACAAGTACAGCAAACAAATGCATCTACGAATTTCCATTGATATCGCTGTAAGACTAAATATAACTTCTTGGTAACGTTCGTTGCAATTGTCATTATGTTCTAAAGCCTATGCCTCCTTACTAGCGAGCCTCATAGAGCTAGATAAGATCAGACTTACTGCCAAAACGAAATTGAATCCTAATTAGCATAACTACTAAATATTCCAGGCTGTATTTGACCAGTTTTAGCATATTGAAGCTAGGCTTCCAACCACTGACTTGTAAACCTATGGACTTGCCATAACTACAAAATTAGCGTGCATACCTACAAAAATCGGGCACTCAACATGGCCGCCTTTCGTAGGTTTGTAGGTTTGTAACTGCGAGTGCCAGAGATCGTTTGACAGCACATCTACCAATCGTCTACCACAAAACTCAACACTCAACATGGCGACCATTCACGCATAGACACGATTTTGACGTCACACAAGAGTGTTTTCAAAATTACTCCTTGACTCTCTTTTCATACGCAGCTCTTGATTAGTTAAAAAGAAACAAAACGCGTTTTGACATTTCTGTGTCGATATGACAGATATTTGTATAGCTTTCTTCCTTTAATAGAATATGCCATCTCCATGTAGAATATAATAATAAAATAGAATTAAATCAAAATATAATAATATAATAATTGAATTGAATAAAATATAATAATATAGAATTTAATAGAATACGCTATCTCAATGGCTTCCAACAGACAATATGACACTAAATATCATAACGGATAATTAATTATTATAGCAGATATGGAATCCTAATAAATTGAAATGGAAGGAGTACAGACTAGTGTTGCAGTGATATTTGAACATAGTTGGGTAGAGATCGTTTAATTCAAAATTGCACGCTCCTTCACTGTTTGTTGCATAAATAATTAAAGTATTATATAAATTTAATTATTGTGAATGTGAAGACTATGCCTAAGTCATTGCTTTTTGTTTGTTTTATTTTTTCTCTCAGTTATTTTTAATCATGGTCTGGCAGTTTGAGTAATTTATGCGGCCTACCCAAATGTCCTTTCTTTGGTATTGTTTGTCGAATCGTTGAGCTCCTTAAGTTCTGAGTTGAGCTGCGCGATTACTGACAAATGCGTGCGCTGACTGGACTGGTCTTCTCAATCTGTGTGGTTCTTTCCTCAAAAGACAGACACCAATCTACATGGTCTTCACATGAAGTGACCAAGATTATGTCTGGACTTTATAAGAGACTGTGACCTCTGAGTTTGTTTCGGCCTTTCTTCTCAGAGTAGTCAGATAGGAAACGCCGACCTCATCTAGTTTAAAAAAAACATGATTGACATGTAAAAGTGTTTGTACAAACCTACTTACAGAAATAAAAATCATTTATCATTCATTTATCATTTATCATACACATTTAAACATTTGAAATGTTTGAATAAAAATTTTAGTGGAGTAAAGAAACATGTTACAATGAACCATTCTCCATCAGTAGCCTTGCACTCAGTGCAGAGGTTGTACGCAGTTGAACTTCGTTCAAGCAATGTACGGCGAATTGATAGTCGTTCGATCATTGACATTTAGTTAATTTTATGAGAATGACCCTACATACTCGTAAGTAGGGTCATTCTCACAAAATTGACTAGTGATGAGAAAATATTTATTTTCTCTTCATTTTAGATTCTGATACTGGCTTCTGACCACATTTTACCGCTGTCCGAATTAGAATTCAATATTACCAAGAATCGAAGTCCTCAATTCCATTAACTTTAATTAAACGTATTTTCGCCATAGTAACAAATCATTTGGGTGGTAAATTGAAATGTTGGTTTTCTAAGAAGTCGTATCGTGGCGTGGGCTAGGCGGCGGGCGTCCATACCAAGTATTAGCGGCTGTTGCGCGTGCGCCTGTCCGGGCCGTAACGGTGGCGCGCGGTGATCCTCTCAGTTCTAATGGTGATTGTATTCAAATATTGTTTCAAACTGACGAGTTTAAATACGTGGTGTTGCTTTTTGAGATAATCTTTTTTGAAGAGTAATAAGAGATACAGATTTATTTAACTAATTATTGTAAGGATAATATCGTCTTATCATGGACGTCCTGAGCAGTGGTGGCCCTGTGGTAATGGCCCTGACTTACGAGTCGTCGGTAACGGTCTTTGGTTCGAACCCAGCCAGGCGCTTTAGCTTTGTGTTATTTATTTCTTAACAACTGTTCTCAAAACGGTGAAGGAAAACATCGTGAGGAAACCGGCATGTCCTAGAATCGAAAATTCGAAGACCTGTGACATCTACCAATCTGCACTCAGCCTGGATTACGGCCCAACAGTGGGAATATTATAGGGTGATTATGCTATCCACGTCCACAAAATATATGGAAATTCGTGCACGTTATAACATCGTAGGCGGAAATTGAAAAGCGTCTTCTTATATTTCCATACATTTTACTTACCTATTTTACTTTTCATTAGTGATGTGGTCGAGGACGTTGACGACCATATCGTTAAGTTCGAAATTATACAAGTGCACTTTAGTTACAGAAAAATATAGCGGTAAGCAGTAGTGATAAACTGCAGAAATAATAATCAAAAATGCAAAAATTAATTAGGTTACTTTTAAATTTTTTAATGATCATTCTTTATTGACACAACACTTTGTAGCTTGTGCTGAGATAGGCTCGAGATTTAACTCCGCAAAGCACGACTAAATAAATGTTTTTCATTTCCAATTTAATTTTCTTTCTCTGTAGGTACTCATTGTTTTGTGAATCAAAAATGTATTTTTGTTTCTGTAATTTATTTATTTTATTAAATAACACCAACAGCGTCGGTTTAAAAAAGTATTTAGGGAAGGTATTACTACTGATTTATACACAAATTATAACATTTAAAGAAAAGAAGACATGTATGGTGTAGAGCCTAGATTTACAAAGCTACACGCCGTATACATACAGACTCGCGGCACATTATGCGTGACGCGTGCGCTACTCAATGTGATGTCGGCGCACACGCTCGGCGCATACGATTACCACTGAACACCTTTTCGTCTTACTGCTGCTAATACTCGTAACAATACATCTCCTACACTATTTCTATTCTGATCGGAGAAACATCAACAAGTTATTGTCTTAGTCATCGCGGTGATTCTTTTTAATTAATTTATTCCATTATGTGATCATGTCCTCTTGAAGACCTCGGGTCGGGTGTATCAGGTTCATTTACCTTTATATTGACAAATTCGTTCTCCAAGATTTTGTCGGAAAAATCAATTTCGGGCCTCGGCTGTTTAGCTAGGACCAAACGGATCTTGTTTCATTTGTTGAAATTGATAGCTTTTAACATGGATTATGCAAGGGCAGACCTAAGAAAAGTTGGAAAATTAATAACTAAAGATCAAAGTGCACACTAATATGGCGCATTATATTGTATATAAAAGCTCCTGCATTGACCCTAAATGAAATTGGGATAAAGAAAGCAAAATATCGCGGGACAAAATATTCATTATTTCAAAATCAGACCTTTCCATAACATAAGGACGTTGTTGCGTGTCGTTATTTCCTTCATCTGGTGTAGGAAATTAAATGCGTTTAAATCTGAACCCTTTGTTAACCATCCTATATAAATACATACATGAATACATCTAGCTACAGAAATGATTAGATTAATCGTTTTCTACAACCGGGAGGTCAAGCTGTTTCCGTAAACATGTTCCTGGAGAAGGCAGGTGACAACAGCGGACAGGTTTATAGTTCAGACAGTCTTGTTGTTGCCAATTGTGTGTGGTACGGCTGAGATTTCAGAATTAATAGGGAACTCCATAGGTATATATTATAGTAACCAATGATATTAAGTCATTGATAGTAAGTAAGTAGGACTTTAGTTTTGTACGCCTGGATCCTGTTTACAAACGCTGATTTTCAATTGACTGGTTCTGTTTAAAGTATTTAGTTTTAGCATTAGAGATAAGTATAATTCATAATACTTATGGGATAGATATTTAGTAGATAATTCATCATTCTCGTAGGTGTACAATATCCTATACAATTATACCAATATCCTGTGATTAAGTACATATAATACTCACGTCTAGGAGTATTTCTTGATTTAATGCGATCTCTTAAAATGCTGTTTCATGCCGCCTGATGCGTTCTCTAATAGCGATACCACAGTTAACAAACGATTATAGAAGGTCCATTTTCCTTACTTATTAGGTTATTGCCACCGGTTTTTTTTTTTTATTTCATCCATAATGATACATAGTTTTACTTTAACATAACACCTGCCAAACTGCAAAACAATTTGTCGGCAGTATTTGTATTTTAATCAGTAGAACACTCGCGTGGGGCTACGACATAATGAAATAAAGGTGAAATATAATATTAACACAAATACAAAGCAAACGGATATCGTAAAACAGTACGAGCTGGCACGAGTGAAGCGCGATTGAAATGACAGTTTTGACATTTTAGTTAGTAATTAAGTCAAGTAATACTTTATATCAATATACACGACGTTACTGTATTAGAATATACTGTCCATAAGTGTACTTTGACTATTGATCTATAA
The DNA here is from genome assembly GCA_948252095.1 of Dicycla oo. Classification (NCBI taxonomy): domain Eukaryota; kingdom Metazoa; phylum Arthropoda; class Insecta; order Lepidoptera; family Noctuidae; genus Dicycla; species Dicycla oo. The sequence goes on along the minus strand of OX411711.1, from coordinate 5,151,002 downwards.
ATTATGAGAAGGTTTGGTTTGCTGGATTACTTATGGTCAAAAATATATTTAAATAAATATTTTGTTACGAATATCATTCTCATTTTCCTCAAAGCACTGATATTATTAAATGGCAACATTGAAGATACTTTAAAGTGAAATTGAACGGATAAAATCGCACACAATTCTTTTATTTTATTATTTTCATTCAGACACTGTTACGAAATGTTATTATGTATTATAAATTCTTCATTTATTTTAATTTAATTAATTGTAATACTTTTAATTAATTTGGGCAATTTTTGGCCACCTCCTTTGCTATCGCTAGGCTTCTGCAAGATACGTAAGAAGCCTGCCGGGCGGCTTTTATTACTTAGCCACAAGCCCTAATGGTTTAAAAAAACACAAGCCAAGCAGGTGGGAATCAATACATATATCAAATATATAAAAGAATAATCATAAAATAAGATAAAAATAATTAAATAATAATAATAATAATAACCTGGGACATTATTCACACACGGTCATCTGATCCCAAACTAAGCAGAGCTTGTACTATGGAAACCAGATAACTGATATACTAAATATACTACTTTTTTTTTTGTAAATACATACTTATATAGATAATTACACCCAGACTCAGAACAAACAGACATGTTCATGCACACAAATGTTTGTCCTGGATGGGAATCGAACATGCGGCATGATAGGTGGTATCTTAACCAACCACGCCAACTGGCCTGTCTAAATAAATATATAGGTAATCATATTTAATTTATATTTAATTTATGCATCGATGCGGGAAAATGGCAGGAAACCTTTGTCCTGTGTAAGTAGGTAATAATGTTAATTTTAAATGCCAGTAGCAGTAGATTGCAGGTGACAGTAAATAGTGGATTTAACGACACATGCTCTGCATTATAGTCAAATTGAATGCAAATAAATCCAACTCATCAGTGCAACCTATTATATTCGTTCTTCCGTGACATATTTTACAATTTGATATTTAGATTTGCACCAAACTATTACACGTGTCATGTTTAATATTCCATTACAGTTTGTTCCATTCGCAGCACCACAACCAGCAAAGCTCTAATTTGTGCTACTATGTTCGTAAAATTGAGAAAATTATGGGCCATTTGGTCTACGTCTACGTAGTAGTAGGAGCTCGTGGCTAAGTAATAACAGCCGCAAGGGTCGATCCGTCAGGTTAAGCTACGCTTGCCGCGGTTGGTCCGTAGATGGGTGACTATCTTTACATACCGACACTCCTCCGTGCCTCGGAAAGCACGTTAAGCTGTAGGTCCCGGCTGTCATTCGTGGATCTTTGGCAGTCGTTACGAGTCATCAGAAGCCCGAAAGTCTGACAACCAGTCTTACCAAGGGGTATCGTATTACCCAATAACTGGGTTGTGGAGGTCAGATAGGCAGTCGCTCCATGTAAAGTACTGGTATTCAGCTGCATCCGGTTAGACTGGAAGCTGACCCCAACATAATTGGGAAAAGGCTAGGCAGATATATTGGTCTACGTAGCTCTAGAACGTTATGTTCATGAATTGAGGATATGTGCGCTGAATACTACTCTATTTTTTGTACTTCATTCAAAAAAGCTTCTTTCTATAACATATATTTATAATATTCTACAAACAACAGAGTAGGTAGTTAGGTACCCATCTTTCTAAATTACAACACCAATAACATTACAAATTGTATAAATTTTCTATTTAGTAAAACGGTTAGAGTCGTGGTAGATACAACAATGGAGGTGCAGCAACGGACGGTGGTGTCGTCCAACACAGCAATGTTGACTTTCATTAAGAATTAGCTTATTTGGTATATACAGTAAAAATATTTTAAGCCTCCAATCACAAAATATGTTTATTAAATTTGTGCGTACTATAATAATCCTTATAATATAATATTATAAATGCGAAAGTGAGTTTGTTTGTTTGTTTGGTACGCTTTCACGCTAAACCGCAGAACGGGTTTGAATTAAATTTGGCACATGGGTAGATCATGACCTGGAGAAGCATATAGGGTACTTTTCATCGTGGATCGCAGACGAAGTCGCGAGCAACAGCTAGTTACAAAGGGGTGTGGTAAAATAAAACTCAGTTTCCGTTCCAAAATTTCCATTCATACATTATATTTCCAGTAAAAACATTTATTTTAAAGCATTTATCACTTGTTCACTGCGTACATCTAGTGATAATGAAGTACATATATATTCCGTGGCTGTATACCGGATGCGGCTCTAAATAGTATGTAAATATCATGCTAAAGTAGTATTATAGGCTATGTCATGTTGATAAAATACTTCACTGGTTACATTTGTCATGTTTGTCCCAACATTGGCCCCAATATTTTTTAAAGCACTAACTTACACTACACACCCAAACCACAGCACCAAATTAATATAATATTTTAACTTTTACATTACACACATACAGCATATGAAACAAGAAACAGACGATAGAAAATCGATGTTGAAAATTGAGTTCCAATCAGCCCTTCTATTCTGTAAAAATCCCACCGTGAAAACTTAGGTGAAGTGAGCTTGAAGAGAGCTGTCATTCCACCTGATGCTAGGGATTGACACTATTGACGGCTCACTTCACGCTCACCTCACCTAAGTTTTCACGGTGAGATTTGTACAGAATAGCACTGCTGGTAAACAATACTACCTATTAAGTTTTAGTCGCTGATGTCTTTTCTAGTAAATAATAATAACAAAACAACAATATAAGCAGTAATAAATAACAATTACAAAAATCCTCTAATGAAAAAAAAACGTGTGTAGAGACCAAATAATAAAAATAAGTAAGTAAAGTAGTTTAACTTGGTAGTGTAATGTTAGCAACGTGAAGTTTTACGGGTTATCGTGGTCTTAGTAATCATCTAAAAAACTAAAGAAGGAATCATGAAGGAATCATCTAACTAAACTCAGGCAAACCTGTACAGTGGCTTATAACTGGCAAGTGAGGACTTGTATAATTACATCTGCATTCAAAGTAACTTAAGTCAAATATACTACTAAGTATCGGGCTCTACATAGTCCGGGATATATCAGAATCTAATGTATCTATGTATGTAGAGCCCAATATGTTCGCCGATTTCGCTGATTTAGGTGATTTTACAGTTAAAATACTGTATTTCTATAAGTTTTAATGCAAAAAATGAAAGATCATTTTAAAATTATGATCTAATGAATGAGCTACTTTTTATTTTTTATTTTTGATTAATGGACCTAAAACCGGCGACTGTTTTGTGAATTTTTGTTGTAAGAGGTTTAGAATATCACATATTTGCGAATTGTTTACACGTCTAAAGGCAAAGAACTGCTTTTGGTTTAGGCTACTTAGAACCCTTGTTCATACAAATTAAAACAACAGAGATAAACTTCAGTTCAAGATCGTTCCATTTTCTAAAAAAAAACAAAATTGTAAATAATGGAAAAGAATTGGCTATAAAAATCTTTTAAAACAACCTAAATCTCGCATAACAATACTCGTCGCAAAAAATGTTATGCATTAAAATTTACAGAAAACCACATAGATCTGTATAATCACGTAAATCAGCGAAATCGGCAAAATTTCATAGACGAGGCCGTACTGAATATAATGATATACAGGGTTACTGGAAACTCGACCACTTCCTTGCAGGTGATAGGGGGGAAATGTGACAAATTTAACCCTATGGGGGGTTAAATTTGTCACATTTTACACTACCTATGTCCAAAAACTAATACTTTTAGAGATATTTGAAATTTTTAGTTCTTTTATATTACTCCAAATTTTCACACTAAGCTTTTAATTTTAAAAAGCAAATCATATGGATTGGGTTAATTTTTATTTTTATTTAGAGCTAACATTCTAACAAAGCTAATACAGACGCAAAATATCAAATAATCTCAAATTACACAAATTATTTAAAAAAAAATATTTACATTTCTAGAAAAAAAACTTACCCTAGCTCAAAAAAAAAAATATGCAACGACTTGTACAAATAATTACAAAAACTTCGCCATTTAATCACCTACCTAAAAATGAATGTTTGTAAAACTCCATTATCTACATAGTGAAAATATTTTTTAGAGAGTTATCGTCTAAACAATATTTTGGCTGTATGGCTAATAAATAGAGTTTTTCTAATCTAGCCTAGGCGACGCGAGCGCCATCTTGCAGAGAGTTTTCCTTCTAATGATAAATCTTAGCCTCGGCGACGCGAGCGCCATCTTGCAGACTTGTCTGTGTATTAGTTCTCGCCTGGCGACTGGATGGCGAGCGAATGTGCAGCACTGACTCCACCACCACTTCCTCTACGAAAGGCTGACCATCAGTATCTGAAAGTTATAATGATTATATGTTTAATTGTTTTCTTCATAAGACTTCTAAACAGTAAAGCCTTTACTCCATTAGAAATATGATTAAACATTTAAATAAACCTTTTCTACAGTCTGTTCAACCGATTTTGTCTTTTATTCCGTAGGCATAAGGATGGCATTAAAAGCTGAAAAGTGGTTAAAATAGATATCAACTGTTAACTGCAACTGCCATTTGTCATGCCACCAACGCAGTACAATAGAAGTCAAAATTGGTTGAACCGACTGTAAAAATGTCAAGATCAAGGTAAAATGTCTTTGCCCTTAATTGTTGCTTTCCCCTATATCCTACCACTAGGTAAATAGTTCAGTGTATCCTACCTACCTACTTAAATCTATTTGTAAACACCATATGATACTTTTGGAATATTTATACCTAATCTGGGTGATGAAAGCGCATCAAAATCTCCCAAATAGTTTCAGTGCCTTTTCTGAATGTTATGTATTAGATATTAGGTAGAAAATAAATAGCTTAAGTTAAACAGGACCTAAACGCATGTTTTATAATGCCTAAATAAAAGTATATTATCCACTGCAGTAAACAAAATTAGAAAAATATATGATATTCTTGCTAGTTAGATAGTGCGTTGAAAACATAATACAACTAATTTGATACCATAGAAAAAATCAAAAATTATATTTTAATGATTAAAAACTAACTACCATAAATGCAACCATTTCGATTTTTTGTCAGATTTTTGTAATATACAAGCAACATTTAACGTAATATTGTTTTATTTTTTTTGTCCATACAATAGATTTTTTGTAAATAGATCACTGCTTCATATTTTGCAATAAATTACCAACGTTGTGTCGTCGCGCTTCTTTCTTTTTTACGCAGTCCGACAGTGACCGCGCCTTACGTTCTGTAGTCCCCTTAAGAAGAGACCGTTTGCAACTCCCATTGTATCCTTACGTCAATGTCATAAAATTCGCACGCCACAGTTGCAATGCAACAAGTGTGTCAAGTTAGTGCAAAGGTAATTGCTGTCTAATGGAACCATGTAAATTAACACCCGTCGCTTCTTTATAGTACCGTAACCTGATCCTACTTTGCACCAAAATTTGCTCCAACTGTTTTATTTATTACATTTTTTTCCGTAAATTAGTTCGTGATCTATTTTATTTACAAAAGTATTATTGAAATTTAACTTAACATTATACTCGTAATATAATATAAATATAATATCCTGGGACATTTTCACACACGGTCATCTGGTCCCAAACTAAGCAGAGCTTGTACTATGGAAACCAGATAACTGATATACTACATATACTACTTTTTTTTTTTTTGTAAATACATACTTATATAGATCACCCAGACTCAGGACAAACAGACATGTTCATGCACACAAATGTTTAAAACATTTTTAACATTAAAAAATTATTGTATATAACGACCAATTTTTTTTTTATTTCTTTTTGAGCAAAGTAGTTCTTAGTAACTTTGCTCCGAATATTCTTTGCACAAGTTTGTCGTATACTTTTCAATGGAGTATAGTTTTAATTTGAACTTTTTACTTTGCTCCGATAGAAGAGCTGATACGTTAGAAAATAACCTTTATTTAGGAGAGATCAATTGGAAAATCACAGTTTTCACATACACACATAATTTAGGAGATGCAGAATTATTGTCAAATAAATTGTAGGTTAATACAGAGTTATGAACCTCTGACACCCAAGCTAATATTAAACTTATTATATGTCTGGGCTCTAGCATGAGGACCGTAGAGAAGCGTCTTGTCGTCTTGTCGACGGAAGAGTAGACAAAAATGACGTTACCGTGTAGACAGTACGACGGCAACAGAGTAGAAAGAGTCAACTAAACTTTTACAAAATTCACTTTTTTACATAATTCGACTCAAAATTCTTTGTTATTTCAAAGGATTTTTTTTTTCAGTTTAATTCTCAATTTTTACAAGTATTAAGTCACGCATATAAATACAACTGTGGAGTCGCGCCCGTAGCGCCGGAGATTCGACTCTCAATGGGTTTTATATGAAATTTTTCACTTTTTGTATAGAAAATATGAAAAATTATTACCTACTAATAGGGTTTTAGGGGGTTAAGGGTTTTATAATGGGGGGCAAAATTTTCGTATTCGAGATATATACCGTATATATACTTTGCGGCCGTCGAGTAGAAAGTTTTCTACTGTCTTTAGCATGGCGATTACAAAATCAAATTGTCTTCACTACCATAGACAACTTTCTTCCGAAATAGTGTACATAAAAAAGGACCTAGACAAAGATCGCTAGAAACGAAAGACAAAAAGAACAAATTGTAGAGGAATTTCTATCTATGGTGCAATGACAAAAACGGAAAAACGAAATGTCACTTTGTATAGAAAAGGTTGTCTACTCTTCGTAGAGATAGACAAGTGGCCCAATACTTAGACAGGTTGGATTTTCACAGTGTAGTTACTATAGAGTATAGACAGAAAATAAAGAAAAATATAGATTTTATACAGAAATTAAAATAAACTAATTAAAGAGTAATGCATAGTGCATGTTTTGTGCTGTGTCGTGTTGTATTGTGTTAGAAGGTGGGTGTATTTGAGGATGTGTCGGACGGGGTAATGTTTAGGTGTGTCGAGTAATCATAGCTAAGGGTCATTATCCATTTACAGACCTTACCTTCACAGTGACAAAAAAAAACCGGTGAAGGAAAACATCGTGAGGAAACCCGTGAGTGAAGAATTCTCTGACTTAGCATGTGTGAAGCTAAGTAAGAGAACCCCCCCCCCCCCCCCCCCCCGGACATGTAATTTTTTTGTATGGAGGCTGGGCTTGCAATTAGAAACGAGAAGGGATTATATTTTTATGAAAGTACATAAATTAAGGAGACTTACGGTATTTTTTAATATTTTTTTTGGATCACCCATCTTTAGTTATTATATTTTTAAATAATTATAAATAAAAAATTAAATTGCAACCCACAGTAATTATTAATTTTGGCAACATTATTCTGTTGGATTACTGTCATGTGTCAAATTCAAACGTCAATCAAGTGTGAAATTCAAACGTCTATCAAGTGTCAAATTCAATTAAACGCCAATGCGCAGTGTTGCTATATTATATGGATTTGTCCGTATTTGTACGGATTTTGAAAGCCCAATACAAATAAATCATGCATGGATTTTTATATGGATTTACGTACAGATAGAATCGACCTCAGGCAGATGCAGTACAGAGCAGAGCATATTCCGATATTTTTTTCGTAGTATTAATTATTAATCATAGTTTAGTCTATCTGTCGGAACTATTATTTTCATTTCATTGCAATAGCACATAATAGAGCCGTAACCGTAATAAAAATGAAATGTGGAGAATCCCGTGCCATAGTTCACGTTCGAAACCGTGAATCAAGACAATAGCTCTAACAGCTGTCTTGTTCTATTTTATGCGAAATGAAAGAGAAAGGCTATTAGTTTATTCATTCAATCTTTATAGTTTCGACAACTCTCAAGCCCACTTTCCACTATGGGATATAATGTAACTTATATTACATCTCGAGATATAGATTAATATCGCTCACCGTACTTTTAAATAGAACCGTTTCCACTGAGATGTAATATACAGGGTTATTGGTAAAATACCAACAACCTCTTAAGGGGTCATTGTACTCATCATTATGAACAACTTTTACTATGAGACCAAACCTGAAATCGCGAAAAAATACATCAGCTGTTACAGTACATTTTGATGAATTATGCGAACATAAATGTACTGAACAGCTGATTTTTTTTCGCGATTTCAGGTTTGGGCCATCGTAAAACATGTCCACAATGATGAGTACAATGACCCTTTAAGAGGTTGTTGTGTTGTGATACTTTCATATTATATTTCGCCTCCTGTCCCCTCGCACACCATTCCACGCCGTGCGCTGTCGCTACCCTCAGTTCATGTCTATCATTACCTGAGTGACCTTGTCCGTATGCTCATTCGCAAACCTATTGTATTTGTTTGTACTGTCGAGGGTACCTAGCAAAACAATACTTATGCGTTTAGTTTAGAAGATCGATTTGGTTTGTGTACGACGCGTGCGGCGTGATCCAATAAGGAACGAAAACTGGAGAAAGATATATTTCTCACAGTGGAAAGGCCGATCGCGGGATATAATATATATTATATCCCATAGTGGAAAGTGGGCTTTATTCAGCAGCACCTACCTGTTAGGACCGAATTTTACTTCGTCGTTGTAGTATTAGTGCAATAAATAAGTGTACTTTGAAAACAATGCCTGGAGGTGCAAAAAAAATCACGCAAAATGCAGCGCTTCAACGAAGATTGCTTGACAAAATCTACTTTAAATCAAGGTTTGGCTCACACGTAGCAAAAAGGGAGATATGTTTATAAAAACAACTTTTAGGGAAATTAGTTAAAAGAATAATTCAGACATGTTTAAATGATGAATGTTTAAATGATGTGTATCTATAATATAATCTTAATAGTTTCATTTTTATACGGAATTCATACGGAATTTTATTCAGATTGGTAGTACGGATTTTATACGGATTTTTTAAAGTGAAAATGTAGATTTCAAGCCTCCTCCATATGGCAATACTGAATGCGTCTAACTAAGTATACAAAGGAGAAGAATTTGTTTGCTTTTTGTTTGCAAGCAAGTTTGTTGTTTTATCTTATTTCAGAAGACGATCCATTGACCTTTTAATTTTTTTAATTTGGATACACTGACTAGACACGATTTTAACACTCACGACCGGCGATACTGACCAACCAGAGATTTTCTCCCTCGAACTTGGATTTTACACACGAGTTTAAGGTTAGTACCTATTTTCTATGAGATGGGATTCTAACAAACGATCGAATCAAGAGGTATGGCCTAGAATAATCCATAGTCTTGTGGCTATATAGCAAGTACTTCATAAGATCTGTTGCGTCCAGATTTGCCGTAACACAATTAATTGATTTCCGTAGACCGACTCTTCACAGGCTCTGAAACCATAGTACCACACTAATGTTTTTATCTTTCATATAATCCTCACCATCATGCCCCGCTGCATTAATTGCTGGATTGCTATTCCAATTACACAACCATATCAGTACAATGCAACACATTTGGATCTTGAGATTATCTCTGTATTAGAAGAATGGATTGCCAGACAAGTACCTATGTAGCTAAAATCTGCATACCCTGAAAACTAGGTTATCCATTCAGCAGTTTTATAATACTGATTTTCATTTGAATAGTCTATTTACAGTTAATCATTCCTCATTTGTGCACGTTAACAATAGAAAATGGGTTGGGTTATGCTCAGGCTCATGCAAACGTTGAGTTACCTTATTAGCATAGTCATAACCATCATCAACTTGAAAAAGAGTATAAAATATTAACAAATTCCTGTACTTATAGATTAATGTACTTTTAGATTAATATATGAAGTATTTCTTGTTTTAGGTAATCGATGAAGACTACCTATGTCATGAGTGTGTTAGCCTATTGATTCTTGAATCAAATAACAGGAATGAAGGCAATGTAGGTGAACATCAATTTGGCCATGACTCAGTTTGTGTATGTTGTGGCATATCTATTGCCAGATGAACTGGGAGACGCTCTCATCAACTAAATTATGGTGCTACTGAATAGATTTATTCCGCCAATATAATCAGCCCTCTTGTTGTAAGTGTACTTGCTTGTTGTATAGTTTATTCCAACTAATATAACTCTAAATAATATAGTAATATCAAGATAATTCAGTAGCAATTCAAGCTTAACTTGAGCAGCTTGTGTGACTGTGACTGTTTTTATTATTCACCCACATTAGAATTACTAAAACTAATTGTGCCTTCAATTGCAGATGCCTTCTAACGCCCGTGCATGTAATGCTTGTTGGCTAAGGGCTCATCGGCAACCACCACCACCTGCAGAATGTGGATCCGTATTATTCACAATAAGTACTGCCAGCACAGATAATGATGAGATTCCGCAAGAACCAAATCCATTCATGGATTGTGGATCTCTCTGCAGTGGAGGCTCCCAGTTCTGCCAGTACAGACATTGAAAATGTTCTCCGAGAACGGTGTAAGCCTTACTTTAGATGGTTATAGGCGCACTCCAGATACCACTACTCATTGTTTTGTTCCGGATTGTATGAATCAGGAAAAGAAACGTGTGCCATTGTTTTTAAAGAAAATATTCTCACACATCAAAAACTGTACATCACTAAAAATGCTCGGCTGTGTGAAGAACATTTAAGTTAATACAATTGGGACTTTCTTGCTGAATTTGAATTCGTAACTGAATTCAACCAGGTGCATATTACTGAAATGCTTGACTTGTAACGGAGGAATGTAAATAACACTATAGACTTTGAAAATGTTGAAAAATCTTTAAAAACGGTCAAGCCTGTCTAGTATCGACAAATAGTATTCTACTTGTCGATACTGGACAGGCTTGACCGTTTTGAACTTTCTGGCAATATTAACTTGCATAGCTCAATTGTCCAATTTATGTAGAAAACCTAAAACAGCACTTGGTACGTATTTAATAAGAATATGGACTGGAGAACCTTTTTGATGCATTGCCTCTTTGTTTCTTTTATCAACTTATACAGTCTGCCAGTATGTAAAGAAGACCCGTAGCTGCTTATTCGAATCATATGTACCTTTACATTTGGGCATTAGTAATATCCCAAGAACAAGCTTGTCCGACAGAAATCTTCTGATTCCACAGGGTCTATTTGGCACACAGGAAAGTAATCCTATAGTAATCTTTGATGGCACATATACATGTATATATATTTGCAAAAGTCGTCTAATTACCTATTCCAAAAAAAACCTATAGCTTATATAAATATGCCAATCTATTGAAATCTTTTATAATGGCAACCACAGATGGATTTATTTTAGACGTTTATGGTCCATATGCTGCTACAACATCTGATGCCCAGATAATGAATGAACTTTTTTCACCCAGTGGTGCTCTCAGAAATTATTTTAGAGACAATGATGTGTTTTTGCTAGATAGATTGTTTCGGGATGCTATAGGACTACTTACCTCATTAGGATTCTCAGTACACAAGACAGAGACTCTAGATGTAGGTGAAACACAATTGTCCATGATAAAAGCAAATAAATCTCGGCTTGCATATGGGTAATTGAAGTAGTGAATGGTCGGTTTAAACGTGATTTCAAGATGTTCAGAAATAAATATTTTAATGTTGCATCAAGAAAATGAACGATTTTAGAATTTGCGCAGCCATATTGAATAATTTCCATCCTCTTATAACCAACCGTTCTGATGCTCAAGCAATCTTAGACAGAGCAATGCAAAGAGTTAACATGCCGAACTATTTAGGTGACTATGTGCTTGAGCATAGACGCCGAGCCAGTTTTATAAGAATAGATGATGCCCAATTACCACAAATAAATATGTTCCCTGTAATGGAAATGTCAGACTTGATTTTGTTTAGTCTTGGAATTTACCAAATAAAGCAAACCAGGTCATATTATGGGGAGCATATTCGTGCAAATGGGACATTTTTGGTTGAAATAAGTGAAAGCTTAGAAATCACAAATGTCCCAGCAGCCATAATGCCATCACATGAGACAGTATTACTAAGAGGCAGGATCAGGTCAAGACATCAAAGCAATAAAAAATATTATAAGTACTTATGTCTTGATAAAATTAACCAAATGAAATAGTTGGGAGGAGAGAATTTGTGAATATTATTACCTACTGCAGCTGTATAGTAGGGAAGCGAACTGTTGGAAGCTGTGCTCATTTAACACATTGTCAGCTTAATTCTTTATGCAAACGCTTCTTTATGCTACACCCTTACCGACCCTTATTTTACGATGTTTTCGAAACAATAGAGATGCACAACGAACGCACATGTGCGGCGCGCCGCACTCGAAGAAAGTTATGAAAATGCGCATGTGCGTCTTCCGCGCCTAATGTATTAATGACGATCATTTATGGTATCTTGGGTGGGCTCGGCATCAAAACAACATATTACCGCCTGCACAGTTTCTTGACAATATAATTGTAAGGGAAGATGTAGGAAATGAAGAGGTAGAATAAATATATCTTCATTAAACTATTAAGTAATAGACATCGTAGCCCCCTATCTAGCTGTTACAATTACTGTTAATTACAATATGTTGATTTAGGAACTTTTCGTGACTTCATGGAAACTAGTAAGATCATACCATTGTTTAAATCAGGTAATAAAAATGACGTTGGCAATTTTAGGCTTATTTCTATCCTACCTGCATTTAGCAAAATATTTGAAAGGTAGCTAACACCCATATTTATAAAGAAGTAAAAGTGATTACTTCAGTAAAAGTAATTACTCAAGTAATGATTTTTTTTTCTATAGTTTAGTATTTGCTTGAAGTTAGAACTGTCAAAGGTTACAATTCTTAGCCAAGTAATAGTCACCATTGTCTTTACTTAATAATTGAGAGTTGAGAGACCATTGATTTTGCAATGGAACGTTGATTCTTAATCAAGCATTTACTCGAGTAAGTAACGTATATTACTCGACTACTTATATAATAAGATTTTAAAATGAAGAATTCTATCACAAAGAAATTACTTGTCTTGTCTTACTTCACAAAGAAATTACTTAGCAGCAAGTAATTGCTTGTTTATAAATACGGGTGTAAGACATTTTAATTTAAATAGCCTCCTTCATGACGAACAATATGGCTGTACAAAAGGTCGTTCACTAAGATGCGGGTGTTGCTCTGCTGAAACACATATTTATTTTAGTTATTTTCATAGCGCTATGTCCTACAGTATTCTGCTCTGGGGCAAAGCCGATGACATTCAAAATATTATTTGTTCTTAAAAAAAACAAGCTGTTCGAGCAATTTACCAGCTAGGTGCCAGAGTTTCTGAGAGAATTTTTTTAAATATATTGGTATTCTCACGGTGGCATCACAAGTCATCTTTGCCAACATCTTATATGTTTACGGTAAACTGGGGTTACTTTAATACTACGGGGTTACTTTGATAACAACTTTCGACTTATGAAAAACTTATTTTTATAATATTTACAATGCCATATCAAAAAGAAACTTATCAGTAATTTGCACTTCTGATATGGCATTGTAGATATTATAAAAATAAGTTTTTCTTAAGTCGAAAGTTGTTATCAAAATAACCCCGTAACCCCAGTTTAACGTATTAGACAAAATATACATATATACACTAAAAACAGTGATATTCACAATGTTAACACCAGAAATAAGGACAAATTGCGTGCTCCATTTCACCGGCTTCATAAGGTTCGTAACTCATTTGTTGGGCTTGATATATCTTTTTATAACAAGCTGGACTGAAAAGGGGTCTTAAAAATTCGAAGGGGGCTACTAGGGCTGCTATTTGCACATTCTCAAACATTTTTTTCTCTTTTTTAGGCCGGATAGTTTTCGACTTTTGATAAAAAATGTAAAAAAAATACCGTTCCCCGCCTTATCTCCGAAGTTTGCATAGAGAAAAATCTGAAATTATCCTGTGTGATACAAGTTTATGTAAAGATTCCAGGAATAATAAAACGATGGCTCTAAATAGCACATTTTTTTATAAATGATGGTACGGAACCCTCGGTGCCGCGAGTCCGACTCGCTCTTGACCGGTTTTTTCCTTATGACGGCAGAATAGTAGGTCGCTGTGATTGACTCAAAAGAATGTTTATGTTCTTTCTTCAGAATTTGGTTACCTTCAGATAGGTTATATGAGTTCATATAATTATTTAATTGCCAGTAAAAGTCAATTTATTTTAATTTAATTTTTATTTATCATTGACATGATCTACTCATTACAATGTCTTATGAGTGGTTTTGGAATATGTGGTTAGCTAGTGACCTCAACAATTGTTCATATTATTCTTGCCTGAGCAAACGGCAGCAAGTTCGTCATGCTCCCTTAGATGTCACTGCTTGCTTTATTTCATTTAATACTTACTACCTCTTGAAAGAGCACAGACAGCAATTTTAAAAGTAGCAAACATCCATCCCTTTCTCTATCCTACAGATCTGCTACGCAAATCCTGTAACGTGCTGACTGTTCGCCAGCTTTTTATAACGCACTTGGTATTAAAACAGCACACCATGCTCGCCTATATTACATACATTGAAAGTACTAATAAGAGACGGAATGATATTGTATGTGAGTCAAATGCATCCTCTAAATATGTTTTTATAAACAGATTTTATACATTTTTAGGCCCATTTATGTACAATAAATTAATATTTTGCGTACTATTGTATAGAATCAATTTTTTTTTAACTGAACAGACAGCTGTGCTGCTGGGGAGTTTGTTGCGTCACTTCTTCTCCTCAGTTAAAGCACTATGAAGTGGTGAAGGGTGGGCGTTTTGGGGGACTGTCTTATGTAATTTTGAAAGTGTTGATTCTCAGCCCACTTTGAATAAATGACTTGATTTGATTATAAGCAAATACAATATTCTTTTATTTCTCTACCTAGTACATATTGTTCACGTATTCCGGCTTGCTGGAGCGACTATTAACAAAAGGCTAACAGATCCAATCCCGTCTAGTCTGTGTCAGGTATAATGATCCGCCTTGGAAGAGATGCATATAACCATCAGTAGTCAGTAATTTTACACACAGTTTACCAACTTCAAAGTCCCAAATTGTAGGAGAAAATAAGGATATTTGGTACAGTCCGTGCGCGATAAGTTGAGACCTGAGCGCGGTTTAAATATAAAGATTTAGACATTCTAATGCTGCACTGTTCCCGAGTAAGATTAACTATGTTAGTTAGTGTCTACTTTTCTTTTTTAACACAGGCTATGTGACTCGGGAACAGTGCAGCATTATATTATCTAAATATTAATGTTTAGTATATTTAAACAGCGCTCAGATCTAAACTTATCTATCGCGCATGTGTTGTACATGTAATTCATTATCCTTATCATAAATCATTATATTGTAAATAATAGCACTTCTGCGATAACACAATTTCGCTAATAATAAATAAATTCAGACCATTACTGTCTGATTGCTGGGCACGGGCCTCTTCTCAGAATGAGTGTTAGGCTTCCACTACGCTGGCCTGGTGCGGGTTGGCGGACTACACACCACTGAGGACTTTGGCAATTGTCCCACCACTGGCGATGAACGAGTAGCGAGTAGAACTAGCAACTGAAAACAAGTTGGGAACAGCGAGCAGCGAGTGTGTAGTTCCGTTAGTTTTGTCGCTGGGCTAACAGTGAGTGTCCGAGTGCGACGGACAGTCCCACACGGGTTTCAGTCGACTAAAGCAAGTAAATATTCAAACTCATCTCTACTAAAACAGTGATAGTTCTAGTAATTGTTCTGAATTCGTAATATGTGCACTCAGATCTGCACTCTAGGCAGAAATGACCGCTGGTTGGTCTCGGCGTGAGCTCTGACCGCCAAGCGAGCATCGCTGGGCGGGTATTATTTTAAAAACCAGTGGAGGGAGTCCTCGCCGGCAGTGTGAACAGTCGGCGATCAACTATTAATTTATGCATCTCTTGTTTACACGGAATTTATAACTATTGTACGTTTCTTGAGCGAGAAAATTGCCGATAGTTAGTCGCTTCCTAGCTGGCAGTGGGACAACTGCCTTATGAGGCCCTCTCAAATGATGATTTCGCTATTATGAATAAAGTTACATGCTCTGTGATTATCAAGTAAAAATTAGAAATACAATAAACATATTAAAATCCTAAGATTCCTAAGCAAACGGGAAAATAGCGATTTTGACAATGACAATTTAAGCGAAATGACAACTGACAGGAGTGTTTCAATGTGCAAAAATAATATTGCGATAAAAAATAACTGGATTTAAAATATTTATTTATTAAATAATGGTGGTTCTAATATTTTTTTTGTTTTTGTAAGGCCATCCTGGATATTTTTCCCTATCAGAAAAACAGCACATGATAGTTGCTCATGTTCCAAGCCCATTTCATCACATGTCCTTTATGTAGATGTTACATTATATATATAGCATAGTTTTCGTTTTTTTTTTCTTCTTATTTTAAGTATATTGGCGTGTGCTAGCTGACTAATAGCAAATAATTAAATTTAATGTTTGTGTTGCGTAATGTACTTGCATGTAATTTTCACAGTGTTGATATATATATATATATATTTAACTGAAGAGACAGCTGTGCTGCTGAGGAGTTTGTTGCGCCACTTCTGAGGACCTGAAGTGTGAGGTGACGGATGTAAACTAGTTTTATACTACAATGTGTGTATGTAGGTATCTTATATATGAAAAAGGATGTGAGCCGCCGTTGAGTCCACACATAATTATCGACGCTTGAAAGGCAACCCTCACTAAGCGACATTGATTACTGATATAAAGTTAAAATTTACCTAATTGATAATTAAAATGATGGAGGAGCTTGTGGCTAAGTAATAACAGCCGCACGTGTCGATCTATCAGGTTAAGCTGCGCTTGCCGGGGTTGGTCCATAGATGATAGATAGATCCGTGCCTCGGAGAGTACGTTAAGCCGTTGGTCCCGGCTGTCATTCGTGGATCTTTGACAGTCGTTACGGGTCGCCAGAAACCCGAAAGTCTGACAGCCAGTCTTACCAAGGGGTATCGTATTACCCAATAACTGGGTTGTGGAGGTCAGATAATAATAATAATAATAGTTTATTTATCACTCCTGAAATTACAAATTTCTCTTAATCTTTGTACAAAATCATGGCAATGAATACATATCTATAAGAGATTACGTTGACGACTATTCTAGTATAAACTGTGTCACAGTCGTCAGCGTCTTCCACACTTATTTATTAAAACCACAATTCATTGTTTTAAGCACAATATCTGTAATATTGATGAAATGGAACGGTTGTAAAATGAAACGAATAAAATAAAATAAAATTTACAGGGAAAACAAACTATTCAGAATAAGTACGATACCACAATGATGAGTGAAGAATGTGTGTGTAGTGGGAGTGAGGGTGTGTAATGTTTGTGAGGGTGTGAGGGTGTGTATGTAAAGTAGGTGTAAAGAAATTGGTGTCTTTCTTTAAACATGTTTAACTTTTAGTAATTTTTTCAGTTTCATTATAGTTTAATCGTAGGAGCCAGTCTCGTGTTACATTTATTATTCGGAAGTGCATAAATGTTGTTAAAACGGTTTGCTACGTTGTATAAAATATTACTTGCAACATAATACTGTTGTCTAGCAAGTACGTGTGTGCTATGTCGTGTCCCTGAGCAGAGTCTTGTTTTGTCTCGCTTTGAAATCGGGATATATTCAATGTTTTTATGTTTACGGAGTATTGTAGATAATATATAAAGCTGTCTAACAGTTAAAACAGAGCACTCACTATACAAAAGATCAGTGCCGTACCTTCGTGGTCGTCCAAGCATGACCTTCAATATAGCTCTTTGTGCACGCTCTAGGGGAAGTAGGATAGTCTTGCCAACCCCTCCCCATACAACGACACAGTATTGCTGTAAACTTTGAGCAAGGGCATACACACATAATAAAGTTTCGCGATCAGCTGACTTCCTCAGTTTTCTAAAGACTGGCATCAACTTTCTTATTCGGCCAATTAACTGGGTTATATGTGAAGTCCATTTTAGGGAGTTGTCTATAGTGAAACCAAGATATTTTATATTGATAGTGCGAGTTAGTTTAGGGCAATCACAATTTTCTTTTAGGTCACAAGAATGTACCTTAATATAAAATTCTGATGGAGGCTGGGTATTGTCACGGTGAGTAAAAGTGATATATCTGGTTTTGTCGACATTCAGTGTCAAAAGGTTATCATTAAGCCAGGTCATAGTTTCCCTAATCGCATGCCTCCGCCTGGAAGGCAGATAGGCAGTCGCTCCATGTAAAATACTGGTATTCAGTTGCATCTGATTAGACTGGAAGCCGACCCCAACATAGTTGGGAAAAGGCTAGGCAGATTGCTTTGATAATTAAAATGATGACATCGAACAACAATTAGGTGAATTTTTAAGTTTTTTTTTTTTTAATATTTGAACTTTAAATCACTCTCCTGTAAAGTTTCTTTAATGTCGCTTAGTGAGGGTCACCTTTCAAGCGTTGAGATGTTACCTATGACTCAAAAACGGCGGCTGGAGCGATTTTGATAAAATTTTCAGGCAGTCTTTCAGATTAGCCCAGCTGATGATCCTGTGAAGTTTTTTTTTAGCGATCGGATTACCCGTGCGAAGCCGGGGCGGGTCACAAGTACTTAAATAAAACAAGTCAGTGTAAGACAATAATACGGAATATTTAAATAGTTTTCTGTTTTCGTCTTGTGTTCCGCACCGGATCCGGTTAGACTCCATATTTACTACATTAGTGGTTATGGCCTTTTAGAAACAGTCTCATGTGTTCTACAATAACGTACCTACCTATTAGTCATACTTCCTATCTGGCGTAGAACCAAACTAGATAAGCATGAGTAATCATGGTTAAAACCAGTCCACATTTATTAAACACCCGAGTTAGCTATAGGAAAGAAAAAAACCGGTTAAGTGCGTGTCGGACCACGCACTTGACCGGTTTTTACACACAATGAAGGGTTCCGTAGTTGGGATGAATTTATCCTAAGAACAACTTAATATTGTAGTTTAAAAACATGTTCTCCCATACATTCCAACTACAAATGTCATGAATTTAAACGAAAAGGATCCAACCCACATTGCACCTAATGTAGGTTGGATCCTTTTCGTTTAACTACGTAACTGACAAAATGTACGTTTGGACGCACAATATTGAGAGATTTACCATGTTATTTCAAGACCATAGACTTCTTATAGGTTTTCCTGTAATCTATAGCTACAGAATTATTTTCTGTATTTTTTCAAATTTTTAAGCTCAGTAGTTTCGGAGATAAAGGAAGGGAATGGTCAATTTTCGTCTATTTTCTTAAATAACTTTAAAACAGTTTATTATAAAATTATTTAAAAAAATATTTGAGACCCTCACAGTCAGCCCTTTCATTTGATATATCGCACGGTACAGTTCGAAAATACTTTTTTTTTATTTTCTTATTTGCCACCCAAAATTGACCTCCATATTCAAAATTCATTAATTTACATTACACGTCCGTGTTTGGGTCACAGAAATACATACGTGTACCAAAGTTCAACTTAATCGGTCCATTAGATTTGGAGCAAATTGGCTGTGACAGACAGACAGACATACGAGTGATCCTATAAGGGTTCCGTTTTTTCCTTATGAGGTACGTAACCCTAAAAAGAATATTAAGCCTGTTAAACCTCAGCCTGTAAAGAATGTGGTCATCAAAATTTTACTCAACAGTCCACAAGCGTCAGCTCATACAATTTTTACAATTTCGCGTAGGTAAGTAAAGTTAAATGTTACTCTAATTTTACCACGTCAACCTTGAATCTCGCCGAACAAAAGAACAGTCACCAACTAAATAAAGACAAAAACGCATTCTCTTACTATCACGTACAATGTTTACAACTAAACGTTATTTATCGGAACTTCGATCACTGGAATTAAAAATCAAAAATCTACCGAAAGAAGCAAACGCATGCACAGTTTATATAGTTCATTATACTACGATCCAGGGGGCAGAGCGTGCGATGCATACAAATTTTTGCGTATTCACTGACAGTATGTTAGTTAATATGGTAGGTTCCATCGGTTGTCCTCAGAACAATCAAAATTAGTCGAATAAAACGTGGAGCCTGATCCAAATTATGATTTAGGCACGAATATATTTCTATTGAGTGTCACTTTAATTTGCCTTTTGACTTTTCCGATGCTAAACGATGGAATCTTCAAGCGTGGTCGTATAATAACTATTTTGAATAAGTTCTTGGGTACGTACCGTTGGCTCCTGTCTGTAGCTTGGACCTCGCTGGAGATGCAGCAGCGAGGTACACGATGGTGAGCAGAGAGATCAGCAGAAGGGCTCGCATCGTGAATTCGTGACGCATGCGCGGTGAACACTGCGCAAACGGCGCTTCGATGTGTCATTGGGAAGTCTGCGCTATTCTGTAACAAGTTAGGCTTTTGTTATTTTTGTAGTAAAGTGGAAAGGGTTGTTGTTTCTGACGAACTTCTAGTTACATAAATAAGTGCATGATTTTAGAATAGGCAAGTACCTACTAGAAATATTCTCTCACAACTGAAATAAAAGTTCAAATGACGCTTGAATTGAATGCTTTACCTACTTTGCTACATTCTGCCAACTAAGTGTCATGTCGTGACCAAAAATCGTTGTCACGCGCTTTATTTCTGGTGATAATCCACGTCGCATGCCTTTTAATTAAATTTCTATTAATGTAAAATTATTAAGCTTATTATTGTCACTTCACTGGTCCAGAGCCAGAGGCGCATTTACCCTATGGACAAGAGGGACACGGGCCTGGGTGGCAGATTGGCCTTATTTATACAAGCATACTTATTTTCTAGCCTGCCGCCCCGTAACTCCGTAACTTCTCTTATCTGTATGAATGGTCAACTAAAAAACTAACTTTTCTGAGGCAGTAAGCTAAAATTTTTGAGCTCGCTTTACTTGCTCGTGCATCCTAAAATCACAAATTTTTGAAGCATTTATAAATAAGTCGTCAAAGTAACTTTTATGGTTAAATATAGAATATAGAAATAGAAGGCAGAATGGTAAAAAGGAAACTACAATGTCTCCGAGGTCGTCGATCATCTGCACAAATTTTCGAGCTCGCTTCGCTCGCTCTTGAATCCTCAATTCTCTTCATTTTTGCTTTTTGAAGTTGACAAATAAACTTCTCTATTTGTGTTAATGATCAATAGAAATTCTAATCTACCCGAGGTGCTTACATTTTTGAGATCGCTTCGCTGGTAACCACATACTCGTATTATTGGTACTTTTTGTAACACCACCGTTTAACAACTACTACGCGGTTGCGGAGATTTCTTCTTTCTTTTTGTTAAATTACGGGGTGACAAACCTTTTTGGCCCGGGGCACCAAATCTTACAATACGCCACTGTGTAGAGCTCGGCCCAAGAAGTGAATTTACGGCCTTAGTGGGACAGTAGGTATTTTTTTAGCTAAACTGAATAAAACCCACGTTCAATAGTGGACATTTACGAGTTCTAAAGTGGACTTAGTACGTTTCTATAACGGGTCAAGCAGTTACTGTGGAAAGGATATTTTAGTAGTGACTGTGTTGAATTTTAAGAAGTTGTTGAATTGCATGTGGGTAACCTTTACACAATCCTGGTGAAGAATCTAAACTTATAATATGTATAATAATGCTGGCAAAATTTTTTAAATAACTATGGATATTGCGCCAACTAACTTAATTAGCCTTCCAGTTATCAGCCTAGCTTTTTTAATAAACAGCGCCGTTCAAATGAATATCATTCAGGCCGCTGCTTGAATGATATTCATTATAGGTTAGGTTGGAATTCTGACCAACCACGTGCGAGCCGAATTGGTCGCAGTAACTGACCAAATGGGTTAGGTTAGGTGAGAACTGTGACCAACCGCGTGCCGAGTGAGCGGAGCGAGCGGTGCCGCAGCAGCGGTCGGCGAGCGCTACTTCCAAAGGCTAGGATGTTAAGTAAACGGCTAATTAAGCTGGTTGGCTATGACAGATACACTAGAATACAATTATGGTGTGTATAAGGTTCCCCCTATTAGTTATTTACGTAGCGCTATTTGCGGAATAACGCTATTTTAATTGCATAAGACTGCAACTAGTGGGGGTGCGATTTCTAAGTCTCGGGAGGAGACATTATGATAAGAGTAGCGAGTGAGCTGTCTATGATCATTTAGGCAATCGAGTGGTACCTAACTACATGCAAGCTTTTTTATGCCTAAAATTATTCAACTCGTAGAAGACAACAGTGATATTCTTAGAAAATAATAGGTACTTACTATTAAAAAAAAAAATTAAAATTACTTTAAACAGTACTATTATTTTATTCTCACGCTAACCTGTTTAGGTACATTTTGGCTTTCTCTTAGTGAATTAAATACAATCGATTTTCAATCTTTATTATTTACATTTACCTAGATCTAAATGCGATCGATCTATAAACAGCACTAATTGCGTAACACACTATCGATCGGAATCTGAATCGTTTTGAAGCAAATTGCTAATCCATTGCTTCATATGTACGTAAAGTTTGTCTTCTCAACACTCTAAATAACGCAATAAATGTTGTTGAACTGTCAAAATAAAAGCGATTCCGATTGACAACGTTTTACGCAATTATAGTCACATAGTCACAGAATAAATAATAAACAATAGTACTAACTAACACAGACTAACTGGTATCACCGCTATTCGCTATTCTTATGCTAATAAATACGCACCATATACACAAACAGTGATTGCACAACATTCTCAAACATTTGCGACCAATCTCGCTTGCTGACACACATTCATACGTTTTGATCGCAACTTTATAACGTAAAAAGTTGTCTTATTAAAAAAAAACTCGTTTTACTTATGCTTTGCCTCGTATTAAGTATCAAATTCAAGCAAGAGAGAGAGAGTTTTTTTAGTATGATGGAGGAGACCCATGCCCAGCCATAGACGAACGTACGACGAACGTGAAGAACGTAGTATCATGGCAGAAACTTTGGACGTTTGGGTTTTTATGAACAAATTATTTCAGATTAATCTGCCGAAATCTAAAAAATGTATGTTTATTGTTAAATATAGTGCGTCACGCTTTGAAGGACACTAACAAACAACAATAGAAGTGTTATTGTTATTTCTGCTATAGCCGTTTAAAATTCAGTATCATTAGTTTTAGCTAGGTACTGTAAAGGTTCAATGCAATGGACGTTAACCTTATATTGTACTGGCTGACATTTTATCACATGCTGTTTTATAGAACTCCCTTTTTATAATTTTTAAATACTTAAATAAAAAAAAAACAAATTTTATACTTTTTTTTTTTTATAAATAAAAAGATAGTTCGTGTTTTTGTTTTAGGCCGCACTTCGGCTGTAACTAGGGTAGTCTGTGGCTAGGATGTTAGGCGGTGTAGTTTTAAGACGTGTGCGATTTTATCTGAAGATTGTATTGATTTCCTTTTGATTATAGTCAAACTGTTATTCTGCCTTAAAAGTCTATAATTTTGTAGACTAGTTACCCGTCAGTGGAATCAAAACTTCCACATAGGTGGAGTCTGAACTGCCACAAATAATGGAGGCGCCTAGTAACTACTTCGTTTTTATTAGGTTTTTTTTTTATATATTTTTTTTATTTATAATCCAACAAGATTTGTTATAGGCTTTTATGACTAACTAAACAAGTTCTTATTAACTTGTGGGACCTTCAACTTCCAACGGTATTAATTTAGAACCCAAATACAACACACAAACCAATATATCATCATATTATTTGAACTCTTGACCCCTCGACACCAGGGTGTTAACTGTCGACCCCTTGTTCCTCTCCACTGATTATCAAATTATAAATCAAAGAACCTGTATTTAAAAACTAGTTTTCATAAAACCTTATTTATGGTCATATATTTTATAGATTTTCTAATAAAACTATTAATGGAGTTGATTTCGTGGTGAAGTGGACAATAACCGACTAGAGTTTTTGATTTGGACAGGCTTTACTATTCGAAAGTTTCCACCTCTAAATGGTTTAATTGCTAAAAGTCACTGTGTAATCTTTCTATATTTAGGAGTGATTTACAAAATGATGCATCAGCGTCATAAAGCAATACAAAACAGTAATTATTTTAATTACTTGCGTTTATTTCATCATTTCTGCCTTTGACTAAATACCTACCTAAATGTAATGTTTCATAATAAGCTAGCTGACAATAAGAAAAATACCTTTTGATTTTTGTATTGTAGAATGGTGACTTTAGATTAATTTATATTTCTGAGAAACAATTGCGTAAAAATAATGTCATTGGTCACGTGAGATTGAACGCGAATTAGAGCGCGACACGTCATAACTTCCAGACGAGTTTCAAATTGTAAATAGAAACAAACTTTATACGTCACACATAAAGTTTCATTTGCATTACCAATAGACGTACGAAAGGAATTGTGTTGAAAGGAACAACACTGATTTGTAGTATGTCCCTCTCGCACAATATGGCAGTGTTCATTATATAAGAAATTAGTAGAAATTATTAACAAACAGGCCAATATTTTGTGAAGGCACATAAAAAAATAGGAAATGGAAATAGTCTGTCCACAACAGTCAATGTAAGCATTAACACAAATAATTATTTGTCTGCTTTGAATATTACGTTTTAAATATTTCATTTAATTAAGACTATCGAATATAATAATATTCCGACCAGTAATAATTAAAGTTTGTATGCGAGTAAAACTGTTAAAAAAACTGGCAGATTTGACAGAATTAAAGAATTAAAGTCACTCGAGCCGCAATGACAGAAGGCTCCATGTAGCAAAATGTAGCATATTATAATTCTGTGATTTTCTAAAAAGTAATTATCTGTAAGAGTATCAAATAGTCTACGACATTACCACTTTCGACATTACACCTCTCTATAGAAGCTTTTAGATGTAATTGTTTATAAATAGAATGTACAAGGGAAATCCGGCCCTTTTCTACAATAAGTCGCAGAAGCATAATATATATATTTCCCCGAAATTCGGTGAGTACTCATAGTGTCCTTAGGACAAATCCATATTACTATAACTGTGTTTTATCTTATGTTCATTCTACATGATTATTCTTATCTTGTAAACCATTGTGATGCTAGTTTCCTCTCCTTTGACCCTTCCTTTGTCTTGGGGCTACGGACCTCGTCTGATTTGGAAACTACGCACATCACAGAGGCTTACCGAATCTTCCTCGTAGCTCAAGGACGCGCCCTTGCGTTGTTTCCAGGGATCATAGCTTGAGTTCAGCTACAGACCTATCGCACTACACCGGCCAGCTACCGGCCTGAACACTCAATCTGCGCTTACTTTGACTACACCGGCGGCCGCTGAGTACTACATCGGCAACTACGGCTGACGGCTACACTACAGGCCTGACTACACCGGCAGCCTTCACCTCTCGTGCTACTAACTCGTGCGAACTAAGGCTGACCACGCCGAGCCACCGCAGCGTCTGCCAGACGGTCCACCCAGGGCAGTACCTAACCTAACTATCTTCACGAAAGAACCTTACGACTTGTGAACCTACTCCATAAATAAACCCTATATAAGCGACTACTAGTCTCATTTGCTCTACCCACTGAATCCGCAACGCCACAACCGTTTTGACAATCAAGATTAAATTACGTTTTAAAAATGAAAAATTCGATGATCTGTTAATATTAGTATTTCGCTAATATATTCATATTTTGAGGTTAATAAACCACAAAGACCATTAGATAACAATTAGTTTCTCAAAACTGTCTACTATAGCCTTTTGAAACGATATACTTTTTCAGGGTTCACTGACTTAGAGCGACCAACCCGTCATACTTTTCATACAAACGCTCGTACGTGATTATAGCGTTAACATATCTTTCTAAGAAATTTTGAACTAATAGGTATTTTGTGCACTGTATCTAGGTTTCTATCAAAATGAAAAATAAAAATTTGGAGAAGCAAATTCCTCCAAAAATTTGCTTTTTTGCACAATTTTTACCTGAATTTTGATAATGTACTCATAAATTGTAAAAGTAAAGAAAACATATCGGTAGAAACCTCGCACATGTAATGGAGATTCTAAACGACAAACATTTATTTCACAAACTTGTAAGGCTTGCTAAAAAACATGTATTTCCTAGACAAGTTTCATAAAATTTCTACTATACTATAATACATATATTTCTAGCTACTTCTTTACCGTTCACCTACTGTAGCTACTGTAAATGGTCTCTAACAAATAAGGCAAACTATTATAAAAACTGAAATGTTACATGTTCATCAACTGGTACTTATACCTGATTCCACTAATTATGTAGATGAGTTTAATATTAGCGTAGGAGTCAATAAAGAGTATAGAGTCAATAGACCCATAATTGAGCAGGTTGCATTAAAAAGAAACCATTTTATTTTGTAGATCATTTCTGCGGATGAGCCGCGAGAGCAACGATCTGTTTATAGATCTTTAATCACGATCAAACACAATTTATTGTAATTTCATTCTAGACGTGATTAAACACAAATGCTGTAATTGTCAAAATACCTGAGGATTTAGGCACATCTAGATAGTTCTTATTTTTACATCATCAGGTAGGTACCTACTTTTTATCTCTATAAACGAATCTAGTGGTGACATCAACATCTGTCTTGGTGACTTAATCACAACCTACAAGAGCTAAAGTAGGTGTACTGGCTTACATGGCATGGTATTGGCTTCACATGGCCGTAATAGTCCATAACTGTAGGTATCTATGAACTTTACATAGTCTTCATAACAAAAGATAGACAATATACAGTCAAGAATCATCGAATAAGAACGTTTCCCATTGCAAAACTTTACCGTCGAATACATAATTTAAAATTTCACTCCGCATATAAATAACACTTCTTCACCAATAATTCGCGTATTTACCTCGTCAGCTTGACTCCCGAATGTAATTGCAGAAATTCAGCAGAATATGAGTGTATTTGCTTCACACATAGCTGGACTCGAAATGCACACCGCCCTCTGTTGTTCCTTATTTGAATCCTAGTATGTCATAGTTATGACGTCACTTTCTATCCTTCAAATGTTTTTTTTTTTTGTTTTTGTATATTGGCTCCTTGTATTTTATTTATATTCAAGTACGGTTTTGCGTGTTGCGCTATTTATTTTTAGTACACTAAGTAAATGGTTTATGTAGTGCTTGCTAGCAAAAGGGCTAGTCCTCGTTTTACAGTGTACATACATAATTCTTTCATGTATCAGAATGAAGAGGATGCGCTGACCATCATTTTGCAAATAAATGACTGTTGGCGTGGACAAGCGAGCTTTTAATAATTGAATATCAGTGCACCGCATCTGGGCTATAACCTACACGATACTTCCTATACGTAATGAGATTATAAACTGTTTCACGCAGATGCCAACCCATCAGATCAGCTATATGCAGTAGCCGTAAAGCTAAGCTATTCTTAAAGGCTCACTACACGACACGACTCAGCAGGGCATGGCAAAGCATGGGCGTTACTCCGCTGCCGCGAGAAATCATGGCACAGCGGACAGAGCTCCGGCGGGATCTTATGGTGACATGGAGAGAGCGACTGTCGCAACCCAGTGCTGGGCACGCCACAATTGCGGCGATAAGTCCCCTCTTTGAGGAGTGGTCGGAGAGGCGTCATGGCACCCTCACCTTCCGCCTGACGCAGGTCCTCAATGGACACGGTTGCTTCGGGAGGTTCCTGTTCCGGATAAGGCGGGAGGAAACGCCCGGGTGTTACCATTATGTGGATCGCCCGGAGGACACGGTGGAGCATACGGTGGAGGTCTGCCCGGCTTGGGCAGAGCACCGCCGCCTCCTCGCGGAGGCGATCGGCGGCGGCGATCTCTCGCGTCCGGCCCTGGTACAGGCTATGGTACGGAGCGAGAGTGCATGGGAAGTCGTCACCTCCTTCTGCGACGCTGTAATGCTCGCGAAGGAGGAGGCTGAACGCGTGAGGGAGAGGCAATCTTTGCGCCCTCACGCCCCTAGTCGCCGCAGGAGATGCCCTGGGCGTCGGGAATTGATAGCCGATTCCCGGCCACCGTAGGCGCGGGTTTGCCGATGGCGAGCAACGGGTAGCTCGCCGTCCGGTAAGGACCAGGCCCGGGTCGACGGCGCGTTGTGTTGCACGTGCGCCTCAAAGAGATGTCAGCACTAGCTGAAGGGGTCCGCTAGGGCCGATGCCCGCCAGGGTTGCGGGTTGTTCGAAAGAGTTGCCGTGGCCCTGGCACAGGCAACTGAAGGAACACGGGTGGGTTTTAGTCAGTAGAAGTCTGACACGCCCTCCCGCTCCACCCAGAGCGGGAGAAGTTATTTGATGATTTCCCATACACAAAAAAAAAGGTATGGCAAAGCATTACCTTTTGTATGGCCCGGTGACATGAAATTTGAAAAGCTTCATTGGGAAGAAGATTGGCCTCTTTCCAATGAACCTTTCAAATTTCCAACACAACATTAACCGTTTACAATGACGACAACATTCAAATTATTCACGCACAATTAGTCATTTTTGCGATTCCTTCTTTTATAGTTATAATTAATTATCCTCATCTAGCGGTTTAATGTTTTATTTTGGTCATAAATTGTGTCTTATACGATGTGATTTAAAAGCTTTTTCTTTAATCTTAATATATTGTTTGTGTTTTCTGGTATGTGTCTGGCGAATGTCTCAATCTATATGATTCCTTTCTTTTGCTTGCAGAATAATGAAATACATACATAGTTATGTAACCTTGGGGGGCATGCATTACTTTTTTTATTTCCTGAGTTTATGTCTGTCATAGAGCTTTTGTCATGAAAATCCCGAATATATTGTGAGAAGTAGTAGAAGTCAATTCCTCAAGTTTATCCATGTGCAATCATTTCTGAGTTGCTCCTTCTAATTGCATAAAGTAGAAACAGGCTAGCTTCATCCTAACAGTAGCTGTCGATACATGATATGGGAGACGAATGTTTTTTAGATAAACTTAGTTGAGGTCGAGAAATAAAAAAAAAATAGAAAGGGTTTTATCGATTTATTCCAAACGCATTACCAGAAGTTAAAATAGGGGTTAAAGCTCGGGTAGTACCATCCAGGCCTCATCATGACGTCATGTTGTGGTAGACTGTGTTTGAACATGTCCTTCCATGGATCTGACATCCTGTGGGTGAACGCAGGCTGCTGTATCCTCGAGTATGATGGCTGTGATATTCTCGGGAACGATGGCTCAGGTAGTCTATGGTATGTAGGCTCTGACATCTTAGTGTGATATCCAGTGTTCGATATACTAGGAAACGCTGGGAAAGGATCAGGGAAAAATAAATCGTTCATCATGGGCTTCATAAAAGAATTTGACCAGGGATTAAAATCAGGAATTTTAGGTCCTGCAAACGCTGAAGCAGATCCAGAATTAGCTGAAGACGATACTGAAACCGACCCTGGCATGATCTTAATGGTTCCTGATACACCATCGCCTTGCTTTGTGATCGTGATGGGCATTGGCATTTTACCATCAGTAGATTTGAAGATGATGTTTCCTTTACTATCTGTCTTGATCATAGATGAGTCTATGGGTGGGTAGAACTTCAGGCCGGTCATGGTGGACAGTCTGCCATACCTGGAGTCTACACCGGCGATGCTGGCGACGCCCATTCCATTCTTGTAAGAGGCGTGAGCGGAAACATGGTGCGGTGTCGAAGCTTTACTGGCTATGGCTGATCCCTTTGTCTTGCTTGCTTGTTCTACTTTGCTATTAGATTGACTTTTTGATTTAAGTTCCGCTAGAAATAGAAACAAAAATGTTACTAAAGTATAATATTAGAATATTTAATCTACATTTTAATAAATGACTAAAATTCTTCACAAAATTATTCAAATCTGATTTCCGTTCAGAGGTTACAATTAATTATGTCTAAAATGTCGCCAGTAAAGTTATTTTGATCAGAATTTACTGATGTTTTATTAATTTCTCTAGACAATAGGATGTATCTACAGTTACCTGCTCCCGTTGCGGCCACAACTAATATATAAACAACGAACACACTTCCTATCTTATTCATGTTGCAGACCAAACAGAAATGCATGACAAACATCGATCTCTCACTTTATATCCTCATCGTAAAATTACAAGTTTTCGACTTTATAGCATAAAGAAACGGTTCTTAATATAGACGCTACGACAGATCTGTTTTTGAAAATAATTTATCTGCTATTATTTTACAAACGTTGTTTTGATTATCCATTTATAGTTCTTAAATGTAGTAATCATACGTTGAAGGTATCGTTGCTGAGCAATTGTGTGAAGCAATCATTTTATTTTTTTCTTATTTGCCGCCATACTGTTATTGTTCATTTGAAGACGACAAAAAATCTAGTGGTTATAAACAGTTTTAATATGGTTATTAGAATGTTTTGTGTATTTATAGATAGATATTTTTTTATTTATATGCTGAAAGATATTTTTACGAACGCTGTATTTTCTATTGATATATTCAATTTCCTTTGCTAATCATGTACGACTAGTTCATAAAACATAATGTGAGTACCGTAAAAAGCTAATATGTAATAGCTCTTCAACATAACGGTCATTTTGATGGATTGACCAACAGGTCGTTTTGCCCACTCAGTTAACTAAATTTGCCTATTAAGTGCCCTAGGTTATAGATGGCTCAAAATATACATTATTTTATGATATTTGGCGTTAATTTTAGTGTTGTCAGTGTCTTTTTCTTAAGGGAAATTTCTTTTATTTTTCTGTCTGCTGTGACACCTTATACGGGGGTGACGTTTTTTTATACTAAGACTTGCCTCCTACACTTTATCTTTTCTCAATCACCTAAAAAGGCTTGGCTTCAATAATAACAGTATAAAGGTTGCTCTCTTTCGTCTTCATTGTTACTTTTGGCTTATCATGATTCAGGAAACCGTTGAAGTTTATTTAAATTAAAGTGACTAATAGAGGAAGGCATGAATTCGGAGACACATCTGAGCGATCTGTCTTTGCGATCGCTTTTAGATGCGTGCAGTATTTCACGTTGAATATATACGTCGTTCAGCTTTAAATATAAGGGTATGAGTCACCGATGATATTTTTATACGTCATAAGAATTAATTAATTAGCCGAAACCACTTTTTTCCATCACTTTTATATGTTGCTACTGTAATTTTATCGGTTCTCTCCTGATCTTGGTTTAGCATTCATTTAGTGGGTCTGTCGTTCTTTTGGATTCATGCAGTGGTCTTTATTCTTTTTCCTTAATTTATTATTAGGCGTGAAATTATAACTACCAATTAAAGAACTACTTCTATTACGACCCGTCTGTAGTTTCTCCATTAATTACTTTTGAACGGTGTCCTAGTCAACAGGAACCCATACTGATTTATTAAGATTGCCTCCAAAATACCATGTAGTTACGTGTAAAGTAATAATTTTAGCGGATTTGTTTAGAAATAAATCTAAATTTACACCGATTTGAAGACACTACCCATAGTTTTTTTTTTCTTGTAACTTTATGTATATTGGACGATTAACGGTGAATGCGAATGTTGTTGGGCACATTTGTCTACTGATTAATCCATTATGAATGTGACAGACTCATTTGTTAGTATCATCACTATGTATGAGGTAGGAGGTACAGTTATCAGCTCACGTTTAGCAAGCATATTTTTAGCTAAAGAGCTCGGGGCTAAGTAATAAATGTCGCACGGGTCGATCCATCAAGTTAAGCCACGCTTGCCGAGTTGGTCCGTGGATGGGTGACCATCTTTATATATTTCAATTTCAATTAATTTTATTGTGGTTCATAGGAAAGTGTACATAATACAACTGGTGTTGATTTACTGTTTTGCGAACAGCTATGTCCTGCCCTTAGTGCGTACAATAAATGTAGGTACATATCATATAAAATGTTTACATGCATGTCAACAATAATATTATAACAATACATTACAAATTTTAGACCGTTAAATATTAAAAACCAAACCCACAAAACGCATCATGACCTAGGCAGATTGTATTCTAACAGTGATTTGTCGGCATAGAAGTCTTTCACAGAGTAATAACATTTGTTTACTAACAGTTCATGGAGATTCTTTTTAAATGATTTTATTTCAGTAATTGCTCTTATAGGCTTTGGAATGTTATTGAAAATACCCGGAGCCGAGCAGAAAACACTTTGGTGCAGGAAATGCGTCTTACCAGCCACTATGTCTAGCTTGTCCTGATGTCGTATACGCGTTCGGTATTTAAACAGATCAATATTATTTTTGATAAAAACTGCGACCTCAAAAATATATAGACACGGTAATGTTAATATGTTCATCTTTTTAAAAAATGGTTCACAGGATTCAGTTTTTTGTAGGTTGAAAATTGCCCTGACACAACGGTGCAATGAACGCGCGTTATTTATCAACACTATTGCCCCAGAACATTAGACCGTATCTAAGGTTAGAGCTGATGTAACCATGGTATGTTGTTATTAGTGTTGGTAGATTTGCAGTCTTTCTTAGTCTGTGAAGGGCATACGAAAACTTACTTAACTTTTTACAGACATAGTCAACTTGGTTTTTCCAGTTTATTTGGTTATCCACGTGTAACTCTAGAAATTTGGTTCTTTCTATTTCTTCGATGTCTTTATCTTGATACTTGATATTTAAAGTACCCGTACGTCGAGCTCTTATATATACCAAGACTCCTCCGTGCCTCGGAAAGCACGATAAGCCGTTGGTCCCGATTGTCATTCGTGGATCTTTGACAGTCGTTACGGGTCGTCAGAAGCCTGAAAGTCTGACAAACAGTCTTACCAAGGAGTATCATATTACCCAGTTACTGGGTTGTGGAGTTCAGGTAGGCAATCGCTCCATGTAAAATATTTGTATTCAGCTGCATTCGGTTAGATTGGAAGCCGACCCCAACATAGTTGGGAAAAGGCTAGGAAGATTGATTGATTTTTTAGCTAAATAATCGACTCTTTATTTATTGGCCCAAAAGAAAGAAAAGATAGAAAATCTGTTTATTCACGCTAAAAAGTTTATAATGATATATAATATATAAGGATATGTAAGAGGGAGTACCTAATCTGTAGGTACAAAGTGCTAACTTTGACGCCTTATACTTCTAATAATTCTGATTACAATATCAAACAACGTAGATATCTACTTAAATCATATGATCAAGGAATTTTTGTTTGCCCGTAGGTAATCATTTTGTAGGTACTAGGTATTATATACCTACCTACCCTCTAACGACGTAAATCCAATAAAATACCTAAACAAATCATTTTTAGGGTTCCACACCTAAAACGGGAAACACGGAACCCTTATAGGATCATTTTTCTCGTCTTTTATAAACGGGATGTGAAAAGACTCTTTATTTTTGGTGTGCTTATTATCTTGAGCAGTCTCACGAAGTTTCAAGTCTAGGAATTAAATACTTTCGGAAATATAAAATATCAAACTTTGATAAAAATAACCTCAACTTTTACAAAAAATAGCATTATTTTTCGTTCTTTTTATTTGGGTTTAACAATTTCACAGTGATTTGAGTTTTTTTTTTTTTTGTTGGGTAGGAAAATTTTGATTTATTGACAATATAAAATTATTATTTTTGTCATAATAATGGTATCTGCTACCAACACAAACTAATTTGCAGCCATTTTGTGAATTTTTGTGTCATGTCATTCAATGTTTGTAGGGGATGGCGGGGTCGCGATTAATCCAAACGAATTAATGTACCCCCACTTTATGGTTAAATAGGTCGAATCTGTCCCAAAACCGAATTGGGGCACCCCCACTGCACGTCTTTTGGCTGCTACCCCTAGAGTGTATACAAAAAATCCGGAGGTGCGGAGGGAGAGCAGCCCCCGCTCGCTGTAACAAAGCACAGGCACCCGTGCGAGCCGTAGCGGCTGAGGCTGGTCGCCAGAGGCGACCAGTACGCCCAAAGAGTAAAGTAATAATAGAGAGAAGTACGCCGCAGCTGCGGAGGTGAGCATGTGTGCTTATCCTTTGTTACGTAAGGGCTAAGGTCCTGCACTTCCCGCAGCACCAGAGACGTTTCAGAAGTAACTTTAAAGTATTTTGAGGTTAGGCTACAATTTTTTTTTTTCAAGAATGTCACGTTACCTTTTCATTAGAGTGGTGCTAGGGGCAGCCTCCCGCCTCTACCCCCACCACCCCTCTACTGCCAAAGATAATAAATTTTACCTAAAAACTTAACGAAACATAACCTCAAAATAAGATTTTTTTTTTTAATTCATAAAAAAAAACTATGCGTTTCCTAGACTCCCCATCAAATACGTAGATATATGGTCCCTTGGAGTAGTAAAAAAGTCAAGCTTCTACAACGCATTATAAAAATACGGCCATTTATGGCACATACTTTGATACTCGCAAGTAAATCAAAACCTATAGGGTACTTACCGTTGACTTAGAATCATAAAATTTAGCAAGAAGCAAGCACAAGTCTCACAGCACAGGTAAAGGAAAAATTCAGAAAATTGTTAATTTGTCATTTTATGACATACAAAAAAATTGGAATTACAAACTTCAGTTGCAGAATTTACCTTGATGTATATCAATGCATGAGAGACCATGTTTTTCAATTATAAAGTTCGTTTTTGGGATAAATTCTTTTCAACTACGGAACCCTTCATTGTTCGTGGTCCAACACGCACTTGGCCGGTTTTTTTTTATTCTAATAACTTTATCACATACCTGTCTGATAGAAATAATAATAACTAATAAAGAATATATTTACATAATATTAGTCAATTATCATAATAGGTTGGGGAAAAAGTTTCTACGCATTTTTTAAGAAAATTCAAAACATTTTTTAATATAGTTTATTTACATTTAACTAAAGTATGTAGGTACCATTTTGTTCGATAACTTTTTGCCATCTTGTAGGTAGGGACATGATCACCATTGCTATAGAAATTTTGGGCCTTCTGGTCAAAATACCGCGACAAGTGGTTTTGGCAGTCCTCTCGTGATGTTAACCTGACACTGCCTAAAGAATTCTGAAGAGACCGAAACAGGTGGAAATCTGAAGGTGCAAGGTCAGGACTATACGGCGGATGCATTAACACCTCCCAGCCAAACTCTCTTAATTTTTGCTGAGTGGCTAAAGATGTGTGAGGTCTAGCGTTATCATGATGAAAAACCACACCCCTTCTGTTGACTAATTCCGGCCGCTTTCTCTCAATTTCTTGCTTTAATCTCATCAGTTATTCACAGTAGAGTTCAGAATCGATGGTCCTGCCTGGTGGTAACAGCTCATAATGAATAATGCCCTTCCAATCCCACCACACACACAGCAACACCTAGTTGCGAGTCAACCCGGGTTTCGCCACAGTCTGTGAAGCCTGACCGGCCTTTGACCACGACCTTTTGCGCACGTTCTTGTCATACGTGATCCACTTTTCATCACCAGTTATCAGCCTCTTCAAAAATGGTTCGGTTTCATTACGTCGTAATAAAGAATCACAAATGAGTACACGGTTCATTAGGTTTCTTTCAGTGAGCTCGTGCATTTTTGACATCAAAATTTCCGCATTGAAAACGCTTAAACCAAATTTGTGCTACTCTCACAGACACTACACTAGGTCCATAAACATCGCAAATTTTTTTCGCGGCTTGCGTTGCATTTTTACCTTTTTTGTAGTAAAATTTTAAAATGTATCGAATTTCTTCATTAGATTCACTCATCTTGACGGTAAGAAAAACAAATGAAAATCACACATTTTCCTAATTTGAATTTGGAATTATGTTCTTTAAAATTTAAACTTTCAATGATACCAAAACCAGCCAGATACAAATAGTATAGCCAAAGAGATTTTATTACAAGTTCATACATACTATAATGCGAAAAGACTTTTTCCCCAACCTAATATTATTTATGACATAAAAATTGAATATCTGTCGACAGAACAGCTTATATTCTATCAGCAAAAGTAGGCAAGTTTGTAAATTTACAAATATCAAAAACTTAAAAAGAAACAACCGACCTCAGCAGAGAGAACCAGTGAATTCCTGACTGAAGATGTGTTTTATCGATTTTGGTGGCGTCAAGGAGATAGTATCTGATAGAGGATCAAAATCAAAATCAAAAGTCATTCAAACTAGGCTGAGAATCAGCACTTTTGAACGTCAAAATTACCTAAGACAGTCCCCCAAAACGCCCGCCCTTCACCACTTCTTAGTGCTTTAGTTGGGGAGAAGAAGTGGCTAAACAAACTCTCCGGCAGCACAGTCTGTTCAGTTAAAACAAAATGAATCTATATAACACTGCGCATAATAATGTAGGTACATTACGCAACACAAAACATTAAATTAAATTATTTGCTATAAGTAAGCTAGCACACGCCAATATACCAAAAAAAAACATCGAAAACTATACTCAAGCAGAAACAAAATACAAAACTAAAAACGTAAGCAGAACTTTATACCTAAATAAAAGCCTCCAGTAATAAAGGGCGTGCCCACTTTCATTTAGCCATACATGTAGTCGTAACTCGAAGTCACAGATGATAAACTAGGACCATCGAAGTAAAATAAACAAAGAGTTAAATTACTAATAACAAAACAAAACCAAGGTCAGCAAGACGACCAGTCACCACAAGCAGCACCCGTTCACGAGCATAACGCAAAGATCAGCCATTACCCCCCTCGCCATATTTGAGGGAAGGAGACAACCCGACCCCCGACGCTACCGCAAGCAGTGACATCTAAGGGAGCATGACGAACTTGCTGCCGGTTGCTCAGGCAAGAAAGGTCAGTTTTCACGTCGCGTTTAGTTAAAGGAGCATGACAAACTTGCTGCCGGTTGCTCAGGCAAGAAAGGTCAGTTTTCACGTCGCGTTTAGTTAAATAATAATAATAATAATCATTTATTTCAGACTTTCATCCATAGGTAGTACATACATCAAACACGGAAAAAATAAATAATAATAATATTAAAATAATGAAGGAGAAAAAGAATAAAGGAGAAACTGTCCACTGATCACCTCACAGCGTGCAGGGTTATCCAGTGACTCAACAGTGGAGAGTCCCACCTGTCCGCGAACACACTTAGCATGCTGTTGTGGCTGGATCTAACACGATTTAGCAGCGATGCACACTGCTTCCGAATGAGTGCATGAAAGCCATCCGTATGCGCTAATGCAAACATAGCCGAGGCACTGCAGAATCGCGGTAGCCCCAACAGCACCAGTTAAAGAAACGGTAGTTATTTTGGGGCCAAAACACGTTTTACCATGGCATTTCACCCAGAAACAAATGGTCTGGTTGGGAGGCTGAATAGGACATTGACTCAAATGCTGTCCATGTATGTCTCTGCGGACCAACGCAACTGGTGTAGTTATGTACCACTAGTGTGTTATGCATATAATACTATAACAAGCAAGCACTAGAATATACTTTTATGCATATGCTTTTATTTGCAAAGGAACCATTACTCGTATTTCGTACAGATATGATTGTGAACAATGATAATCGTGATGGCATAATCAATTATGCAGAGCGACATAATAATCATAATGCTCTAATCAATTGTGCTATAAATAATATAAAGAAAGTTTAATTAAAACAGAAAGCTGTATATGATAAAAAGGCTAAAACGAGAAATTTTGTACCCAATCAAATCAATCAATGTATCAGATAAGAGAATAAAGTTATGTAGATTGTTTAAGGGACCTTATCAAATAATTAGGCGCTTATCTAGTGTAAATTATGTTATAGGAAAATAAAACAATATGCGTTATGGGGATATTGTGCATGTAAATAGAGTAAAACCTTTTCATATTAGGATGCATTGCAACATAAATTAAATGTCATTCACTTTTTTACGTCAAGTTTGTCAATGTCAATTGTCAGTTAGTTGTAAACTTCATTCATGTTAGTTCATTCACTTAGTTTGGTGAATGGAATAAGATATACTTATGTTTTTTTTATTTATAATGTTTTCATATTGGAGTGCTACATCGGACGCAGTTGGGAAATCACAGCACGAACGAGCCTGAGGAAGTGGACCTACTACTATGTATCATCGTTATTGACTTCATGGCCCGAGTTAGAATGATCACTCTCTGAGAGTTAAAAAAGAATGCTGGGAGTGACAACAAATGGTTTTGAGATGTCCCTCCTAGAGGGGGAGGACGCATGGACTATGCAATTGCAAACTAGAATCAACTTTGCTAACGGGGCGAAGCCTTTGCAAAGTGGTTCGAGCTGACACAATTGGTTCAGTTTGTAATTGAGGATCCACAGTTTGGTCAATGTGGGCCTATAATAAGGCTTGGGTTTCAATGTTGGCATTATGTGTTTTCTTTTTTTGAGATTTTCCCCTTGAGTGAGATCATGTGATAGATTCTTCGATGGACTTTTAATTTCGTGGCCTTTTCCCTCCTTCGAGGCCCAATCCCGTCCGATGAGGAAAAAGATTATGATCAACATCATAATCTTTTTCCTCATCAGTTCTTGAATTTATTTAACACTTTCTGGGTTGATGTGGATTGTCACATCATATGTTTGCGCATAGGAGGCTCGTCAATCTTTTCGGTCAGTTTTGGTTGACGAGGTTAAAACAGAACAACGTAGTATTTGTGAGTGCACGTCGCGTTGGCACAACTTAATTTAGGTCTTCGTGAGTCGTCAGTGCTGAGTTTATACAAGGAACGTAACTACGTTCCCTGTATAAACTCAGATCTTCCACATCGTTGGATTTTGAACTTCTACAGTACCTAGCCCACACAAAATCGTATATCAATCACTACTTGCTATGTAAATAACAGTGAAGGATTTTTTTTTTTTCCCTTTGGCTATTGAGCCGGTGTCGACTATTCTGCCAGCGTCATGTTTAGACGGCGGTCCGCCGGCTTTGCACTTCGTGGTAGATCTACAGATGTTAGTGCTAAAAACGAGGACACAGGTTAGTACAACATAAATAATCTAAATTACAATTATATATAAAATAAACAGTAGGTACTAAAAATACAATACATATTTAAGTATATAATTATTACGCACCAGCTACAATTTAATATGGTTGTCGTTTATAAAAGTAGTTAAAATTTTAATAATTTTGGGAGAGAAGTGCGATAAAAGGGAATGGAAGTTAGTTGGGAGAGGAATGTTGCATTTGGAAATTTTTTGATACAGGTCGAAGGATTTGGTATTCAAGGAGCAGGAAAAAAAAATGTGATCTAAAGTACCTTCCGCAAGACCGCATTCGCACAGGGAGTGAAGGAAAGTTATTATAAATATCATCAACATATACTACACTGTTTGCGCTGTAGCATGGTGCGGGTGACAGATGTCAGTATCGCATGACTAGGTCAGTACCATTATGCAATCGATAACATTGAGTTATCGATTCTCAAAGCAAAAACGTCGTTCTCTTTATTATAATTTTAAAAATGTCTTTGCTAAATCTTATTATTATGAAATTTATTTTAAAATATTATGTATTTACTACAAAACGTTAAAAAACACTAAAAGCACTACCTACCGATATTTATTTAATTTTTTTTAATTTTTTCGTGGTAACATTTTGTGATGTGGCGCCGAGCGTCAGCGTCTATTTTGACTCAGTATGAACCCTATGTCTAACAACAAAATTTTAATAACACATACAGTAAACTTCTTTTTCTATAAAATATATCGACGGATATATCGACTACCTATCATAGCAATACATCCCATCTCTAAACAAGTCCATGGAGTTACGTTACACGCGTAACACATTGCTTCATTTTTCTTTCAATTTGATTTTATTTTTAGACATAACATTTTGGCCGGGTTAATTTATTTAATTTACTACAGTTATTACTGATTCCGTATTTTACGACTATGATATTTAGGGTGCAGCTAAAATTTGATTATTTGACAGGCCCGTTGGCGTGGTTGGTTAAGATACCACCTATTATGCCGCAGATCGTGGGTTCGATTCCCATCCAGGACAAACATTTGTGTGCATGAACATGTCTGTTTGTTCTGAGTCTGGGTGTAATTATCTATAAAAGTATGTATTTACAAAAAAAAGTAGTATATGTAGTATATCAGTTATCTGGTTTCCATAGTACAAGCTCTGCTTAGTTTGGGATCAGATGACCGTGCGTGAATAATGTCCCAGGTTATTATTATTATTAATATTCAATCATGATTGTAATAAAATAAAATCGGGGTAACGTTCAAACGTGAAAAGGAACGTTTCGTTAAATGTCGCCCGCACCATGCTACAGAGCAAACAGTATGAGGATCACAGAGTACTTTATACTTGATGAGGATAAGTGTAAAAAAAAATATTTGAGCTAACTCAAAAATTACTCAGGCAAATTTATATGGGACCGCCGCGCATTTCTACCAAATAAAAGATGAAAGGTAATCAAATGACTTGCGCTGCGTCTGTGTTTCCGAGCGCATACAACCCTAATCTCTTCAAAGTGAGAGTGAACAGGCTTCTTCTGGGTAATCTCACTCCATCGTTGATTCTGTCTCTGTCGCGTCTGACCTAGACTAGAGTCAAGAGCAAACCCATCATAAATAAAAATAAAATAATAATCTCGGTCGGTATTTAGGATAATAATTGTAAAAGTTGAATTTGACGAGAAAATCTATTGAAGACTTGATTGAATTGATGTCTTTTCTTTTAGTAGCAGCTAACGACATCTATTGTATTATGTGTAAACTAGGTATGTTACATTCATAGTCATCTGAGAGCAAGCTTAATAACTTTCCCTCGACGTAGTACCTTGAATTTCCGCTACGAAATGAACAGTGATCTCCACGTCTGCTCAGAGACCTATAATCCCAAAATTGCGTTTTGACTAATTAGGTTATTACTTTAGTATAGTCTTATCTATGGATTAGGTAAATAGAAGCGCGGCGACCTTTGGCGGCGATGCATCACGTTATGTAGCAATTTGGCAGTTGTAATTACGCATATTTTGAGTCTTATATATATTATATATATTAATTTTTTTGTGTAAAGTGGGTATGACATTTTAATTTCGTAGGGACTTACGTTTATTCTGGTATAAATGTTACATATTAATAATAATATTAATGTAGTAAGGAGAAAACAGTTAATTTTGAGCATTTTCAATAGTTTTATGGTCGTAAATGGGATTTTTTTATAGATATTCCATTCATATTTCAAAATTCTGACGCCGCTATAGACTAAACTACTATTTCAGAGATATTATTACATATTTTTCACTTCATTTTCTTATATATGTATTTTAATCCAAGAGCTCAAAAAAAATGCATTCCCGCATTTTATGAAAAACTTGCATCGGAATTTTGGTTTTATATACATAGATAAGAAAAAATGTTTTCATCCAATCATACCACCAAACAACATACCCTGAAACTGTCTATTATTATGTTAGTATTTTATATTAAATTTTTTCTTTTAAATAGTTTAGTTATTGCATGGTCTTTTTTGTACCACTCCAAGTGTCACTTACCGTCATTCCTGTATAGCGTGTCTATTACAAAGAGTAGAATAACTATGTAAAGGAAGTCTATTATGTGGAGACACTCCTGTCTAAAAAAAGTTTTTAATGAGTCCCATGACTGCACGCTGGCCCCCAAAATACAGGCCTAGGCCTAGTTTGCGAGTTAGGAACGATATTCTGTGTAATACATTTCTTGTAAGATTGTGCCTCTGAGTGTCTATCCTAATGTCTTTATAATGTATATTTCTTTTAGTGACAAATAATCGATTTTTATTTTAATTTATTTTATTTTTTATAATGTGAAATATGAGGCCGCTATGGAAACTATACGAAATCTCTACCACTCAATAAGTCAAAGTTGTCCATGTTTTTCAGTTTCTCGGAATAATAATAAATAATAATAATGATTTGTGACAGTTATAAGCCCAGCACGCTAACTGATTAACACATTCGGAACCAATCCCTTTTATTTTGACAATTATAACAAAATATTAAAGCCAAGGTCAGCGAGTGGTTGATTCATCCGGCACAAGATATGCTATAATCGCTATGATTATAAAGTTACAATGCAGGGAGCAATACAAATATATTGCATTCGTAGCTTATTAGGGGTAGACATAAAAATCAAGTCTGAAAAATGCGCCAGAGACCGATATGTTGTTTGGAACTTGGTTATCATGTCATGCGGATGAATAAAAACCACGTCGTGAGGCAAATGTTGGGTTTTGTACATGAATGTTTACAGGTGTAGAGGATGACCAAAGAAACGTATGTCGGATTGTGTGAAAGATAATGACTATAAAGGGAAAGACTGCTGAGATTTTTTTTTAATTTTTTATTTAAAAAGATGTCGGCTAACAGAGATGTATGGAAGAAGAAGGCATCCTGCGGCGACCCTAATAAAATGGAATAAGGCTGGGAGGGAGATGGTGAACATGAATATCATGTTTTTTAAATACCGTATCAACAACATGATCCGTAGTTCGATTTTGAAATCGTATACATAGTCACATGCAGCTGAATCTATATTTTCAAACAGGTAAGTAAATGATGCTCTTATTTGCGTTAATTGCCATGTAGGTAGCCCACTAGACAGCATGGCGCCATACCAGTGGCTTATCAGACGCGTACTGGCAGTATGCAACCAAGACTAGCCTGATGAATGGCTTTGTTTTTTTGAAAATAATATTATAAAATACTTCGAAGTGGTAATGATACCAAATTTCGAAATTTTTTTAATGCACTGTGCTATAGTAGGTTGCAATTAATGCAATTAAGGTGCATTCATAGCTAATATAAAAATAACAGTGACAAAGACGAAAATAAATGTGGAAAATCTTGGAGAAAGGTATGTTGACGACCTTCCTCTAATAGCACCTAAATATGACTAACGCAGGATTGTTCCTGTCGACATATCGCGCGATAAAGTCACGATCTTAAAACTAAAGCACATAATAGGCTAATTTATGTACACTTATGTACACTTTACATTTTTGTCCATTTGCCTAAAAGCCTGACACACCCAAAACCAATTCAGGTTTCTTTTACAGATAAGTCTAGGTGCTAAATGAATTTAATATTTATTCTTTGTAGAATTAAAAACTCGAAAAGGTGTGAATTACACCATCGCGGCCTCTCCTTTCCAGAGAGAGGAGACCTGGGTCGCAGCAGTGGGAACATTTAGCCAACTTAATGTTATTTATTTGACAATGGCGTAAGGTCTATGGAGACCAGTCGTATTGAGAAACCAAGAGCTTAAAATTATAATGTCAAAGAAACCATTTATGAAAAAAACAAAAAATAGGATAGTAACAAACCAGAACTAGAAGTAAGAAGTTGCGATGCTATATATCTTAATCTCTAATATCAAACGACAACATATAATTAAAGAACACAGAAATGCATTGGCCTTTAGATCAACCGATCTAAACCAGACTTGCAACTAATACCATTGAACTTGGATCGGCATTTGCCATACCTACGTTGTCTATAAGCAAGCGTGATTTAAGACCAGCTGAAGATATTAATCTCCAAACATTTCTAAATCAAGTTTGAGACAGTAAGATAGTTCATTCACCTTACAATGGATGTAATAAACCATTGGTTCGACCCATAGCTTCCTATATAAACCGTTCTTTGTGATTTGAGCACTTATTCTTTTATAGAGCCTAACTTATGAATACGGAGTTGTATTGAAAGGACATTATGTTTGTTTTAAAGGCTTTAGTATCAGTTTTTGCTGTAAATTCGTTGGTGGACGCAGTTCCTGTTGTATTTAAAGGTGAGTGAGAGTGTCATTTGTTTTTGTATTGTGAGATAATCGATATTGGTTATGAGTTTCTACCTGATAAAGTTTTGTTTAGGATTGTTGAATAGCTGGTAATTTATTTACAGTGCCTACATGTAGGATTGTAGATATTTAAACTATTTATAGATACCGTCAAATAATGCAATACGTATTTCCAGCTGTAGATAGAAAAAAATAAGTAAATTATGATTTTG
This sequence comes from Dicycla oo, assembly GCA_948252095.1. Classification (NCBI taxonomy): domain Eukaryota; kingdom Metazoa; phylum Arthropoda; class Insecta; order Lepidoptera; family Noctuidae; genus Dicycla; species Dicycla oo. Next base: position 5,107,128 of record OX411711.1, on the reverse strand, counting down.
TTGATAACAATAATAACTTTTAATTAAATCAATCATTCATTTATAAAAGTAATATTAATTTAACTAAGAAATAGTGCACAAAATGAAATCTTGAAATTAATAATCTGTATTAATCCCGTCATGTGTATAAACACATTATGTGTTTGATGGTTATTATTGATGTTAGTATTATCAAAAGTTTGTATAATGGTACAAACACTCAAATAATATTATTTTGTACAATACACTTGGTAGTTATGTTTATTTTAAACTTATTAATACTTTCTGATTATTAAACCATTCAAATTGTTTCAGAATCAACACCTAATGGGGAAGCCATAGTGGCGATATCTTCTTCTGACCCAAATGTTGAGAAATATTTTACTCAACAATTTGCAACAAGATCTGGATTCACACAATTAAATGATGCAGAACAAAATCGTCAATTCAACAACCAGCCACAAAGACCTCAAGGTGCCGTACATTCAAGCTACAGTATTGCAGTTCCTGGGAAAGCTTTAGCAGGTGCCGGAAGAAGTTTCGCATCAGCGTCCACTGGACCATTCTTACCATTCTTCACGTTCCCTATAGCTCCCGAGGGCTTTGGCTTCAATGACTTTGGCCTAAAAGACTGGGTTCGAAATGTTGAAAGCTTCTATAATCCAAATTTTCCTGGGAATACTCCAGTAAATAGTGCAACTGCGATTAGTGATAATGGTCATGTTTATGGAAGTGTCAACGGAGTTACTTTTGATAACAGAGCGAAAAGCAATGATAATTTTGATAACAATCCCAAAAAAGCTGACAATTTTGGTAGTAGTGACAAAACTATACCTTTTGATAAAAAGCCCAAGAACATAGCAACATTCAAGACGAACAAAGAAGATTATAAAAGATATTAAGTAATAGTGATGCTACTTTTTTCATGTAAGGTAACGCAAATTTATGTATTATTTGACAATCATAATAGAGCTAGTGATTAAGGATATTTTTTAACAATAAACATAATTTAAAACTCAATATATTTATTGATTTTTTTTCACTTAATAAATTATTACAAGATTCCCAAAGACATTGAGACAAGTTTGATTGTCGTCTCAACATCTTTTACATCCTGACAAACACTTTAGTAGAATCCGGTGTTGACGGCGTGAGAGTGGGCAGCCTGAAGACCGGGCGCGTTGATGCTGGTGGCACCGCTGTGCTGGGCTCCACCAGCACCCTGCTGGGCTACCTGAGCAGTACTGGCGTGGTATTCTCCAATGTTCTCAGCAGCGGATACGGCTGAACGGTAACCACCGTGACCCGCGGTCTGGGCAGAGGACACAGATGATCCGTAGCCAGAGTTACGGGCAGAGGAGAGTGCTGATCCATAACCGCTGTTAGCCAAGGAATGAGCAGTTCCGTATCCGTGAACGTTCTGGGCGGTTGATACAGCGCTGTTGTAGCGGGCGGGACCACCGCTCTGAGCGGACGAGACAGCGGATCCGAAGTTGTTGTTGTGCGACTGAGCAGAAGACACGGCGTTGCCGTAGTTGCCGAAGTTATGGGCAGAAGCAACCGCAGACTCATAGGACGGGCGGGGAGCTACCTGGTATGTGGGCTGCTGGTGGTACTGCACGGGATGGCTGTTGCCGCTGTTAGCAATTCCTACACCTTGAGCGTAGGTGCCACCGTCAGCGGATCCTCTGCCGTAGCCCACTGCCTCACCATCACCGGACTGGAAGGCGGCGCCAATGCCGCTGGAGTGGGAGATGCCTCCAATGTTGCTGCTGAAGCCACTTCCGAACCCGTAAGAGATGCTGGGAGAGCGACCGATCCTCATTACCATAGGGAGTTCTGAAAGAGTTACAGTTCAATATAAGATAAACATGAAAGTAAATTAAACAAGTGTTAAAATTATTATTTGTGTATACTAATTGGTAGACTAGATTACAATAAGCTCGTTAAGAGGTATGAAGAAGTTCATAAATCCAATATATTTACTGTCATAATTTGGAAACGAGCATAGTGCTGAAAACTGAAGTTTGACATTAAAATTAGCGGTAATTGCAAATCAATTACGTTTCAAGGATCGAAGATCAAATTCAATTACTATTGTATCACTTACCGTTGTACCAGATGGGCACTGCATTGCAAGCAGCAAGAACGGTAGCAAGGATGATGATTTTGGCGGCCATCTTTGTTATCTCTTTCAAGGATGTTCAAGGAGGTTGAAGGATGTTTCAAGGTCCTTTCCTCAGGTGGTTGTGGATGGTTGTGAAACATTCCCCTCAGCTTATATACTACTCACATGATCCCCCCACTCAAACCTGACTGGGTCACCACTACACCCAAAGCCATTGACACTCATAAACAAAATTTATCTAATGAATTACGGTAAAAATTTTTTGATGGGTACAGGTGATCCGATACCATAAATTGTTCTAGTTTCATCTTTAAATTGATAGGACAACTGATTAATTGGCCGTAATAAAAACTGAGTCATATAATTTAGAAAAAATAAAACAAGGATTCTTACTTATTAAAATATTTTCTAATTGGTAGAGGACGGCGGAAAACACTATGTCATTTTTAATTATCTTTTCAATCGTGTGGATGTTTGCTTGAAACACATAAATGTCACGTCTGTGTCAATTAATAAAGAAATCAAGAAGAAATGATCTCATATGTTAATCAAGGTTTTTTTTAATTCATGAATCCGATTCTATTAAATGAGACAGTTTACTCAAACATTATGTAAATCATTTTCCTGCGGGAAGTACTTCTCAGTTATATGACGATCATTATAACGTTTCTATTACATCCGTGTTGGTGAACCACTCTGGCAATTTTAAAATAGCCCTACATAAAATAAGCAATAAGGAGGCCTACTTCTAAACAGCTAGTTATGTTATATAGGGCGACTGATACTTAAACACATGATTATACTCATTATAACAAACAACTTTTACTATGGGACCAAACCCGAAATCGCGAAAAAAAATCAGCTTTTCCCTATATTTTGACGAGTTATGCGAACATAAATGTATGGGACAGCAGATTGCTTTTTCGCGATTTCAGATTTGATCCCATAGTAAAAGTTGTGTTTTTTTTTTGATCCCATAGTAAAAGATTTGATCCCATAGTAAAAGTTGTTTCTTTGAGGAGCTCGTGGCTAAATAATAACAGCCGTAAGGGTCGATCCATCAGGTTAAGCTACGCTTGCCGGGGTTGGTCCGTAGATGGGTGACCATCTGTACATACCGTGACTCCTCCGTGCCTCGGAAAGCACGTTAAGCCGTTGGTCCCGGCTGTCATTCGTAGATCTTTGGCAGTTGTTACGGGTCGTCAGAAGCCTGAAAGTCTGACAACCAGTCTTACCAAGGGGTATCGTATTACCAATAGCTGGGTTGTGGAGGTCAGATAGGCTCCATGTAAAATACTGGTATTCAGCTGCATCCGGTTAGACTGAAAGCCGACCCCAACATAGTTGGGAAAAGGCTAGGCAGATGAGTAAAAGTTGTTTGTTATCATGAGTATAATCATGTGTTTAAGTATCGGTCACTAATTACCAGTCGCTCTATATAGATAATAAAAACCGGCCAAGTGCGAGTCGGACTCGCACACGATGGGTTCCGTACCATTGTCTATAAAAACAGCAAAACAAAATCACGTTTGTTGTATGGGAGCCCTCTTAAATATTTATTTTATTTTGTATTTTAGTATTTGTTGTTATAGCGGTAACAGAAATACATCACCTGTAAAAAATTCAACTGTCTAACTATCAGGGTTCATGCGATACAGCCTGGTGACAGACGGACAGACAGACGGACAGCGGAGTCTTAGTAATCCCATCTTACCCTTTGGGGTACGAAACCCTAAAAATGCTTTTCGTTGGTAAGCGCATCACTTCAGAACGACTGGACCGATTTGGCAAATTTTTGTTATAAAATGTTCGTAATCCGAATCAGGTTTTTATTTATGGAAGGAAAAATTTTGATACTCGTAAGTTGCCGGAAAAATTGGGAAATTCGGGAAAACTGAAACATTTTGTATGGGAATTTTGTATAGCATAATCAGCCTATAATATTCCCACTGCTGGGACAAATGCCTCCTCTCGGTGGCTTTGGTTCTAGGACATTTATTTTCCTTCTTCCACATTTGTTTTCCTTCTTTTGAGAGCAGTGGTAATGAAATAATAAAAAAAAAGTAAAGCGACTGTCTGGATTCGAACCTGCGACTCGTAAGTCACCACCACTGCTCTTTTATGGAATTTTGTATGAATTATTGAAATTTGGACAGGACAACGTCCGACGACGACGACGTTGTCATGATCATCATGCAAGCAATGTTCAATCCATGTCTTCAGCTCTTGGATAAAAGTCAAAGCTTTCTATTTTTTTATTCCCTTAAGATTTACAGTTGTTAGTTGCTCTATGTGTACAAGGAATAAAATATTGCAGGATCAGCATTGTGAACACCATGAATGGAATAAACTTGTAAGTTTAAGATCGCAATTGTCTTCATTTAGTAGTAAGTATGTACATTTGACGGTAGAGCTCTGCCTAATTATATGTACGTCTAAAAGGAAAAACTCCAACTAAAAATATTTTGGGATCACCATTTAGATATTTCGAATCATCGTATGTTTATAGAATGATAAAAGTCATTTTCACGATGCTCAATATAATTCAGAAGTTGCAACATGATGTCAATGGCAATTAAACTTAATGTCCACAAATCAATAATAATCTGCATCCATTCGTAAAATCATCTCCTAGGTCATAGACCTTACTAAGAGTTCAAGTGATTTAAAAATTATACCCAAACATAAAAATTCCTAATTTTATAGAGGATGTGACCATTTATCAATAATAAACATTTATATGGAGTTAGATCTCATCTTGATTATAATAATAAAGATTGTAATCAAAATAAAAACTTAAGGTAAGAAAACATAATTTATTAGATCGAAAAAGACTTCAATATTTTTGATAACATATTTCAAGAAATGACATCCAACATCTTCAATCTTATTCGTACGGGACGAGCCCATTAATGTCTATCTTAATTAATAAGAAAAGCTCACAGTTTTCGACTCATCTTTACCTTATATAACTGATCTTCATCATTATTAAAAAATAATTAATACATATTATTGTAAGGCACGAAAATTTAACTTATCGGTTAACTTACTATGCGCAGGTACAAATAATAAAAAACGAACAAAAAACAAATTCGAATCGGCAGTCAACAACATCACCCTATCGTTTTAACACACTACAATTAACTCTAAGCTGTGCTCCCAGCAACAGCCGTTGCACTTGCACTCGACCGAGCATAACCGTAGTCATTTCCCTCGTCGTAGTATTCTCCTTCATAATCATGCTCATCTCTATAACCGAAGGGTCCTTTGAAACCATATCCTCCATTCAGAGCACCAGAGTAATAGTTCCCATTGAACTGATTGTTATAAGCTCCATTTCCATTCCCGAAACCTGGCCTGTTGTATCCTCCCTGGCCTGCGTAGCCATTGTAGCCGTGGTTGTAGCCCTGGTTTGAGTAACCGTTGTTATAGCCTTGGCTAGGGTAACCGTGGTTAGGGTAACCACCGTTGTATTGGTAGTTATTGGGGTAGTATCCATTGGCGTGGCCACCACCGCCCTCATTCGCAGAAGATTGAGCCTGACTGATGGCAATATTTATTGGTGGTTGATATCCTTGATATCCTGGGTATCCCTGGTACCCTTGGTATGACTGGTGCCCTTGGTAACCGCCATACCCGCCCTGTCCGCCGTAACCTTCGCAGATTCCATATTTCTTACATAATTTCTTCTTGTGCAATGTGCGAGATTCTCTCACTAAGCTATCAGATTGAATATTTTCAGCTTCTGGAAACAAAAAAAAAAAACAAAAATTAAAACGATGACAATCTGAAAGGCATTTCTTGTGTTGTTTTTTATGTCAAACACGAATAGTTTTTGATAGTGTTACACTTAGATATGCGGCATTATCAAATGATTATTATTATTATTGTTATCAAAGGTGTGGCCTTTTTGCATACCTATACGATCAAAATCTAGTTTTAGAAATTATCCAATTATAAGAGTACGGAACGTTTGTGGGTCTCACGTCTTTATTTATGGGTGAATTGAACCTCCCACTGGCTGAAAGTATGCCAGTAACATTAGGAGACGTTTCCTAAATGACTTTCGAATCTTGCAAAAATCTGGTTTGCGGATTTAGTAAATATAATTAACAAGTTATCTTTGATGTAAATTAGCAATTATCTTGTTTGAAATGATATAAAAGTAGCTGAAATGAAGATAACATAAACATTTATAGATAAATTATACATTTTCCATAACCCATCCTAACATAAACTACAATGTCACGTAAGGAGACCACCCAATTACCTACTACACGAGCAACAATTACCGACAATTACCTAACGGTATCGACATTGAAACTGCAAGTTTTATCGATTGATCGTGAAATGGCAAGCTGATTATAGAGTATCGATAAAAATTACCACCTTCGGCTAGGGTTGGGCTGCATCCCGCAAGTGCGATGGCAAAAAACAATACGCGAATATTAGCCATGTTTTATTGTTTATAGTGTGTTCCGTTAAAGTGTGTTTTATTTTTTGCGAGAGCAGCTTTATAGGTCGGCCTGGAGGTCGTGCCCCACGCCTCGGCAACTCGAGACATTGAGGTTTTATTTGGAAAAAATCCCACGGAAGTGAGGCACACTCGTTAAAATTGTAAACAATACCGTATTAGTAGACCGGAAGATGTTTATTGTAATATATTCAAATGACGATAGGAAGTGTTGTCTACTGTCAGAAGCACCCATTTTTCTTAATCCTAAGGGTTTCCTGGAAGACCCCAACGAAAATGATGGTATCTACTGAGCGTTGGATATGTGTTATATTACCAATGTAAGTAGAGGCTAATGCTGATTAGGTATGCTAAAAATATAATCCCGAAGGTATCTCTTACGACACCTTATTGAACATAAATGAAGAAGAGGAATGTATAATTATTATGTATCTATCCAAATTAATGTACAATGATACTGACCTTGATTTTGGTTGTTAAGTAACAGTTAATGAACTTGATCTCGTCAAGTGTTGCAATCACAAAGATCCGGTTTATCTTCTTATTATTTAACCTAGACTTTCAATTTGCTGCTCAACCGTCATTTTTGTAAACGCCCTTTCCTTCAATGAGAATAGTCCACCTGATTTCGACAGCAATTGGTCCAGTGACTGCTCCTTAACTAAAGACATCATATTATTAGGGTCACACAGCCAGCCCTCAGACAGGAGTGGTCCTGGAAGTGTCTCCACGGACCGCATTGTGCGTTCGAAATGTCGATGTTCAAATGTTTCTTGCAGTTCACACTATGACGCGTCACATGTTTTATCTTTTGCATAATATCTCATGCACACTGCACACTACGACTGTTTGTCCACCGCACTGAGACGGATGAACGGGACGTCAATGAGAAACGAGAATGTTCGGCCATAGTAAATGTACAGACGCCAGCAGGTCAAGCTACCCGAAACTGTCAAATTTTCCCAATCAACATTGAAACCTAATGCTTTAGCGATAAAGTTGAAAATCTATTAAAGTAGGTAATTTGACAGATTGTAGTAGCTTGATGTGCTGGCGTCTGTACTATCGCTTCGGCGCCGTCATATGTTTTTTTGTTGACGTTCCATTCCCGGTACGGTGGACAAACAGTGTACAGACGTCAGCAGGTCAAGCTACCCGAAACTGTCAAACTTTCCCAATCAACTTTGAACCTAATTATTTAGCGATAAAGTTGAAAATCTATTAAAGAAATTTGACAGATTGTAGTAGCTTGATGTGCTGGCGTCTGTACATATTATGTTTGTGAAATAGTCTACTATTTATAAAAAAATATATTTTTAAACAAGCTTTTATTAATCTGAATATCATCTAAGACAGAGTACTTGTCAAGATAATCAAACGAGCCCAAACTCGATAAGGTTGCGCCGTTCCCATGGCCGCCTTCCAGCTCCATCATCAGATAGCTCCATATCATAATAATATAGCATTGTCATCCGATTTACATACGCATGTAAAATTTCAGCTCAATAGGAAATCGGGAAGTGGGCCATTAACTTGCAAGATTAGATTACAGACAGATAAATTGACACCGCGACAGATGTAACCATATAAAAGCTTGTAACAAAATCTTTGCGTGACTGAAAATTTATTGTGCAACCTAAGACAAAAAAAAAACCGACCAAGAGCGAGTCGGACTCGTGCACCGAGGGTTCCGTACCATCAAAAAAAAGTGTGCTATTTAGAGACATCGTTTTATTTTTCCTGTAATCTACACATAAACTTCTATTACATAAAATAATTTCAGATTTTTCTCTTTGCAAAATTCGGTGATAAAGGGAGGAACGGCATTTTTTTCTACATTTTTCATCAAAAGTCGAAAACTATTCGGCCTAAAAAAAATGTTTGAAAATGTGCAAACAGCGCTCTTTCATATGATACCCCACATGCCCTAGTAGCCCCACTTCAGATTTTTAAGACCCCCTTTCACTCCCTGTTGCAATATATATATATATATACCTATATGCAAAATAGTTGGGCAAAGGTCATCTAAAACTATTCCAAAATTCAAGTTGATAAGCATTAGTCGTTCTTAAGATATCCAGCTGTGACAGACAGACAGACGGACAGACTGAGTCGCAACATAAGGGTTCCTTTTTACCATTTTGGTACGGAACCCTAAAAAGCTCAAGATCACATTTAAACTGCACTTGACCTGAAGATGGTAAAACTGCCTCAGGTGCCAGATAATTGAAATCGATGACACTAAGTTGTAGTGTCGAAATTCTAAAAATATTATGAACACTAATTTTGAAACGCGATACCCGTGTTAAAAATATTTTAGTTCAAAATGAAACAGTAGAAACAAATGACTTACTTGTGAATGTTGTGTCATTTACCGTTTTGTCTGTTATGATTTGTTATGTTAATAGTTATGTGTACCTTTTCGGTTTTTCAGCTTTGTTGTTTGTGGTTTTCCAGCTACAAATTTGGCTTCTTTCTGTGGTTTTATATATCACTACTTATCTGTACAAGTAATTTACCGACAGCCAAACATTTTTGAGTACAGCCTAAACTTATACAGCGCTATTTTTAAATCACTAGCCAAATTTTCACAGGGTGTTCTACCCATGAATATGAACAACTTTCACTATGGGACCAACTCTGAAATCACGAAAAAAAAATTAGCTGTTTCATACGAAAGTTCTATACCTACTCGACCAAAATGTATGAAACAGCAGATTTTTTTTTCGTGATTTCAGAGTTGGTCCCATAGTGAAAGTTGTTCATATTCATGGGTAGAACACCCTGTGAAATTTAGCTAGCGATTTAAAAATAGCCCTGTATAAATGTAGTCATGTGGAGGTATCCATAAAATTTAATATAATTTTGAAAATACTCGTACATAGAACAGGGCTTATGATAAGCGTCCAGAACAAAAACAAAAGCGAATACTACTTTCTGTTGTCTTAAGATCTGTGTATCCTGTTTCCTTAGGAGGTGTAACCTCAGGATACTGTAGCCAGTATTTCGTCAGTTATACAGGATATTATTTTAAGCAGTGCGCAAATTTTCACAAGTTTTTTTACCCATAAATATGAACAACTTTCATTATGGGAGCAACCCTGAAATCACGAAAAAAAATCAGCTGTTCCATACATTTTGGTCGAGTAGGTATTGAACTTTTATATGAAACAGCTGGTTTTTTTTTCGTGAATTCAGGGTTTGTCCCATAGTGAAAGTTGTTCATATTCATGAGTCGAACACCCTGCGAAAATTTGCGTACTGCTTAAAAAAATGTCCTGTATAACTGACGAAATACTGGCTACAGTATCCTGAGGTTACACCTCCTAAGGAAACAGGATACACAGATCTTAAGACAACAGAAAGTAGTCCATCACTTAAGTTTTACCAGAAAATAACGGAACAGTTCGCGGTACCGACGACGTTCTTTTTACTTGGCGGTTTTATTACCTTTTGATTATACTGAGATTGCGCAAACGCAATGTTTGATAGCCATGTCTGGGTTGTTAGTTGTATGGTGCAGCTCCAACAATACTGGTTCCGGTAGTTGGTACAGTTAAATGCGAGGAACTTTAACCAGTGCTTACTATCAGATGTTCTTGCTGACCGTTAATTTAGGCCGCCGGGCTTTACATGTGTGTTTAACCGCAGATGTGTGAAATCCGATCTTTAAGGCTCCCGCAACAGGCGCGACGCGATTCTCGTAGACAACTTCTATGGAAACTTTATGGAAATGATTGTTCTACTAGCGTCGCGTCGCGCCCGTCTGCGGGAGCCTTTAGTCGCACTTTCATGAGTCCCATAGCATTTTAGAGAGCTGTGACAAGCTTCGTAGCCATTAGACTACAATTGTCATTGCTATCCTAGTCTGCTAAACACTCTTCGGAAGGTAGCTTCATAGAAACCTTTCATAAAATAGGTACAGACGCCAGCACATCAAGCTACTACAATCTGTCAAATTTCTTTAATAGAATTTCAACTTTATCGCTAAAGCATTAGGTTCAAGGTTGATTGGAAAAATTTGACAGTTTCGGGTAACTTGACCTGCTGGCGTCTGTACATGGGAACTTTTTTGACTGCCAGTTCTATCGAAGTTCAAATGATTAATGAAAATGGCATTAAATTCGTTCGTCACGAAATACTGTAAGTGAAAAAACAACATAAGGAACCCTGTTCTCATAGGTAGGTATATCCATTTTAAACTTTAATATTCGTATCATTAAATATAATGTAAATAGCATATTTACATAGAAGTAATTAATTACGTGACACTTTTCTCGCAGAAACTCCGATTAATCTCCAAAATAAATAGCTGTTTTTGTTGAACAATTTAATTTCTTTGACAAATGGTGCTTTATCGTACATCTACATCACTATTCTGAGATAACTCAGTATTTTTTTATTTTTATTAATTAAGATGGGTTTGCTCTTGACTCTAGTCTAGGTCTGAGGCGACAGAGACAGAGTCGACGATGGTGTGAGCTTACCCAGAAGAAGCCTGTTGACTCTCACTTTGAAGAGATTAGGGTTGTATGCGCTCGGAAACACAGACGCAGGTAGTGAGTTCCACTCTTTTGCTATACGCATTATAAAAGACATTTGGACACGCTTAGTGCGAATTGGTGGAATAGCAACTAGGTAGGGATGGTAACTGGCAGTGCATCTAGATGTCCGATGGTAGAAGGGGGCCGGCGGAATGAGTTCATGGAGTTCTTGAGCACACTCACCGAAGTACAATCTGTAGAAGATCGACAAGCAGACAACCTTGCGGCGATGAGCCAAGCTATGAAACTTTAGTTTTTATATAAAAGTGCTTTTTCAGTGTCATTTTTGGGGTTCAGTAGAAATAAAGGTAATTATCAGATAGGTATAAATCACCGATTGCCTTTGGCAATTTTCCCCAATTGTTCATACTCGTAAACATAATTCATAAAACTGTCAACGTTATTATAAGCGAAATGACAGTTATTAAAATTATTGCCTCTTCTCTCTTTCTAAACGAAGTTCTTTTTGTAGATATACAAAGAAACGTTATACTTAATAGGTATAAAAACGGAAGCATATAAAATAAAATGTTTCCTTGTCTATTAAAGATTTCGCATAGTCGTATATTTTGGCCATACTTGGTTGCGAGGTTCTGCGTGGGCGCATAACTGACCTCCGCGTTGATGATAAGATTTTACTCAGATGTCGATGCTAAAGTCCTTTCTGCCTTGACAAGTAGGTGTGACGTACATATACTAAAAACTGCATTTAATTCATTCTTTTATTTATATAAGCAAGCCCTTGAAAAATCTTCGAATGTTAGTTCAAGCAGATTTGTATTGAGAACTTTTGAGGTGTTGTAGGCTTCTCTTGATGTAGTAGTACCTAAACACTGAAATTATCCATACATTTTTGTATTGTAGGTATGCATCACGTGGAGTTTATTATACTGATCATGATGTGTTTGCCAAATTCTGGTTCTCGACTTCGAACGACTAATTATGCAAATGCATTTTGCGAACTGTTTTCCAAGATCTATACACATATTTTTAGTTTTCATTAAATTAATTCATCGAATTTGTTTATCCATAAATTGTGGGGTGACAATTCTCAGCATATTTTCAATAAATAACATAATTCACAAAAAAATAAACACCCCAGTTACCATTTCTCAATTAATAAAAAATATCCTAGAATGTTTCAATATTTATAAGGCGATAATTTATACTGAGTAATCTAGAAAATTAGATATTTTACGATATTAAAACAGTATTCGCTTTTTATGACAGGTTTTTACAACTATTTAGCATTTCCTCCAAATTAATATAGTTTAGAAATGTGCTTACTTAAATGGATAGTTTCATATTTATGCTAATATTTATTTAATCTAGAACTTGATGAACGGTTTGCCATACAAAAAAATCAATCTGCCTAGCCTTTTCCCAACTATGTTGGGGTCGGCTTCCAGCCTAACCAGATGCAGCTGAATACCAGTATTTTACATGGAGCGACTGCCTATCTGACCTCCACAACCCAGTTACTGGGTAATACGATACCCCTTGGTAAGACTGGTTGTCAGACTTTCTGGCTTCTGACGACCCGTAACGACTGTCAAAGATCCACAAATGACAGCCGGGACCAACGGCTTAACGTGCTTTCCGAGGCACGGAGGAGTCTCGGTATGAAAAGATGGTCACCCATCCACAGACCAACCGCGGCAAGCGTAGCTTAACCTGATGGATCGACCCGTGCGGCTGTTATTACTTAGCCACAAGCTCCTCCGGTTTTCCATACACTGTTTCTATTTAGACTGCTCTGCGGTATGTGCTTTTTTATAAGTTATATTTCTATGAAGAAATGATTGAACATTACAATTAATAAGTTTATTTTGAATGATATCTAGTATTTCTTGTATACTTAGCAGAATATGAAACCGACCAGTTTCAGTATCTGGGCTCTGTAATCATCAATAGGGGTAGCTGCGAACCCGTAATTCGAAAACGAATTGGCATGGCTAAAACAACGATGACTTCAGTTAACAAAATATGGAGAAATAAAAACGTCACCAATCGGACAAAGAAAGACTTAGTCCGCACACTTGTCTTCTCCATCTTTCTCTATGGGGCAGAAACTTGGACAATCAAAGCTACCAACAGACAAAGAATTGATGCTTTGGAAATCTGGTGCTGGCACCGCCTATTAAAGATACCATGGACAACTGTCTCGATCCTTACACAACTCGAACCTAGAGAAAGCACAAAAACTGTCTTCAACCTGCCTGCAACGTGTCGTGTCGTGTCTTCGGCCACATTGCCCGCAGAGAGAGCGATTGAGAAGAGAGCTGTATGAACCTACTAAACAAGATGAATTTATCAATTTGATTATTAAGTAATATGAACAGCTTATTAAGTAGTCCTCTCTCATCCAGCTGCTACCAGCAACCCTGCAAAGATCATCCTTGTAAAACATTGTCAACGTTGGTTCCGGTTATTTGAGGAAGTGATCTTTAAAGTAATAGGTATCCGGCGATTTACCAGTTCCGTCAATTACCCTGATAAAAAAACAATAGCTAGACAAATTAGAAGAAAGTATTTCTTTGAGTTTTTCTTTGTTTTATTTGAGATTTCTTTAGTAATAAGCATCACCTTTGTACGTATTTTTCTGTTCCTTCATTCTTGTCTGTTTCTTTGTGTGTGCATAAATGGTTAATTAAATAAAGTAGTAATTGTAAAACTGGCCATGTGCTTTTCGGCCCACGCACAATGAAGGCTTCCGTAGTTGGGAGGAATTTATCCCAAGAACAAACTTAACATTGCAGTTGAAAAACATGTTCTCCCATACATTCAAACTGCAAATGGAAATTTGTACGCACAATATTGAGGGATTTACCATGTTATTTTAAGACCATATACTTCTTATAAGTTTTCCTGTAATCTAGTATAGAAGTATTTTCTGTATTTTCTTTTTTAGTCTCTGTATTTTCAGAGATAAGGGGGAATGGTCAATTTTTGTCTATTTTCTTAAATAACTTTAAAACAATTTATTTTAAAATAATAAAAAAATATATATTTGAGACCCTCACAGTAAGCCCTTTCATTTAATGCCACGGTACACTTTGCAAAACATTTCTTTTTTATTTTCTTATTTACCCCCAAAATTGACCTTCATATTCCAAATCCATTTATTTACGTTACACGTCCGTGTTTGCGTCACAGAAATTCACACGTGTACCAAATTTTGACTTACATTCGGAGCAAATTGGCTGTGACAGACGGAAAGATAGACAAACAGACACACGAGTGATTCTATAAGGGTTTCGTTTTTTTTGCTTTTCAGGTACGGAACCCTAAAAGTAACTACTTTTATTTAACCAAAGCTGTTAATATAATCTCCTAATACACATATCGCTGCTTTGCATGAATATCCGCACAACCCAAAATTTTGAAATTAGTGGTTTATAACACAGCCCAATGCAAAATAGTCCTTATTTCATTGTCAGTAAGACTCACATTCATAACGGCATAATCGGCGGTTTTGCCGTTATGAATTTGAGTCTTACTGACCATGAAATAAGGACTATTTTGCATTTGGCTGTGTTATAAACCACTAATTTCAAAATTTTGGTTTGTGCGGGTATTCATGCAAAGCAGCGATATACGAGTACCTACCAGTCATTTTTACGACGTTATTATAGCGGTTTCTACGAAAAGTAATTTACTAAATACATAAGTTATTTTTTTTAAATTATACGACCTGCCAAAATGGATATATTCTTAATTGTCTTTATTGCGAAAAAGTAAATTATGAGCCTTTCTTTAATATCCGTCACGACTAATCCCAATTAAAAATCGTAGACGCCCGTCTATGATTTTTAATTGGGATAGCATAAGCCGAACCACCATAGCTTAACGTTTTTTTTCTTCAGTGTGGCCAGTATTATAAAATCAATGTTTCTTTATTTGAAATCTTATGTGTAGGTAATAATGTTTTCCCAAAAATAAAATCTTTCACCAATACTCACCGTATTGGTGAAAGATTTTATTTTTGGGAAAGTCAATACATCCAAAAGAACACTACAGAGTAGATACATCCAAAAAAGCATTAAACCCAAAGCCCCACGTTCAGGAGTCAGTGTAATTTTGCTAGACCAACTAGACTTTTTAGTTTTTTTTTTATAAAAACTAAAAAGTCTCAAAATCCAAATATTAAATTCATTTTATAAGAAATCATAAAATATTATGATAATAAATCAAAGAACTGTTTCTCAATAGACAACATTTAAATAGATGTAATATTATATTATGATTTATCACGAGCGTTTTCTCATCGTCGACTTTATCTCTTAATAGTGTGGATCTAAAAGGAACGGGAAATATGCTGTGACGGGATTTTTTTCTTTTGTATCCAGTTTTATAAAAAAAATCTCCAAAATCTTAGGAGTCATTGAAAATGATAAAAATATAAAGCAATCAAAGTTTTATCAAAGCTTTTAAAAAAAAACAATCAAACTTTTAACTGTAGTTGCCCCGACTGCTTATTAATATATGAACGTGAACTTACTCCTCGGACTGGTGAGTAATAAAATTGATGCAATAAAGATTTCTACTCGCAATGATTCCAAGGCTTACATATGTTTATTTAGGTAAGTGATACACCTTTAATTAACTTGACTTTGGGATAACCGAAAATATGACCCTGTAGGTACCTACTTACTACGTATGTATTAACCGCATATTTTACGCAAGACCTGGCATAAGAGTAGGGTGACTTTTGCCAACATGGCCATTTTATCATTTTTGTTTAAATTATGATGATGCGCAAAATATGTGCGCAAGTTACAAATTGACAATCGGTGACGCTTGTAAGGATAAAGTGACGAAATTATGACGGTACTAAATTGGCCACGTGCTTACTTTAATTTAACAGAAAATAAAAATAAATGCTTTAACTAAATAAACACTATTCAAATTACCTATTGCATACTACTAGGTATGCAATAGGTAATTTGAATAGTGTTTAGACGATACAAGTCAGTTGTTGTTTTAATTTTATTGTTTACCACGAGCAAGATGAGAAATGGGGCTTTATAAGACAGAGCCGTTGCGATGGCTTTTGATGCCTTTTTTTCCGTGGAGAAATGCTCATGCATAGTGCGCTACCACGGGGAGATAGGGCAGTTATGTGGGACTCCAACCCACTAAAACTCCACGGTGTCCTCCTCTGCCGCTTGTAGCGGGAACACGGGCACGCGTTAGCACACACCGCGAACCCGCCGCGGCTGTCCGTCACCGGACCCTCCTCTGGGGAGCACCTCCCATCACCGGCGCACAAGAACACATTGCGCGCAGTGACCACCCCATGGACCAAACCAGCACATGGGCGCTAGAGGACCCCGTGTCTAGGCACCCTTGGTTACCCTGCGACCGGTCAGGTCAGTGGCCCGGCTTGCCTACCATTTTTCGGCCGCAGAGAAAAGGGAGAGCGGCCAACGAAATACCGACACTCCTCCTCCCCTGCGGCCCCACCGCGTTCGCCATCAGATGGTGGCGACCCCGTCAAGGCCGCGGAAGGTAGGGAGAGCAGCGCATCGTAATACCTGCACTCCTCTCCCACCGCGGCTTCCAATCCTCAGCCGCGATGCCTCCCATACGACATCGCGGCCCGCCTCAGTTGCGATGTCGCCCAAGCGGCACCGCAACCTACCTGTTGGCCCCTACGTCGTCGACTTCCTGGGGAAAGCCCTGACGAGCGGCCCCTCCTCTTCGCTTCACCGTGGGTGACCAAGCCTCGGCTACTGAGCCCCCCCGCCTCGACAACATGTGAACCCACCTGGGGCTTTTGATGTCTAACTACGATCCCCATTGGTCGCTAAACCAGACAAGGGAATCTGGAGAGTTTAGGTGCAAAGAAGGAAGAACGATCAGAAAACTATCAAATAATTATGGGTTTTCTTTTGTGATGTCGCAGCCAACTAATTAACTGCCTAGCCTTTGGAAGTAGCGCTCGCTGGCCACTACCGTGGCACTGCTCACTTCTCTTGCTCGGGTCGCGCGCGGTTATTTACAGTTCTAACCGTTTTTTTTTTTTTTGTTCCGTGGTGGAAAATCCTCAGGGATTTCTGTCAGCCTCTTACTGACTAAAAACCACCCCGGTGTTCCCTTCCGACACTTGGACCGGGGATCATGGGATTATGCGCCTACCACTCTGCGGGCCACCTCAGGTCCGCGAGGGGAGTGAGGTGTGACACTTTCCCCGCGACGTCCAGTAGGGGCGCGCGTGGAACACTACGCACCTGCCGCGCCTGCCTCCGGCCCTGTTTACGGGGGCTGGAAGAGGGCGTTGTCCGCCCTCTGTCGACGCCTAGTACGGCTGCTGCGGATCTCACAGTTTTAACCTAAGCTAACTCATTTGGTCGGGTGCCCCGGCTTAGTTAATGCGTCACACTCCCAACCTAACCTATAATTGCATATCATTCTGACTGCTAGTTGAACGGCGCCGTTTAGTTAAAAGGCTAGGGTGTTAACTGAAGGCGAATTACGGTAGTTGGCTGCGACGTAAGACACATCGTTGAAGAACAAATATCCCGGCTGATGATGAAGCATATCCATCTAAAAGTAGCTTCTAATAATGCCCACACATATAAAGCAGACATCTTCTAGCTGAGCCCATAAACATGTACAAAATGAATAAAATTTTCATAAAATAAATAACCCAAGTGGAATATCTAGATTTTTAATCTAGATATTCCACTTAATTAACGTTTTATTAGGAGATTGGGCGAGTTCTAACATACGAACATCTCGCAACTTTAATAATAAAGTGAAATAATTACAAAATTACAATTGTTGGGAAATAGCGATTAAAGTTTTGGAAATACGGCGCAGCCGACATTTTTAAAAGAGACAGCAAGTCCTCTATTTCGCTTGTGGTTCTCCGAAGCAAGCGCCCGTTAGTTAGACTGTACCTACTCTTTACCCGGCCTTAGTTTGTTTTTTGATTAAATGTCAAAACTCGTGTTTTTTAATGATTTCGGTTTATTATTAAAGGTGCGATCTCATATGAATAGAATGCAGCTGTCACAAAATTGAAAAAGAACCGGCCAAGTGCGTGTCGGACCACGCACAATGAAGGGTTCCGTAGTTGGGATGAATTTATCCCAAGAACAAACTTAACATTGTAGTTTAAAAACAGTTTATACGCACAATATTTATTTTATTTTATTTTTATTTTTTAATAAAAGGAACAGCAAACAGTTACATTATAAGAGCTTACAACTAACTTAACAATAAACATTAGTAATAATATAACCCACATCGCTGGCCACAGGTAGACATAAGAGTTTAAAAGGAAAACAAGTGTAATCGCTAGGAGCTAAGGAGTTTTACGTGCGGTAGTTAGTTGTATCTTGGTTGCTTTAATAGTCAAGGATTACGTTATAATATAAGATATGAGCTTAGTAAGTTAGATGTTTTTCAGATAGGGTACACACAGGGGTTTTATTTAATAAAGTGGATCGGATGAGGTTTTTGAATCTACTCATTGTACAATTGAAGATGTCAATATTTTCAAAGGTTCTATTAAATGAGTCAACCATACGGCGGACAGGAGAGCGTGCGCCAGAATTAGTTCGGCAAGAGTTCACCGCAAAAAGAGTACCTGCTCGTACCTGTCGCCTGTGAAAGGTTCTTGGTACAGCATAACAAATCATATTATTTAGATTTATACAATTAAATTTATTTCTAACAATTTTATATAAAATTATGGCTTCAAGGTATTTTCTTCGTAAGCTAAGAGGCAGGAGTCTGTACTTGCTGAGTAACTGAGAGTAAGGTAAGTAGGATTTATGGCATCTATAGTGCATGGCACGTAAAAATTTGTACTGAACATTCTCAACCATTTCAGCATATTTTTTGTAGAAGGGGTCCCATACGGACACTGCATACTCCAATTGTGAGCGAACTAGGGCATTATACAAACATAGATATGACGAGGTTCTTTTGAAGTCCAGGGTAGATCGCATGATAAAGCCATACAATTGGTAAGCTTTACTGACAATTTTGTTCATGTGTAAATCTAGGCATAGTTTGGAATCGAAATATTGAGAGATTTACCATATTATTTTAAGACCACAGACTTCTTATAGGTTTTCCTGTAATCTATAGGTATAAAGGTCGAAATTTTAAGCTCAGTAGTTTCGGAGCCCTTTTAGGCAATGGTCAATTTTCGTCTATTTCCTTAAATAACTTTAAAACATTTTATTTTAAAATTATAAAAAAATATATATTTGAGACCCTCACAGTAAGCCCTTTCATTTGATATATCGCGCGGTACAGTTTGCAAAACTTTTTTTCAATTTTCTTATTTGCCCCCCAAAATAGACCTCCATATTTAAAATTCATTAATTTACATTACACGTCCGTGTTTAGGTCACAGAAATACATACGTGTACCAAATATAAACTTAATCGGTCCATTAGATTCGGAGCAAATTGGCTGTGACAGACAGACACATGAGTGATCCTATAAGGGTTCCGTTTTTTCCTTTTGTGGTACGGAACCCTAAAAACAATAAAAGCTAATACATTACAACGGTGAATAACATAAAACACTCAACGATAGTACCTATTAGAGCTTTTCTAAAGAAACACCAATGTGCGAAATTTTATTGAATCAGAATGTAACGGGCAGGTGACACTAGGTGTCACACAAAGTGTCACACAATGTAAAAAGCTTTTGTTAACTTTTAATTTTATTGTTTCCAGCGTAAAAGGTCATAAGTTCAGTTGTCGTGTAGAAAGTGTCATTTAAGAAACGGTGGTTGCCTGTCAGTAACCTAACAATGGCCATCCAAACGTAATTTGTACAATTTACCTGCTGTTTCCTCTTGGGGTCAAGCTCATGGGGTTTTTAATACCGTTGATACTCTGTTTACATTTAAATTCTTGGTAGAGCGTACTTGTATTTTTATTTTGTAACCTGTGTGCAACAATTATCTGGTTTGAAACCAAGTAACTTTTTTGCGAATCTGTAACCTGGCATTTGTCAACAATAATAATATATAATGTTTGTAAATTTTAGGTAGTTACTACCTACTAGTCAATATCGAACAGAAGCGGTGCGATTACATAAAGGCTCCCCCACAGGCGTGTTATTATCGGTCGATGATATCGGATGCTTTATTGTGATATCTGTTTTCAATACATTTTGTATTAGGACGACCACGAAGTTACACACTGCAGCGATAATAACGACTCAATAGAAGTAGGCGGCTTGCGTTCCTCCGATATTCCGATATGAGTTCTTAGAACATTTTGTATTAGGACGCTTACGATCTTACACACACACACACACACACACACACACACACACACACACACACACACACACACACACACACACACACACACACACACCTGCGTTATTAACGTTAGTACTAGTAGTACCTCAATCATTTGATTTTACCGACTGGTAATATAACCGCTGTGCTGAACCGCATTGTACACCCGCGCGCTGGGAAAACAGCTAACCGCCCCACCCAATGCCCCGCGGTAATCTTGTAAACAAAACCGATTTGCATCATAGCTTCTTGGAATTTTGTGACCGTTGAATGTTTCTTAGAATGCTAGTGAGTAGGGGTTTAGTAGTGTACGTTTCGTTTGAAAGTATGACTTGTTTTCATTTTCAAAATTGGTTTTTAAAAATAACAAAACAATTTTTAGTTAAACTTTCAAAGAATTGACCTATATGTTTTATGGTTTAAAATGCGAGGTGTGTTTATTCTTAGCACGAAACATAAATAAAACCACTTACCTTAATACAACTTTCATTAATTACAAGCATTCCAGTTTGAACAAAAACCTTTTGTTTACAAAAAGATTTGCAACTACAGACTAAAAATAATCTTTCCATAGACGATTGACTAGTCGCATAGAGGGTTGGCGTACCTTAAATTCCTCGGAAATAGATAGTGCATCAAACTAAATGTATGGAATTAGAAAGGACTCCTTAATATTGGTGGAACAAGGTTCAAACCAAAAGTAGATTTGCGTGGGATGACTTTACTCCCACTAACCACTATTTAATAAAAAAAGTGGGATGACTTTCATCCCATGTGCAATTAGCGGCTAATTAGTAGTGGTTACATGTCTGTACGAGTGTCCTGAATTTTTTTATATAATATGAATATTGATTTGTATGAAAGTACTTATGCCCAAAATCACATATAGAGTAGGTACGATACATTATTATAAAGTACGGGTACCTACCCTACCTGTAGTGCAGGTTACACGCACACGCTAGTAATCTTGGACGATAAGAATGCTGCTGTGTGGCAAGGAATCGGGACGCCTTATCGCAATATCGCATCCGATATTATCGACCGATAAAACCGCGCCGCACCTACGACTTTCTCCTGACAGTATATTGTATAAATTAGATAAAATTCGCATTTCATTGCTTCTGTTTAAGTACCTAAATAATAATATGTAGATTGTCAACCAGATCAACATTCAGGTCATTTGTATTTACATAATTATAACATTGGCATAATTAAGAATGGTAAGAGGAATTTAATTCCTAAAAAAATGCACATATTTTTCAATATTTAATTCTCATAACAATGGAAATCTCACAATTATAATTATATACAGTTTAAAACGAATTTAGATAAAAACTAGAAAGTTTTTATTGATAACAAATTATAAAATACATTCTAGATAACATACATTTTTTGCTTTTTTATTTTGACTATGAAATCAAAACATCTCTAATAATATTTCGGCTAATAATATTTTATCACGCTGTGTTCCCCGAAAGGTTAGGCAGAACTGTACCTATAGTACACCCACATTTCGCCAGTTATGTTTAAGTTCCATGTAATGCGGGGCCAGCCTATTGCCATCAACCAGGCACAAATCCAAACTCCGAGTTGCTACTAAGAAATTCCAGATGGAAAAATTCAATAACACTTTGCCCAACCTGGGAATCCAACCCAGGACCTCATTTACAGCACTCTAGCGCTTGCGACCACTAAAACAAAGAGGCAGTCCACACAGACAAAACATAAGTATCAAACAATAATCCGACTAGAATCAATTCTACATTTTTGTAAATTTTGACATTCAATAGTGCCTTTTATGTGCCTCTATTTGAAATAAATGATTTGTCTTTGATTTTGAATGATTTCTTTTTAACACAACCTTGTTTACAAACTAGACAGACTTGCATTTATAACCTAAAAACTTAACTTTTAGCAACCCTATACTCGCCTCAACTTTTAGGGCTAGCTTTAGCAATGGCTACCGCTATAGCATCTCCATTCTCACTCTTAGCATTACTGAGTGCAGACGAAATACCGTTCCCTCCAGCACATGTGGAACATGGCTCCTCTCCTCTCGGCGCATCATCAGCGAACTCTTCGAATCGATGACGGGGGTGATGCGGTGGTGGCCAATACGGGGGTGGGCCAGGCGGTGGGGGCCAGAATGGTGGTGGGGGTGGAGGTGGCGGGGGAGGCCAGTACCTCGGCCCACGTGGTCCGTAGTCCTCGTAGCTGTCACACGAGTTAGGTGAACGCTTTAGCCGCTGGACCAGGAGGCCATCTGCAGCTGGAAGTGTAATGATATGATGATAAATTAATTTTATATACTTTTTTTTCAATTTAATGAGTTAACCCCATCTATTTAAGATGGCGTTAACTTAGTTAACTTGTTAGAGAGAAAGAGATTGCAACAAATATCCCAAATTCTGTGTTCAGCGTATACAGGGTCATAATAAATTAGTCAGCGAAACTCCGCACGCTTCGAGTAGTAAAAGAAAAATATTTGATGTATTTTTGGGTCAATGGGTAGTGTTGTTACTTGAAGTGTGAGTTGATAAAATCTATTTTATCACACACACAAAAAAAAACTTGTTTTTAGGGTTCCGTACCAAAATGGTAAAAAGGAACCCTTATGGTGCGACTCAGTCTGACTGTCTGTCCGTCTGTCACAGCTGGATACCTCAAGAACTACTAATGCCATCAACTTGAATTTTGGAATAGTTTTAGATGACGGTTGCCTAACTATTTTGCAAATAAGTAAGAAATATTTTTTTTTTTTTTGGAACAGGGACTGAAACGGGGTCTTTAAAATTCGAAGTGGAGTAACTAGGGCTTGTGGATATCATATGAAAGAGTGCTGTTTGCGTATTTTCAAACATTTTTTCTTTTTTTTTTTTGGCTGAATAGTTTTTGCCTTTAGATGAAATGTAAAAAAAAAATACCTTTCCTCCCTTATCTCCGAAGTTTGCAAAGAGAAAAATCTGAAATTATTCTGTGTGATAGAAGTTTATGTAAAGACTACTGGGAAAATAAAATGAAGTCTCTAAATAGCACCCTTTTTATGGTACGGAACCCTCGGTGCGCAAGTCCGACTCGCTCTTGGCCGGTTTTTAAACTGATATTAATAACGATACCTATTACGTCTGCAGAGTTTCGCTAGCTAATTTAATTTGACGCTGTATATATTTGGATTCATACTAACTTCACAGGAATGTTTTTGATTTTATCCTGATCAACAAAAAGAAACTTGGAGAAGTAAAATGCTAGTAAGCAGAATATTCGCCAATATAATACCACAATATTTGAGTTAAGTTATAACTTACGTTTCACATCAGCGGCTGCGAATTCAATCAGAGCAGTTGCTACTAACAATACACCTATTCGCCACATTTTGGCGATTTGTTATGAACAAATTTTTCGAATATTACATCTTTATATGCTCGGTAGATCAATATTAAATAAATGCTTCAAGAAATACCACGAAAACTCATTTTCACAAGTTAACTTTAATTGATTGTGACAACTTAGACGGTTAGTGTGAAAACTTATGTGGTTTTGGTGAATCCCAGGAGCGTGTTTGATTTAGGATGGTTACACACGTTAAAGATAGCGCGTCAGTTTGGATTGAAGTGTTATAGATACCTATTATAAATATAAACACTAGCTGTTGCCCGAGACTAAGCTAAGATTTGAAAAATCCTTTGTTGGTGCACCCCTAACCCAATCCTCTTCACAGTCTACACCCTTTCCGCAGGAGACGCCTTGGGTGTCGGGAATTGAGAGCCGATTCCCGGCCACCACAGACGCGGGCTTGCGGATGGCGAGCAATGGGTAGCTCGCCGTCCGGTAAGGACCAGGCCCGGGCATTTGAAAGAGTTACCGTGGCCCTCGCACAGGCAACTGAAGGAACACGAGTGGGTTTTATTCAGTAGAAGTCAGACACGCCCTCCCGCTCCGCCCAGAGCGGGAGAAGTTATTTGATGATTTCCCACCAAAAAAAGTATTCACCCTCTAACTGTTCATTGCATTTTCTTTCATCCATACATCTAGCTGCCTTCTCAGAATTCTTTACCTTCTTAGCTATATCATCTTTCACACGATCTATCTTTTCTTTGGTGTGCTTGAGCTTTTCTTATAGCCATTCATATTATACCTATCACTTCCTCTTCGGTCCTTCTCACCAAAATGAATAATGAGTGTAGTGACAAATAAAGTGAAAAATAAATAAGCCCACCCTTCACTACGATTTAAAAACAGTTAGATAGTTGCCAATTTTGTATTCTTTACAATTTTGTTTTTTTTTTTACCCAATAGGTGACAAACGAGCAGCCAACACTCACGTGTTCGCTAATATTATAATGGATTCCAAAGGAGCTCATTTTTTTTTTTATCTACGGTATGGTAGATATTTACTCATCATCATCCCAACTATGTTTGGGTCGGCTTCGAGTCTAACCAGATGCATCTGAATAGCAATATTTTACATGGACCGACTGCCTATCTGGCCTTCACAACGCAGTAACTGGGTAACACGATAAACCTTGGTAAGACTGTTAGTAAGACATTCGGGCTTCTGACGACCCGTAACAACTGGCACAGATCCACGAACAACAGCCAGGAGCAACGGCTTAACGTACTTTTGGTCACTCATCCAGGGAACAACCACGGCAAGCGTAGCATAAAACCTGATCGATCGACCCGTGCAGCTGTTATTTCTTAGCCACAAGCCCCCTTATGTTTAATTTGACGCATTATACAAAATTCACGTACAGCAAACCGCACATCAATGATAAAATTTGGCCCTGTCAGCGTCTTTATTTCATAGCAGACAGAGTGGTTTTCGTAATTCATGTGTACTGATGGCTTGCGATTGAATGTACGTTCAGTCTTTATCGATCTTTTCGTTTGATGGTTTGTGTGTGTCCAAACCCTTGTTTAAGTACGTTTCCATTCACGTGCGGTTTGATGATGTAGGTAACATTGATTTAGATCATTTTTCGCGGTTTCTATATTTATTGTGCATTTTTTTTTTGTCTTTGGTCAGGTTTTAGAATATCCTAGTGCATGCCAACCACGACTTTTATTATACTAATTACATGTAAGGCCACAACTGTTTCATAAACTCAATCAGACAACTTTTCAAGTTTCTATCATACATTTTTCACTTCATTAAAAAGCCGTGAAGAGTCGTGAAAATGAGTCATTTTTTTTTCTGTTTGATAAATAGTTTCTCTTGACAGGCGACAGACAATTTGACATTAGTAAGACATTAGTAAGAATAATTTTAAAAACCGGCCAAGTGCGAGTCGGACTCGCGCACGATGGTTTCCGTACCATTATCTATAAAAAAAAAACACGTTTGTTGTATGGGAGCCCCCTTACATATTTATTTTATTCTGTTTTTTTAGTATTCGTTGTTATAGCGGCAACAGAAATACATCATCTGTGAAAATTGCAACTGTCTAACTATCACGGTTCATGAGACACAGCCTGGTCACAGACGGACAGACAGACGGACAGCGGAGTCTTAGTAATAGGGTCCCGTTTGACCCTTACTTCGTCGACGGATAGTAACTACTACTATCCGTCGACGACGTTAACACCATTTTTAGGGTTCCGTACCCAACGATAAATATTTGTTCTCAAGATGAATATTTGGTGCAAACTGTACGACGTCGCACATTTAAACCAAGAATAATATTTTCTTTCAATTTAAGTGATAGAATATTCCTAGAACGATTTCGAGTGTCTAAAACTGTACCCTGAATCTCTAAATCAGATAATTTTTGTAAACAAAGAAACGTCAAGAAATTGCACTGTCAAAATGACAGGACAGTGGTACAAAACATTTTGTCATAAAATTTAACACAACAAAGACAAGGAAACAACAAGATGAACAAGTATCACGATGATAACACAACAAAATTAACAAACACGCAGCGAAAAACTTGATCGCGGAAAAGAAAACGAATTAATTGAAAATAGCACGGGAAAAGACGTAACTTAGACGTACTGTCAAACGAAATTATAAAATGTTAGGAACTCCTGCAGTGTTACCAGTATCATAAAATAT
Organism: Dicycla oo; assembly: GCA_948252095.1. NCBI lineage: Eukaryota > Metazoa > Arthropoda > Insecta > Lepidoptera > Noctuidae > Dicycla > Dicycla oo. Next base: position 5,080,671 of record OX411711.1, on the reverse strand, counting down.
TTCATACCAGAAATTCTCCACTTATTAATAACTTTCTTTAAAACCGAAAATTTCTAAAAATAATTACGGTGTGATAATTTTTAAATTATTATTTCAATCAGTCAATCAATCAATCAATCATTTCTAAAATCGGTACTTAAAAGAAAATCTAACCTTTTTTTCCACCATTTTTTGGAAATTATCATTAAGAAGATATTTTGTTGGTCTGTTATCACACTTATCACCTTTGTTTACAAAAGTTATCGGAATTAGAGACTCAGTGTATACTGTCGAATACTTGATCAACAAACTTGGACGACAACTTCAGCACACAGCAAAGGACCACTTACACCACATGAACAAATTTTATGCGCATTACATTATAATAGCAAACAAAAACGAAGTTCAAGTCAAAACCAGACGTAAAATTGTTATATATTTTTGAATATTACGCTCATATTCTCTCATAAGCATACCTCGATATTGTATTGTAACAAATATGTCAGAAAAAGTAACAAATTTGTCATATGACAATGTATTGTGCTTACGTCCCAGTCATCTCGAATATGGTAGTCAAATTTGGCATCCGAATTTTGCAGTGCATTCAGACAGATTGGAACGAATACAAAGGAAATTCACGCGATACTTAGGTTATAAATTTAAAATTCCTTATCTGAGTTACAAGGAACGATGCGTACGATTCCATTTACTTCCACTTGTAACTCGGAGAAATATATCTGATATACGGTTCCTAGTGAAAATAGCACAATCAAAGATCGAGTGTCCTGAACTTCTTTCTAAGCTGTCCCTGAATGTTCCACCTCGCCATTCTCGCTTAAGAAATCTTCTTCGAGCTCCTTACGCTCGCACAGTATACCGTAGCAATTCTTTTCTGCTCCGTTCAATCAAAGCATTTAACCAAATGGTAATGAACGGACACCCATCAATCGATTTGTTTGCAAGCAGCTTAGGGACAATTAGTACTGCCTTGTCTAAAAGCTGTGTTGTTTGTGATTGATTTTAATTGTTATTACGTTATGCTTAGTTATATCATGAATATTATGCTTAGTTATTAGTTTGTGCAACAATAGTTTATTGCTAACTGTGGAGGCTTGTAAATGGCTTTTCGTTGATTGCCTCACTACAAATTTTTGTATTGTTAGCTGTAAGCCACCCAAACACAATAAAATAAAATTAAGTCAGAGAATAAACATTCTTCATCATAAAAACTCGACAGGTAAAATCTGACAGTTGTCGCTTTTATTAAACGGGTTTTTAGTTTGACAATTTGGTCAGTATTTACCTGTCGCATGTTAACATAATTGTCATCTTTATCAAACGGCACTTGTCGCGACAATTCGACTTATGTGTCGAAAAGTTTTTTTTTGCCTACCTACCTGCTATTCCACCAATTCGCACTAAGCGCTTCCAAATGTCTTTTATAATGCGCACAGCAAAGGAGTGGAACTCACTACCTGCGTCTGTGTTTCCGAACGCATACAACCCTAATCTCTTCAAAGTGAGAGTGAACAGGCTTCTTCTGGATAAGCTCACTCCATTGTCGACTTTGTCTTTGTCACCTCTGACCTAGACTAGAGTCAAGAGCAAACCCATCACAAATAAAAAAAAAGTGACAAAATTGTCGGATTGTCACGTTTATTAAATAGGCCCCTGGTTATTGTAAATAATTGTCATCTTTCATGAATTGGTACTCGTCCGTTCTTTTCTGCGTGAAGAGACAATAAAACAATCGTTTCAGGAGTGGAGCTTGTCTACTTTGAAATGACTCACCCCACTACTTAAATTTGTTTACGTACACTACAGTAAACGTCATTTCAGAGTGGACAAGCTCTAGCGATCTCTAGACCATTATGGTAGTACAATTATTAAACATGGTGTTTCGTCGCATTACATAATGATTTCCTAGCCTTTTTCCAAATATATTGGTGTCGGCTTCCAGTCTAACTGGATGCTGCTGAATACCAGTATTTAACATGGAACGACTGCCTATCTGACCTTCACAATACACTTTACTAGGTAACACGATACTGATTAGATAGACCCCATTGTCAGACTATCGGCGATACAGTACATATAACTTCGTACATGACAATAATTACCAGATTTATTGTACAGGGTGTTTGGCGCATGGACCGACACAATTTTTCCAGGGATTAGGGAGGTCATTAGCTATGTTCCCATACACCCTTTGTCCCAAATGTCACGGTTGGTTAAATATGTTTTTTTTTTTTTTTTTAATGAAAAAAATACCCAAAATGTTTCCTTTAATTCGAAATAACTTTTATGTTTGTGGGTGTAGTGGCACAAAATATATTTTTTTTTGCTTACAGGCTGAAGAAGAGAAATAAAAATAAACAAAAGAAATCACGACGGAAGGCCATGGTTGGCCATTTTATTCCTTGGCAATCATTGAAATAAAGATTTTTTGGCTGTTACTGATGATGATGATGATTTGAGTTAAAAACTTGTTATAACAATTAAACCGAAAATAATTAGGTACTGAAATACATGTTTCTATGCAAGCTGGCATGACTTTTGATTTTTTCTCCCTTTTATGTTCTATGAAAAATCAAAGAAAGTATGTTTAAAAAAAAGTAACAAAATTACATGCATTAAGTATTTATTAAGTAGCAACATCATTTACAATATTTACATAAAAACGCAAACAAAAAAATAACATCTTAATTATTATAATAACAATATATTAATTAAGTATTTTAACATTAGTAAGCTGTAACAATTCAAGTTCCTCATGAAATCTAACCGCTAACAGACAAAGCGATTGCATTTCCATTCCTGCTCTTAGCATTACTTAGAGCATAGTTGCTCTTTCTGCAAGTGCTGCACCCGGTTGACTGTTCACCAGCAGTTTGCAAACCCTGGGAAGCTAGTTCAAGGGCGCCATTAAGAGCCGATTGAGATGAACCACTGGATCCAGAATAACCACCGCCGTAGCCACCGGAGCCATACCCACCGGAACCACTAGAACTGATTCCACCAGCTCCACCTGAACCGTAGCCACCACCGCTACCACCAGAACTAAAGCTTGCCCCACTACCACTGGAAGCGCCAATACCTCCAGCAGATTGCTGCCCGCTTTCAAATGAGCCGCCATTTTGGCTGTTACCTTGTTCAACTTGTTGGGTTTCAAATTGGCCCGCTCCATTACTACTGGATCCGGCACTGCCTCCTGATTGCTGTTCACCGCTAATACCTCGGCTTTCTGACTGTGAATTTCCGCCTCCTTGATTTTTACCGCCACTGTGGTACGAGTAGTGAGATTCCTTAAAGTTGAATTTTTGCTCGGCACGTGCTGACTGGATGTCGCCTCCACCTCCAGGTTGGCTACCGTAGCCACCGAAAGATTGACCGCCATTGCCGCCTGAAGACTGGCCACCGGAAGATTGGCCGTCGTTCTCACCAGAGGACTGGCCCCCATAGCCCTTAGAAGCCTGTCCGCCGTAACCACTTGAGGAGTGACCACCGTAGCTGCCTGATGTTTGAGAATTGGAGCCGGAAGAAGACTGGCCTCCATAACCTCCTGAGGATTGACCACCGTAGGCGCCTGAAGATTGACCGCCGTTTCCACCTGATGATTGACCACCATAGCCGCCTGAAGTTTTGGAATTTGAGCCTGAAGCAGATTGGCCACCGGCAGAAGATTCGCTACCATATCCTCCTGAAGACTGACCGCCGAGAGCTCCAGAAGAGTGCCCGTTATAACCTCCAGAAGATTTGCTGCCGTAACCACTTGCAGATTGGGTATTTGATCCAGAAGAAGATTGGCCACCAAACCCACTAGAAGACTGAGAGTCTGAACCAGCAGATGACTGTCCACCAAATCCACCGGAACCTTGAGCATTGGAGCCAGCAGAGGATTGAGAACCAGTATTGAATGACTGTGAGCTTGAACTGCTTGAAGAGTGAGAAGTAGAGCCACCAGAGCCATAGCCGCCCGAAGATCGTGCTCCAAAACCTGCACCAGCGCCGAATTGAGATGATTGTCCACCGTTCAAATCAGTTGACTGGCCTTCCAGTCCCAAACCACTGTCTGCGGTTGCCCCGCTAGAAGCTAGGGAGAATGCTTCTCCTGCTGCCTGGTTAGCATCTCCAGTAGATGCTGCTGCTCCAGTGAATACTCCTCTTTGGAGGCCGTTGTCAGCTAGCCCGGTCCAATGAGCGGTGTGGAAGTATCTTGATCCTCGAGGTGGGGGTGGAGGTGGACCGAATGGCGGTGGGCCTGGTGGACCGAAGGGTGGAGGCGGGGGTCCAGGTAGATCGCCACATGTGCTGCATGGTGAACGTTCTACACGCTTGTGGATATCAGCTGAAAGTAAAAGTATAAAGTTAGGATCCGTTTTACATTAGAGTCTGACTGGCTGATGATATTTAAACTGCTTTTTATATTTTATGAACACCAAATTGCAAGGAATGATATTTGGACATCTGCGTCTATTTTCATATTATTTTACTACGAAATATACAAACTTTAAAAGTATAATTTTATAAGAAAATATTATACCGAAATAGATTTTAAGTTATATAGGTACCTACCTTCATTTTTAATAACAGCACATTGAGCTGTAAAAACAGACAGAGCGAAAACAAAAACTATAATTTTCCCCATCTTGTCGAAAGATCAGTCTTGTTCTGAGGTAAATCCATCAATCTACTTACAATTTATACGTGATACTGGAGGATGTGATATTCCCCGACTTCCAAGAATAGTATCATATATTTATATTTGTTAACATCAAATTGATTTCACAAATATCACATAAGGTAACAGTGAGACAATTCACACTGTGCTAATAATATTTGCATTGCACACAACTTCTGCACAAAAGTACTAAATCGGCGAAATTCAGATTTAACACAATATTATGTCATGTGGTCTTCAAATATTGGTTTATTGTAATCATAATATCGGTGTTTGTCACTAAGGTAGCGATTTCTTGGAAAATAATAACATTCAATGACATTTTGTTGTTTGGAAAAATACCAGTTCACGACGCTGTGCTACCTAGCGTAGCGTTTTCCTCTTCTCTTTTCCTCTTATTTCTAGCTTTTATTAGCTTAGGTGTGTATTAGTTTACTTTTTATGTTTTTTCTGTCATCCCTTGTGAAGAAGACGTGAGTTTATATATTAGGTTGGGGAAAAAGTCTTTTCGCATTATAGTATGTATGAACTTGTAATAAAATCTCTTTGGCTATACTATTTGTATCTGGCTGGTTTTGGTATCATTGAAAGTTTAAATTTTAAAGAACATAATTCCAAATTCAAATTAGGAAAATGTGTGATTTTCATTTGTTTTTCGTACCGTCAAGATGAGTGAATCTAATGAAGAAATTCGATACATTTTAAAATTTTACTACAAAAAAGGTAAAAATGCAACGCAAGCCGCGAAAAAAATTTGCGATGTTTATGGACCTAGTGTAGTGTCTGTGAGAGTAGCACAAATTTGGTTTAAGCGTTTTCAATCCGGAAATTTTGATGTCAAAGATGCACGTCGCTCTGGTCGCCCTATTACGGATAAAATGGATGCCATTTTTGAAAAAGTGGTGCAAGATCGGCATATCAGTAGTTACGACGTAGCTGAAGAACTGGAAATTGACCACAAAACAGTTTTGGCGCATTTGAAAAAAACTGGGTACACAAAAAAGCTCGACATTTGGGTACCTCACGAGCTCACTGAAATAAACCTAATGAACCGTGTACTCATTTGTGATTCTTTATTACGACGTAATGAAACCGAACCATTTTTGAAGAAGCTGATAACTGGAGATGAAAAGTGGATCACGTATGACAAGAATTTGCGAAAAAGGTCGTGGTCAAAGGCCGGTCAGGCTTCACAGACTGTGGCGAAACCAGGGTTAACTCGCAACAAGGTGATTCTGTGTGTGTGGTGGGATTGGAAGGGCATTATTCATTATGAGCTGTTACCACCAGGCAGGACCATAGATTCTGAACTCTACTGCGAACAACTGATGAGATGAAAGCAAGAAGTTGAGAGAAAGCGGCCGGAATTAATCAACAGTAGGGGTGTGGTTTTTCATCATGATAACGCTAGACCTCACACATCTTTAGCCACTCAGCAAAAATTAAGAGAGTTTGGCTGGGAGGTGTTAATGCATCCGCCGTATAGGCCTGACCTTGCACCTTCAGATTTCCACCTGTTTCGGTCTCTTCAGAATTCTTTAGGCAGTGTCAGGTTAACATCACGAGATGACTGCCAAAACCACTTGTCGCGGTATTTTGACCAGAAGTCCCAAAATTTCTATAGCAATGGGATCATGTCCCTACCTACAAGATGGCAAAAAGTTATCGAATAAATGGTACCTACATACTTTAGTTAAATGTAAATAAACTATATTAAAAAATGTTTTGAATTTTCTTAAAAAATGCGAAGAAACTTTTTCCCCAACCTATTATACTACTAAACAGCCGATGTATTCTGTTAAAATATTACCGTAAAAACTTAGGTGAAGTGAGCTTGACGTGAGCTATCAATATTAGTGAATCAAACATCTTGGGTGGAATGACAGTTCACTTCACCTATGTTTTCACGGTGATATTTTAACAGCAGTGCTATTCTGTACAAATCTCACCGAGAAAACTTAGGTGTGGCGAGCGTGGAGTGAGCCGTCAATAGTGTCAATCCCTAGCATCAGGTGGAATGACAGCTCTCTCCAAGCTCACTTCACCTACGTTTTCACGGTGAGATTTTTACAGAATAGACCGGCAAATATGGTAACATACTTGATCTGAGTTAGATTCTCTACCTCTCAATTTTATTGGTATCAGTTACTTTTACAAACAATTATTGGTGTCCACATCCACAGTCTGAGAAAACACACACCTTTGAGGTTTCGACCAGATCATTATAAACCATAAATAAAACGACATCGTAGACAATGCAAAAGCTCTTTATTTCAATAACAAAATAAAGTAGCACATTTTCTTTAAAATCTTAAAATATTTCTACCGCGTGGCTCTGCTTGAGGCTCAGGCGCATTCTCGGAGACGCTTTTAGATCCCGGACGCACTTTCCCTGGCTTTGGCGAGTTACCTAAATTAAATCCTAGGGAATTTCCAGGTCTCACTGAAATAAAAAAAACGGACAAGAGCGAATCGGACTCGTGCAACGAGGGTTCCGTACTCGATATATTCGATATATTAAAAATGTGTATTTAGAGACATCGTTTTATTTTTCCTATAATTTTTACATAAATTTGTATCACATAGAATAATTTCAGATTTTTCTCTATGCAAACTTCGGAGATAAGGGGGTAACGGTATTTTTTTTACGTTTTTCATCAAAAGTCAAAAACTATGTGGCCTAAAAAAAAGAAAAAATGTTTGAGAATTTGCAAACAGCTTTCTATCATATGATACCCCACATGCCCTAGTAGCCCCACTTCGAATTTTTAAGATCTCCTTTCAGTCCCTGTTGCAAAAAAAAAAATATATATATATATATATATATATATTATTTCTTTCTTATTTGCAAAATAATTGGGGTAACCTCATCTAAAACTATTCCAAAATTCAAGTTCATAGCATTAGTAGTTCTTGAGATATCCAGCTGTGAAAGACAGACAGACAGACTGAGTCGCACCATCGCACCATAAGGGTTCCTTTTTACCATTTTGGTACGGAACCCTAACAAAACAGTTTTACAAAGTACTCCGTTCACTCACGATACTGAATCCCTCAGTTACAGTCTTTAGATACCAGAACAATACAATTGCTATCAAGCGTTGAGACAACAATGAAGATAAGATATTTTGGGGTTGTAATTTGCCCCCCTTTTGCCCAGCAGTGGGACAATACAGGATGCAAAAAAGGGATCCGTGGGCCTCGCACGAATGTGAAACGTAACGTAAATTTGAAAGATTTTAAAATAAAAATACTAAATAAACTTACAAATATTTCAGTCCTTTACTAATTATGTTTTTCGCAATTTAAACCAAAATCTAAAAATAATTGTATTTTGGATTCAGAAATCATAAATCACGTTTACGTCACGTTTACATCAAACCTACGTCACACTTACGTCAGGTTTACGTCACGTCACATTTACGTCAGGTCTACGTCACATTTATGTCAAATTTTACGTCGCGCATTCGTGCTTAGGCCTCTATGTAGTCCCGTGACGTAAACGAGCATATCTACTAGTCCTAGTCGTCAGACTTGAAACAAACACCGCCACAAATGAACATACTGAACTCCGTCAATTCTATAATTTATAAAGAACCATCCATATGTCATTTAGCATTTGTGAATGGCGACTCGCTGCGTTAAGTTTGCCGATTGCTTTGGTCAGTCACTGTATCGAGTTTCAAAAATCGCTGGTCGTTGATGCTAAATTATCGTATATGACCCTAACTTAGTCAAAATCTTACATCCTTCGACACTGAATAAGCTAAATAAGACCAGCCGGTCTATTCTGTACAAATCTCACCGTGAAATCGTAGGTGAAGTGAGCTTGAAGAGAGTTGTCATTCCACCTGATGCTAAGGATTGACACTATTGACAGCTCACTCCACGCTCACCTCACCTAAGTTTTCACTGCGAGCTTTGTACAGAATAGCACTGCTGAACAGCGAAAACACAGAATATGAGACGATCCATGTTTTATTACACGAGGGTTTCACGAGTACTGATAGAATGTAAACAATCAATCTGCCAGTCTAACCGGATGCAGCTGAACCAGTATTTTACATGGAGCGACTGCCTATCTGACCTCCACAACCCACTTACTGTGTAATACGATACCTCTTGGTAAGACTGGTTGTCAGACTTTCGGGTTTCTGACGACCCGTAACGACTGTCAAACATCCACGAATGACAGACGGGACCAACGGCTTAACGTGCTTTCCGAGGCACGGAGGAGTCTCAGTATGAAAAGATGGTCACCCATCCACAGATCTAACACAGTAAGGAGACTAAACCTTATATATCTATTTGTATGGAAAATAACAATACTTTATTTTATTTTATTTCATAAGAGAAAGCAAACAGTAGGTAGAACTAACATATTATAAAAAGAAACAGAAATAACTTAACATTTATTTTAACAAATATACTACCCACTACATTTTCCACAGATTACAACTTAAATATACAGGCTGTAAGGGACAGCCCTCCTCAAACTAACAGGGTGCATTCAGCTCCTTATTTTAAATCATATTCCACTAAAAAAATTCTCAGGAAAATTTTAATTTTTAAATTTTCGTTTTTCAGTTACTATTCCTTTATTTCAATATAAAATTACATTATCTGTACGCAGTACTCAATTTATGTAAATAAAACAGCTACAATAACAAAAAAGAGCAATGGATGTTGAACTACTCTAACGGACGACGCGTGAAATCAGCTGTTCACTTTCTGCGTAGCTAAAGAGTTCATCGAACTCACCACATACCTTTTACCTACCCCTCCCAACCAGTAACTGATGCTCCGATTAGTGCATAAAAACATAAACAAATCAGGTTTATTGGATTCCCATAAGGTTCCTGAAATAATTTCATGTACCGGTCATCTTAGTATGATATATTGAATTCACCCCATCAGTCTGCGGAGGGCTGTCCCTTACACCCTGTATACGAACTAATGGCAAACGATAACAACTGTAGTCAGGGCAAACTCAATTAAATGAACAAAAGAAACTAAAAATGACGAAACAAGAGTCTTGTTAGTGTATTGAATCCTAGTTAGGTTTTATAATAATAATAATAATTTGCTTAAGCATACGGAATCTACATAACTTACTAATCTATTTACTTTGTAAATCTCAAGTATTATAATAATAAGATAGTTTAGTAAGTCTGTTTCTTACATAAAAGAGGAACTGTAGGTATTACTAGGTATCATGGACTTTCATAACAAATTACTCCCTAAATTAAAACTTCATAACAAAATAAATATCATTCTTGCCTTTTACAAAAACAAATGTACTACCTCTAATATTAAGAGCGTTGGCTAAAGATATCAATGTCAAATTGTAAGGCATATTTAATCAAATCACGTTCATTTTATTTCCCCGAGTCGAGTGCGGCGGACGTCCCCGAGTCCGCCGTCCCTCCGGACCTGTTTACGGGGCCTGGAAGAGCACGTCATCCGCTCTTCACCGACGCCGAATCCGCCTGCTGCGAGTTGGGACAGTGGTTTCAATCTTCCTCTCCCTGGTCTGATTGCATCAATGATAGGGCGCAGAAGCCTGTGTCGCCATTTCGTCACCAGGACCTCGCGGAGCTGTGACCGACGATGCTCGACCTCTTGCTTCATCGGTCCACCGTTCCGCGTTCGCACCTCCTCGCGCCATCGAAAAAGAGACGCGAGGGCTCTCGATTCTAGGTCCCAGGGCAAGGAACCGGCCAGTGCACAAGCCGCCTCGTAGGAAGTCATGCGATACCCACTGATAGCTTTGACGGCCATTGCCCTCTGCGGTTTTCACAGTATCGCGATGCCGCCAGTCGTCAGGTCAGAAGCCCACACTGAGGTCCCGTACGTATCAAATCTCCTTAACCTAACCTTTTTCACGTCATCGAGTGTTTGCAGTAGGGTAGATCGAATGCCTAAAATATACCACGTTCTTTAAACTACAATTCAATTCAATAATGCAACAGATATAAAAAAAAACATCATCAAAAATCACCACTAAAACCTTGTTTTTTCCGTTCAATCTCAAAGCAGACATGGCACATCGCGCATGTGGCATATAATAAGCCAGCTGTCACGTGCCAGCGAACTCGTTGCCGCAATTTTTAAAATAATTAAGGCAACGACGACCATCCCTGCTACGTGAGCAAGCCTCCCAGTTTTCCCCTAATTAATTATGGTTTTCCCATCTTTCAGTGTTGAACATAACTTGGTACACTACTAAAGCAGGTCGCAATTTGATTTTAATAGGGGGATAAAGTTTCTGACACCGGAAACGCTGCTGTTTGTCTCCAAGTCCAAACATTACATAGTATTTTACCTTAACATAATGCAAGAAAATTATATTTATAGTTGTAAGTATAGGTACAATAATAATTTAATTGAAACATACCACATATCTATCAATATTTGAAATCAAATCTGTTCCTTCCAAAAGTTTATTTACAAACAATAAAAATAAAACAACACCTTTAAAATTTAGAAATCCTTTATTTCGTATAAAAATGATTACAAGTCTTATTTATTAACCACGTCCACCAGCTTGAGAGCTCGCGCTTGACTGAGCTTGAGATCGAGAGGCACCTCCTCCGGAGCTGATGCTGATGGACTTACTCTTCGACACACTGATGACCACAGGACGCTGAGGGCTGCGATTGGAGAAGCCTAACTGAGGGCCAGGGGGACCAGGTCTGAACGGTGCTGAAAATAAAAGATTATTTTTGATTAAGAGACGGTTACCGTTGCTGCATCATAGCCACATTTACAGGTACAAATCTACGATAACGTAGATTTGTACCTGTAAACCCAACTTCCATGACTTGAAGGAAAACCAACATGTAAACTTTTGGGCAGGAACTTCGGTTTTTTGAGTTCCGTATGTACGAATTAGAAAACGGAACTCTTATACTGCCTTATAGGATGACTCGTGTGTCTCTCTGGCCATCTGTCATAGCCAATTTGCTCCGAACCTAATGGTCCGATTAAGTTGAAATTTGGTACACATATCAATTTCAGTGACCCAAACACGGACGTGTGACGTAAACAAATGAATTTTGATTATGGGGGTAACTTGGGAGACAAATAAGAAAGTAAAAAAAAAGTTTTGCACACTGTACCGTGTGATATATCAAATGATAGGGCTTATTGTGATGACCCCAAGTATTTTTTTTTTATGTTGCTGTGTGCAATTGCTAATTAATTAAAGAAATAAAGAAATGTAGGTAATATTGATATGGTTACTATGAAATGTTGTTAGCTAACTAACAAGGTATCAATTTATGAAAAAATGGTTGGATAGCTGCTCCCATAGGTAGGTAGATATTGAAATAACCGATTTGGTTTACATTCTATTTCACAACTATTTATCGGCAGAAAAACTGCGTTGCGAGACTTGTGCATTTTTGTACATGTTATGTTTTTGATGGGATTTAAATTACCTGCATCGACACTAGAGAAATTTACTAGGACTAGAACAGCTAAGACACAAACTATAAGACGAGCCATCTTGGATTAAGTACACGAGGGTTTCACGAGCAATGATACAGTGATAACTATACACTCGTTTATATTGGTTCGCGACAACGCGGAACATAAATATACCAATTAAGTGACAATTTTAGCACTTGCTGTGTAAATTGATTATCTTAACAGTCTCGGATAAGTCTCAATAATAAATAGGATTTAGTCCGGGACAGTACTAATAGAGATTTTTATGATAGATCTTGTTGTTATTTGAAAGGTGTACACAGACAATTAGTGCCTAGTTTATTTTTTTAATTTTAGACACGTGACAGAATCATAACGCAATAGCTAAATAGAATTTTTCAACACTCTATTCAATTAGTTTAGCTTATTTGGGATGCCCGTTTTCACCAACCCTAAGTGACACGTAAATGAATCCCTAAATAAAAGAGGACTGTTGGATTTTCAACGCTAGGTTATAATAATAATAATAATAATTTTATTTCAAGCAAGACTCATAGTGTTAGTAACAATATACTTACAAACTATGTTAGTAATACACTCACAAAAACAAAACCAAAAACAGAAAACAGATTGTGACATCATTGCTGCACGGTGACAGGCCCAGCCGAAACCCTGCAGCAGTGGTTCACAAACGCACAATCAAGCCTGCTCGCTATCATAGACAGGATGCCGTTGGCGCTGCCCCGCACCCCACGGACCAAGGATGCGCACGCTTCCGCATCACGGTGTAAAAACAGTCCACGTGAGCTTCAGCGAACATCCCTGATGCACTGCAGTACCAGGGCAACCCCATCAACATCCTGAATGCATTATTGTATTGTATGCGAAGGCCGCCGTATGATTTTTGAGTATAATGAACCCACAGACTGCAAGTATAAAAGGACGTACAGTAAGCACTAAATATAGTGCACTTCACCTCTTTAGAGGCACGCCTGAATCTGCGGGCAATCATGTTAGCTCTCACACACAGCGCCCTCCGCTCCCTGTCAATATCCTCATCGTCCTTGAGGCCAGTGGTCAATAAGTGACCCAGATATTTAAATCGGTCTACCCTCACAAGGGGTATACCGTTTATCTTAACTGAAGGTACTGCTTCCGGGTATTTACCCCTGGCCCCAAAGACCATGACCACACTCTTCTTAACATTATATGCCAAACCATGTAGTCTGGCATATTGCTCGCAAGTGGCTACGAGTGTCCTAAGCCCGCAGATTGACGCGCTCAGCAGCACCATGTCGTCTGCGTAGCTAATGTTATTACAACACACGCCATCAATATGACACCTGACACGCATGCTGCTAAGCGCGCCAACCAGATCATTCACATATAGGTTGAATAGCGTAGGCGAGCATAACCCCCCCTGCCTCACCCCGCACTCCAACCCATACGGCCTAGATAGGGCACCAGCCCACCTCACACTATTGACTTGGTTTCCATACCAGTATTTTAGAGTATTTGTCACCTCTGGTGGCAAATTAACCTCTTCCATTTTTCTCCATAAAATGTCGTAGGAAACCAAGTCAAAAGCCTTGCTCAAATCAAGGAAACATGCGTAAACTGGAGTGTGGCGATCCGTGTAGTACTTCACAGTGTGCTTCACACTCAATATAGCGCTGTCAGTGGATAATCCAGACCTGAAACCGAATTGGTTATCGTGAACACGTATATGACTACTAAGTTGAGCATTGACACACACACACACACACACACACACACACTCACGCACACACATACACACAATCACACACACACACACTCTCGGGCAAGTGGATGCTCGCACCCAGTTGCCCATCGTGGCGCTGAGTGTGGGGACCTATTGTACTCACGGACACACTGCACTCTTCAAAGACACATATAGTACATCTATTTGTTATAAATATTAATACATATATGTATATATATATATATATATATATATATATATATATATATATTGTTGTAGTACGTAAGTGCAATTTAATATTGTAATTTTAAGGGTGTGAGCCTGGAGATCTGTAATACAGGCCCCGAGCCCAGTATAGACTCCAGCTCTCACTAAGGTTTGATTCTGCATGTAACTTTGTAATCTATGTACCAAAATTGTACCTTTTTGAGAGAAAATAAATTACTATTATTATTATTATTATTATTATTATTATTATTGAGCACACCGTCAAACACTTTCGACATGACTGTGGCAAGAGATATTGATATAGCGCTGAGAGTTGAAAATCCAACAGTCCACCTTTATTTAGGGATCCATTTGTCACTTAGGGTTGGTTGAGTATTGAGTTATTTTTAGGGTTCCATACCTCAAAAGGAAAAAACGGAACCCTTATAGGATTACTCGTGTGTCTGTCTGTCCGTCTGTCACAGCCAATTTGCTCCGAATCTAATAGACCGATTAAGCTGAAATTTTGTACACGTATGTATTTCTGTGACCCAAACACGGACGTCAAACGTAAATAAATAAATTTCGAATATAGGGGTCAACTTTGGGGGCAAATAAGAAAATTTAAAAAAAAGTTTTGCAAACTGTACCGCAAATGAAAGGACTTACTGTGAGAGTCTGAAATATATTTTTAGTATAATTTTTAAAATAACCATTTTAAAGTTATTTAAGAAAATAGACGAAAATTGTCCATCCCCCCTTATCTCCGAAAGTACTGCGCCTAAAATTTACGAAAAAATAAATAAAATAGTTCAATACCTATAGATCACAGGAAAACCTATAAGAAGTCGATGGTCTTAAAACAACTTGGTAAATCTCTCAATATTGTGCGTACAAACTTACATTTGACCGTAGTTAAACAAAAAAGATCCAACCCATATTAGGTGTAATGTGGGTTGGATCCTTTTCGTTTAACTATGGACATTTGTAGTTGGAATGTATGGGAGAACAAGTTTTTCAACTACAATGTTAAGTTTGTTCTTGGCATAAATTCATCCCAACTACGGAACCCTTCATTGTGCGTGGTCCGACACGCTCTTGACCGGTTTTTTTTATTATAGGCATAGGTGAGAAATACGAGCTGGTTGATTGATATTGGTTTTTACAAGCTTTTATTTAATTTCACTTGTCCCGGTGTATGTCTGTCTGTAGGATTAAATCTTGCAAATTAAGTTGGACCCACTTCCCGGTTTCCGATTGAGCAGAAACTTTACATGCATATATAAATCGGATGACAATGCAATATTATTATGACCTGGTGTCCTGATGATGGAGCCGGAAGGTAGCCATGAGAACTCAGTAATAAAGCGACGCAACCCTTTCGAGTTTCTGATTTCGGTTCGAGCTTTTGATTCGTCTTGACAAGGACTGTGGTTCTAGATGATATCTAGATTAATAAAATAATAATAATACACAATCAGACAAACACTTTACATTAAACAAAAATAATTTATTTTAATCACAAATCAGTTCAAACCCGTATTCAAAATCAGTCTTATTTGCGGAACCCACGCGAGCCAGCACTTGATTGTGCTTGTGATCCTCCACCGGATCCGAAACTTATAGACGAACTCTTGGACGCGCTAAATGAACCGGGGTATCCGCCATTATTAAATCCCTGTCCTCCAGAACCAGGGAATCCACCTTGATTATAACCTTGTCCTCCATAGCCGCGACCTCCGTAGCCCTGGTCTCCGTATCCGGGACCTCCGTAACCGGGTCCCCCGAATCCGGGTCTGCCATAACCAGGTCCGCCAAGCCCGCCAACGCCGATTCCAGCTCCGATGCCAATACCAAGGCCGCCTAATTGTGGCGACCTTACTTGTCGTGAAACTGAAAATAAAGTTTTGAGGTATATCATTTTTTAAATGTTTAGACAGCTTTGTTCTAAAATCTATGCTGATTTGAGCCTGTCTACCACAAAATTAATTAAAAGTGATTTTGCTTACGGAAAATAAACTGCAAATCAAGGGATTCGAAACATTATACGGATTACACTCCACTCGAATATAATATGAAGACAATATAAAATTACCTGCATCGATATTGGTAAAATTAATAACTAGTAGAGCAAACACATAAACTAGAAGACGAGCCATATTGATTGTATTTGTTAGTGGTGTTTTGTATTATTCGAGTGTTTAACGAGTACTGAAACAGTTTAACAACAATACAGCCATTTATACCAACGAATATTAAACGAATTCATTGAACCCCGGAGTTATAATGAAGGCATGTGAGAATTTTAGCACTTAAATATTATAGTTCTGTAAACATTATTATTCTATTTAGGAATTACCTACGCGTAAAATATTATGAAATGTTGAAAAATTATGTTATTTACACAGTGGATCACATCGGAGCTTATTTGATATAGACTTTGCCATTTCTGTAGAATTCCTGTCAGTGATGCCCATCAAGTTCGCACTGCCGTACTTCCGTACTTCGTTGTGCCTATTTTATCGCATCATATACAGGGTTAATAATAATAACCTGGGACATTATTCACACACGGTCATCTGATCCCAAACTAAGCAGAGCTTGTACTATGGAAACCAGATAACTGATATACTACATATACTACTTTTTTTTGTAAATACATATATATAGATAATTACACCCAGACTCAGATCAAACAGACATGTTCATGCACACAAATGTTTGTCCTGGATGGGAATCGAACCTACGACCTGCGGCATGATAGGTGGTATCTTAACCAACCACGCCAGCTGGCCATAATATAATAATAATATTGTAATATGTCGGCAATCCATTAAAGGGGATGTAGTAGATAGAGGTCATTTATAATCAAATGACCCCTTATGACTATTTTTTTTTATTTGAGGTGGGTTTGCTCTGGACTCTAGTCTAGGTCAGAGGTGACAGAGACAAAGTCAACGATGGAGTGAGCTTACCCAGAAGAAGCCTGTTCACTCTCACTTTGAAGAGATTAGGGTTGTATGCGCTCGGAAACACAGACGTAGGTAGTGAGTTCCACTCTTTTGCTATGCGCATTACAAAAGGCATTTGGAAGTAAAATGGGGCCGGTGGAATGAGGTTGTGGAGTTCTTGGGCACACTCACCGAAGTACAATCTGTAGAAGACCGACAAGCAGGCAACCTTGCGGCGATTTTTTGCAGATATCGACCATTTTATTAAAAAAACCTGCTCAAAATTATGAAAATCTTAACTTTTTGTAGCTCTGATTTAAAAACGATTAAAGATAATTGTCATTTTATGGTTGATTATTATGTATTGAAATTTTACAAAGCAGATAATAATTTAAAAACATATTTCATGCATTGGTTCTTGTTTCTTTAATTTTAAAAGTTGAAAAATACGTATAAAATGTCAAATTAGTCCAAAATGCAAATGAATTAATCTCATTTGCATAGGGGTCATAAACAGACATTTGGTTGCAAATGACCTCTCCTACATAGCGACATAAGTCCAATAACCCTGTATATTAGGTTGGGGAAAAGGTCTTTTCGCATTATAGTATGTATGAACTTGTAATAAAATCTCTTTGGCTATACTATTTGTATCTGGCTGGTTTTGGTATCATTGAAAGTTTAAATTTTAAAGAACATAATTCCAAATTCAAATTAGGAAAATGTGTGATTTTCATGTGTTTTTCGTACCGTCAAGATGAGTGAATCTAATGAAGAAATTCGATACATTTTAAAATTTTACTACAAAAAAGGTAAAAATGTAACGCAAGCCGCGAAAAAAAATTGCGATGTTTATGGACCTAGTGTAGTGTCTGTGAGAGAGGAACAAATTTGGTTTAAGCGTTTTCAATCCGGAAATTTTGATGTCAAAGATGCACGTCGCTCTGGTCGCCCTATTACGGATAAAATGGATGCCATTTTTGAAAAAGTGGAGCAAGATCGGCATATCAGTAGTTACGACGTAGCTGAAGAACTGGAAATTGACCACAAAACAGTTTTGGCGCATTTGAAAAAAACTGGGTACACAAAAAAGCTCGACATTTGGGTACCTCACGAGCTCACTGAAAGAAACCTAATGAACCGTGTACTCATTTGTGATTCTTTATTACGACGTAATGAAACCGAACCATTTTTGAAGAAACTGATGAAAAAGGTCGTGGTCAAAGGCCGGTCAGGCTTTACAGACTGTGGCGAAACCCGGGTTAACTCGCAACAAGGTGATGCTGTGTGTGTGGTGGGATTGGAAGAGCATTATTCATTATGAGCTGTTACCACCAGGCAGGACCATCGATTCTGAACTCTACTGCGAACAACTGATGAGATTAAAGCAAGAAGTTGAGAGAAAGCGGCCGGAATTAATCAACAGAAGGGGTGTGGATTTTCATCATGATAACGCTAGACCTCACACATCTTTAGCCACTCAGCAAAAATTAAAAGAGTTTGGCTGGGAGGTGTTAATGCATCCGCCGTATAGTCCTGACCTTGCACCTTCAGAATTCCACCTGTTTCGGTCTCTTCAGAATTCTTTAGGCAGTGTCAGGTTAACATCACGAGAGGACTGCCAAAACCACTTGTCGCGGTATTTTGACCAGAAGTCCTATTTCTATAGCAATGGGATCATGTCCCTACCTACAAGATGGCAAAAAGTTATCGAACAAAATGGTACCTACATACTTTAGTTAAATGTAAATAAACTATATTAAAAAATGTTTTGAATTTTCTTAAAAAAATGCGAAAAAACTTTTTCCCCAACCTATTATTATGGATCTCTGTACCATAACACTAGAAGTACAGTTCTTTCACAGTTACTTTAGCTTTGATTTTGCATCACCGTCAAATCACTGTGATTTTTATTGTTGTTACAATAAGGTAGCTGTTGAGTTGTTGCTTCACATCGCAGCGACTAAAAGTGGGCAAGCAGTGGTTACGTGTGAATAGTGTCGCTGCAGCTTCTTCAGCCTGCACTACACTATTCGCGAAGTTGCTTCGATGAGGTACTGGTCGAAGGTTAAAAGGGTTGCACGAAATGAACCGAAGTACCCTTCTACGTATTCGCTTAACTTCGATCAACATCGTGAATAGTGTAGTTGCAGCCTTTGTAGTAACTACAAAATTCTTATCATATGTATGTATGTATATAAACGTTTGAATGGATATTATCCGTTTATGTACCCTTCGAACTTTCTGTTAGGCGGTTTAGGGTACAATTCTCTCGAGGTCAGAAGAAAAAATGACCAAATTATTAATATGTGTAAGATCCTTCACGGAAAAACAGGTGCACCTGAACTGCACGACGAACTGTCCCATCTTTTTGCTCCAATAAACTATAGCCGTAACAGGAGGCACAGATTGTTCACCGTGCCTCGGAGTCGAACTGTCGCTCGAGCCGAGTCTCCTGTCCCTCGCACACTCACTGCGCTCAACGCTCTCTTGGACGCTAAGCCTGAATGTGATGTGTTCGCGGATGAATACAAGAAGATCTTGTCAGTATGTCTGGAGTATTGTGAGAAGAGCGTATGACTGTCGAGTAGTTGTATACTTTTATTATTGTACTTAAATAATGTTTTAATGTCTTAACTAATGTAATTGGCCTTGGCCGTTTTATGTTAAATAAATAAATCCGATGTGGTTGCGTTGTCGCTAGTGGTTGTGATGTGGTTACGACGAGGCTAGTGTTTGCAGTCAGACAGAATTGATTCCGACTGTGACAGTGTCGTCGCGTCAACGCCACGTTGTGTTTGCGATGTGGCCGGCCGCTCCTGGTGGCTGTGTTGTGGCTGCGACGTGGCCTTGATGTGGTCGCTTATTGCCCACACGGTTGAATTTGCTGCAAATCTCGTCCGTGTGAATTTACTATTAATTTTCATAAAAAACTTTTTAGCAAAAAATAAAACCGACTTCCAAAACAAAACACTACAAAGTGAAAAATAACTTTAATTTTGGTAGTCGGTGTCTTTGGTTTTGTATTTTCGTTTTTTGCCACCGACTTCCGAAATTAAAGTTATTTTTCACTTTGTAGTGTTTTGTTTTGGTAGTCGGTTTTATTTTTTGCTAAAAAGTTTTTATTTTACACTTTTTAGTTGTGGAACCTACCCCAAACGAATTAGAATACATAATTGAGCACAATAATTGTAGATATAGCCATGTAAATCACAGTGATAGGAAGTTATCAAAACATCATCACATCATCCACATAAAATAAGTGGGAAATATACGCATTATTGGAGCTAACTCAAAAACTCCCCAAGCAAAGTTAATAAAATTTATATGGGACTACCTCGGAAGTATACCCTTTCAAACAAATAAAGAATTTTCCAAATCGGTCCATCCGTCTTTGAGTAATCGCGTAAAAAACATTCCAAAAATAAATAAAAAAAAACATACAGACGAATTGAGAACCTCCTCCTTTTTGAAGTCGGTTAAAAACTAGCGCCCGATCACATGTTGTCGTTGTGGTGTAGTTTTGGTTGTGGTGTGGTTGTCTCTTCTTGCTGATCGTGCTCTAAAATAACAGTGAAAAGACTGTATTTTAGCTATAGGTACTGGGTTTCTATTTTATTTTTATATGCAGAAGGTTTCGTGGTACAAGCTTACCTATACTTAAAAACTCTAAAAAATCCTTTGAACTTTGCTAAAAAAAAAAAAGGTTTTAGGTAGGTAGGCTTTGGGTAGATAATGCACCTATTGGTAGACTAAACAGAAACAAGACGTACCATGTTTGCTAAGCTTTGCTAATAGTTTTCCTGTATCTCGAATCGTTTTTAACCGACTTCAAAAAAACGAGGAGGTTCTCAGTTCATCGGAACCTTTTTTTATGTTTTTATTAACGCAGTCAAGAGTATTGAACTCATCAATGTAAGGTAATAGAGGAGTACAATCGTACTTTGCATGGACGAAGATTATGTAAAACGTAAAATAAAACAAAACCTTTGCTTAACAATAATGTATTATCTTACAGGCTGGCATTATACAATTAATCAATTCTGTAACAAATCTCATTTACCAAAACCACTGACATTTGAGCTCGCACTTCACTGGGCAGCGCCCCCAGCACTGAAACTGATTGACTCCCTCTTAAAAAAACTTAAGTCCGCCATAGCCATAGCCTAGGCCTCCGTAGCCAGGTCCTCCGAAGCCGAGTCCTCCACCGTAGCCTCCGATGTAGCCTCCACCGTAGCCGCCACCGTAACCGCCACCGTAGCCGCCACCGTAACCGCCACCGTATCCGCCGAATCCTCCGCCGAAACCTCTGTGATGGTGTTGTTGTCCAAAGTAGCCAGCCCCGCCATAGAGGTAGCCGCCGATGGGATAGGCTGAGATGCCGCCAATACCTCCCCCGATGCCGCCAATACCTCCCCCGATGCCGCCAATACCTCCCCCGATGCCAAAGACGCCGAGTTGTGGAGATCTCGCTACGCGAGACGCTGTAACATTGTTAAGAGGCCTATCACAAAATTGCATTTTGACAGCCCACTTAAACCTAAAAACCTATCTATAAATAACCGGTCAAGAGCGAGTCGGACTCGCGCACCGAGGGTTCCGTACAATCATATATTATAAAAAAAATGTGCTATTTAGAGACACCGTTGTATTTTTCCTGTAATCTTTACATAAACTTCTATCACACAGAATAATTTCAGATTTTTCTCTATGCAAACTTCGGAGTTGGGCAAACGTCATCTATTCCAAAATTCAAGTTGATAGCATTAGTAGTTCTGGAGATATCCAGCTGTGACAGACAGACAGACAGACTGAGTCGCACCATGTGGGTTCCCTTGTACCATTTTGGTACGGAACCCTAACAGTCTAATTGTTGTATGTGTTTAGATAATAGTTGTCTAAATTAGATGGTTTTAGGGAAAATTACATTTAATAGCTAAATAGGGTAAATTAATAGGGCTTATCACAAGTCAAAATTTTAAAACCTCCATAATAACAAACAGCTTGATTAAGTGCAAAATATCTAAAGTCGTACTATTACAAGACCTTATTTTAAGTCCTGCTGTAGATCACCCAATTATTTTAGTTTAGAGATTGTTAAAATATTCTATAAATATTCAATAAAGTCTATTATTACCCATAAAAATAGTATCCACAAATATATTCTAGATATAATTATTTAGTAGATATTTTTAAGTGTTCATCTATTGATAAACACTAAAAGTGCATCTTCAGACGTTATTATATTAAAAAAAAAACGGCCAAGTGCGTGTCGGACTACGCACAATGAAGGGTAGTTGTAGTTGGTTGGATGAATTTATCCAAAAGAACAAACTTAACATTGTACTTAAAAAAACATGTTCTCCTATAGGTACATTGCAGAGTAAGCTTTGCGCAAAAGGACCTAGTAATAGGTATCTACAGCTGAAGAACCTTCAACATCGAAAACTGTATATTACATTCTGCACTTACCACCTAGGATCCTAAATGAATCGAAAATTGATAGCGATATTAGCCACTTACCACAGACCATGAAGTGCCATGAATGATGCGCTACGTATTTATTAATGAGTTTCAACCCACCACGATAGTGAAAGATGCAAGAACATTGCTACAGAGTGCAAAATTTGTAAAAATACAAAAGATAAAGAAGGTAGTGGTGAAAACTTACTCGCACCATGGTTGGAGGGCTAATATTGAAAAACATTTTCGAAATTCAGGAGAAACACCTCTATATCATCATCATCTGCCTAGCCTTTTAACAACTATGTTCGGGTCAGCTTCCAGTCTAACCAGATGCAGCTGAATACCAGTATTTTACATGGAGCTACTGCATAATTCACTTCTCTAAATATTGATGAAAACTGAATATACCAACGTATGAAAAAGTCGAGTTTTATTGACGCTTTGAATAAAACTCTCCTCATTTTGTAAAAACTGCATTTTCTAAAACAGGTTTAGTTAGACTACGAAAGCAATAAATTATTTACTAGTATTTATAGACAACCATAAGTAAAGCTTTGCCCACTTTTTAACCGACGAAAAAAAGGAGGAGGTTCACAATTTTTTTTTTATTTTTTTTTTTATTTGACCACGCATAACTTTTTATTTTTTATTAGTTCGATTTGAAAGATTTTTGTTTATTCGGGAGGGTATACCTCGAAGTTGGTCCCATATAACTTTGCTTGGGTAGTTTTTGAGTTAGCTTCATTATTACGTATTTTTCCCACTTAGTATATGTGGATGATGTTCTAATCTATTTTGCAGGTAATGGTATTCGAATTTGTGTGGGGTTAGGTTAGGTTAGTTTTCACCTAAAAAGTGAAAATAAAAACTTTTCAAAAAAAAAAAACCGTCTTGCAAAAAGGTAAATGAAAAGCGAAAAATAAAAAAAACGTTTTTACAAAAATTTAAACTACCGAAAAAAACTGAAAAGTGAAAAATACAAAAAAACCTTTTAGTCTAACTAAACTTTTAAATTAATTTGAGTTACAAATTTTGAGTCGGCGCCAAACAAACAAGGAAGCAAATTAATTACGTAAAGCATATTATAAAATGGTATAATAGTTTGACAGATCTTCGTTGAATGTTTGTTTGGCGCCGCCTCAAAATTTGTAACTTAAATTAATTTAGGAGTTTAGTTACCTACACTAAATTTTTTTTTCACTTTTCAATTTTTTTTCGTCGGTTTAATTTTTTGTAAAAAAAGGTTTTTTTTATAATATACCTAGTGTATTATACTAGCATTCTTGAAGATATCTTGATACTTTACTCTTAAAGTAAACAATCGAATTAAATTCTATCATATAATACTGTATTACTGATTAAGTATATAGAAGCATGGCGACGCATCACATTATGTAGTTATTTGGCAGTTGTAATTACGCTTAATTTGAGTCTTTTAATTTTTTTTTGTTTAAGTTTTAAAATTTAAATTTAAATTTTACATAATAATATTAATGAAAGAAGGAAAAATTTACAGTTAATTCTGAGCGTTTTTACTAGTTTTATGATTTTTAATGAGTTTTTTTTATAGATATTCCATACAAAATTCTGAGGCTGCTATAGACTAAATTATAATTTTTTTTATCATATATACTGTAGTATTGTTTTAGTCCCTTAGGAGATTAGGTATATAGAAGCATGGCGACGCATCACATTATGTAGCAATTTGGCAGTTGTAATTACGCTTAATTTGAGTCTTTTAATATTTTTTTTTTGTTTAAGTTTGAAAATTTAAATTTTACATAATAATATTAATGAAGGAAGGAAAAATTTACAGTTAATTCTGAGCGTTTTTACTAGTTTTATGATTTTTAATGCGTTTTTTTTTATAGATATTCCATACAAAATTCTGAGGCTGCTATAGACTAAACCACTGTTTAAGGAATATTTTTCACTTAATTTTCATATGTAAGTAGTTCAATCCACGAGCTCAAAGAGGCTGTCGCGCATTTTATGAAACACTTGCTTCGGAATTTTGGCTTTATAATAGATAAGAAAAAAATGTACGAATAACTATTCCCCACCACCCAATAAGTCAAAGTTGTCGAAGTCTTTCAGTTTCTCAGAATAAGAACGCCAACGTTGGCCATTTAAAGCAAAACTCACGGTCGAAATGTAGAGAGAATAGAGGCCTTAAGTGTAAATGGCATTTACTTTACCTAATTAACATTGGAACTAGTCAAGTGTCATGATTTTCTACATACTTTTAAACTAACCATTCTGAAAAAGAAATAGGTACGTATCATGGGGCATTCTCCACGATACCTATTTTTTTTAGAATGGTTAGTCCCCATGGTCATTGGTCAGTAAGGAAATAGAGTCATATCTAAGGAGCATTATTTATAACAAAGTAATCTAACACAGCTTTCAGAATTTTAACTGGATATTTTTTTGGGCATAGGGTTTCTTTTTTTAATTACAATTATAATTACCTGCATCACAACTTTTTATATTCACTAAAACTAGAACTACAAATACACAAACTATAAGACGAGCCATATTGGATCTAAATAAGTCTACTGGTGCAGAAACAAGTATACGACAGTTTATATCGAACCACCAAACCACAGACATAAACGTAAGTGATAATTTTAACACTCCATGCATAACTGCGTTAATTCTTTTCTAAATAGGAATGGGATTTGGCCAGCATACTGAAATCTCTTCTTTACGTCATTGTTGATGTCTTAAAGATTTTGCATATTATGCTGCAACTAATTGTAACCTAAAAGCTGCGTCTCCACTTGTAACAAAGACACCAACAACTCTCCCAATCAAATGACCAACATTGGTCCTAATATACGATTTTCCGGGAAGATTATCGTCAAAATAGCTTTTTTATTTGAGATGGGTTTACTCTTGACTCTAGTCTAGGCCAAAGGTGACAGAGAGAAAGTCGACGATGGAGTGAGCTTACTCACAAGAAGCCTGTTCACTCTTACTTTGAAGAGATTATGGTTGTATGCGCTGGCAAACACAGACGCAGGTAGTGAGTTCCACTCTTGTGCTATGAGCATTATAAAAGACATTTGGAAACGCTTAGTGCGAATTGGTGGAATATCAACCAGGTAGGGATGGTAACTGGCAGTGCGTCTAGATGTCCAATGGTACAAGGGGGCCGGTGGAATCAGGTCGTGGAGTTCTTGGGCACACTCACAGAAGTTGGCTGCAATACTCGCTCCGCCCTCTTTGACCTATTTACTGGTTAGTCCTTTCATTTCAGATGAACGCTAGCTACAATGATATACCTAGTCCCAGTGCCACTGGCGTCGTCTACCATTAGCATGCTTTCTTCAGCAGTGTTATTCTGTACAAATCTCACCGTGAAAACTTAGGTGAGGTGAACGTGGAGTGAGCTGTTAATAGTATCAATCCCAGCATCAGATGGAATAACAGCTCACTTCAAGCTCACTTCACCTAAGTTTTCACGGTGAGGCTTTTACAGAATATACCAGCTGGATACCTAGCACTGAAATCACGATCGAGTAGACCCATCACTTACGTACTTCGAAAATAAGTTACATACAGTTTGCAATTACTATTCAGGAAATTAATAACTCTACGTATTTATGTAACATCATTATACATTCTATTTATCTCTTAGGTTAAGAATATTATACCTCCATGATTTATCTGCTACCTAAAGTCAGTCATCAGTCACTCATAAGGTATAATCAACAAAATGTCAAGTTATGTTGGTTGATCAAACATGCACCTCTGCGGTTAGATGTCGTCAGTATATGTATTTACGTTTGATATACGTGATATACGTGAAGTTGTAGTTACAAGTTCACGGCGGGTAAAATCCTTGTGGGATTGCCCAAGTTTATGTAAGTACACAATTATTAACATATAGTTATATGCGTAAATATTATTGCTAGTGATGAGAGGTACGATGTTAACTTATATGTCAATATTACGTAATATCCTGCATTATGTTCACTGTGAGTGCTACACAGACTCTGATAATCAACCACCGCCATGCTTGACTAGCACTTTGATAGATTTCGGCTCACCTAAAAGTTTCTTTTAGTTTTTAATGTGAAGAAAGGAGAAAAAATTGAAAAATACTAGCAAACTTATTGTGTACGCCCCTGGTGGTTTCACCGCTAACATTATATATAGAGAAACATTTCCTAAATAACACAAGTTTTTTGGCAGCTTCTTACTACGAAATATCACCAGGCCTGGGCGAAAGATTCTCCCTTTTTAAATAGACACCCTCTCAGCAACCTTATGGATCTTCTCTAAGCGGCACATTACTATTTTCCGACAGCCACGCGAACGAAGTCGCGGGCACAGCTAGTTAAAAAATAAAACCAAGAAAATTTAACAAAAATATTTAATTTAATACACTAATCAACATTAATACACATTATACTTGAATCACTAGAAAGAAACACTACTTGCCACTAGCACTGGACTCAGCATTGGACTTAGCATTCGACCCGCCGTTCGAGCCAGCACTGGAGCCAGCACTGGACTGGGCATTACCTCCACTACTTATACTAATAGTCTTCGAGATACTGATGGAGCCGCCGGGAGGGATGTCGTAATTGTCACGGTCTTGATGGCCATGACCGTGGTGGCTAGGGCCCCGGTCGAACCGTCCAGGGCCCCGATCGAATTGTTCAGGACCGCGGTCGAATCGTCCAGGGGGACCACAGTCAGGCCCATAGCCTCTTGGGTATTGAGGTGACCGCACTATGCGGGATGCTGAAAATAAAAGGAAAATCAATCATATAGTATCTGATGAGTGGAACTAAGGGATTGGCTACTGAAGTACACACCCACACGCGATGAGTTTTGAGATCTAAATAAATTGAATAGTAAACAAGTTAAAAGTTACATTTAAAAACCCCCAACACAAATTTACCCTCATTTATTTTTGCTACTCCATCATCAGACTAGACAGAATATCTATAACCTATTTATTGAGACTATTCCAATGAGCCCAAACACGATACGTTTATGTTGCTGAGGAAGTTGGGTATCCTGCAAATTACAAGTAATGCTGCAGCATCAGTTCAAGGTTACTAAGTTATTCTAATATCATTGAAGTAACGGAATATAGATGCTCACATCCATTCACTAAAAAAGAGCTGATACTCTTCAAACGGCTGAATAGATTTTCTTGAATCATAGCTAAAAACACTCTCGACCAAGTTACCTTTCAAACAAAACAAAAACATCTAAATCGGTTCTGTCGTTTGGGATCTACGATGCCACAGACAGATACACAGATACACGTTATACTTATGTTTCCATAGGGCGTTAATAAATAGACATTTTTATTATTTTGTAAAGCTTTCACTGTTATACCTAATAATATCGGACTACCTATTCTTGCGCAGCTAGTACTGGCACAAATTGTGCAAAAGAGGATGCCAATTACCTACAATTTGACGTGTAAGCAATAAGTAGTTACTGCTAATAGAATGTTTAATTAATTAAATCAAATTAAATACTAAATTAAGAACGTGGTTTTGACTAAAACTAGTGTAAAATATTACCTGCATCAGTCCTTTCCAAGTAAGCAAAAACTACAACAAGTAAAATACAAATTATGCTCAGACGCGCCATATTGGGCCTGCGTTTATTACACCACTGAATAAAAACACATAAAACACCACTTTATATTTCGATACTACTTAAATCGCTTAATTTGAACATACGAATAAGTGAGAAAAACAAACCATTGATTTTACTCATTAGTAGGTTTTCTTGTGGTTTTAGAAAAGTTTTAGCATTTTCAACCATATTTTAATAGCATTAAATACTACATTGGTATTTTAAGGCAGTTATTTCAATAACTGGTCTACCTTAATAAGAAGTTTGAACTCTGTTCAATCTGACATAGAGCTTGAATTGTAGGTAATTTATATGCTAGCCAAACGTTAACCAACGTCTCTGTGAAATCAATGTTTGTAAATTTCCGAGGAGAAGGTCAGTAGCCTGGCCGCCTACCACTTTTCAGCCGCAGAGGATAGGGAAAGCGGCCAACGAAATACCGACACTCCTCCTCCCCTGCGGCCCCACCGCGTTCGCCATCAGAAGGTGGCGACTGGCGATCCCGTCAAGGCCGCGGAAGGTAGGGAGAGCGGCGCACCGCAATACCGGCACTCCTCTCCCGCCGCGGCCGCCAACCCTCAGCCGCGATGCCTCCCATACGACATCGCGAGTATCGCGACCCGCCTCAGTTGCGGTGTTACCCATGCGGCACCGCAACCTACGCCTACGCGTTGGTCGCTACGTCGTCGTCGGTTTACCGTCAAAAGCCCTAACGAGCGGCCCCTCTTCGCTTCACCGTGGGTGACCATACAGAGCTCCTCCGCCTCGTCAAAGCGGGAACCCACCGGGGGAGAAGATTTCTTACCCTATCATTAAATGATACAAAGTTCTTTTATCATTTTAGTCAAGGGTCATAGCAAAAATTACTCATTTTCTTTATACACACATTATATTCTAATACAGAATAATTTATATGTTCGCCATCTTGGGAGTGATGTCTAATCACCGCTTCTTGGACATATTCCATATTTTGCTGTTTGTCAGTGCAGTTGTTTCATAAGTATATTTTACTTTACTCCAAAACATAATTTGGAGTGGTTACTTACCTCTCTATCAAGGTTTCCTTTTTTAACCAACTTCAAAAAACGGAGGAGGATTTTTTATGTATGTTCCCCGATTACTCGAAGACAGCTGGACCGATTTGGAAAATTCTTTTTTTTTTTTTTGTTTGAAAGGGTATGCTTTCTAGTTGGCTAGGATCTGATGATCGGATCCTGGAAAAATCGATGAAACTCTTCAAATACTATAGGCATATCGATAGCGGTTTGGATATTTTTTACTCGTGTATTTGCTCTCCGAAAGCACCATTTAGTGAAGTGGAACTGATGATAGAGATGGTCACACAGATGAGTTGTTCCTACTCAATAATAAGTATTTCACGGGTTGCGATTCGATTAGGTATTTTAATAATAGTTACTAAGCAGTTTATGCTCTTTACAATTCATATGGTGAAGTGGAGCTGATGGTGCCTTTACCCTAAACTCCAGTTCTCCTGGTACTTACCCGGAGAACTCCTCAACAATTAACGTCTCTGCATCGAGAAAAGCAACATGTTATAAAAGCTGATAAACAGTTGACATTAGACTATTGTAACTTAGATAAATTACAAACCTACCCACTAAAAAATGAAAAATAAAAACTTTTTTCAAAAAATACAGTACTAAGTGAAAAATAACTTTAATTTCGTAAGTCGCTTGAAAATACTAAAATACAGATCCAAAGACACCGACTTCCGAAATTAAAGTAATTTTTTTTTTTTTCAAATATCTTTGCATTTCTATTTCGAAGTTCATTCATCAATTCTTTCACACTCAAACCACAGTATCTATTAGTTCCCGCAAATGAAATCAACCCCTCGAGAAACTGAGCTGTCATGACCGCCAAAAACACTAGCGCCACCACGCAGGAGCATTAGCGGACATCCATGCCATTGCTGTGCATTAGCCTCGCAAAAACTCGAAGACGGCTCGACCGATTTTTTTTTTTTTTTTTGTTTTGTTGCGTTCGCATCATTACTAGGGTGGTTTAGGAAAAAATAAAGAGTGGAACTCACTACCTGCGTCTGTGTTTCCGAACGTATACAACCCTAATCTCTTCAAAGTGAGAGTGAACAGGCTTCTTCTGGGTAAGCTCACTCCATCGTCGACTTTGTCTCTGTCACCTCTGACCTAGACTAGAGTCAAGAGCAAACCCTTCACAAATAAAAAAAAAAAAAATAAAATAAAAACCGAATGGTACAGCCGAAAAATCGATATTGTTATTTTGACAGGACAACGTCTGACTGGTCAGCTAGTTGGTTATAAAACCTATGTGGAAAACTTTGCCTGTCAGCTAACAAAACCGTCGGGGTCAGTACGACAACGTTTAAAGTTCCATAGTTGATTGTCGGAAAAACCTAACTTTGTCGAATTAAATGTGCTGATCGTGCTGGTCCAATATAGGAGTGACGAAATTAGTGCGTCAATCTATAATAATTTAGGTGGGAATATAAATCAATTTCTATTGGTCGATAGTCACATTTTATTTGAAATATTTCGGTTTTTCCGAAGATAAAGGATAGAACCTTTGAACGTTGTCGTACTGTAGGTACCTAGCGTGAAAATAGTGGGAAGTTGTGCGAAGCCAAAAGGAAGAAAAAAATAACGGGAAACAATAATAATGTTCCATTATTTGTTTTTTATATTTTGAAATGTATTGTGATGTGTATGAATAACGCAGATCTAAAACTAGGCTGTAGGGATAAACGAAACGGAAACTAGTGATGTTTCATTTTTCTCTACAGCCGAACGCAGAACCGTTTCGTAGTTGTGAAACCATGAGGATGTTTTTGAGTACGGTAAGAATTAAACAGTTACAATACGAATATATTCACTGTGGACGCACAATAAATGACACAACCAATTAATTATCCTATTTGAACAACTTATGGTCATACTACGTCATAGAGTATAGTAATATAGATTGGGAATAGAGAATCTACTCCGGATTTTTTCTGCAACCATGTAAATGTCATTTCAAGCGCCATCTGGTATCGTCCTCCTAAATTAATCGGCATGTATAGGTACATACATACCTATACCTCAATATACTGTAGACTGTAGAGTAGTGTGTGTGTGTGTGGTCAAATTTAGGGGTGTGGTTCTACAGAACAACTTGATCGTCGACGTGATCAAATTGAACAACTTTCTCCATGGGATCGTAATCTCGAAAAAATTATCAAACTGTTCCTTAAAAAACAATAACTACTCGACCCACAGAACAGATAAAAGAGGTGTTATCTGTTCTGTGACTCGACCCATACCTAAATATTTTGCGCAGACGATAGCAGATGGCGCTTTTCTACATCTTTTTACAGATCTCTTCAAAAAAATCTTGTCTATTATGGAGTGGCCAGCCCCTGAACTACGTAGTCTGTGGGTCATAACAGTGGTCATAACAACGCCGTCCTGTCCAGTCTGTGGTAAGGGTATTAATGTTCTGTGGTCTGTGGTCCTGTCACAGTTATAATGAACGTGAATAATTGATTATTAACTAAGCGAACAATTAGTATATTCTATTTAACGTTATGCCTATTAAACCAGATTTGAAAAAGAAACAGAAAAAAAGTAAACCATCTTTGCAAATCCGATTTCAAGCCCATGCGAAAATTCTCATTTGGAAATCTTATTTACAAAGACAGTAGGTATCGTTGGGTTTAAATCACCGTCCCCTCTTTTCTAATGTATGGTAGCCCGCGAAATTCAAGTTTTCTTATGCTTTTTGCATTTTGCAGACCGTAACAAATCTGTATTTATAGAATTACAATTAAAATCGTCAATACAACTCTCTAAATTCATATTACCCAATTGAATGACTATTTCATGAAATCTTGACATTTGAGGATTACACTAATTGGATTACAGGAATTGTGTGTAATACCTACTGCTTCTAATAATTATAATTCTGTAAATACATATTTGATACGGTCGCGAATCATACTTTAATCAACATGTGTTCCCAAACGCATACAACCCGAATCTCTTAAAAGTTAGAGTAAACAGGCATCTTCTGGGTAAGCTCACTCCATCGTAGACTTTGTCTGTCACCTTTGTCTGACCTAGACATAGTCAAGAGCAAACCCATCTCAAATAAAAAAATGAAAAAAAAAAAACGTAGGTACACACAGACACTGAGCTGCATATTGCAAAAATCATAAGAAAGTGTGAATTTTGCGGGCTACCTTAGCGCTTCCCCTCTAAATATCCTTAACGGGGTTAGATATTTACGTGCGGGCTGTTTTAATTTGTCTTTCAGTCTGTTTGTCTCGGAACTGTATTAAAAATGAAACCAACGATCTCGTATTTAGGCTAGACGCGCTCTAACGAGCACAGCCACGAGCACACTACGGCTGGCAGCATTTTTTTTAAATATATATGGCATCTCGTAGTTGGCCTTGAGAGGCTGCGAACTCAAAGCCACCAGCCAGGGCATAAAACTTATAAACTAAGCACGGCTGGCAGCAGAAACGCTGACCGTATTTATATAAACGCAGATCGTGCGTGGTCCGTCCCATGCGTGTTACACCTGCGTTCTACACTAAATTCATTTTATTAGCTAGCCGGGTCTTGGTCGTGGCCAGGTCGCGATCGGATTACTTCTAATCTAAAAAATAGGTAAGCTTATCAATTAATAATATTTTTAATAGAGTAACTGTGGCGTTTCTTGCCGGCTCGTCTCCATAGGAAAAGACACAGCACCTAGCTCCTGACGTTCCGTATTAAGTGCCCATTGTATGTTTATGTGAAATAAAATAGTTTTAATTTTAATATTTCAGACGAAGATGGGGTATACTAGTAGTGGAAGCAGTGTTTGCCTTGGTACTATTCTTAGCCGCCATTTTCATAGCGAAGCCAGTGTTCCTGAGACCTCTGCAGGCCGAGCCGATACCTCCCCTGACGACCCATCACGTTCTGAATTCATTTCGGAAGGATGACGTAGTGGGCTACGCGCCGGATAACGTTCCTCATGTTTTTGATATTATGTCAAGAGCTGCAGAACTTTTGCGCATTTGTAAGTGAAGTTATACTCAATCGGCATGAGGTCGATCAAGTTATTCAGTTTTTAGGATTCCGTACCTCGAAAAGAAAAAACGGAATCATTATAGTATAGGATTACTTCGTTGTCCGTCTGTCAGTCTGTCGAGACCCTTTTGCTCAGGAATGCGTGGAGGTATCAAGTTCAATTTAATGTTAAATACGTATGTCTGTAGGTCCCTTCGAGCTCTAAAAAATCAAGCTTCTAAGTCACCGCAATAAAAAATACGGCATATATGCGATATATTTTCATACTTGCAAATAAATCAAGCAAGAAGCAAGGTCGCACAGCACAAGGGAAAAATTCCGAAAATCATTCATTTGTATTGTTGAGTTTTCGTAGTTTTATCAGATTAAAAATATATATGATAATATATCATTACAAACTTATATGTGCCGTCAGAGACCATGACGTATATCGACGTATGGAAGAACATTTTTTCAACTACAAAGTTAGTCTGTTCTATGGATAAATTCATCCCAACTACAGAACCCTCATTGTGCATGATCCGAAACGCACTTATCTTGTTTTTTTTTTTTTTTGTTTTAACCTGTATCCCCCTTCTGTTAAAAGGTGTCCCCACAGCTTTCCACTCTTCACTGTTTTTGCCCTCCCACCAATCTTCCATAAACGCCTCTAGGTCATCACGCCAGTGTTTCCTAGGCCTCCCTCGGCGATTTAGTTAACTTGCAGCTACTTTAATGTTCCAGCTAATGTATGGAGAGCACAGACTGAGGATGACCTCAATGAAATGTTGTACAACCGATCCAAAGGTGTACCCTACAAGAAACCCATCATATGGGTGATTTGGAAACCAAGAGTTCGTATTTAATTCAATTTAACTATCGTTGTACAGACGCCAGCAGGTCAAGCTACCCAAAACTGTCAAATTTTCCTAATCAACCTTACGAACCTAATGCTTTAGCGATAAAGTTGAAAATCTATTAAAGAATTTTGAGATTGATGTGCTGGCGTCTATACTATTTACTTAAGAGGGGCCAACTACTTTTCATACAAAAGCTCGTACGACATTATAGCGTTTTAATATATCTTTCTAAGAAATTTTTGAACTAATAGGTATTTCGTCCACTGTATCTAGGTTTCTATCAACGCGAAAAATAAAAATTTGGAGAAACAAATTCAGTATAAGCCTCCAAGAATCTGCTTTCTTGCACAATTTTTACCTGAACTTCGTCCGTTGATATTGTACTCATAAATTGTAAAAGTAAATAAAACATAACGATAGAAACCTCGCACGTATAATGGAGATTCTAAATGACAAACATTTATTTCACAAACTTGTAATGCTTGCTAAAAAACACGTATTTCCTGGAACAAGTTCCATAAAATTTCCGCTCACTATTTTTCGTTCATTGTTATCGCGTTCTCACTTGCTTGTTAGTCAGCGGGCGTTGCGCAGGATGAAACAACAAGCTTTTCGACCATGCTCGCGTTGACGATAGACGGGCCGGGTAGGGCCCTATTAAGTCATCAATCAACTCATCATAGTTTGTTTTTACCATAAAATGTTAATAAGATTCAAAATAGATCTTCAGTAACACGGTGCGTGTTTCTTAATCTTGCCTGTGGCATACAATTAAACTGAAACACAAAACAAATTACATTAGAGTCTTACTAATCCGACAATATTAAAAACTAGGGGGTGCCGGATTATTGGAATGTTCGGATTATTGGATTGTATAGAAAAAATCATAATAATGTAAATAAAGTAAAGCATTTTATAAAAAGAAAGAAGAAAAGGGGTGAGGGACGCGTGAGCGGAGGATTATTGGACGTACTGGATTACTGAAGTGCCGGATTAGTGAGACTCTACTGTACTTTCATCGTCTAAACTGTAAACACTAGACGTATTTAGACGGTGCTGTGCAACTATTGTTTAAACAGTGCCAGTCAATTGTTGCTTCAATCTTATGGTATGCCACAGGCAATATAAACTTGCACCGTGTAAATAGGGCTTTATTGAAGCTTCAACTTTATTGTTGCCATAACTTTATTGTTGCTTCAACTTATTCTTGCTACAACTTTATTGTTGCCATAACTTTATTCTTGCTACAACTTTATTGTTGCCATAACTTTATTGCTGTTTCAACTTTATTGTTGCGTCAACTTTATTCTTGCTACAACTTTATTGTTGCCATAACTTTATTGTTGTTTCAACTTTATTGTTGCTTCAACTTTATTGTTGCTACAACTTTATTGCTGCTTCAACAGGTAAATAAATTCACTGTTTCAATCAGTCCCAAAGACTCAATTGAGCTAAATATTTCGGCTACTATAACTGTAGCGCATGATTTAAGACCAATTTCATTCATAAACAAAATACTTAAGTAATAAAACATCTGGGTGCAGCGTAGTGGAGCCACGACTATACTTTGGATAATATTGTTAAAAAACATCGAGATATAAGTACGTTAGTACTTATATCTCGATGTTAAAAAAGATTTTGCTGCCAAAACCCGGGATCAAACCGGGGACGCGCACCCAACTGAGATATTTCGGTTGTGCACAAGAAGGCGAAATAGTTGTGCGAAAATTAAAAATACTACGAAAATTAAAACTAAGTCTTTATTTAGTTTATTTACAGCTTACTCAGGGGTAGCTGGTAAGGTGGAGATTTTTCTACTGAGATTAAATCTAGTTTAAAAAATAAAAAACATGATTGACGTGTAAACGTGTTTGCACAAACCTACTTACATAAAAATAAAATCATTTATTTATCATTTATGAAAAGCAAAAGTTTCACTCGATATCATCTTTTAGGAGGGCAACATTTGGGCGTTGACCATGCGCAGCACAGAGCGAGCTCGCTACATTCAAAGATCAGGAACACACATAGAACACGCAAAGATCAGGAAGATTTCCAACCCTCACCTTAAGGCTGGCTTCCTGGCCGTCCAGCTGGCCATCAGTCAGGCCATCATTGAACACGTCAGTCACACCCCGCCGGATTATGAGGTGAGCGTAATACAAACTAATATTTATTTATTAGTGCAGAGAGAAGGCTCTTAATCTGCATATAGTAACCGCCTTAGCTACGTATACTTGCCATAGGTTCAATGCTTACTTATAATAGGTATAGGTTATCCGACAAGACGCCCCTGCAAAAAATTTAAGAGGTGAACAGGTGCAAGCCTGGTCAAGCAAGCGATACATTTTATTGTTACCTAAACGATCGTACTAAATTATTTTATTTTTTCGGACAACATTTTAATACTAACTTCTGCCTGCCACTTCGTTCACGTGGAAGTCTAAAGACACCACAATATACTAAAATAACAGCCACATTTTTATAAAAATTCCAAAAGTTTTTATTTTTTACTTTTTAGTGGGTCAGTTTGTAATTTATCTAAGATATAATATCCTAATGTCAACTGCTCATCGTCTATTACAAAATATTTCTTTTCCCGATGCAGGGACGTTAAATGTTGAGGAGTTCTCCTCACCATAAGCATTGTGACGAACATAAATTACTTAGCAACCATTATTAAACTAGGTCGAAATAAATCGAATCGCAACCCTTGAAATACTTATTATTAAGTAGTTCCGGTGGCCATCTCTGATCTTCATCATCAGTTCCACTCCACCAAATGTGCTTTCCAAGAACAAATGCACGAGTTACTATAAAAAATACCCAAATCGCTATATAATATTCGAAGATTTCCGTCGATTTCTCCAGGATCCCATCATCAGATCCTGGCCTGATGACTATGGGACCAACTAGAATAAAACCCTTTCAAACAAAATAGATTTTTTTCAAATCGGTCTAGCCGTCTTCGAGTAATCGGGGATAATAAATAGAAAAATAAAGATTGCGACGAACTGAGAACCTCCTCCTTTTTTTAAGTCAGTTAAAGAGATTTAATTAAAAAGTAAATAATGAAAAGGGAGGGAGGGAAATTTTAGGCTCAGTACTTTCGGAGATAAGGGGGCGAATAATAATAATAATAATAATAATAATAAAAATATTTAAAAATGTAATAAAATAAGTTTAAAAAATAAATAAAGGAGATAATAATAATAATAACGTTTATTTTCTCCACCACATAATGAAAAATTTGTAGGTACAATACATAATTTGTGTATACAAACATACATTGATGTTGTGGAGACTGGAGCCTGTACTAGGAATACCTGTGTTACAGGTCTCCAGGCCTCCAAACTACACGGACAAGTCACAGTAATATAAATAGATGATTATGTTGGGATGGCAATTAAAACAATTTAAGACAAGGAAAAAACAAATAATTAACTAGACAGCAAAGTAGGGTGTGTTGGTGTGGGTGAGTGAGTGTGTAGTGAGTGTGTGATATTCAAAACTGGTCTCCTAAAATGGCATATAAAGGACATGTCAAGCTGCTTTTTATGAGATGACTTCTAAGAGTCTCTCTGTATCTTCATAATCATGAGATTGAAGCCAATTTTGGACTTTAGTTTTACAATTGTATATGGATAAGGAGTAGATGGAAATGGCTTTATTGACTTTATTGTATAGGTAATCTCCTAGGAAACAAAAGAATCTACGGCTGAAACTGGTTTTGAAGGACCGTGACTTACAGACTGTGTGTTTGCGTCTCTTATTAAGGATTTCAAAAGGATTGTATGGAAGTTGAGTATGCCTACGAATGATAGTGCTTAAGATGAATAATTGGCGAACAGTCAGTACTTTGCACTGCTGATAAAGTCCTTTCGTTGGAAAAAGATAGGGAAGTTTATGACCAACTTTAAGAACAGCTCGCTGCGCTCTTTCTAATCTCAGCAAAGATGTTTTAGGGGCTCCCCCCCATGCCGTTATGCAATATGATAAGATTGATTGAACTAGTGCATAGTATACGGTGTCAATAGTCTTAGTTTCCGCCACATGGCGTAAGTTCTTGAAAACAAATATCAATTTTCGCGTTCTCGCTGTAAGTGCGTCTATATGTGGCTGAAAACTAAGACGATTGTCAATCTGAATTCCCAAATATTTGATAACGGTGGTTTCTCTTAGATTAGGACATGTGCAAGACTTATCTTGCAGGAAAGAGCATGTGTGTGATGTTATTGAAAAATTTGTATAAGAAGGAATCGCGTGATTTTTTATGGAAAAAGGAATATACATAGATTTAGACACGTTAAGAGTGAGTTTGTTATTGTTTAACCACTCTGCAACCATGTCAAAACCGAGCTGAGCATTTGAGTAGACTTCTTCCCATGAGTCCGCGTGAAAAAGCAGAGCTGCGTCGTCCGCAAAGGTGATGATCCTACCACCACGCAGTTCGAGGTTACAAAGTTCGTTAATATACGTCAAAAATAATGTGGGGCCTAGGATACTTCCCTGTGGTACCCCATATGTGATGTCAAGGTCATCACTGCACATATCACCAACCCTTACTCTCTGCTTGCGATTAGTGAGGTAATCAGAAAATAATTTAAGTTGCGTGCCTCTCACTCCTAACCCCTCCAGCTTCTCGAGGAGAAGCGGGGTAGAGACTGTGTCAAAAGCCTTTGCTAAGTCCAGAAAGATTGCCAGCACCTTTTGTTTACCATCAAGATTTGTGGAAACAAAGTTCACCAATTCCTGGACAGCATCACTAGTTGACTTTCCGGATCGGAAACCAAACTGAGAAGGTGATAATAGTTTGTTTGACTCGAGGTATTTAGTTAAACGTTTGTTTATTAACCTTTCCAGAATCTTGGATACCGTTGGCAAAATGGAAATAGGTCTAAAGTTATTGACACAGCCCCTGTCCCCGCCCTTATGTATAGGATGGATTTCGGCAAGTTTAAGAGAGTATGGGAAAGTGCCAGTTGAAAAGGCCAGATTACAAATATAAGTCAAAGGTGGTAGTACAATATCTCTATAACGCTTAAGGAAGATAGGAGGGATGTTGTCGCGACCAACCGCACAGTCGTTTTTAAGGCCTTGGATGATTTGTTCCACCTCAGCTGTATCGGTGGGAAGTAAAACAAATGATTGTATGAATGAGTTTTTAGTGTGTACTTCAGGGAATCGATTATTGCTAGATATTTTCTCTGCAAGATTTTTGCCCATGTTAGCAAAAAATGAATTTATATTGTTCAAGTCCTCGTGAGGATTGCTTTTAGATAGTAGTTCCGTAGGGACGTCTTTGCATTTTTTTGTATTTGTCACTGTCATTACGGCTTCCCAGAGCTTTTTATTGCTAACAGAGGCAGCCTTGCTAATTACAGATCTCTCATACTCTGCTCTTATTTTTTTTAAAAGATCATTGCAGAAATTCCGATATCTCTTGTATGTTATTTCTAGCGTTTCGCTATGTTGGTCATTTTTTTTAAGATCTTTAAGTTTTTGATGCATATTGTCGCGGTTTCTCATACATTTTAACAAACCCCTAGTAATCCAGGGTTTTTTAATAATTTTCTTACTAGATGTTTTTATTGTAGAAGTATTATGTTTAATTGCTTGATTCAGGGTGGAAATAAAATAATTTGTAGCTGTGTTGACATCACCGTCGCTAAATATTGAAGAAAGGTCAATTAAGCTCATATCATTATCCAAGGTGCTATAGTTTAATTTTTTAATTACCTTCGAATAAGGCTTACGGTTTCGAGAATTTAGTTCAATTGCGAAAAATATACAGTCATGGTCAGTTATAGAACTCTCCGCTACGTAACAATAAGCAGGTAGCCTTGTCTTAAGCATGACATGGTCTAGACATGTTAGACTATGTGTGGGGTGTGTATGTGCTGGTAACATACCATGGGAAGCTAATAAGTTCAAGTACAAAGACGAGTTTGAATCGGTATTATGAGGTGTAATGTCGACATTAATATCTCCTATGAGTATAATGTTTGAGTAAGCAGAATATTTACTTAAAAGTGTATTTAGAGACTCAATAAATCTAGTTATATTTTTAAGACCAGCCGGCCTGTATATTGCAAGAACAATGGTACTTTCGTTAATTTCTAACATGAGACAGTTGGCGTCAGTAAGTATAGGCTCCTCAGATTTTAATCGTATTGTTGGTTTGTAGTACACCACCACTCCTTCATTCTGTGTCAATTTTCGTCTATTTTCTTAAATAACTTTAAAATGGTTTATTTTAAAATTATAAAAAAATATATTTGAGACTCTAACAGTAAGCCCTTTCATTTGATATGTCACACGGTACAGTTTGCAAAACTTTTTTTTTCTTATTTGCCCCCCAAAGTTGACCCCATATTCAAAATTCATTTATTTACGTTACACGTCCGTGTTTTGGTCACAGAAATACATACGAGTATCTGTACCAAATTTCAACTTAATCGGTCCAGTAGATTCGGAGCAAATTGGCTGTGACAGACGGACAGACAGACACACGAGTGATGCTATAAGGGTTCCGTTTTTTCCTTTTGAGGTATGGAACCCTAAAAACAAGTGAGGTACTTTTTTATCACGAAAGTTATTAGTTACTTGTTCATTTTTATCACGAAAGTTATTAGCTACTTGTTGGGCACACAATAGGGATGATGACTAAAAAATGTTTTTTTGTACCAATCCAACACTGGAAATTTTAGAACGTTAGCGCTATATACTGCACGGGCGCTTTTTTGTAGCCATTCAAACTTGGTCGGTTTATCCATGTATAGCGGTTGTTCTGGTATTTTTATTATATCTCTTTAATTAATTAGTGTAATGAGTTGAAATTTTATATGTGAATAGTTGCATTAATACACTAAATATCGAAACAGGTTTTATTTTGATTTTCCTTTAAAAAGTCCTATAATCGGATGTCATATAATATAGTGGTCCAATCGTAGTAAATTATGTCATTGCTCATTAATTACTTAGAGCACATTAATTCAACTTGGCAAGACATTGTAGACCCTTACAAGATACATATACTTAAACGTTATAAGTTAGGCTCTAGAGTTCCTATTTTAAGTACTAGGACCTAATAACCTTATTTTACTTTTACGTGTATATCTTCTGAACGGTATGTTTTTTTCAAATTATGTTTTCACAAACATTACACACAAATTCAAAGCAACGTGTGTGAATAATTACAATTCTGCACTAAACCGTTTTACATGATTTTCATCAAATAGCCAGACGTCAGCGCAGCGGAAACATGAATATCTTCGCAGTTTAATGACACACAAATTTTATTTATACATAGGTACACATTTACACACAAATACACACTAATTATTGAATGTATTTTTTTTCTTGTACGTCCATAGGAAAAAAAAAAGTGCCGCTGGGCTGACGTAGTCCCAGCGGAAACAGTTTTTGTTCAATAGCTCCCCAATGGTTGGATGCACAAATTTGTACTTACCATACACAATTACACGACGTCATACACTAAATATCTGCTTAACTGAAATTAAAAAAATGGTTTTGGTTCAGCTGCGACTACGCACACTAGTTAGCCATTCATTTAAAATCGTTGTCAACATAAAATTCAATATCTACACCATACCATTCACATCTCCTATTCTCCATATATTATCACTACTTATTTAGTATTCTACTATTTACAATAAAACTAAAGTTACCTTAATTTACAGTAGATCAACTATTCTCTACCAATGTATACAGGGTGTCCAGTAAATAGCACGACATACTGCAGGGGGTGATAGCTAGGGTCACTACCTATCAATCCAACACAATATAATGTTCAGCAAAATCTTACGGATTTTTTTTCACCACTGTAGGTTAAAGTTATGCGAAAAGAAAATCGTTCTGTGAAAATTTTAACAAAAAAGACTATTTCTTCAAAACTTTCTTGTTTTTGATCAAAAAAAACTTATTATAATGAGTAGAGTAACCTATTCACGAATAATTTGATGTTAAAAAAGTTCTAGAAAATGATTTTTTTTTATTACGAGATGCTTAAAAATCTGTTTCAAGGTAGAGATTTTTCGATATTTCGGAAAATTTTGTAAAACTGTAAATCCGTAAGATTTTGCTGAACATATATTGTGTTGTATTGATAGGTAGTGACCCAAGCTATCACCCCCTGCAGTATGTCGTGCTATTTACTGGACACCCTGTATTTTAATCGACACAGACACTAGGAGCGTCATACACGTCCGCATGACATGCTGGCCCCGAGCAAATAACTAGGTAAAGTGCACTCCCGCCGCCTTCTCAAACGTCATGTCAAAATGTCATTTTCAAAACTAGTGTTGCCAGTATAAGAAATACAATGTCTTTAACATAAGATATTTACTAGTTTACCGGCACCGCAATTAATAGTTTGGCTGTCAGTCTTTCACCACCCCAAGCAAGCTAACCAACAGAACTGCAGTGAGTTTTAAGGTTGTCTTTATAAGGTTGGCTCTCTGCATAATTATCCACTATTATGAGCGTTTCACCAATACCGATCCGACATCATGATCAGCCCGCTGCACACAGTGTTTCGTCTAGTACAAGCTAGCGAGACAAAATTATTTTTTTAATTATTTTTATTGTTTATTTATATTTAAGATGTCTTACGCTGTTTTAGAGAGAAATGGAGGAGCTTTCTGTGTTCTGTATGCGTATACGTCAAAAGGTGTGGATGCAAGATGGAAATAGTCTCCTGGTTCTACACTTTTGTTTACTGTCATCCCTGATTGCTCTAATTTGCTGCGCCTACCTACGTACTATGCCTGTAATGCACTATATATATAAATATTTACAAAAAAAATGTCTCAGGGTACTTATTTAAAAATTAAAACCATAAATTTGAGTAAAATAGGTATTTATTTGTTCACTCTATCAAAAAACATAAGTACAAGAATAATAACAATTATCTGTACGTATAAAATAACTTTTAAAACAAAATCAAAAAAATAAAAATTAGTTAACTACAATAACGAAACGCGTATTTGCCTTAACAAACACCCAATATTCATAGAAAGATAATAATCAGATACATTTTTGATGAGCACAATAGTGCGGTCCTTCACGCATGCGCTATCACGTGATCAGCACAGGTGTTAGATCGACCGATAGTCTGCGCACAAATATTCAGATGCTACTACAGTAGATGAATTTTAATTAACCTCCTAATAAAATTATACATGGCTAACAATTGACTATTGGTCTTTTTTTGCATCGGATGTTCTGCATTACTAAGTTTTTGGATTTTGTCGTTTAGTTGCTCGCAAACGTTGTTATTTTTTGTCGGATGAGCTGATTGTTGAAGATAATTAATGTTTCTGGGCTTTATCAAAAAGATGTGGCAATACACAAAGAAAGTAGTTTTAAT
The DNA here is from genome assembly GCA_948252095.1 of Dicycla oo. Classification (NCBI taxonomy): domain Eukaryota; kingdom Metazoa; phylum Arthropoda; class Insecta; order Lepidoptera; family Noctuidae; genus Dicycla; species Dicycla oo. The sequence goes on along the minus strand of OX411711.1, from coordinate 5,037,333 downwards.
AATATATGATAGAATCCTTTCTATCAATATTAAAACACGAACGATCGAACAAAAAGTATATTGCCGAAACCCGGATCGAAACCCGGGAGGAGTGCGGATGCTTTTCTGTAACGCAGTGGCGTCAGTTTCAATAAAGTATTACAAACAGTACTACGCCATAGACATTTGAAAACTGTCTGCAATATGATCGGCTCCGAAAGACATTGTTTTAACAAAAAACGACTGCAACTCAGATTATAAGGACTCGCTCTATCTACACTGCAGATCTTTAATTAACAAATGTCTGTACTATGATCGCGTTCGGAACGGCAACGGCCAACCCAATTTCAGACCAAATTAGGTGTCCTAGGCCAAACTGGTTTATCCTACGCGTGTCGGGTCGCAGCAACTAGCTAAATTAGGTTAGGTTAGAACTGTCACCAACCGCATGCGAGCCGAGCGAGCGAAGTGAGCGGTGCCGCGGCCGTAGCCGGCGAGCGCTACTTCCAAAGTATGGCTATTTAAGCTTGTTGGCTGCGACATGTCACGCGTGGGATAAACCAATTTGGCCTAGGACAAACTAGTTTTGCCTGAAATCGGGTTTGAGTGAAAACATACAACTATAACCGATAAGATTACTGTATTGAAGCAGGATTCGGACGAACTAATAATGCTACAAGTCATTCGCAACATAATGCAACAGACTATGGGTGTCTGCGTTAAATTCGCCTTTTCATTGCCTTATTACAAACAAATGCGGCTGCAGTACAAACCGCTGTGTTGCAGCTGGGTTCGGACGGACTATTACTGCTTTAAGCCATTCGTAAGATAATACAGCACAGATTATGGGTATATATGTGTTGCATCCGCCTTTGTATTTACGCAACCGTCCCACCTCTCGATTTTCAGTCTAGCGTTCTCTTAACTGAGCTATTTCAGCTCTTGTTAATAAATAGTGGAACACAACATCCATTTCAAGTTACGATGAAATAAAGCATAAAAATGTGCAAGGTTGAAGTCTACCCTACTCTAACAATTTAGCTAACAACAAGTCAAGCGCCCAATGGGGTGTTTCCCATCGACTAAAATTATAAACTTTCACCCCTATTTGACCCTTTTAAGGGATGCATTTTCGAAAATCTTGTCATCGTGCTCACTTTCACTCACTTTGTTATAAAAGAAACTCTTGCAGGATTTCATGCTTCTACACCCAGTGGTTGATGCCGAGCGTTGTATATCAGAGAATGAATTTAAGATTTTTATTAAATATACGAATGAATTTCGACAAATAAATCAAAAACTTATCTGTTATGCTGTACCAAGAACCTTTCACAGGCGACAGGTACGAGCAGGTACTCTTTTTGCGGTGAACTCTTGCCGAACTAATTCTGGCGCACGCTCTCCTGTCCGCCGTATGGTTGACTCATTTAATAGAACCTTTGAAAATATTGACATCTTCAATTGTACAATGAGTAGATTCAAAAACCTCATCCGATCCACTTTATTTAATAAAACCCCTGTGTGTACCCTATCTGAAAACATCTAACTTACTAAGCTCATATCTTAATATTATAATGTAATCCTTGACTACGAGTATTAAAGCAACCACGATACAACTAACTACCGCACGTAAAACTCCTTAGCTCCTAGCGATTACACTTGTTTTCCTTTTAAACTCTTATGTCTACCTGTGGACAGCGTTGTGGGTTACTAGTTGTAAGCTCTTATAATGTAATTGTTTGCTGTTCCTTTTATTAAAAAATAAAAATAAAATAAAATAAAAAGATATTGCTGCCGAAACCCGGGCTCGAACCGGGGACCTCTAGATCTTCAGTCTAACGCTCTCCCAACTGAGCTATTTCGGCTGTGTTACTCCTGGATGTAAGGGCGGAGGCTAACTTGTAGTGTTTGTTTGTAATGTATCATGGTTACATAACGGCGATACACAAGACGCGGCGAACGCTCGCTTCGAGCACATGGCTCAACCTGCACTAACTTGTTTGTAAACATGCGCTGGCAGTGCTCGCATCGAGCGGCTCTGCTGCCTGCACTGACTGCTGTAACGTGTTCCAAAGGAATTCACGAAAAAGCCGACAGTCGTGTGGAGGATCCGCGCTCGCATCGATCGGCTCGGCTCGCTGCAATGACTACTGTAACGCGTTACAAAAACTCGATGCATTACAAACTAACTTACAAGTCCGCTCCGCTCCGCTTTAAGATCACTCCATAAATGCACCATCAGTTTGTACGTATTTTTCTATTCCTTTCTTCTTGACTGTTTATATTATGTGTGTACATAAACGGTAGCAAAGGAACACATCAAATGGCCTACATAACTTTCATGCTAGTACGCACTACATACGTTATGCGCAACGCTTGTTGCGTCACTTTACTTAACTTTACCATTATCTAACTACAAAAGTAAACTCCTTTCATTTAAAAATCAAAGGAGTATACCAAAAACGATGGCTGCCGAAACCCGGGATCGAACCGGGGACCTCTAGATCTTCAGTCTAACGCTCTCCCAACTGAGCTATTTCGGCTCTTGTTGCCTGTGACGTAATATCGGTTCATTATTTTTAAAATACACAATATTAAAGTAGTATAGATGAAAAGATGTAAATTTTAATACTGAGCACAGGCATGGCTGCTAGTAGGTTGCTATTTTAAAGCCTACGCTGATTACACGGCGTAGCAGAGCGAACTCAATTAAAAATAAGTTAAACCATTTAAACCTCTGCCAAATATAACCTGGCTATGGACTCATTTAGATTAGTGCTACTTCAAAATGTCTATTTGCCGAAACCTGGGATCGAACCGGGGACCTCTAGATTTTCAATCTAACGTTCTCACAGCTGAGATATTTCGGCTCTTTCTTATTGTTGTAGCTCATAAAGCATCATCTCATCATGGTATAGAAAAAGTAAATTAAAACTTGTTGTGGGAGTCCAAGGAAATATTTAGAAAAATGTGGCGTTGGGCAAATCAAACAGTCCGCAAAAAAAGACTAACAACTCAGGAAATTTCAGTTTTACAAACGCAAAGTAATCTCATGCAAAAAAATTTTACTGCCGAAACCCGGGATCGAACCGGGGACCTCTAGATCTTCAGTCTAACGCTCTCCCAACTGAGCTATTTCGGCTATGGGATATGGGGTTAAATTCTCGATCACAACATCGTAAATGCAACTTAAAAGGGCTGTTTCGTTGTCACCTCTCTCGCTCACACGTGACCAAATTTGTTAGAATGTTAAATGGAAAGATGCTTTTTGAAAAATTTAATCAATTAGCGAGCTAGTAAATAATATTATTTAATAGGTAATTATTTGAAAACACGTTTTTATTCCTTTCCTTTCATTTAATAATCTTGAAAATTTGGTCCCGTGTGAGCGAGAGAGGTGACAAAACGAAACAGCCCTCGCAAACATAACGAACGGATAATCTATTTAGTCCAATGTTATTTTTTACGACTTGCATTGTTTATATGTCATATTATTGTATTTTTGCATAGCATGTAGTTCAGCTGCAGAAAAAAGTGAAAATAAAATCATGACATATCTAGACATCGTAATGCCGAACAAAATGTCTAAACTCAAAAGCTTATCATTGACGATCATGATATGTGAAGAAGCTGTACTTGCAATCTTGCTAATCTTACAGAAAACAATTGAAATTCTCATGGAAATCTAACAGAAAAATAGAAATACATTAAGGCAACCTTAAAATTCAACAAAAAGGCTTATTTATAAAAGGAGCAGTTGTGGCCGAGTGGTAATCGTTGCGACTTACCGAGTTGTATGTAGGTCGTAGATTCGAACCCAAGCACTTTGCTTTGTGGAAAACATCTTGAGGAAACCGGCATGTCCTAGAACCAAAAATTCGAAGACATGTAACATCTTTCCGCCAAATTTCCAAACGCCGTAAGGACATGGTATGCACTATTCCACATGCGCGCACATTTATAAAAAGATTCGCTACCTACCTTGGCCCTTCACTTTACAATAGAGTCAACAAGAAAACCCCTATTTAGCTCAACGTTTTTTATTTGCAAAAGGACTGTTCGCACATTTCTTCAAAACCTAAACTACTACGATACGATTCCTAAAGAAGTGATCACAACATACATACATACATCACACACTACGCATAAATACTGACACACACCACACACCACACTAAATACTACCACATACCACATTGACTTACTCGTACATGACTAGATCTTTGTTTTTATTTAATTGTTTATATAAGAACTAAAAATATTTACACGTGCTATTGGAATTCTTCCACTACGACAGGGGCCCGGAACTGTTTCTTCTAAACACAGGCTACCCTGTAGTCTATCTAGAAGAGCAGTAATCCTCCCACAAACTAGATGTAAGACAATCGCTGTTCTACTCTTACTTCGGCATGTATAGTCTTAGTTAAACAATAAACTTTATTATTATTATCTACCAACCTGCACTGCGCCCGCGTGGTGGATTACGACCCACTCCCTCTCATCGATAGGAGGCTGGTGTTCCAGCAGTGTGAACATTATAGGCTAGTTATGCTTATACTTCCACCAGGACAAATAGCTTAAAAAAGCCGCGGAAAAAAATGGGAGGTATTCTCCAGGCGAGTTTTTATATAAGGACTCTCATGACAGGGTAGCCCACGAAATTCAAATTTTCTTACGCTTTTTGCAATTTAAAAGTCAGTATTAGGTTGTACGTTGATCTAAATATGATACGCGATCGTATCAATTATCTATTTACCTAATTATTATCATTACAACCTAATGAATGACTATTTCATGAAACCTTGATATTAGAGGCTTATACATACTTAGGTAGGCTGTAGGTATTACTGATTTTAATGATTATAATACTGTAAATACATATTTTTCACGGTCGTGAATCATATTTTATACAACATACAACTTAATACCTACTGACTTGCAAATTGCAAAAAAACGTAAAAAAAATGAATTTCGCGGGCTACCCAGTCGCTTCCCCTTAACTACTGAAACACATAATAATATAATTTTCAACAGGTTCATCAAACCGTTCATTCTTGATGGTAAAATTTTACTGCAGTAATAAGTTTGTTTGCCCAATTATTTTGAGCCCATAGACTTCTTATAGGTTTTTCTGTAATCTATAACTATACAACTATTTTCTGTACTTTTTTTTTTCAAAATTTTCGGCTCAGTAGTTACGGAGGGATTTGGTCTGCTTCTCAAAAGTGACCATTCAAAATTAATTTATTTACGTTACACGTCCGTGTTCGGGTCACAGAAATTCATATGTGTACCAGAGTTCAACGTAATCGGCCCATTAGATTCAGCAGATTTAGCAAAATGGCTGTAAATCACAGCCATTTTGCTCCGATTCTCACATCCGTAAAATCGATACGCCCGACGACGCGCCGTACGCGTACCATGGACAGTCAACCCTGCTACCCCTTACTAGACGGACTACCTCGTTATCTGTTTCATGTGGCGAGCATTTTATCCCGTCGCACAGTGGTCTGGAAATCGAGCTCCATACTCATAGAAACATAAAGTAACGAATTAAAAAAAAATTATTGTAATGGCTCTGGTATACCTCCCTTTACATATTATTAACGTATGGATGGTACAAGTCACAATACGCGTGAGAAAAAAAGATTTGTGTTTTTTTTTTTGTATGGGAGAAAACACTAAAAGTACGTTTTTTCGAAACTTAATGGAACTGTTAGGCTGGTGCTCACACGAGCTATAGTCCCATACACGGCGATCAAGATGATTTACAATTCATGTACCTTTAGACACCGCTTCGCACGTAGCAAATTTTTGGAATTTTGAATTTTCGAAATGTGATTTTTCAAATCTTTGCCGTGGTTAAATGACGTTGCCGATCGATTTTCTATATTATAATAAGATTTAGCCTTTATAATGACAATAATTTAAAAAGACATTGATTGTATAGGTTTTCTTGGCCATTCCAAGAACTAACTCATTTGTGGTTTTGTATATATGTATGTGGTTTTCCGACCGCTTTATAAACATTCATTTTAAAAGAAAAAAGTGCGTAGTAAACTGATTTTCATTTTTTTAAAGAATATAAAATTAAAAATCTCGAAAAAATAAACGATTTAGTAGAAATAAATAAATATTTTATATTATAAAATACAGCAAGGACAACAAAAATAAATAACAAAGCCAGTATTAAAATTATAAAAATAGGTAAATAGCTCAAATAGTAGTAAAATAAGCGTTAGTTCATTCATTACTATTTCAGCGGTCTTTTACCGCTATTACAACTCTGACTGTAGTAGTCATTTAATTAAACAATTTACATATTTTTGTCTACTATCTATAGTAAACATAAAAACTACTGCTAACAGACAGTATCTTTGCCCTCATCAGAGTCCTCTAAATTGGAGTCCATAATTAACGCACTAACATTAACATCGACAAATTCACTGTTCTCTTTTTCTACATCTGAATCGTCACTAATGAGAAGAGGTCTCATATCATCAGTGACAGCTCTTTTTGTGGACTTTCGTAGCACAGGTCTTATGCTGGACAATTACAACGAGACAGATACAACGAGAGCATTGAAAATGTCTTCGTTTGTCGCTTTACGGCAAAATTTGCGTGAATGGTGTTCTCGGATTTTGTGAAATCTTTGTTTCTGGCTTCCGTTACCTCTTCAGATAATTTGCCAATGGGCATAAATAATATTGAAGTTTTTGATAACTTCAGCACCATGCATTAAAAGTTTGTGGACACTCGAAGGCATGTAATACCAGCCATAGAGCTCCACGTACATTTCTGCAGTAACGTGTGCAAAGTTTGCAAACGCGTCAATATTTACAGGCTCCCCACTGGCTACTACACGCAAAAGTGTTGAAAATCTCTTCTTGACTCTGTGCAGAAAAATGATGTAAATGAGTAATGTTACTTGAAAAAATGTAGATTTAAAAGTTATTTTATCTCACCTTGTTTGACGATGTCTACCAGAAGGCCCATTTCATCACGGAACTTCTGCTGTATGATTTGTTTTCTAATTTTCAATGACTCTTTACTGCTTGCATGTCTGGCTTGCCATGTTTTAAAGTCCAGTCTATATGAAATATGGAGAAGGTACTTCATACACCTGATCCAAGCATGAAGAGTAGATAACCCGTACTTAAACATTTCTGTTGAAACCGGTTTTCTGAAAATAAAATGGTTAAATTAATAAAAAGAATATAAATATTGAAGTACTGCAGTGACATTAATTTATTAAATTATTGAAAACTCACTTTGAGATCTTCTCCAACTTATTAATTTCCGAAGGAGTAGCTTTACATATATCACATGTCTGCGATGAGGTATTTGATAGCTGTGTAATGATTTTGCCATCTATCACGGTTATAAGCATTGAGTGCTTTACAACATGGCTTCCCCTAATAGAAGGCTGCAGTGCTTCAATCTCAGCCTCAATCAAAGCCTGTTCTTCCACGATGTTTAACTTGTTTTCTTTGAACACTTAAAATAAATAGGTCTGCAAAACATGGTGGAAGATGGCTTTGGATTCTCCCATACCTTTTCATCGCCACAAACTAAGCGCAGAGGCACAAAAGAACACATAAAAATACTAGAATCGTCTTCGTCTGCTATAGTTTGCTTATACAAACTTTGCCCTGAAGCACCATAGAAGCCCCAGTTGCATATAAGTGTCAACTCTTTGCCATCATTCTACACATTGCCAAGATTCCATACGTAAGAGTTTTCCAAGCCTAGCCACAGTTTTGTCCAAAATTGCTTGGAGTCTCTTTCCGTGATGTCTATGGTATCTTTTGAGGGGTAGCAGTCCTTCTTCGCCTCAAGGATGGCAGTATAAGAAGGATACAGTGGTATGTATTCCTTTTTCTTTTGCACAAGATCTTAATGTTATATACTGGCACTTGTGTCAAAATACCTAAAACTTTGTCAGCGAAATATATAGTCACAGTTTTCTTTGTATTTAACAATTTCTTTATCTGTGTAGCCTCTTTGGGATGCTCCGATACCAGTTTAATGATATCTGCTACATTCTTGTTTTGTGCTTTCAAACCAGTTGCATGGCTTTTAATGCTATGCTTTAGGAGCTCTTCCACTCTCCTTCTCTTCTGTAGCGGGCTTAGTTCCATGGTTTTCTCGGCGTCACAACTGATGTTGATGTTTCAACACTGCACGTCTCCGGTGTGTAGGATGTTGATTTACCCTCATTTACACCAAAGTCAGAACTGGAACATGGTTGCTGCCCTAGCGACACTACAGAAGTAGTCATTTTTTCCCTCACGGCCTCAGGCCTTTTGATGTTCTCTTGCAGCCATGTCTCATACTTTGTTATATATGTATGTCTCGTGCGATTACACGAGATCCATTTCTTCCTCAAGTTACTCACATAACTCTGACAGAATTGTTTCAATTCCTTTTTTTTTCATTTTCCGACAATTCAACAGTATTCTCAAAAGCTTCAAATAAAACATAGGGCTGTGAAAAACTACTGTTGTTTGCCACAAACATGAAAATGTCCAAATTGGTACGAAACCCTTCCATCACAACACAATCACAAATATAAGGTTATAAGTTAGCGCGCACAATTACTGAGAGCTACTGATAAAATTAGACTCAAATGTCCTGTTTTTATACAACTACCCTCATTATCGTTCGCTATTCTCTAATTAGTTACCTAAATCCTATGGGCCCTAGTCACAATACGATAGAATTGTATTGTGACTAGGGCCCATTTGGCCCTGCTAGAGCTAGTTAATGCTCATGTCATTGTATCTAATAATATCTTAACCTTAATCACGGTGATTAACAAATGAGTTAGTTCTTGGAAAGAAATTAAAAAAAGAAAACCTATACAATCAATATCTTTTTCAATTATTGTCATCATAAAGGTCATTAGCAGGCTAAATCTAACTATCGGCAACGTCATTTAACCACGGCAAAGATTTGAAAACTCACATTTCGAAAATTCAAAATTTCAAAAATTTGCTACGTGCGAAGCGGTGCCTAAAGGTACATGAATTGTATGTCATCGTGATCGCCGTGTATGGGACTATAGCTCGTGTGAGCACCAGCCTAACAGTTCCATTAAGTTTCGAAAAAACGTACTTTTAGTGTTTTCTCCCATACAAAAAAAAAACACATTTTTTTTTTCTCACGCGTATTGTGACTTGTACCATCCATACGTTAATATCTAAATAAAGGGAGGTATACCGAAGCCATTACAATATTTTTTTTCTTAAATTCTTTACTTTAAGTTTCTATGAGTATGGAGCTCGATTTCAAGACCACTGTGCGTCGCGTCGGCTGTCCTGTCGCACCTCTAGTTGACTCAGTCCTATACAATATTTATAGCAGGTGGATTTATGCGGCCCGACTCCGATCCGCCTCGTGGACGCCAGGTGTACTTAGAGTCTAAAACTTTAATTCAGATGATTTATGTAAACTAAGAAATGTCACTGTCAAAATGACGTGACAGTGGTGTAAAACATTTCATCATTTTTACTAAGTAATTACTCATCTAAAAAATTAAAGTTGATTAATTGTAGAACTATAGTTCTACAAACAAAATACCGTAGCCAAACAATGTTTTGTGTAATTTCACTGTCAAAATGACGTGACAGTGGTGCAAAACATTTCATCATTAAATTTTTACTAAGTAATACTCATCTAAAAAATTAAAGTTGATTAATTGTAGAACTACACATATAATGTAAACAAGATACCGTAGCCAAACAATAGTTTTTGTAGTGTATCGGAGATGTGGCTTATGATCATCATAATCAACCCTTTTAAGTCCACTGCTAAACGTAGGCCTCCCAAACTCGATTTCAACTCGGAACAGTTTACAGCCGTTTTCAGTCTTGCTACTTACAAATATGAATCTATAAAAGAGTGTTGTTATATGTGTGCTGCTATGCTCTGTAACCATCTCACCGTGAAAATTTAAGTGAAGTGGGCGTGGAGTTAGCTGTCAATGTCATCCTACCTGATGCTAGGGATGAACCAAGCTCATTTATACAATCAAAATCGAGATTTAAATTATATTTTTTATGCTATTCTATTGATCATTTTATATTATTCCAAAGCTAGTTTTTAAGTATCTAGTCGATGGTGAGGTCAAAGTGAAAACCCAAGATGGCAGCTGCAATTTTTTTTAAATTATTCGTCATGGGTCTTTTTTGCAGCCGCCATCTTCGATTTTCATGTTGACTTCCCTATCGGCTTTAGCATCTCTAAAACCATGAAAACGACACCCATGATGAAAAATATGATTTTTTTGCAGCCGCCATCTTGGATTTTCATTTTAACCTGACTATCGGCTTTATCACCCTCAAAAACCATGAAAACGGCACCCATGATGAAAAATATGAAAGTATTTACAGCCGCCATCTTGGATTTTCATTTTGACCTCCACTATTGGCTTAAGCACTCTCGAAAGCCATGAAAACGACACCCATGAAGAATAATTAAAAATTTTCGCAGCCGCCATTTCGGATTTGATTTTAAAAATGGTAAAACATACCCACACATAATCACTAAATAATTTTCAAACCACATAACCATGTCTGATAATTATTAGCAGATCTACATATTTAAGAAGGCAGATTAGTTTAGAGAGGTAAACACAGTTTAAAAGAAGCGTACTCGGTTAATTAGAATACAAATTATTGTAAATCAGAAAGATTAACTAGACAGCACTTCGTAATAAAAAGCTCACAATGGGAATTTTCTACTGACCAACTTTAAATGTTTAGATAGTTTTTAAAAGACCAACAATTAAAAAGAGGCGCGTTAAATAAAAAAGCTTTTCTTCGTTTAAAGCTCAAAATACGCAACGCGCATTTGTATATTTCCAGAAAAATTAAAAAAATCTGAATATTATATTAATGACGTAACGTGCAAGAGTGGCGTGATCTTATCACTTCACCCAGATTCTGAAAGCGCGGCGTGATCTTACCACTTCACCCGATTCTCATAGCCATAGCAACCAACCGTACCGAAGTGATTCGGTTAGGTGGAGTGGGTGAGTGCGATGCGCAAGTGTCGTGTTCGTATCACTTCACCCGAATTTGCAAGCGCGGCGTGATCTTATCACTTCACCCGATTCTCGTAGCCATAGCAGCCACCCGCGCCGAAGTGAGTCGGCTAGGTGAAGTGAGCACGAAAAAATGAAAAAATAAGACGTGCGGCTAAATCGTACCTAATATTTTATTGTACAAACTATCTAACACATTGTTTAGTTCTTACATAGTTTTTGTGGGGTTAAATTCTATGGTCAGGCCATTTTTAGTAGCACTCGATCACTAAACACGCTCAGTTGTCTCTTCTTATTGAGTACATTTGTTTAGTTAATAACCTGTACAACGTCGCACAGTTTACTCGAATCGATCGATAATAATCGCTACTGCAAAACTCATCGTGATTACGTTTATTTATCAGTTAACAATGGGTTCATAACCTTAATAACAAACAATGTCCATGCGCATTTTCTTTAGTAGCTAGCTTAAACGTGAATGTTTTATTTTATTTATTTATTTTTTGTGCATGACGCGCTTGCGCCACATTTTTTTATACTAGTCCTTATATAGCCATAAGGACTAGTCTAGAAAAAAACAAAATTGAGTGTCTGACTGCATTTCTGTTTTGCTATTTTATAAAAAATAAAAAAATAGTAATGTGTAGACACTTAAATAATAGCTTTAAAATAATATAAAATTGTCAATATAATTAGCATAAAAATATTATTAAAATCTCGAATATTATTGTAAATGTAATGCTTGGTCAATCCCTAGCATCAGTGGGAAACACTGACAGCTCACTCCACGCAAGTTTTCACGGTGAGATATTTGCAGAATCGACCGGCTGTTGAAGATGTAAGTAGCTAAATAAGGGCCGATTTTTTGATCCGTAGTTAACTCAACCAATGGTTAAACATAGTAAGTAATGGTTGAATTTTGGCTAAATGTGAAATTTTAAACATGAATGAGTTATGCCATTAGTTACTATTTTTTAATATGAATGATAAACATCAATATGAACTAAATTCATGTTAGCCTTTCACATTTAGCCAAAATTCAACCATTAGTTACTATGCTTAACCATTGGTTGAGTTAACTATGGATCAATATAATGTAATATATTGATCCATAACTATGGAATCTGATTTCAAATCAGTAGCTCCGATTAGGATTAGCTTTATGAAATATTTTTTACATGTTGTGTCTGAATCTGAATAACTATCGGTTTCGAAATTGGACTCATTCACATTATGACAAACCTATCTATCAGTAACGTCATCAATGATGTGGTCGTTTTGCCGCATTTTATCTTCTATTTGTACAGTATGAAAATAAAAATGTTTAAAATGTTTGGAACTCCTACCTGCCACCAGTATCATAAGATATTGCAAACCAAAAATCTTCTTTTTTTTTAATAACTTTGATTAAAACCGAAAATTTATAAAAATAATTAAGGTATGATATTTTTTTCTAAAATCAGTACTTAAAAGAAAGTCTAACCTTTTTTTCTCGCCATTTTGTTGTATTACCATTAAGATTTTTTTATATGTTATCCCTTTGTTTACATAAATTATCTGAATTAAAGACTTGGGGTAGAGCTTGTCCACACTGAAACGACGCGCCCCTCGACTTAAAGAATCATGCCCACTTTCCATACATTGATTGACCTGTCACTCGATTCGTTTTACAGATCACGTCTACCTACAACTAGTGTTGTATAAAACAATTATTGTTTATAATAACACAATAACTTATCATCTTTTCATTTACAGGTCAGGGAAAAATGCTATTATGTATGATCGCGGTCACAATGGCAAGACTAATCATACAAAGCTATGGCATCGTAAATCGTCGCACTTGAGACCTTCTTCTATTAAGGCATTTCACACACACACATACACACCCGTATATTGCACTCTTTCATCATACACCAAACAGAAAGAGCGCGGTATATAACAGTTTCCCTTAGTTCGTAGACCTATTGCGGCCCGCTGTCTTTTTCTGATTTTGGTAATGAGAAAAAGACAGCTAATGTCGGTATTTTAAACTAGTCACATAATAAATTAGTAACAAGCGTTTGTGTTATTGCTATTAGTGGTATTTAGTTTGAAGATTTTTATTAGAAATGCAAGCAAATGTAGATATTGAAGCCAGGGCGAACATTGTAGCCTTGCATAACAATGGGTTTAAAATATCTGAAATATCCAATGAAGCCGGTTTATGTGTAAGTTAATTTGTTGTGATATTGATTTTATTTGATAATCACATAAGTGGCGGTTCAAAATATGTAATATGGATTTTTTGTTTTTTAGAGAAATAATAATAAATTCAATTATTTCAGAACCAGCCCATTTGCATACATGTGAAATTAAAAAAATATTTGATACATTAAAAATTAATTAAAATATTACAATTACACATTACACAAGTCATCAATAAAATACAAAATAAAAAATAAACTTTATAAATTACAATTTTACAATAACAAAAAGATGCACAATAAATATGTTTCATCTAAATCTAAGTTTGGATCCGGAGTGCTCGACATGAAGCCTGGTCCAGTATCGCATTATTGTGCAATCCAGATCCAGATCCATCCTCCATGCGAACAGATGTAGGTAGCTCTTGGAACTACCTCGTATGCGACTCATCAGGGATACAACTCGGTTGCGAAATACTGTGAGACGATGGGTGAAAAGATTTGAGGAAGAGAGAAGTCTGAAGAGCCGTGTAGAAGAGAAGTGGTAGGCCGCCATTTATTAACCAGTCTCAGCGACGCTTTATGGTTGGTGAATATGAAACGAATGCTTTCATACAAACTAGACGATTTTCTGCAGAATTCGATACATCATTGCGCACTGTTCGCCGTACACTCCATGCCGAAGGCCTCCATCATCATCGAACACCAGGAAAAAACTCGCTGGCAGGGACGGTTACATTTTGCTCAGGAATATTTAGACTTTGATTGGGAGACTACTATAATAACTGACAAGAAGACTTTCAAATTGTGTCAAAAAGGAAAACTTAATTTGTGTGAATATGTGAGGTTGGATTAGTGTTCAAGGGCCGGATGAGTTACAATTTATACCGACGCGGTCCAACAGCTCGAATTACGTCGAGGTTTTAAGAGACATATTGCTAATTACTGTGCGCAATGTTTGAATGAAATTAGTGAATTTTATTTGGTTTAAGATGATGTCCGATACATCGTGCTAGTATTGTTCGTGAGTGTTTTAGGCAGCATTCCGATGTTAGTTATTCCGTGGCCAACGCGATCCCCTGATCTAAATCCTGTAGATAATGTTTGGAGTTCAATGATGCAAAGATGGGAAGCAAGTGACGAAAGATGTCTTGAACACCTCAAGTCCCATTGCATTGAGTTGTGGGACAGTTTACATGGCACAGAGATGATATTTATAGTAATATTGTGGCCTCCATGCGTCGACGTCTTATTAACAGCACAATACTAATTAAAAAAAATATATATATTAAATGTTGTCAGGGGAATTCAGGGTATACACTGGCCATAATAGTAATTCGTTAAGGTAATGATTGTAAGACTGCAGAATTGAGGTTAAGTTTCAATCTTCTTTTCCTTGAGAAAATGAATAAATAACCTCAATAAACACTAACATCCAATTTAATTAGCAACCAAAAATGATTTACGAACAAATTATAAATTTACTTATTTTCAACGTTTCAATGTTTATGTTTTAAATATTGATAATAACATAAATATATAAAGATATATATATGTAAAAAAATGGCAGATATATTACCAACGTGCGCGTCGTGAAGACTCGAAAACGTCCTAATTGGGACGTTTTGTCTTTAGTCCGTGTCAAGCAGGTCTACGAGCTAAACGCTGTCAAGTCACGTGTGCTGAATTACAAAAACAACAAAAATGCCATCGTGTGTATTTAAAAAGTGTACAAATTATGATTCTAAAGTTAATAAAACACAAGGGATCTCCTATCACATAATATGGTTCAAATTATGGTAGGTGATAGCTAAATATACGGCGCATCGACCCCCCAACGCTGGACGACTATCTTGTCTTTAATTGTTATTATTATAAATAAATATGTTATCCTTTCTTTTCGAGGAACTCGTGGCTAAGTAATAACAGCCATACGGGACGATCCATCAGGTTAAGCTACGCTTGCCGGGGTTGGTCTGTGGATATATAAATATGGTCACCCACCATATTTTCATACCGAGACTCCTCCGTGCCTCGGAAAGCACGTTAAGCCGTTGGTCCCGGTTGTCATTCGTGGATCTTTGACAGTCGTTACGGGTTGTCAGAACCCCGAAAGTCTGACAACCAGTCTTACCAAGGGGTATTACCCAGTAACTGGGTTGTGGAGGTCAGATAGTCAGTCGCCCCATGTAAAATACTGGTATTCAGCTGCATTCGGTTGGACTGGAAGCCGACCTCAACATAGTTGGGAAAAGGCTAGGCAGATTGATTGATGTTATCCTTTCTTTATTATATTTCATTTCTTACTTACCTAGAAATATCCGCTCTATTCAAGAAAATCATAATCTTTGCCTCGAGAAAACAATTGAAGCGGAAGTTAATGAAGCAATCAAAGACATAATAATTTGGCTTAATAACAATAATTTAAAAATCAATCTAAATAAAACAAAAATAATGAATTTTCAAACTTATAAATCAAACTTTCAGAGTCTTAATATACATTATGAAGACAGTATCCTAGAACAAGTAGTAAACACAAAATTCTTAGGCATAATAGTGGATCAAAACTGTAACTGGAAGTCACACATCAATTACGTATGCGATAAGCTAGATAAATTCGTATACGCAATAAAACGTCTACGATCAACAGTGTCCGTAGATGCAGCAGTCACTGCATATCACGGATACGTATCGTCTGTGCTGTCATATGGTCTGATACTATGGGGCAATTCAGTTGAAATTTTAAGGGCATTTCGGGTACAAAAAAAGTGCGTTAGGGCAATAGCTGGCGTCTGGTTCTTGGACAGTTGTAAACCTATATTTAAAAAACTTCACATTTTACCCTTACCATGCATGTACATCAAAGAACTATGTATGCTAGTAAAACAATATCCGGACTATTTTCGCATGCAATCTGAAGTGAGCCACAAAAAGGCTTCTGCTAGAAATAAATATAAATATGAATTAAATGTACCTCAATGTAGATTGCAAATATTTAGAAAGAATGTATATGTGAATGCCATTCAGGTGTATAACAAGTTACCTAACTCATTTAAGGAACTTCCCATACTTATGTTCAAGAAAAAGCTGACAAGTTGGTTACTAGAAAATTGCTTTTATGACAATGGCGAATATATGGAATATTGTAAAAATCTAAGATGACATATACTTAATTTTGACATTGATTTTAAAGTAACGAACACTTAATTATAATAATATTAATTCAAATTGGACTTACTGTAATAACACAAATCTTAAAATTTACTGTAATTATAATATTTGTCACATTATTTATTGACACATTTGAATATTTGTACACCCTGTGTTGTGGTAGAATGTATAGAACTTAAAAAATATTAACACCATACGATGTAAAACTACATTCTTACAAATAAATGAATTCTAATTCTAATTCTAATTCTAATTCTAATCGTTCAAAAGATAGCTATCTCTTTTACTTTACGTAGTTATCCTATCTTTTGTACTGTTCATTAGTGCAAGTTGTCAATATGCGAATGTGTGCACCATATATAGCACGGCCAGATTTTAAGCGTCGGTTACTATGAACGTACCATATCTTGTGTATAATATCATTAAGTCAATGTAGTTCATGATGTAAGAGAACAATAATTCTTATTTCAAATATTCTTCTTTTTCTAGGTAACACTAGTCGCAATGCCAGTATCTCCGCTGATGGAAGAACAGAATGTAGTAAGGACGTTGTCAGGAATACTGCTGTGCTTCACCCTGGCTCTCATGCCTCCCGTGTTGGAAACCGAAGCACTGGTTGTTACTGAAACTATGAGTAGGTTTAAGGTTAGTTGCTTATTTGAAATAATTGTTTTGTGGTGTACTAAAACCTAATTTATAAATTATTCAGGGTGGAAAGTTGAAGCGGGCACCGTAGCGGTAGTATCTTAAATATTGATGCTACCAATTTTAACTCTATAGAAACATTAGGCTTTTTTTCAAAAGTAGGTATGCGATACTGATCATTACGGACTAATTAATCATTAAAAATATTCATATTTTATTGATATTTTCGATAAAATACGATTGACCTTGTTTGTCCTTCAAATTGCGTTAGCCCTAGCCGTACACTTTTGTATCGTTGCCTCAGAAAATAAAAAGTAAATAAAAAATATTGTCTACAATCTGTCAAGTGTCATTGTCAAAAAATATAAACATTATTTTCAGTATAAAATTTTTACAATATTATTATTCTTGCGACTTGCCTCATAATCTCGTATTATCTCAACACTCGACAATATTTAATATATTGGAAGAGTTATAATAATAATAATAATATAATAAGCTATAAGCTCTTTACAACAGGAGTTACTCACCTGCTCCATAAGTCAGCTCTTTACAACAGGAGTTACTCACCTGCTCCATAAGTCAGGTGATGCCACGGAACCCAAAAATTATAGGCCGATCACTTGTTTGCCGACGGTCTATAAACTCCTTACATCCATTTTGAGAGAGAAAATTAATTCTCATTTAGAAAAGAATTCTATTATGTCTGTCTCTCAAAATGGATGTAGGAATGGGTCCCGCGGCACCAAGGAGCTACTCCTCATTGACATGGCCATAAGCCAACAGGTCCGTCGATCCCGAAAGGATTTGTCGACATGTTGGATAGACTATAAGAAGGCCTTTGATTCGGTGCCGCATACATGGCTCTTGAGGGTGTTAGAGTTGTACAAAATTGATACAACTCTGAGCACCTTCCTAACGACGTGTATGGGGCAGTGGAGGACGGTTCTTCGCTATCCAGGATGCCGACAAATTCAGGGGAGCAACGAACCTATTAGGATTAAGCGGGGAATATTCCAGGGCGACAGTCTGAGTCCACTGTGGTTTTGTTTAGCCTTGAACCCTCTTAGCACTCTGCTGGAGGGTACAGGGCTGGGCTGTCCTTTGCGGAGAGGGGGTCAGGTAATATCCCACCTGCTTTATATGGATGATTTGAAACTGTTTGCCACCAACAAATTGCAACTGCTGGAGTCACTAAAAGTAACTAAAACTTTTAGTGATTCCATCAGGATGGAATTTGGTGTAGATAAATGTGCAGTCATGCATGTAAAGCGGGGCGGGATTGTGGAATCTGAGGGACTACAACTCTCAGATTCTATAAACCTGAGATCACTCTCCGCAACTGATACCTACAAATACCTGGGTATGTCAGAGGGGTTAGGCATTAACGGACCTGACATGAAACAATCGTTGCAGGAGCGCTTCTTCGGTCGCCTGAAAAAGGTACTTAATAGTTCTTTGTCAGGCGGCAACAAGGTGCGCGCCTTTAACGGTTGGGTCATGCCGGTCCTGATGTACTCCTTTGGCATACTAAAGTGGACCCAGACGGAACTAGACGCCCTGGATAGGAGAGTCCGGTCATTGCTGACTGCAAACCGGATGCATCACCCACGTTCGTCTGTCATGAGGCTGTACATCCCGCGGAAGTGTGGGGGTCGAGGTTTTTTAAATGCTAAGACCCTCCACAACCGCGAGGTGTGCAGTCTCAGAGAATATTTTCTCAAGGCTGACGTGGGTATGCACCGAGATGTGGTTGCAGTGGACAAGGGACTCACCCCGTTGTCCTTGGCTAAAGAGAACTGGCGCAAACCTGTGGTGCTTAGTACCAACGACCGCAAGGAAGTATGGCAAAGCAAGGAGCTTCACGGACGCTTTTTCCGGGCCCTTCATGGGCCCGACGTAGATTTCTTAGCGTCCGTAGCCTGGCTACGCTTCGGTGACCTCTTTGGGGAAACCGAAGGTTCAGTCTGTGCGATTATGGATGAAGTTATGCTAACGAATAACTACCGGAAGTATATAATGAAAGACGGGACGATCGACATATGTCGGGCATGCCATTGTCCCGGTGAGTCTATCAGACATATTACTTCTGGGTGTTCTCGTTTAGCTAACGGCGAGTATTTGCACAGGCATAACCAAGTGGCCAGGATTATCCATCAGCAACTTGCTCTGAAATACGGCCTTGTGGACTCTGAGGTACCGTTTTACAGGTATGTGCCCGACCCAGTTCTCGAGAATGACCATGTCACGTTATACTGGGATCGATCTATTATCACTGACAGGACTATTGTAGCCAATAAGCCTGATATAGTGGTAATAGATAGATCAGTGCGCCGCACAATGATAATCGATGTCACTATCCCGCATGACGAGAACCTCGTGAAGGCTGAGAAGGAGAAACAATTGAAGTATCTCGACTTAGCCCACGAGGTTGTCGCTATGTGGGATGTGGACTCGGCAATCATTGTGCCGATAGTCGTTACGGTCAATGGCCTTATCGCTAAGAGCCTCGACCAACATCTCAAGAGGCTCTCGTTGGGTGGCTGGGTGAAGGGCCTGATTCAGAAGGCAGTACTCCTTGATACGGCGCGTATTGTGAGGAGGTTCCTGTCTCTGGGACCCTAACCACCGGTAGCTTGGACCCTGTTCCCCATGCCGGTGGATTTCTATTTTTTATATTTTTAAATGTTTTTTTTTTTAATTCTAATATTTAAAAATATAATTTATATGTAAAAAAAATGAATAAAGGAGATAATAATAATAATATATCTTAGAACATTGTTCAACAACACGGTCATCTGATCCCAAAATAAGCAAAGCTTGTACTATGGAAACCAGATAACTGATACACTACTTTTTTTTTTGTAAATACGTACTTATATAGATAATTACACCCAGACTCAGGACAAACAGACATGTTCATGCACACAAATGTTTGTCCTGGATGGGAATCGAACCCACTACCAGCGGTATGGCAGATGGTATCTTAACCAACCACGCGATCTGGCCTGTCAGGTTATGGAATAGAGGAAGTGCTTTGTTCCAACTTGCAGCAATAATAGTAATAATAGTCCAAACAAATTTTTTGTTCTTATTAGAGAATACTTGCGAGAAAAGTGGTGTCGTGATGTAGGCTTGGAATATTACATGGTTTATACTTTATACAATGTATTGTTGCGAAGATTTACGTCTTCAAAAACCACTTTCCGTTTTAAATTTGCTACTGTTTCGGTCGAAATCTTAAAAAATAAGTTTTTTTTTGTAAAGTTAGGTTAGATTCGATTATGTATGACGGCTATTGACACTTTGACAGATGTGAGATGGACGACGTTGAGTTGACAGATTAAAATTTTTAATTATGTACCAGACGTCACCTACCTTAAAAATATAAAATATATATTTTTTTTAAATAACTATTGAACTAATCAGCAAAATATTCAAATTAGTTTCTCAAAATGCTCTAAACTTTCAAAAACTAAAATAAAATGTAATGGTCAAAATTTTTAGAGAATCCCCATTGTATTAATAATTAACGCTTATTACTATGTAAGTTAGCTTATGATTCTTTGAATTGTGAATGTGGTGTTTACCTATAAGTAATTGTTGCACTGTAAGACTGTTTTAATCACGTAATTTTTGTTACAACTAGGTGTAAACAATTGTTGGTGAACCTAATAAAATAAATAAATAAAACAACAATAACGTTCTCATGATGATAGATGGCGCCACGTGTCTTTCGAATCATGATTGAATTATACAGGGTGTTTGGTGCATCGTGTGCCAAATTGAAATGGTCGACTGGGGGGGTCACCTTCTATCCTTTCAGACCCCTAAACACTTCTCATGCCCTGTGGCTTTTTTATCATCGACTTTTTATTTTTTTATAAAAAAAATACCCAAATTTTGCATTCAATTACAAAATAAAAAAAATGTGTAAGTCGTAGACTCTGAATTTTAATTTTATTTAGATGTGTATTGTATTACAGTACTTTTAAATTAAAAATTAGTGACATTAGCCATCTAGTTTTTTTTTTAATTTACTCGCAAAGTTTCGGATTTCAATTAAAGCTGTCCCTGTTACAGCTATTTACATGGCTATAAAAAAAAAACCAAAAGCGACCGGGATCCTCCAACTCTCTCAAAAATTCTCTAGTCTATCTTCTTGCTAGTGATGTGCCACATGTCATAAAAATCTTTTTACAACTTTGTAAATTAGCTAGAATAATTGTGAATCGAGTCACAAAATATTAAATTCCAAATTCAAAAGAAAAAAGCCTTTTTGCGTAATTGTTACTTAAGTAACAGGTAAAATTTGTTTTCTCACTCTCGCGAAGTACAAATCTATCTTCTATCTCTATCTTTCTTGCATAGCGTACCTAAACTAGTTTGAACAAACGACGAACTGCCACCGACGCGGCGACGCCGTCAATCCGTCATTCGTCAGTCAGTCGAGACATCACTGGCTCTGCTACCTGACGTGTGTGTTAGTTCACCGTACTCCGCGATTTTTTCATTTTGTTACTTTGTTTTGTTGAGTTTTGTTGGTTTTTGTTACGTTTTAACTTTTGGTGTTATTGTTAAACTTTGTTGATTTTTTGTTGTTGCAATGGCGACGTTCTCTAACGAGGAATATGCTGACATCATGATGGCTTATGGAGCCGCCAATGGTGTCGCTCGTGCAGCGCAACGAATTTACCAGGAACGTTTTCCTGGTAGACGACTACCTGGCCGCAGAGTCTTCCAAGACACATACCGACGCATACGCGAGACTGGCAGTGTCACTTTTCATGAACCAAGGGGCCATATTGTGCGACATAATGTTGAAGTGGACGAGAGAATACTGGCACTTTTTGAGGAAGACCCTACAAGAAGCATCAGAAATGTGGCAGCACATCTTGATATTTCAATATGGAAAGTGTGGAAAGTTCTTCAGCAAAACGAAAAACATCCATTCCACTACACTCCGGTGCAAGGTACGTAATTTTGAACTAACTTTAAACCCGTACACACTTTGTTTGACGATGCCTTTGTTTAGCAGGTAATGGGTATGACGTCACTACTTCCAGGTAGTGAACCAGCCCATACAAACGGTCCGACGCCGCCGGTCATTAAAAATCTCATTGTGCAATTATTTACTGCTCAACAGGAATTTAAAAGAGTTCTTTGTTTGTAGGTCTTGAGGGTGGCGACTTTGACAGACGAGTGGCATTCTGTCGGTTTATGTTACACACGGATGTGGATGATCCTAATTTCTTAAAAAGAATATTGTGGACGGATGAATCCAAATTTACCAAAGAAGGGATCCTCAATCTTCACAATCTGCATCACTGGACAAACAAAACGGAAAACCCACATGTTAAAAGGCAGAAATCTTTTCAAAGGAGGTTTAGTGTAAACGTTTGGGCAGGAGTGATTGGGAATCAGGTAGTTGGACCGCATTACCTGCCCGATAACCTCAATGGCGATAACTATTTGGAGTTCCTTCAAAATGACCTGCCCGAATTAGTATCCGAGGTGCCCGTATTTAATGAAAATGTTCCCAAAGTATTCCAGCATGACGGCTGTCCCGCGCATTGGCGTTTGACTGTGAGGGAATATCTTGACGATGTGTTCCCCAATGCGTGGATTGGTCGCGATGGCCCTATTGCATGGCCGGCACGTTCCCCAGACCTAACTCCGCTAGATTTTTATGTCTGGGGACGTGCCAAAGAGCTGGTATACGCCACGGAGGTTCCGACTAGGGAGGTACTACTTCAACGCATTGAAACGGCGTTTAATCAAATTAAGGAGGAAATACGACTTCGTACAACAACTGTGGAAATACGAAATAGATGTCGGGCCTGCATTCGCAATAGCGGCCAACAATTTGAGCAGAATATGTAAAAAATGATTAAATAAATGTTAAAAATGCAATTATTTTTTATTTCTAGTAACCGTCCCCCCCAAAAAAGAGAGATACGAGACAGATTTTACCTTACAAGAGTGAGATAACAGATTAAATGAGTTCTTGAGGTATAATTTAAGTAAAAATATTTTTTTAAATCATAATTTCAAATTTAGTATTTTGTGACTCGATTCACAATTCTAGCGAATTCACAAAGTTGTAAAAAGATTTTTATGGCATGTGGCACATCACTAGCAAGAGGATAGACTAGAGAGTTTTTGAGGGAGTTGGAAGATCCCGGTCGCTTTTGGTTTTTTTTTTATAGCCATGTAAATAGCTGTAACATGGACAGCTTTAATTGAAGTCCGAAATTTTGCGAGTAAATTAAAAAAAAACTGGATGGCTAATGTCACTAATTTTGAATTTAAAAGTACTGTAATACAATACACGTCTAAATAAAATTAAAATTCAGAGTCTACGACTTACACTTTTTTTTTATTTTGAAATTGAATGCAAAATTTGGGTATTTTTTTTATAGAAAAATAAAAAGTCGATGAAAAAAAAGCCACAGGGCATGAGAAGTGTTTAGGGGTCTGAAAGGATAGAAGGTGACCCCCCCAGTCGACCATTTCAATTTGGCACACGATGCACCAAACACCCTGTATTATTATAAAAACTTTAGTAGTGTGTTTAATTATTTGTTTTATTTATGATCTAATACATTTTGTGAGTCTAGAGTGTCGATAGACCGGTTTTTCATAATAATATAAATGAGAAAGTGAGTTTGTTTGTTACGCTTTCACGCTAAAACCGCTGAACAGATTTGAATGAAATTTGGCACATGGGTAGTCGATGACCTGGATTAGGACATAGGATACTTTGATTCCGGTAGTGCGTTCACGTGGTACAATTTCCGACAGCCACGCGGGCAAAGCCGCGAGCAAAAGCTAGTTACTAATAAATTCAATAGGAAAAGGGGCGCCTAATAAAATACTTACGCTTCAATTTTTCACTCTGTATATATATGGCTCGGTCTTCTACTTCGCAGATTGCTACAATATATCGACGGTTAAGAATCAATAGTGTCTATCTCAGCTTTTTACGTTTTTCACTTTTTAATGCACTGTAATGTAGGTAGATTTAAAGTTTAATTTGGCTTGGCCTATTTAGGCACTATCTCTAGTTCTCTAGTTCTCTAGTAGTATCTAGTTAACTTTATTGAGATAGACATTATTGATTCTTAACCGCGTCGATATACACCTATATATTTTTTCTGTGCGTGTGTATGTGACTGAATTCCTCATAAACGGTTGGACCTATTTTGATGAATTTTTTTGTGTGTGTTCAAGTGGATGCGAGAATGGTTAAGATTCACAATTGGATCCGGTAGGTAGCGCAGCGCGTCAGCTAGTAATAATATAATATTCAGCCTGTATAGTCCCAACGCAAGGCAAAAGCCTCCCTTTCCTTTTTCCACTCAACTCGATCCTGAGCCAGTATGGACCAAACCCTCCTATAAGCATCAAGTTCGACCCGCCATTTACGCCTGGGTCTTCCGCGATGCCGTTGGACCTTTCCAGGAACCCATGTTGTGGTGGTCTTAGCCCACGATGCATCCGACATGGCATACATCAACGCCGGCTGTCGCTGAAAACCAGCGCTGGGGCTCTGTCTCGCATGGGGTCGCGGCATTATTTATTTATTTACCTGTTTAATTTTATTTTATTTATTTAAATCAGACACAGTGATCCATATTTATGTTAGTAGGTGTATACTTAAAAATTATGTTAGTAACCAAAGATTAAAATACAAAGTCCAAATAATATTAATAAAACAAAAATAAATAATTGAAGTGCATAAAATCAAATTGTAAAATAAATTAAAAGTTAAATCACAATCATCTTTAAATTAATATAATAATATAATATTCTGGGACATTTTCACACACGGTCATCTGATCCCAAACTAAGCAGAGCTTGTACTATGGAAATTAATGAAATTCATTGATTAATGTCAATTATGCTGAGCGACGGCCGTTTTGCGTGAATGTGACGCATATTTTCCCGCAACTTCTTCTTTTACTATTTTATTTTGTTATTTGTTTGCGTCATGTTTACCCCAAATAAACGTATGTTCTTTCTTTCTTTTCTTTATGCATATTTATGATTACAACATGTAATGTTAGAGGAGCAAAGGAGCTTTACCTACTAAGTTTCCATCCGGCACCCTTCTCATTCAGAGACGCTACCAAGCTGTCGACTGTCTAATACATTTTGTCGCGGGCTCGCTATTCATATTCTTGCTGTAGTTGGCCGATCCTAACAATCAGAACTCTCTGTAATTTTATCCGAATACAATAGCATATACGCTAATTTTACATAACCTAATTTAGTATTTAAACATACTTATAAAAAGTTTACTCGTCCAGGAACCGAACATACGTATACGTAGATATCTACAAATAAAAACAGTCATGTGATTTTATTAAACTCCTGATAATTATATCACTAGCGATCTAGGCGCGTTTAAGGAAAACCGCAAGAAAACACATGACATTAAAGGAGAGTAACCTCTTCAAATCTACCTAAATAATGTATTATACATTGATTCGCGGAATAAAAGGTTGTTTATGTACAGGATAGTCAACTCTATTGTATTTAATGGATTTTCCGTTTACCTTTCTGACCGTCATTGACTTCTTACGTCACAGTATACGCTCGCTGAACGAATTGAATAACCAATTTTCACATACTTACGATGTATGTAAATGTATTCCTTTCCTGAATGTCGGGCACATTCACATATTATTATACCCTTTTTGAACAGTAATTTTCATTTCAACTGTAATTGGCATTAATATTAATCCTGTCTATCAAATTCACAGTGTATTATTATTATTGACACAACCATACGCTTCCTGTGCGAGTCCCAATAAATAACAACTTATTCCGAAAATGTTTTATTTTACAAACACTCGCGTTACAAACATTTATTTTCTAATGCTGATATTTGATCATTGATATTTGATATTTGATATTTAATCATTTATACATTTTTCATTTAATATTTAGATTATTTTGGAAAAAACACGTTTATACTAAATATCATTTTATGATGGGTTTGCTCTTGGCTCTAGTCTAGGTCGGACGCGACAAAGACAGAGTTTCTGGAAGTTTTTCTTTATATTCTAGTCGTAGGGGGTCGCTGTTCTAACCTAACCTAACCTTTTTTTTTTTGCAAATAAAAATATTTATCTTAATCTAACTAGATCGGTTCCGGTACAGGTTCTGTGTAGCCTACCTATACTCGTAATAATCTAGTCATTTTTGGTCAAGGCACGGTCGCTTCGCTCGCTCGCCTCGTGCGTTGGGGGTCATAGTTGTAACCTTTTTTTTTTGTCGCTGAGAAATGTCATTACGCATCTCCGCTCGTCGGGGGACGACACGGAGTATGTGGGACTCCCTGCCAGAGTGGCAGTATACCCACTAAAACTCAGCGGTGTTCCCTCATCGCCTTTATGGGGGGGTCATGGGAATCCGACTCAGCCTTTGCGTCCACAACCCCCCCGGCGCATGCCCGCCTATCTGGCGGGCCCCGCATGTCCCCCCTGCCTGCTGGGGGGCTACGGAAATGCCGGGAACACCTAGCCATTCCCGTCCGGCATTCTGAAACCTCCCCACCCGTCGCCTGCTGGCTTCCACCTGGGAGGAGTCGGAGATGACTGTCATACTGACGTCTTCTTCGACCCCTCCTCCGCCTTCGGAGCGGCGCCGCGAGAGGGTCTTCCTCCCGCGCGCGCTCCGCCGCCTCCTTCTGGGACATGACGTGTTCGCAGAAGGAGGCGACTGCCGCCCAGGACCCCTCATCCCCAGCATGGCGTTGACCAAGCCGGGCAGCGAAAGGTCCGTTCCGACCGCCGCGGTGAGACTGCGGCGCGGCCCGGACCACGACAGGCACACCTCGAGAGTGTGCTGCGCCGTGTCCTCCGCCGCGCCACAGTCGTGACACGACGGCGTCTCTTCCCGCCCGATACGGTGCAGGTACGATCCGAAGCAAGCGTGTCCGGACAGCACCTGCACCAGACGAAAGGAGAGGAACCACTGTGACCGCTCGAGCTAGTCTCGCAGGACCGGCCCAATTGCATCGAGGGTTCGGCGGCCGAAGGCTGCGGCGGCGAGGTCCCGCGTCCAGTGGACGACTATGGCATCCTTCGCCTCCAGCCGGACGGCCTCCCGCTCTTCCGGGGCTGGGCGTTCTCCTCTCACCCTCCGCCCCGCCGTCCATTCGTATACTCTGGCGAGCACCCACGCCTCGAGTTCCCAAGGCGGGGTGCCGGCCAGAGCACATGCCGCTGAGAAGCCGACCGTGCGGTAGGCCCTCGCCACCCGCTGGGCTATAGCCTTTTGGGGTGCCCGCAATGCGTGGCGTTCTCCCTCCTGCGGAGGGAGTCCTCCCAAATAGGGGCCCCGTAAAGGGCCATACTCCTCAAGATGTAGAGTTGCCGGCATCAAGCGCTGGGCGCCCCCAAGTTGGGCAGTAGCTACGAGAGGGCGCCCGCAGTCTTCGGTAGGCGCGTCGACAGCCCGCTGAAATGCGGGCCGAAACGCCACCTACTGTCGAGTACTACAAGGCCCAGATATTTCATCTGGGCCTTCACCTCAATTCGGACGCCCTCCACAAAGATGTGGGCGTCTGG
Organism: Dicycla oo; assembly: GCA_948252095.1. NCBI lineage: Eukaryota > Metazoa > Arthropoda > Insecta > Lepidoptera > Noctuidae > Dicycla > Dicycla oo. The sequence continues at coordinate 5,009,728 of OX411711.1, read as the reverse complement.
TGGTTGGCGCTGCCGAGGCCCGTGGAAGAACACGGCCTCGGTCTTGTGCAGCGCCACCGTCAATCCTAGGCGGCGGATCCTCCCTGCGACCAAGGATCCGCCCGCCGAGGCCAAGTTGGCCACCTCCCTGTAACTCTCCCCCCGGGCGGTGAGGAGAGTGTCATCCGCATAGCAGACGACACTCGTGCCTCGGAGGAGAGTTCCCCGCAAGAGCCAGTCGTAGCCGACGTTCCAGAGGAGAGGTCTTATGACTGACCCCTGCGGAACGCCGGCCTCGACTGCATACCGCCGGACTTGGCCAGCCCTGTTCACGAGGACGATCGTCCGATCCTCCAGGTAGCTGGCCAGTTCACAGTTGTAACCTAACCTAACTTAACCTTTTTTGTGAGTAAAAATATTTAACAATATAATTAGCTTAATTCTATGTGCCTCCTAAAAAGAATTTATTTTTTCTATTTTTCTTGATTTACTAATTAAAATTTTCCTTTTGCATAGTTAATGAGTGTATTTTTTAGATAATTGTGTAATAATGAAAGAATGTAATGCATTATGTAACTTGTTTTATTACAAACGTTGTTTGATGAGATAACCTGAACAAAAAATGAATTGTTTGTAAAATAACACGTTGTTAAAAAAAAAAGTTTACGTGTAATTAACCCGATAAACTTTTTTTAAAGATAATTTACTTTCTTTTCGGTTAATTAACTTAAAGATTATTATTATTTATGTATAGAGCCAAGTCAAGAAAGCGCAGGTGTGACGACTTGATTTACTTGATTCGGAGGAACCAGCGAATTCAACGGAGAGAGAGTCGAGAAAGTCTGTGAGGGAGACCTTTGCCCAGCAGAGGGTCAGCAAATCGCACGTTCATTTCCCAACCGTTACTAAACAAATAAAATCAATTTTAGAGGAGAATCAATTTACAATTTTTGCATTATAAGAGATATTTCTGAGATTATTTGTTAAATTTATTGGTTTCTTTTTAAGGTCTTTTATTATTATTTTTTTTAATGAAAATTTCGTTTAGTAACGGTTTCGAAATAAAGGTGCGAAATTAATGTTAAATGTAGGTTATACCTACTGCTCGTTTGAGAAATAAAAGCGTGATGATGTTAAAGTTATTTCTTGTTAACAGCGTGCTCTTCGCCTACGTAACGTCCAATACTCGTCGATGTACGTCGGCTGGCTGGTGTATGCGTACCTCACCTGCCTGCCTATATGCTTGCTGGCTTCCGTCACCCTCATCCTGATCTTCAGATGGATCCATTTGGTTGAAGCTTTCGTAGTTGTGCTCGCCTATGAGTCGGTCATGATCATGCTGGCCATGCTGATGTGCATGTTTCATAAAAAAGGTCTGTACGCTGTCGTTGTCGTTGTTTACGTTGTGAAGGTGGCCTTTATTTTCAGCATTAACTACCTTCTTCATGTTAATGGTACCAAGTTGAACCGCGTGAGATCTTATTTATTTGATACGGCAAATCTAACAACAACAACCCGAGTAAGGATCACCTGATCCACTTTCGGGACCAGTCTGTAAGTGTCCAACTAGTTGGATACTAAAATTGTTGGCTCCAATCTAAGTCCACTTTTCACTTTTATGGAGTAAAGCACATTTTTTTTTTAAAGGAACACACACATGGCGTGTAAAAATGAAAATACCATCAAGTTATAGTAAAAAGTAAACTGTTTATTTAAATATAAAAAAACAAAATCCATAAAGTTAGTTTAACAGTTATAATTGAAAAAAATAAAGTTTTGGACATGTCAAGTAAGTAGGACTTAGGGATTTTTCGAATTGGGTACCCAATTGTGCCCTTCATTTGGATAAACGCTGTAGTTGTGAATAATTGTTTTGCTAAGCGTAAAATTACTACTCGCCGCCATTTATGTACAAAATCTTTTCTCTTCGCTTGTGTAGTACTATACACATATATTACATTTCATTTACATTTTTTTTTTATTTATATTATTGCTTGCATGCAGCGCGACTAACTCTTACATCCACCACTTACATATTATAGTTTAAAAATATGTTTTTGTCTGGAACGAACTACCCTCTCACTAGGAGCCGGGCGTTGATAGCTGCGCCACAGTTACTAACTTTTGCAGTTATCATCGTTTAACTATTTTTATGATTGTATCTGTTTTTGTTCCAAAATAAACGATTATTATATAAATAAACGATTATTATTATCCTTTTAATAATATTTCCAGGCTTCATTGCATGCGTTTGGACCACTCTATTCACTCTCATGCAGACCTACCTCGCTGAGCTGCTGGTACACCATCAATACGACACCCAACATACCGCTCTGACGTTCTTCTTGCACCTCATATTACCACCAATGGGACTAGTGCATGCTTTCAACCAGTTCGCTCTGCTGCAAACTGAACGTAAGTTAGCTTTCTATGTGTTAAACGTAATAAAATTTTGACAGACTTTCGTCGTATAAGTTTCGCCGCCTTAAGATTTTTTTTAACAAGCATGCCCCTGTGTAATCGCTAAATGTAAGAAGACGAAGAATCTGGTGTTGTGGTGCAATTTTGGGAGAGGCTTTAACCTTCGGCCACACCTGCACGACCAAAATGACGGCGAACCGGGAGTATCATTCGCGCGGTGGGCGCTATCTATAAGATAACACGAGCCTTGCACAGTTGCACACCTACGCCACAGTGTCGCTGTTGTGAGACGACGTTGAGATAATAATAATAATAATAACCTGGGACATTATTCACACACGGTCATCTGATCCCAAACTAAGCAGAGCTTGTACTATGGAAACCAGATAACTGATATACTACATATACTACTTTTTTTTTGTAAATACATACTTATATAGATAATTACACCCAGGCTCAGAACAAACAGACATGTTCAAGCACACAAATGTTTGTCCTGGATGGGAATCGAACCCACGATTTATTGATTTATTATGTATTATCATCTCAACCTTTCGCAGTCATCTGTTTGGCAGATGGTAGTGTATTCTAACCCACGTGACTACCACTTACTTCGGGATGCTGACTAGTTTCCAACTCTACTGCCCCTATCACCCACAACACTAATCATGTCTTGTGCCTTTTGAAACCAGGAGCAACAGAAAACACCAGTTCTTTATTGTACATGGTGGCATCGTGGACCCTCATGAATTTATTGTACTTCGCCATTCTCATGATACTGCAGAGAACCATCGGACAGCACCGCGCCATCGGCGGACAGGTGTCCTGGAAGTCAATCATATTCAAGGAAGCTGAGGTACCTACACTTCCTGACCAAAATATGCTATTTCTTGTCCGGGGGTGAAGAGTCAGAGGCATAGGTGACACCGCATTTCTGACTGCTATTAACAAGAAGCTGCGAAACATGGTTTTTATGGCAATAAGTGGCATGGTTTTTTATCGCTCCCTTTACACATACGTACATACGTTCTTTCGCGAGTGCTTTTGAACGTAGGTACAGCCGATATGTAAAAATATCACCTTGAAAACTTAGATGAAATGAGCTGTCAATAGTGTCAAACCCTAACGTCAGTTGGAATGACAGCTGACTTGAAGCTCACTTCACCTAAGTTTTCACGGTGAGTCAGGATTACCCACGAGAAAGGCTTACCCGCAGGCTTTCCCTTCCCCTTCAACATCTTTAAACGTGCTCTCTTTAACGTACGATTGTAGTATCACGCGCGACTGAGTGAGTGTTTAAAGCCCGCTAATGTCCTCGTAGCTGCCCGGCGTATCTTGCAGAAGCCTAGCGACAGCAAAATTTGCGCGATAATTGCTTTTCAATCGCAAATTGGTATTACGTATCAGCGATTACATCATACAGGTTTGCGATTGACAAGCCATTGAAAAACAATTATTGCGCAAATTTTGCTATCGCTAGGCTTCCGCAAGATACGTAATAAGCCTGCGGAACAATTTCTGAGTATTGTTCAAACTCAGAACCAGTCAAGGCAGCAAAAAAGTGCAATAACTATTTACAATTTCCGAAATTAAATTTTCATAAGTACTCGTACTTAACAAGCGACTCGCCCCTGCTTCGCATGGGATTTACGGCTTGACAAAACATTGAAATGTCTTTATTAATTATGTAAGTTTCAAATCCGTTGTGTAGTTTAGATGAACAATGTAGTAACACGTGGTAATACAGAGACAGACACGAAAAGACGACTGTACTAAATACAGGGTGTTAGGTAGACGGTTGAACAATACGAAAATGGCGGATCCGTGGGGCCGTCTGCTATGTGTTTAGGTCCAATAACAAGCCCCAGGCCATATGGATTATTTTTATTGATTATTTAAATTTTATTCGAAATTCGTCGTTGCTCAAAATTCAATCGTCAATAATTTAATTTAAAAATAACAAAACTGGCAACATTTTTCTTTTTCATCTAGAATATTGTAAAATCTTATAGGTACAATTCGTATTTGGAATACAATGGACCTGTTTTCTTGGAACACTTCTTCCATTAAAGTAAGAATGAAACAACGTCTTCCTGCTTTGTGATAAGTCCAGCTCACATTCTGCAAGTCATTTTGACAATTTTGCATATAATGTGATTAATTTCACTTGGGTTTCGTGAAAAAGGAACTGGGTAGTTAAAATTGACAAATTACTCTAGTTGTTTTAAAAGAAATTGCGCATAATGGTTGCATACCGTTAGAACGGGCATGAACCAAAGATGTTTTCCTAGAATTAGAACTGCTCTATCACTCTTAGTTAATAATAATAATAAATGAGCCTGTATGCATTAAACAGGGAATATTTCAGGGTGACAGTTTGAGTCCACTCTGGTTCGGCTTAGCCCTGAATCCTCTAAGCACACTGGTAGAGGATTCAGGTCTAGGCTATCGGCTGAAGAGAGGTGGTCAGGTCAATCTCACCACCACAGGATGATTTGAAACTCTTTGCCCCCCACAAATTGCGACTGATGGAGCTACTGAACGTAACTGAAACTTTCAGTAGCGCTATCAGGATGGAATTTGGTGTGGACAAATGTGCAGTCATGCATGTAAAGCGAGGGGAGATTATGGAATCCAAGGGAATTCAACTCTCGGATTCCATGCACCTTAGATCTCTCTCCTCATTAGAAAGCTATAAGTCTTTGGGTATGTCGGAAGCGTTAGGCATCAACTTTGCTGACATGAAACAATCGTTGAAGGAGCGCTTCTTTTACCGCCTGAAGAAGGTGTGAATTAATCTTCTTTCAGGCGGAAACAAGGTGCGTACCTTCAACGGTCGGGTCATGCCGGTCTTGATGTACTCTTTTGGCATACTCAAATGGACTCAGACCAAACTCGACGTCCCTCACGGCACGGCGGCACGGCGACACGGCGGGCCTGTACACTGCTGACCGCAAACCGGATGCATCACACACGATCATCGGTGATGAGACTGTACTTCCCGCGAAAGTGCGGGAGTCGAGGCTTTTTAAATGCGACGACCCTCTACAACCGTGAGGTGTGCAGCCTCAGGGAATATTTTTTAAAAGTCAAAATGGGTATGCACCGTGATGTGGTCGCAGTGGACAAGGGGCTCACGCCACAAGGGTGTATGGCAAAGCAAGGAACTTCACGGGAGCTTCGATCCGGCTATTCATAAGCCCGGTGTAGATTTCTTAGCATCCGTATCCTGGCAAAGTTTTGGTGACCTTTTTTTTCGGGGAAACTGAAATTTTCGTCTGTGCAATTATGGACGAAGTTATCTTAACGAATAACTACCGGATACATATTATGAAGGACGGAACGGTTGACGTGTGTTGGGTATGTCACCGCCCGGGTGAGTCCATCACACATATCTGGTTGTTCTCGTCTGGCTAACGGCCAGTACTTGCACAGGCATAACCAAGTGGCCAGGATTATTCACCAGAAACTTGCTTTGAAATATAAACTGGTGGAGTCTGAGGTACCGTATTACAAATATTTGCCCGACCCAGTTCTCGAAAGTGACCATGTGACTTTATACTGGGATCGGTCTATCATTAATGACAGGACTATTCTCTCCAATAAGCCTGATATAGTGGTAATAGATCGATATTTAGCGCGCCACGCAATGATATTCGATGTTACCATTCCACATGACGAGAACCTCGTGAAAGCTGAGAAAGAGAAACAAATAAAATATCTCGACTTAGCAAACGAGGTTGTTGACATGTGGAATGTGAGCTCGGCTGTCATCGTGCCGAATGTCGTAACGGCCAATGGCCTGATGGCCGAAAGCCTCGACCAACATCTTTCGAGGCTCTCGATAGGCGGTTGGATCAAGAGCCAGATTCAGAAGGCAGTACTCCTTGATACGGCTCGCATTGTGAAAGGTTCCTGCCTCTGTAGCCGTCACCACCGGTAGCTTGGACCCTGCTCCTGACACCGGTGGACTTCTGTTTTTTTATATTAAACAAAAATATATATACCTTCTGTTTTTTCAGAAATATGAATAAAAGAAATAATAATAAATATTTTATTTTATAGAAAATTACAGATAGGTACAAGAAATAATATGCGGATTTGATACAACGGATAGGTAGAATATTATTATGACTAACAATATTGTATGTTGCAAAATATGTACGTAATAGATTTTCTTTTTGCTTGATTTCGTTTATATGAGGTGATGTAAGTGAGTAAGGAATAGTCCTTCTGAAGAAGCCACTCTGTTACTTTAGATTTTACTATATGAATTTAGTTCAAGTAGATTTAGTTCTTTATGAATTTTTCGTAGATGTGTCTACTTAGTGTGTAATACTGGTGTGTAGTTAGTGGAAGTGGTTTTGTGCTGAGTACATGAGAGATTTGTTCGCTTTCATGTATCTGATTTTGGTTTATTTTTAAACGCAGTTCAGTCGAGCTTTTGGGTATATTTTTTTTTTAAATTTGTTTGAAGTTTTAGGGCTCGTATTTTTTTTTCTAGTTATCATCAGCATTGAATACGAATTTCATAAGATTCTACAATTCACACATTGATGAGAAGAGACTAACCAAAAAAGCTGATTTTTCAGTAAGCATTTAAAACAGTAATTACTGGTTTTGCACCAGAAAGAATTAAAAAAAAATAATACGTTAAAAATATTAAAGTTACAACAACAGGAGTTTTTGCAAAAATTTTGTATTCTTCACGCGCTAAGAGATGGCACTGCTTACAGAAAAACATACAATTTTCGTATAGTGACGGTCTTCCTAACAATGTGAAAATTATTGTAGATGAAAATAAAAAAAACAAAATGTTGTCAGTTTGGTCATTTTAAATTAAATTATTGACGTTCGAAGTTTGATCAAGGACGAATTTCGAGTATCATTTAAAAAAAAGGAATTAAAAAAAAACCCGTGTGGCCTGGGACTTGTTATTGGGCCTAAACACGTAGAAGACGGCCCCACGGATCCACCATTTTCTTATGTTCAACAATCTGCCTAACACCCTGTATTTAGTAAAGTCGCTTTTCAAGCTAAGTCATCATAAGAAACAAGATTTGCACAACATGTTTGATTGATGCTAGAACATCAACCTTGCTGGCAACATGGAATGCTGCAGTGTTGTTGAATGCATCACAATGTTTCCCCTGAACACACGGGCCTCAGTCAATATTATTATATGTGTATATAGTAAAATGCTCATTAATTTCTTTTTCTTTTTTGTTTGTATATTTTCAAATATTATTGTACAGAATCCCAACGAGCTACATAACATCGAGCCCCCCTCCGGGAGTGAGGTTGGAAAGCTGCAGGAAGTCGACGAGTTTGTAGCAAAGGCTATCAGTTTCCGCGATGTTAACAAGGCTAGTCAATCCATTATTAGTATAAACATTTTCTTTTGTTTTCTGGACCGAAATCTTGTAATGAGATCGCGTTCTCGCTTCTATTAGAAACTGCTATACGGACTTGAATCAGATTCAGTGAGAACTTATGATTATAAATTAAATCAGAGGAAATCTTAGTTTTAAAAAAAATATTTCAATATTTCCAGAGCATCATGGGAGTCCCTGTACTTAGCAACATCACTTTTGATATATACCGCGGCGAGTTCACCATACTGTTGAATACAAAGGCACAAGAAACTATGATGAACACTGTTGAAGACTTACTTACCGGTAAGTTTGGTGAGACCTATAATAATATAAAGTAAATACCAACCAACACATACTAGATAACTATTTACAGTTCTTTATTTTGAATAGTAATAAAATTGCTACCTGGAAGCCCATTGATAATATAATGCATTCAAACATCAATAAACTGCATGTGGTGAATAAAGCTTTGCAAATGACATATCAAACAGCAAACACTCGCTTTGATCAAAACTAGCTTCTGCCCGCGACTTCATCAGCGTGAAATTCCTTGCTCCCCCGACCCACTCCGTCGTCGCATGTCCGCGCTATTAGTTCGTTTGCGCTTAGCATTATTTTTGACTCTTTTTTCTTTTTGCTCGGCTTCTAAGGGCCCTAGCGTGGTGTTAAATAGCCTACAGCCTTCCTCAAGAATTGGGCTACGAAATGCTAAAAGATTTTATCATACTAGTTCCAGAAATTAGCGCGTTCAAACAAACTCCCCACCAGCCACCTTCTACCATCGGACATCTAGACGCACTGCCAGTTACCATCCCTACCTGGTTGCTATTCCACCAATTCGCACTAAGCGCTTCCAAATGTCTTTTATAATGCGCACAGCAAAGGAGTGGAATTCACTACCTGCGTCTGTGTTTCCGAACGCATACAACCCTAATCTTTTCAAAGTGAAAGTGAACAGGCTTCCTCTGGGTAAGCTCACTCCATCGTCGACTCTGTCACCTCTGACCTAGACTAGAGTTAAGAGCAAACCCATCACAAATAAAAAAATAAAAAACTAACAAAAATACAAACTCTAACCCTGACAATATTGAAATAATACATCGGGAGGGTCATAAATCCGCGGAAAATCTCGCGATTCAGAAAAATGATAACACTTTGCACAACGCCATCTATGGGTAGATCTGAGGGATAAATGGATAAAACATCCGCACAAAGCATGTTCTATGCGCGAGCGAGCGGTAAGAATGAAAGTTACTTTGCGTTTTAGTAATTTTATATTATCTCCGAAACTGTATGACTAATTACAGTAATATAAAAGAAATTCCCATAGAAAATGCACTTTCAGTTTTCCCGAATTTTCCCGGCAACATTTCAAACATTTTCTTTCATACAAACCTTGTCCTGATTACAAACACAACAAAAAAAGAATTATCCAATTTGGTGCAGTCGTTCGGAAGTTATGCGCGTACATACATATCGACGATTCATTTTTATATAATTATATAGAAGCGTATAGCACTCAGGAGTAATGTACCTATCCACAAGTGAAAAAAAATTTAGAATTGAATAATTAGATTACCCTCTACATACAAACTTACAAACAAATTTTACCTCTTTTTAATATTAGTATAGATGAGGAACTTGGCTAGTAAGTAACACTCCAGAATGTCTGTCTAAAATATGAATTTAAGTAGTAATCAGTAAGGAAGTTCCAATCACCCAGGTTTAATGGAAGCGGACCACGGAACCGTTGCCGTTTTAGGCAAGATACTGAAGCCAGACAAGGGGGTGATGACGACACCTCAGATGATGGGCTACTGCCACCGCTCAGAAGCCTTGATCGAAGACCTCACCGTTCAGGAGCATTTGAATTTATACAGCATGGTGAGTTCATTAGCACCAATATTGTGAAGATAAGTAGCAAAATATAATTAGAAGGATAAACAGCCTCAAACAACTGAAAGAAAAGACGACTTTATAGTTTACGAGCATTTTTAAGTTTCACAAGGAAATAATCCCTTCAAAAAGAATTTAAATCCAAAAAACTTTTATACAAAAAAAAAGAAAAACAACCGACTTCCAAAAAAACACTACAAAGTGGAAAATAAATTTAATTTCGGAAATCTTTGCTTTTGTACTTTTGTTTTTTGCCACTGACTTCCAAAATTAAAGTAATTTTTTACTTTGTAGTTTTTTTTTTTTGTAAAAAAGTTTCAACCCCTACAACCCCCACACAAATTCGAAAGAAATTCTGCAAACAAATTAGATCATCATCCACATAAACTAAGCGAGGAAAATGCGTGTTAGCTTCATAACTCAAAACTACTCATCAGAACTTGACCTTTATTTGGGACCACCTCAGGAGTATACGCGTTCAAATAAAAACTTTGCAAAAAGCAAAAATTTGTCGCTCTAAGTCATGTCAGAAGTTTGGAAGGCGTAGTTTTATGTTGACGGAGATATCGAGGCTACCAACTCGGCCGTCTGACAATCAAGGCTCCCTATAACATACGACTCAAGTAGCGCAGTTTGAAGCGGCATATAACCATCAAAATCATTTATAGCCAGAGTGCATCTCATGACAAATCCAATAAGCCCAAACACGGCTAGGATACATTGTTTTATTAGGGAGTTCCAGCGTCTACCCTCCGGCTTTATCAACAGATCGGTTCGATGGTACCTTTTTCATCAGAACCATTTATTTAAATTTGCTTCGTTATAGTCGCTTAACTATCGTATTCCAGATATCTTATCGCCCCCCGTGGTATACTTATTATCATTGAGGAGTTCCCGTGGCCATCTGTGGTCTTCTGCATTAGTTCATCACTAAATGATACTTTCTGAATGCAAAAAAATGCTTGTTGATGAAAATACCAAAATCTCTATATGTATGCCTATAATATTTGAGGACTTCCGTCAATTCCTCATAGATGCCATCATCAGAACTGAATTTTGATAAAATACAACATATCTGAAAGTATATCCTTTCAAATAAAAAAGAATTTTCAAAATCTGTTTATAAATAATGGAGTACCGAAAGAACAATCATTAATAAAATAAAAAAAACAACAGAATTGAGAACCTCCTCCTTTTTTTGAAGCCTGTTAAATAGCCGCCGTCTTCCGGAACTCACATTATTGTAAGATATATTAATTGTTTTAAGAGAATCTCGTCTTGAGCGTAGGCCACTTAGCGTACTAAGCGAAACGAAAACGGAAGTATGAAAAGACGCGGAGGAAAGCTAAACGAACTTAGCTTCATTTCGCTTCGTTCCCAGCGTGGCCTGCGCTTGAGTTGCCTTCGAGTTCTTTGACAAAGAAGAAGACGTAATCTAGTAATTTTACACCCGTATTTATAAACAAGTAAAAGTGATTATTTCAGTAAAAATAATTACTAAAGTAACGATTTTTATTCTATAGTTTAGTAATTGCTTGAAGTTAGAACTATCAAAGGTGTTCATAGTCAACTAATAGTCAACATTTTCTTTACTTAAGAATTGAGAACTCGACCATATTGCGTTTGATTTTGTAATGGGACGTTGATTCTTACTCAAGCATTTACTCAAGTAAGTAACGTACATTACACGAACTACTATTGAACACACACACTATTGAATAACATTTTATGATGAAGAATTCTATCCTCAAGTAATGACTTCACTCAATCAATTACTTGCTGCTACGTAATTACTTAGCAGCAAGTAATTGATTGTTTATAAATACGGATGTTAGTAGTCGGCACACATGCTAATACAATAGCAATTAGAAGAATTCCCATTTTCATCAGATTTGCCTGTGGAACCAAACAAAGTTAGGCATACAAGAGTACAGTCACATCAGGTCCAAGCGTTTGTTTAAAGAGTGTGACCTGAAGGCAGTGAAGCACGAGCAAGTGAGGAACCTGAATATATACTACAAGGCGCAGCTATGCTGGGCCATCGCTATTTTACTGGAGCCTAGGGTAAGTAAAGATACGAGAATCCGCAGGAGAGACCGCATGTGGTGACGACGCAGTGAAACTCATGGTGGCCCGATACTTGTTCCGAATGCGGAGAACACTGCCAGTATAAGTACACCGTATACTTACATCAGACTTATGTTTGAAGTACCGACGGGTTTTTTTGGTAGGAAGCCGACCCTTCATTTTTCTTAGAATTCTCAATATGTTGATTGATGTAACTCATTAGACAACGTTACTCTGTGTGTGACTTGAATATTTGTCAAGAAACACATTTACCTTCAATTTAAACGTTGATATTTTGGGCACATGTAGCGAGAATTACATAATAGGTTGGGGAAAAAGTTTCTTCGCATTTTTTAAGAAAATTCAAAACATTTTTTAATATAGTTTATTTACATTTAACTAAAGTATGTAGGTACCATTTTATTCGATAACTTTTTGCCATCTTGTAGGTAGGGACATGATCCCATTGCTATAGAAATTTTGGGACTTCTGGTCAAAATACCGCGACAAGTGATTTTGGCAGTCCTCTCGTGATGTTTACCTGACACTGCCTAAAGAATTCTGAAGAGACCGAAACAGGTGGAAATCTGAAGGTGCAAGGTCAGGACTATACGGCGGATGCATTAACACCTCCCAGCCAAACTCTCTTAATAAAGATGTGTGAGGTCTAGCGTTATCATTATGAAAAACCACACCCCTTCTGTTGATTAATTCAGGCCGCTTTCTCTCAACTTCTTGCTTTAATCTCATCAGTTGTTCGCAGTAGAGTTCAGAATCGATGGTCCTGCCTGGTGGTAACAGCTCATAATGAATAATGCCCTTCCAATCCCACCACACACACAGCATCACCTTGTTGCGAGTTAACCCAGGTTTCGCCACAATCTGTGAAGCCTGACCGGCCTTTGACCACGACCTTTTTCGCACGTTCTTGTCATACGTGATCCACTTTTCATCACCAGTTATCAGCTTCTTCAAAAATGGTTCGGTTTCATTACGTCGTAATAAAGAATCACAAATGAGTACACGGTTCATTAGGTTTCTTTCAGTGAGCTCGTGAGGTACCCAAATGTCGAGCTTTTTTGTGTACCCAGTTTTTTTCAAATGCGCCAAAACTGTTTTGTGGTCAATTTCCAGTTCTTCAGCTACGTCGTAACTACTGATATGCCAATCTTGCTCCACTTTTTCAAAAATGGCATCCATTTTATCCGTAATAGGGCGACCAGAGCGACGTGCATCTTTGACATCAAAATTTCCGGATTGAAAACGCTTAAACCAAATTTGTGCTACTCTCACAGACACTACACTAGGTCCATAAACATCGCAAATTTTTTTCGCGGCTTGCGTTGCATTTTTACCTTTTTTGTAGTAAAATTTTAAAATGATACATTTCAAAATTTTACTACAAAAAAGGGGTGTGGTTTTTCATCATGATAACGCTAGACCTCACACATCTTAAGCCACTCAGCAAAAATTAAGAGAGTTTGGCTGGGAGGTGTTAATGCATCCGCCGTATAGTCCTGACCTTGCACCTTCAGATTTCCACCTGTTTCGGTCTCTTCAGAATTCTTTAGGCAGTGTCAGGTTAACATCACGAGAGGACTGCCAAAATCACTTGTCGCGGTATTTTGACCAGAAGTCCCAAAATTTCTATAGCAATGGGATCATGTCCCTACCTACAAGATGGCAAAAAGTTATCGAATAAAATGGTACCTACATAGGGTCAGGTGGGGTAAATGCGAGTACCATAACTAGAATGACATATTCAACCTTAGACAACATTTTACTTTTTATACTGCTTATACCCCGTTATTGCAATTACCCCACCTGACTATACTTTAGTTAAATGTAAATAAACTATATTAAAAAATGTTTTGAATTTTCTTAAAAAATGCGAAGAAACTTTTTCCCCAACCTATTATAATTATGAATCTTTGAAGCACTTGAAAATTGTCTGTTTGTAACATTATACTAAGTGTTATATACATATTAAACTTCCAGGTCATAGTTATACCAGATATTGTTGATCTCAACCCATACAAAAAGGTTATCAAAGACAAAATAATGGTAAGTACGATATTCGTTTCTTATTCCGTCCTATAAGTTTGAAGTTCGGAGAAGTTTTATTCGAAACTAAAATGTTAGGTAAGAACTGAGTGAATGAAAATACGGTGTCTTAAGTGTTATGCTACAATTTCCAGCAATATAAAACGTACAAAACCATAATATCGTTCTATTACTCGAGCCTGGAACTTGAATACGCTGACCGGGTGTTTTTGTTTGATAACAAGATACTGGTCTTTGGAGGCACACCTGCGTATATGTTCTTCAGGTATGGTAAGTATACTATAGAAATAAACTATAAATACCCTTCCAACCTTAGAACCCTTCCATAAATTACGTGACACTAATTTCATGATTTTTGGAGACCATTTGTGAGACCCTCTCTCATGGAGTGACGTCATATAATATTTTGCTATTTTAAATTGAACCTTATAATAATATTGATAGACAATATAAAATAATCAAAAAAACTAAAAAACCGGCTGCGGTAAAACTGAAAAGCTGAAGGCGTCCGCTAGGGCCGATGCCCGCCAAGGTTGCGTATTGTTCGAAAGAGTTACCGTGGCCCTGGCACAGGCAACTGAAGGAACACGGGTGGGTTTTAGTCAGTAGAAGTCTGACTCGCCCTCCCGCTCCCAGAGCGGGAAAAGTTATTTGATGATTTCCCATCCACAAAAAAAAGGTCGGTGCCCCTGAGTTTGTTTCACCATTTACCATTTCTTCTCAGAAGTAGTCAGTCAGATAGGAAATTTCGACTCCATCTATATATTTTTTAATACGACGTGTAAAACTGATTCCGGTACTCCTAGAATAAACAATTTTACAATAAACAAACTCATATAATTAATTACTTCTAGAGTTATACCAAGCAATCAACAATACCGTATTTAAAACCAATGTCAGCGTGTTTGCCAACCCACAACATTGAAAATGTGTTACGATTGTCATTACTTTCATATTATGCTTTTGATCATGGACGAACAAAAAAAAGTCGGACGGAACTCCCGCTAGACAAAACTGAGTCCCGTTTATGTGTGAGTGTTGACGTTTGCGCGCGTAATGGCCGGCTAATGTGTGAATGTGTGCGCCTGTACGTACAGCGAGCTGGCCGACTTTGAGTGACACAGTTTTTTGTTACCGAAAATCTGTCTGACTTTTTGTCTTCGTCCATGGCTTTTGGTCTATTCATTTCCCAAGGTCGCGAGTACCGAGCCCGTATGACTTTAAGGATCAGTGCAACGTCCGATGAACAGGTAAAAAAACTTCTTGATCGCGTGGAACTCGCTGGGGCCAAAGTGAGAGCATATCTCAGCTCTCTGATAATCTTGCGACTACCTGCCAGTCCTTCTGAACGTGTGGCCAAACTTGTGAAGGATCTCAATGATAACTCCAATATGTATGGACTAACATCGTTTGATATCAGCGTAGCAGATTCCGACGAGGTTTGCCGACGGTAAGTTTGAACTATGTATTATCGTTTTAGGTTACTTGCAGTCCATACAGTCAATTTAATAGATCACGAATTTCTAAAAGAAATATGAAATATCAGAGTTAAGTATAAATTAAAGATTATGTTTCATATTTTCAGAGCAATAGCGGATTCTAGAGCTATCCCGGATACTCATATTGCCATCGGATCTACTGAGGCTTTAAAGAATTTTACCGGTGGGCATGAAAGACATTTCCCAATTTATTGTTTTTTTTATCCTTTCAATTACAAATAATAGTAAAAGGGTTTACTGCGAAAACCATCTAAGTGCTGTCAAGTCAGTTTTGAGTTATTGCGTTTTAAAAGTTTAAAACTAATTAAAATGCTATAATTTTTTTACAAAAAGTTTTTACTATGAAATATCTTCTAAGCTGTTAAACACAGCGCTTAGTCGGTTTTACCAGTATAAAAAGCTCAAGAGGGTAAGATTTTTTACGTATTTAACAATTTGCCAATAATGTTGTTTAGCAGGTTTTCGCAGTAAACACTGGATATAACCTTTCTTCAATAATTAATTTCAGAAAATGTTAAATGGAAGCGACAAACTAGTCCTTACAATATACATCTTGGCGTCATCTTATCGAAGTTCTTTAAGTTCCATATGAGTCACAAAAAACTGTTTGGTATCACGGTACGTTGCTTAAATCTTTGTTTAACAATATTATTACCGACTGTTGAAGCAAGCAGCGTCCTTCTTTAAATTCATCTCTTTCCAAATCTACCCCTTCTATTGTTAGAAATTATATAATGAGGCGAAACTCTAGTAGAAGAGAATGCGCAAGAAGACTGTGCTCGCAGCAACACCTCACTCAATCACACAAGACAGGTGCTTTCCGAGGAAGCTTTAGATATGCGGCATCTAAATGCTGGAACAATATTCCCCCGCCGATAAGCAGTCTTAAATTTCTTGGTAGGTAGTACTTTTAGACTTCGACTGCGGCAGTTTCTTATCGCCTCGCAAAAAAACTAGGGATGACTGTTTCGAACACGTCCATTATATAACTGGCTGTAGTGTCCTGCCCGAGTCAATCTGTCTATTTAGTCACAACTGCACTGAAATAATTCAATCATTTGTGAATCTTTTGTTGGATAATTATTATTTACACACATAATTATATTAATTATATATTAATTAGGATAATTATTGGGATAATTATTCATTATTATTACAACACTTGTTAATTACCTATATTTATTTATTGTAAACACATTTAATTTTAGTCTAGCCAAATCGTTTAATTATAATATTATACATTTACACATTTTACCTAAATAAATAAACTAATCAAGTGATTTAAACACAATCAATACACCTACGAACAAGAATGTTTCCCAATGCTAAACTTTTCTGTACGTATATACGTACTATACATAATTAAAATTATGGGTTACATCCTTACATAATTTCACTCCGCGCATAACACTTAGTCACAACACCAATTTATCTCGCCTGCTCGACGTCCGTCAGGGATCCAGCAGAATATCAGCGTCAGGTATATTTGCCTGACACATGCTGAGCTGGACTCCCATTTGGTGCAACCTTGAGGCGCACTCGTTATTAATTTGATTTAAGTAGGTATGTGTACTTTTATATCTATACATTACGTATATTTTTTTTTTTATTGGCAGCTTAATTTTACATTACATTCATGTCATTTGTGATCATGTAATTGTCTTTTTCCGTGTTGTGATATGTCTTTTGTGTGCACTAAATAAATGCTTTATCTATCTATCTATCTATCTATAATATTCATCATCAGACTACTGATTTAATAATGAAATGAAAAAGAAAGAAAAATAGACAAATATTTATTTGGGACGCGCACAGGAAATACAAATATTGAAAATTCATAGTAATATTACACGGGTCCCTATCACACTATGTATAAATGCGAAAGTAACTCTGTCGGTCTGTCTGTTTGTCCGTTACTTTTCACGCCTTAACGTCTGAACGGATTTGTATATTTGACACACAGATAATCCATTTTCTGGACATAGGATGCTTTTATCTTGTACTCATGATTACAAACAACTTTTACTATGGGACCAAACCCGATTTCGCGAAAAAAAAAATCAGTTGTCCCATGCATTCATATTCGCATAACTCATCAAAATGTAGGGAACAGCTAATTTTTTTTCGGGATTTCAGGTTTGCTCCCATAGTAAAAGTTGTTTGTTATCATGAGTACAATCATGTGTTTAAGTATTGGTCACTAATTACCAGTCACTCTTTATGCGCGGGAGTAACGCGAACGTCGATATAATACGAGTATATCGCGAATGACAAATTAGTTTGCGTTTGAGCTAGCGCGCTCGAGAAATTTTTGTCACCGTGGCGGTTTTGTCACTCTTATCTGGTCTGTGGATATGTATGAAAATGTGCGCACGTTACGACGCGATGTGACAACCTGGTGACACTTTCGTCAGCTAACCCGCGAACAAGCCCGTGACAAAACTGTCACCGCGACGCTAGGTTTCAACAGACGCGCGCGCATGGATGACAAATTTGTCACTCTCCGCGTATCCCTTGCGTTTCCGCTACACATTCGTATTCCAACTATCGACAAAGTAACACGCAAACATGACGTCAAGTCTTCTCACAGCGAGCGGTGACTCTGCACGAGGACATATAGGTATTGTCCTCGTGCAGAGTCACCGCTCGCTAATGATATGCTGATAGATTCATCTCATGTTCTTACTTTTGTATGCTAATGCAAATAAAAGACGCAGAAATTCCTCAAAACTTCCAACACTCATTCGATAATATTTAAAAAAAAATCCATGAGTGTTGTCAAAGTTTATGAAACATAGTGTAAAATTTTCTGTCACACCAAAGAGGGTGCACCCAGTATTCTTTTGACGTAAAGACCTCTTTTAGCTCATTATACTGGTGGGGAAGTTCAATATTTCCGACCGACAAAAACATGTAAGATTTCAACCGCTAATAACTACGACACTTTTAATGCTAGAGTAATAGTTGAAGATTCAAAAGACAGGTCACATTTGTAACAATTTTGAAGCAGGATTTCATTTGCCTACCACGTCACATCGCGAGTGCAGGAGCATGCGCACGACCGCCTATTTTTCACTATGTGTCGAAATTCCAATTTGTATAGCGCAAAAACGTGTTTAGCTAGAATATTGATTCCGGCGTCATTGTCAAGAGTTGATAAAGCACTACTAGGACCTAAAGAGAAACAATAGAAATTTGGGCCAAAATAGGGTCAAAATGCATATGAAGTTGACAATAGCAAAATAATTTAGGATGTCGTCTCATATCGGCCGTAAATCAGGTCAGAAATCGAGGCGTGGAAATCTTGCATCATAAGGGATACAATAAGCCTAAAAAATCCAGTGCCGAGCAAATACCTCTCATTAGCTGTGAGCAAATGTTTTCACGAAAATGCGTAAAAGAAAATATCATATGAGTTCATAGATAATGGCCGTCTGTTCATTCTGTTATATCGACAAATGACGCTGGATTTCAAACAAGTTACCAAACTCATTCTTCGTGTATGCACTCTACTTTGATGACGTGACATGATATAGGCAAACTTTTTTGTCACGGTGATAAAATTCAGTTGTGGTCGCGCGTGCTAGCTCTTAGATTCAGAATGAGCTTAGGTACTTATTGACTCAAAATTTCTAGGCTTTGAGAAAGTTGAAAATCTTGGGAAATACTTTTTAGGTTCAACAACAAAAATGTTGTTATTGTTAAACATATACTTATTAACTTAATTATATTTGCAGTTTATATCAGCGGTGTTATCAGGGCTATTCCTAGGATTTTCACTGTCATCTGCACTGCTAAAAATGGATAAAGCAAAAGTACCACGCGGTGAAGTAAGTCTGATTTTTAAAATAAATTATACGAGTCGGTTGTCTTCGTTTGTTATAAGTACAACCTACTTCTTAGTTTACTAATCTTATCCAACTAAATAATATAACTGTGAAAATGTATGTTTGTGTGTTTTTGGAGGTATCGAGGAACAGGGCGGAAAGTTCCTCCATCCTCCATCGCAAAGGAACGATCCTCCAATCAGCCCACCCGCTTCGGGCTGTAGCAGGACACTTACGCGAACCCACTTGCGCGAAAAGACATAGAATGGACTTTTGCGCGAAGGGACTTTTGCGTGAATGGACGTTTACGCGAATGGACTTTATTGCGAATAGATATTTATGCGAAAGATACTTGCGCGAAAGACAAAATACAATTGTGGGTGAGCTATACACCCCTGCCCAAACCTTTGAAAGAATACAGGCGTGATGAAGAAGTCTCATTTCCGTAACTTCTTCGCGCAGCTAACCTTTCGCGCAAGTGGATTTGCGCAAGTGTCTTTCACGGAAATGTCTTTCGCGCAGATGTCCCAGATTCCACCCGCCCCTTTCTACCATCGGACATCTAGACGCACTGCCAGTTACCATCCCTACCTAGTTGCTATTCCACCAATTCGCACTAAGCGTTTCCAAATGTCTTTTATAATGCGCACAGCAAAAGAGTGGAACTCACTAACTGCGTCTCTGTTTCCCAGCGCATACAACCCTAATCTCTTCAAAGTGAGAGTGAACAGGCTTCTTCTGGGTAAGCTCACTCCATCGTCGACTTTGTCTCTGTCACCTCTGACCGAGACTGGAGTCAAGAGCAAACCCACCTCAAATAAAAAAAGATCCGCCTCGGGCTACTGCCCGATGGTTGTTTTCGGGCTGTTGTATATTATAGAGGTATGACGAACAGAGTGTTCACTCATCTTCCATAGAAAAGGGAGGATCTTCCGACCAGACGGGTGTTGTGTCTGGTGGGCTACTGCCCGACGAATGATGTCAGGACGTTGTATATATGCAAGTCGCGCGGTAAAGTTTGATTGCGCGATGCAGGATTTTGCGTGACGTCAGTGTGATGCGTAGTTCGCATGTGGCGATGTAGATGCCACCACATCACTCCCCTCCGGAGACCGGAGGTCGATAGTGTCGCTGAGTTGTGTATCTTGCGAAGCTTGCCAGGGCCAGTTGAAGTTCCAGTGAGTCGGAACCGGGTGCCGCATAGTTCACGGTGAGTCGGAACTGACTGCGGTGATTCCCCAGTGAGTCGGGGTGGCGCTGCGTTGTGCTCCAGTGAGTCAGATGTTGCACAGCGCTGGGTTGAGGCTGATTGCTGGCGTCGACCAGGAGAGACGTGTCAGACTTCTACTGTTCCTTCAGTTGCCTGTGCCAGGGCCACGGTAACTCTTTCAAAGACCCCGCAACGCTGGCAGGCATCGGCCCTGGCGGACCCCATCAGTTAGTGCTGACAATTCTTTGAGGCGCGCGTGAATCACAACGCGCCGTCGACCCGGGCCTGGTCCTTACCAGACGGTGAGCTACCCATTGCTCGCCGTCCGCAAGCCCGCGCCTACGGTGGCCGGGAATCTCCTGTCGATTCCCGACGGCCAGGGCGTCTCCTGCGGTGACTAGGGGCCTGAGGGCGTAAATATTGCCTCTCCCTCACGCGTTCCGCCTCCACCTTCGCGAGCATTACTGCTTCGCAGAAGGTGGTGACGACTTCCCATGCACTCTCGCTCCGTACCATGGCCTGGACCAGGGCCGGACGCGAGAGATCGTCGCCACCGATCGCCTCCGCGAGGACGCTTACTTATACAAAATTCGATATGCATTTGCTTTCATGTTTGTAGTTGAAATTCTTAGAATGAGTCTTAAATGCTCATCTGTGAGACGAGACGCCTAGTTATTTTTTTCTGTAATTGTGAATTGAAATAGTTTGTTCGCATATGTAAGTACTGCCAAAGATTGTAATTAACTCAGCAATTAATTAATTAGGCAGCTTGCCATCTGATTTTGACAATTGAAAAGGTTTGCTCAGCAGCAAACCTTTTCAACTCGTCAAAATCAGATGGCAAGCTGCCTTAAAACTTAACAAGATCATTGATTTCCCAGAAAAGTGTTTTTGAGTGTGTCATTAGATTGGAGATCAATCATGGTCTGTTTTGCACACTGTTGTATAGAATTTTTTTTTAACTGAACAGACAGCTGTGCTGCTGGGTAGTTTGTTGCGCCACTTCTTCTCCCCAGCTAAAGCACTAGAAAGTGGTGAAGGGCGGCGTTTTGAGGGGTTGTCTTATGTAATTTTGACGTTCCAAAAGTGCTGATTCCCAGTCCATTTCACCAATGGACGGATTGATTCACGAGGAAGGTTTAAGTGTATAATTCATTAAGGTTTTGTGTAAATTGGCTGAAATATGGCGATGATTGTTGAAGATGTCGGAAAAAATCGTGCCAACTGGGAGCTTGAAGTGCGCCGCACACTACAACGATATATCGTAGCGATTTGAGTTTGCACAGTTACTCGTATATAGGACGGCCCTATGTTCTCCACATGCCACCGATATCTGCGTCGATCGTCAGTTCTCCTCCGAAGCTCGCACGTGAAACATGCCTTCGGGAATAATGGTAGATGATGAAGACGCACTTGCATTTATGAGCTTGATAATGTGCTTATAAAAAAGGAAGGCACGTAGGGTGTGGTGTAAGGAGGGGCTTCTAAAATGGAGATCATACTTTTATAAGAATTTATTAAAAGAGTTAAAATTCATGCCAAAAGATTGGCATATCTATATGGATGAACGAAGAGTCGTACTTAAATCTCCTAGGTTTACTCACACCGCTAATACAGAAAAATCTGCCTAGCCTTTTCCCAACTATGTTGGGGTCGGCTTCCAGTCTAACCGGATGCAGCTGAATACCAGTATTTTACATAGAGCGACTGCCTATCTGAACTCCGCTAATACAGAAAAAGAACAATATAATGAGAGATGCAAGTCATCACGAAAGATTGTCGGCAGTTTCAGTATGAAGTTCTCTACGATACAATAATATCACCACAGGCATTCAGTCAAATCATTCCTGAAACAAGATTATTAATCTTCTTAACCCCTATCTTCCTGTTTGCATTTAGATCAATAGATATATTTTCAAGAAGAAGAGAAGGTTCTCCGTTCGTCGGAACCGACTTCAAAAAGGAGGAGGTTCTCAATTCGTCTGTATGTTTTTTTTTTTTTTGTAGTTTGTTAAGCGATTACTCACAGACGGATGGACCAATTTGGAAAATTCTTTTTTTGTTTGAAAACCATGCTTCCTAGGTGGTCCCTTATAAATTTTATCGACTTTGCTTGGGTAGTTTTTGAGTTAGCTTTAATAATGCGTATTTTTTCACTTAGTTTATGCGGATGATGTTTTAATAACTTCATATCACAGTTATTTACATAAAAGGTACAGAAGTTCTATGTCACGAAGTCCGTTTGGCTATGAATGTTGTCAAGCGTGCACATGCACATTGTTTTTGTGTGCGTAACCTCGAGAGCGCTCAGTTTCGATCGGGAGACACGGTCCGGATCAGTAGTGTTTTTAGTTCGCGCCAAATTGTTTCACGGAGTAAGGTCAGCATGGCAACAAAACGAAGAAGAGTTGTCCATAGTGAGGTAATATTTATTTATACGTTTTCAATTAAAATTTTATACAAAGATACTTAATATAGCAATAGAAGTATTAATAAAATGAATGTTTTTTTTGTGTTATAAAATGTTTATATTTTTTAATTATTTTGATTACATTTTGTTTTAGGGTCGAAACATGATAGCTAGTATTTATCATTTTCTGCGAGAAGAATATGAATTTACAAAATCATTCATGGAACCCAACTGTGATTTGTCTCAATTACGAGACATTACACGGCGTACAGCTGAAGTTACTATTGAAATATGGTTACAAGTGGCGCAAAACAGAGAACAACCGTAAAGTCTTGACGGAGCGTCATGATATACAAAACTGGCGTTTAAAATATTTAAAAAAGATAACAGAGTACCGCTCACAAAGTCGGCCCATTTTCTACACCGATGAGAGCTACGTCCTTTCGACACACGTGCAAAACAACACCTGGGCAAAAAAAAGCACTCCGTTTTTAAAAAAAAATTAGCACAGGCACTCGCTTTATTTTAGTGCACGCGGGAACTAAGGATGGTTTTATTGAAAATGCTTCTTTGGTTTATAAGGCCAACTCAACAGCTGGTGATTATCATTCAAATATGAGCTATGATAACTATGTAAAGTGGCTAAATGAAAAATTGCTACCCAATTTACCTCCGCGCTCTGTCATTGTTTTAGACAATGCATCTTATCACAACACTCGGGCTGAACGACTACCGACGCAATCTACAAAGAAAGCCAATATGCAGCAATGGCTCAGGGATAAGGGTATAAGCATTTGATGAATCTCTTCTTAAATTGGAATTGTACGATATAATAAAGAACTACAAAGCCCAACACGTAATCTACAAGATTGACGATTTTATAAAGAGCAAGGGTCTTGATGTCTTATGCCTTCCCCCCTATCACCCAGAATTAAATGCGATTGAAAATATTTGGGGGATCGTTAAAAATTACGTCGCATCTAAAAATATCGAGCAAAACATGACGAATACGGAAAGACTGATCAATGAAAGTTTGGGCCAAGTTAGCATGAAACGTGGCAGAAAACTTGTGATCATGTTGAAAAAATTGAAAAAGACTACTTGAAATATTTTGGTCTCGATTTTGAATTGATAATCAATGTACCTACTTACAAGATTATTCTGACGACAGCAAAACGGAATCGGAAATCGAAAATTTATCTGATAGTGATTGAAAATACTGAATAGTCCTACTTGTTTCGTTTCCTTTCTGTAATACCAATGCTTAATTGAACGCCTACATCATCTTAATATTTTTGTATTTATTGCAACCTAATCTAATTTATTTACAAAAAGTATATACTTTTAAAACCAAAATTTTATTTCGATTATTAAATTTCGACTTGAATATATATCAGATTTCTTTGCTAACGTTACCCACTTTTACACCCACAAGCGCGTTTGTCGGGATACGTCACTACTACAATCAAAGCCGAACGGACTTCGTGAAATAGAATATCTGTAGTGGTATTCGAATTTGTGTGGGGTAGGTACCACAACTAAAATCTGAAAAATAAAAACTTTTTAGCAAAAACTAAAACCGGTTTCCAAAACAAAACAGTACAACGTGAAATATAACTTTAATTTCGGAAGTCAGTGGCAAAAAACGAAAATACAAAACCAAAGACACCGACTACCGAAATGGGGAGGAAAACTAACTTTTTATCACGATAGATGGCGCACAATCGACTGTACCTTGTTTTGATATATTAGCTGTCAAATCGTATGGATTTTTGCAATCTACTAAGTTTAGCTTTCCTATTTTTCGTAATTTTGTCCAAAATGCCACAATGTAGTGTGTTAACTTGTAAAAACAGAGGAGTACATTTGTATCCTAAAGAAAGTAATGGCAGACAACATTGGGAATTGGCGTTACGTATTAAAAACTTCAAGGCAAGTAGTACTGCACCATTATCTGCTGCGCATTTCACAGAAGAGGATTAGATTAGTAAAGAAGCCGTCCTTTAGGCTGGGTACTATATCTATAAAACAAAAGAATCAAGATTATTATCTAATAAAATAAAATTATTGTCATCAAAATAAAAGTGTCATAAAATATACTATATTAACTAATCTATGTAATAAAGAATTCTTCTAAAGATTTAATCAACCAATATAGGTACTTAGTTATCAAAATATTCTTGTATTACCTGTCTGTTAATCATTGGAAAAAGGAGTATCTGCATTTATGTCTCTGAATGTATCAGAAGGTGGACAGAGGTATGCGGTGTCGTCTTGGATGTCGCAGTCAGCACCAAAATTTTGGTTTCGATCATACAAAAGTAATTTATAAAACAAAAAATAGGAATGTTAGTTCGTGGCTTATGGAAAAAGGCTCACAAACAATCATAACCTTAAATATTTTAAGTGTTTTCCTTTCAATCAAATCGGCCTTTTTGTCGACAGTTGCAGCGTTCCGTTTACGGAGCTCAACTTTTAGTTGACGCACAGTCATAAACGCGTACATAATAATTATAGTCGAATTACATTTTAAAATCTCATAAATAGCAGTCACACTACCGTCACGAAAGGTAAACAAGGTACGGTCGACTACAGCGACATCTACACACAGCTTTGAGTGTGGCTCCTCATTAAAGTTATTTTTCACTTTGTAGTGTTTTGTTTTGGAAGTCGGTTTTATTTTTTGCTAAAAAGGTTTTATTTTTTTTTTATGTATGTTCCCCGATTACTCGAAGACAGCTGGACCGATTTGGAAAAATCTTTTTTTTTTGAAAGGGTATACTTTCTAGTTGGTCCCATTGTCATCAGGTCTGATGATGGTATCCTGGAGAAATAAACGGAACTAGTCTAATATTATAGGCACACCTACCAGGTTGTTCCGAAAATTGTTAGCCACAGAATAAATACAATCTCTTTATTCTAGAAACTATTTTAAATTGACGGCTAATTTTAATACAAATCTCCTTGGTGAAAATCATTGGCCACTTATGTGTAGTTCTTTTTTTAATATTTTCAAAGATTATCTGTCACTCTTCTTTTGTTTGCAACAATGGACGTCACGCGGGAAGCTTTTCGTGCTACGAGTTTTCGACCTCCCGCAAGATACATTTTTAAATGTTTCGAAAGCTGGTTACCCGAACGCATAAGTGCATTGGGGTTGGAGTGGAGTAATTTGAAAAACTTTAAATAAACTTTTTTCATATTCTATTTTTCATTTCACTAACAATTTTTGGAACAGCCCAAGTATGGCGATTTGGGTATTTTTTACAGTAACTCGTGTGTTTGTTCTTCGAAAGCACCATTTGGTGAAGTGCAACTGGTGATGAAGATCCCAGATGGACACCTTAACTACTCAATAATAAGTATTTCACGGGTTCCGATTTGATTAGGTATATTAATACTGGTTGCTAAGAAATTTATGCTCGTCACAATGCTTATGGTGATATTATTTATCCTCCTACTGTATTGATTGCAATTTTATTTTGTTACGATCATAATCTTACATGCCATCTTTATTTATTAGGGACTTGCAACCATTAACAAGTCATGTCAGCCCCAACATGCCATCTTAGGACCAGGTTCTATAATGAAAGACCCATTTCGTTCTATGTTCAAAGTTGCAATCCATGAGAAAATCGCTTTTGAATATTGCTTATGAGCACTTCTGACTGTACCTACGGGCTGCTTATTCAGAATCGAAATTAACCGTCATTTTAGTGATTTGTTCTTTTCTCAAAGCCTTATATTTTAGTTTCAGACATTGACAGTAGAGCATTTGGAGATTGCCACTAATTTGGTTTTGCGTGCCGACAATTCCTTAACCAGTCGTTCTATCGCCAACGGGTTAGTTCATATTATGCAAAGACTATATAAATGTGGTTATATTCTCTATGATATTAAGTAAGCTCAAACAGTACACGTGGTTGTACTGTTTGATATTTTACACTATAATGTTGGGATAACACGCTGTTCGTATGGTTAAAATTATCATTTTTATTGTTTCCTTTATTTCATCTATATACATATAATTTACATTTTTTAATATTTTATAAAAAACATAAATGTAAAATATATATATATATATATATATATATATATATATATATATATAAAAATAGTAGCCCATAAAAATAGTACCGGGAACAGGGTCCAAGCTACTGGTGGTCAGGGCTTCTGAGAGAGGAAACTCCTAACGATACGCGCCGTGTCCAAAAGTACCGCTTTCTGTATCAAGCCCTTGATCCAGCTGCCTAGCGAGAGCCTCCTCAAGTGTTGATTGAGCGTCTTGGCTATTACTATACTATAGATTATCGGTACAATGACTGCTGTATCCACATCCCACATGTCGACAACCTCGCGAGCCAGGTCAAGATACATACTAATACATATATCACGGTACTTCCGATTCCACAAGACTGTATTTCAGAGCAAGTTACTGGTGGATAATCCTGGCTAAAAGGTTTTGCCTATGCTAACGGAGACTCCGTTAGCCAGATGAGAACAGCCAGAAATAATGTGTCGGATTGAAATACTTATAAGTTTCGTTTGAGGAGAGGGTTCTTAGGTGTATGGAATCCGAGAGTTGGGTTCCCGCGCATTCCATCATCTCCCCACGCTCTTCGCTTTACATGCATGACCACTCACTTGTCCACACCAAACTCCATCCTGATAGCGCTACTGAAAGTTTCGGTTACATTTAGTAGCTCCAGCAGTTGCAAATTGTTGGAGGCAAAAATTTTCAAGCCATCCATATAAAGGAAGTGAGACCACCTCTCCTCAATCGATAGCCTAGACCTGAATCCTACAACAGTATGCTTAGAGGATTCAAGGCTAGGCAGAACCAAAGTGGACTCAAACTGTCGTCCTGAAACCTCGCTCGATCCTTATCGGCTCGCTATTCCTCTGGATATGTTGACACCCTGGTTAGCGAAGCACCGTCCTCCATTGCCCCATACACGACATGAGGAAGGTGTGCAGAGTCGCATCTACTTTATACAACTCCAGCACCCTCATGAGCCATGTATGTGGCATCGAGTCATAGGCCTTCTTATAATATATACTGACTCTAAGGCTGACTGGAACTGGGATACCAAGCGGGCGTGCGACCTTTGGAACCATTTTATCCAAAAGTTATGCAGCCCGTCCGGCCCTGGAGATTTCCAGTTAGGTAACGGATGGACTGCACGAGCTACATCTTGGGAGCTAATGATGGTAAGTACACCGATTTGTGGTTCTTGATCGCTCGCTCGATCTCCCAGGCACCAGGCTTCATCTCTCTACAGGCACCGACCAGATGCATCGCCAGAAATAACATAGTGTCAAAATCCGGCAGGCGCCCGTCAGCTACACCTTGGTCCGGTTATTATTGTAATTTTTAGGGTTCCGTCCCTCAAAAAGAAAAATCTGAACCCTTATAGGATCACTCGTGTGTCTGTCTGTCCGTCTGTCTGTCACAGCCAATTTGCTCCGAATCTAATAGACCAATCAAGTTGACCGTAAGAATTTCTGTGACCCAAACAGGGACGGAATTTTAAAAATAAGGGTGAATTTAAAAAAAGAAAATTAAAATGTTTTGCAAACTGTACCGTGTGACATATCAAATGAAAGGGCTTACTTTGAGGGTCTCAATTATATATATTTTTTTATAATTTTAAATAAACTATTTTAAAGTTATTTAAGAAAATATCCGGGCGGATGTTCAATTTTCGTCTATTTTCTTAAATAACTCCGAAACTAATAAAATAAAATAAAATTTTGAAAAAATACAGAAAATAGTTCTATACCTATAGATTACAGGATAATTTATAAGAAATCTAGGGTCTTAAAATAACACAGTAAATCTCTCAATGTTGTGCGTACAAACTTACATTTGCAGTTGGAATATATGGGAGAACATCTTTTTCAAATACAATGCTAAGTTTGTTCTTAGGATGTATTTATCCCAACTACGGAACCCTTCATTGTGCGTGATCCGACACGCACTTGGCCGGTATTTATTATTATACAATTACTGTATAAAACATTTCTCGAAACGCTATATCACATCACATCATCCCAACGTTATAGGTACCTACAGTAATATCGTACAGCGCCGTGTGAACGTAGACTTGCGTGGTGAGAGACTTCTCAGCCTCGTCGCTTTTCCCAGAAAAAAAAATTTACGTCGCTACAACTATAAATTCGTGATCTTTGGATATACATTTTTGCTCTTGTCTTGTTTATTTTAACCCAAATTTTATAAAATTTTGTTATGAACGTAGTATGACCAAAGTGTTTCCTTTGCAGATACGTAATGTCGGACACAAATGCAACAGAGAAACAAATACAAAACATGAGGTATACAGCTCTTGCACACACCGAGGTAAGTTTTATAAACACAAATAGATTAAGCATTAATACGTATCGTTGGAAAAATACATAGATGCATAGTTTAGGCACAATATAAATAATAAAAAAAAATACTATGGACGTATATTAAATCCACGTTTGTACTCTCGAAATAATAATAATAATAATAATAATAATATCCTGGGTCATTTTCACACACGGTCATCTGGTCCCAAACTAAGCAGAGCTTGTACTATGGAAACCAGATAACTGATATACTACTTATACTACTTTTTTCTTTTGTAAATACATACTTATATAGATAATTACACCCAGACTCAGAACAAACAGACATGTTCATGCACACAAATGTTTGTCCTGGATGGGAATCGAACCCACGACCTGCGGCGTGATAGGTGGTATCTTAACCAACCTTATCTTATTATTATTATTATTATCTTATCTTAACCTAAATAAGGAAAAGACCTACCTACATTACGAGTATACAAACCCAGACCGAATAAATAACTCATTTTTGAATGTCGCTGGCAACCCGATAGCTAGCTTCGCTTATATCATTCTTTGAGACACCAATATAGTGAAGCAATATTCACAATTGTTCCGGTGGGTGGACCAAAACGATATCTCCCGCATTATTTCTGACCTAAAATCAAAAGCTGAAGGCTACGACAGCATGAACTTAAGTATGCTTACTCTAACTTTACCGCAAACTGTAGCAACTATTACCTACATCATTTTATTTCATGTGGACATCAAAGTTTCCTTACGAATGGAAAATTGCCACAGTTAGACCCCTATCTAGCTAAGAGTCCAAACCCTAGAAGTTAAAGACTTGCGGCCGATCAGTATTCTCCCCTGTCTTGCAAAAGTAATGGTGTAGTATGCCGTCAATTAATTCAGTTTTTAGAAGAGAACGAAGTGTTACCTGATCTACAATTCGGTTTTAGGAAACAGCGCAGCGCTTCTGTGGCGATACTGGATGTTACGGCCAATTTTCTATCAGCCCAAAATAAGTGATGTAAATAACTGATGGTGCTACTCGATTTTTCCCGTGCATTAACGTCTCGCTATTACTGTCAAAGTTTTGACGACAATGCCATTTCATGGTACCACAGTTACCTCAGGCACAGAAGCGCTGCGCTGTTTCATAGAACCGGATTGTAGATCAGGTAACACTTCGTTCTCTTCTAAAAACCGAATTAATTGACGGCATACTACTCCAGTATTTTTGCTAGACAATGGAAAATACTGATCGGCCGCAAGTCTTTAACTTCTACGAAAGCAAAGGACGAGCATTACGCACTTTGTGCGTAATACTCCTCCTTTACTTTCAATTTACGGAAAACCCCTTGTTTGTTCCAGAGTATCAAGGAATACTTGGCCACTCGTGCAATAGACTCGCCTCAAGTATACGTGTACAAGTATGCGTATGGTATGGATGTATCGACTGACAATAATGGAAAAGTTGAGGTGAATATTACCAAGCTGAACTTTCACCTAACAAACTAGCGTCCCGCCCCTGCTTCGCACACTGTTCCCGTGCATGTACTGATGTGGCGACATGTCCTATCACCGAGATTTCTGTATCATAAATATATTACCAAGAACAGCTTGGTAATAATGTCTGATTACATGATTCATCCATTAATATATGACAGCAAATATATGTGATAATTTGTGGAAGGTATAATACAAGTGGCAGCATAAATATGTGACATCGAAGGAACACCAAAATTTAGGACACTGCATCGGCTCCAAAAACATGTGTCAATACAATAAAGGACGTGTCATTCATAAATAAAAATAAAATCTAAAATCAAAAGTCATTTATTCAAACTAGGCTGAGAAACAGCACTTTTCCAAAGTCAAAATTACATAACACAGTCCCACTAAACGCCCGCCATTCACCACTTCCTAGTGCTTTAGCCTGGGAAAAGAAGTAGCGCAACAAACTCCCCAACAGCACAGCTGTCTGTTCAGTTAAAAAAATTGATTGTATACAATAATAAATTCTAATACAAAAGGGGGGGCCGGTCGGCGCAACCAATTGCGCCAGTAAGAATATAATATATTTATAATACCACATGTTGCTCAGTTCCATCATAGGACAAGGATTTAATCCAGTCTGTCAATTTTTTTCTCAGTAAATCCTTGTTAAAGGGTAGATTTTGATGCTCCTATTTATATTTATAGCGACGTTTTTTAGTAAGGTACTGAGGGTCGTAAAGCAAAAGGTGGTGTTTCTTAAGCACTGTTTGTAGTACGAACAGCTGTATTACTGCGACAACCTGAAAAAGTGAATATAATTCAGTAGTCGATAATCGAATAGAGGTTATGTGAGCAAGACCTTGTTTCACTACTGCAGGTGAATGCTCTATACAGCCCGATCCACCACGACCACGGTGCGGCGGCGCGATCCCTCGCGCGTGTATACATGGCGCTGATACGTCACTACACCCGCCGATTGGACGCTACCATCAAGATCGTCGACGACCCCCTCGTGTTGGATGATTCTCTGGTACTATTCCATAACATACAGCTAAAACAGAAATAGTACGCGCTTCAGTAATCTTCGTGTTTCCGAATTACTAGGTCCGAACTTTGCGTCTCAGAGTAACACACCTCAGAAGCAAGCTTTCTTACGTTTCGTAATGCCGCACTTTCGTGTAGTGCACTCATCATTTCGCGTTTGTATAAAGCTTTCTCTCTCTGACCGCAATTCGTCATCTGATACTCAAAACTTTTGAAAAGTTTTTAGGAATTGCATATGAGTTGTTAATCTCGAATTTTGTTCTATAGTAATACAAAATCGTAGCAGGTGGCGTTCTCTAGTTTCTGCCTACCCCTATGGGAAGAGGGCGTGAGTTTGTTTGTATGTAAGTAATACAAAATATGTAAGTAACTCCATAGTTGTACTAGCTCTATATCAGTATACGACAGCGTGAAATTTCTTGTTCCTCCGACCCACCACGTCGTATCACATCGGCCCGTCCGCGCTATGACATTTTCATTTTGCACGACCCCTAAGGGTCGTAGCGTGTTGTTAATTAGCCCATAACCTTCTTCAAGAATTGGACTATCAAATGCAAAAAGAATTTTTCTAATCCGACTGGGAGTTCCACAGATTAATGCGTTCAAACAAACAAAGTCTTCATCTTTATTATTAGTACGAGGTTCTACACGCGGACGCTTCTGCCCGCGACTTCGTCCGCGTGAATCTTCTTGCTCTCCCGACCCACCGCGTCGCATCGCATCATCCGCCCGTACTAAACTTGGTTTTCGTTTAGCGAGAGGCATTATTTTTTCTCGGCTCCTAAGGGTCGTAGAGTACCGCTTTCTGAATCAAGCCCTTGATCCAGCTGCCCAACGAGAGTCTCCTTAGGTGTTGGTCGAGGCTCTTGGCAATTAAGTCATTGGCTGATACGACTATCAGCACAATGATCGCTGAGTCCACATTCTACATGTCGACAACCTCGTGAGCCAATACTTGATTTGTTTTTCTCGGCTTTCAATAATCATTGCGCTTCGCTCTGTTCGATCCACCAACACTGTTTCAGGCTTATTGGCAACAATATTCCTGTCAGTGATGATGGATCGATCCCAGTACAATGTGATATTATATATACCTGCACTTCCCATTCTACAACGGCGTATATTTCAGAGCATGTTGCTAGACGAGAATACCCGGAGATAATGTTTCAGATTGATTCTAGTGTTTGATTGATTATTATGATATTGTGAGAAGGTTTGGTTTCAGCACTCAGTCCTTCAAGTGGACTATTGTACGTAAGCCATGGCGGCCATCGGTGGTTATTCCAAACAGCCCACCTACCTCCAGAAGTTAATCAGGTCTCCTGGTCTGTTAAGAACATCTGTGAAACATCTGGGTGCTCTGGGGGTTTCTGTTCTAATCTGGAAGTGTTTGTTTAATGAGCAGTGTCTTGGGATGGTCCCCGTCACCAGGCGCAGGCCGTTCCTGTCCATTTGTAATAAACACCTGGTTAGCCTACCATCTAGGGATGGTATATCCTTCCTGGGCTGCCTGCAGCCCGGTGTCGAGGACCACCAACTCTCCGCTTGTGTGTGGGTGAACTCCTGCAGCCATCTGCGTAGCTGGTTGAAGGGGATGGGTAGGATTGGTTCGGGTCCACAGACTGACGTGCTGAATGCTTTCCTAGCAAGTTTTTCAGCTGCGTCGTTACCTAGTGATCCGCTGTATCCTTTTATCAATTGCAGTGTGTTGCGGTTTGTTACTCGTTCTAATGTAATGGCGATAATATTTTTTTTTTTCTAAGGATTGTAGTACTGAGGCACTGTCGGTGAGTATACGTATATGGATATACGTAACTCTCCTGACTTCTATGGCGTAAGCCGCTTGTATAAGGCCCACAAACTCTGCTTGGTAAACATTGTTGTACATTTCCAGCGGGTTGGATATGTTTAAGTTGAGGTCGTGTGAGGAAACTCCCGACTCCGGTTCCGGACTCGGTCTGTGATCCGTCAGTGTGTTCTCTCAACTCTTTCGGGCCTGAGTAATCACACTGTTGTTTTGTGATTATTATATTGTAATGCATTTGAAAGTAGGGTTGTTTCACGGCTGTGTCACAGGCTTATGCCATCATTGGTGGTCGTTTGATCGCATCTTCCTTATGCGTATGTGCTTGCCTCTACTCTTTGCTCAGGGTTCCTATTATATTGAGCCTGAAAACGGCCAGGGCCGCCTCATCTCGCACGATGAGGTGTAGAGGCGGCAGTCCAAGCATTGCCTGTAGAGCGGCCGTGGGTGTAGTTTTCATACAGCTAGTGATTGCTGCAGAAGCGAACCGCAGCGGTTTTTCAAGATCGCTTCAGGCTTTGCGCAAGTCCATCCTGGGCCACCAGACTAGTGAGCCGTATGTGATGATTGGTCAAAATTGTGTGGCTAGGGGCTTATCCCCCAATTCCTGCCGAGCAGTCGCTTGCACTGGCACAGAGATATACTGGCTTTTGGGTGATGTAGTTTGTATGGTTTGCCCATTTCAGCTGTTTGTTCAAATCAAAAAGATGCCTATGTAGAGTGGGATATCCAGAATAAAAACAATCTTGCACTTTAATTACTATTTTTAATTTTCACCTTCGACATAAAACGTACACCGTTTATTCCTCGTTGTTCGCCATCTTTTTTTCATTCATTCCATCCCTTTCACTCACACATTCATTCGTTCTGAAACAAACTTCTTTATCGTTCAGAAATGTTTTAGTAACATTAATCCTACAACTCGGCCATCCTGCCGCTATTTCTGGCCTCAGAAATGATACAGCACTAACAGAACACAATCTTAGCCTGCTTAACAAAATACTGATACTAACTAGAATACAGTCTTACACATTGCTACAGGTTCATCATCTTATCCTAATAACACACTAATACTGACAAGAATAGTCTTACACATTGTTACAGGTTCAACAACTTAAATTATATTGAATTCACAAAATAAAATAATAAAGTTTTAAGCATAAATGATAATGGTTCAGTCATTGGGCCATTTCTTCATGAAGTCAACTACAGTGGATGTCTTACCTGGTCCTTCTGCAGTGGGGTCCACCTTCTGTACATCATACCGGTCATTCCCTTTGACCTTAGTGATGCTATAAGGTCCAAGATATTTAGGCTTAAGTTTCATCCCAGACCCAAACTGAGTTCGTTTGATTGCTACTAGGTCACCTTCTTTATACTTAGGACTCTCTTTACGTTTTCTGTTAAAAGCTTGTATATTTTCTTCCTGCACCTGCAAAATGTGCTCTTTTGCCTTTCGTCGGTTTTCTTCTCTATCTTGAACAAAGATATCTCTTCCCTCTTGCATTAGTAAGTCGTAGAGTTCAATGTCTTCTTTGGTTTTCATAGTTATTCCTACAAGTAGTTCAAATGGGGTACAATTTATGCTCCTCTGCCAAGTACTATTTAATGCTCTTTGCACATGACTAACATGCTTGTACCATTGGGTAGGGTCTTCAATGCATAGCTTCGTAAGGATTGATATTATGGTTCTGTGCATTCTTTCTACCTGCCCATTTCCCCTAGGCACTCCTGTAGTAATCTTGGCATGTTTGATTCCTTCTTCTTCACAATATTGTTGAAATTCTTGACTAGTGAATGCTGTTCCCCTGTCACTAATTATTCTAGTGGGATTCCCAAAGTGCTGCTGGTGGATTCTCAACTTCTCAATGGTTTCCTTGCTTGTAGTACTTCTTGTGGGAAATATCCACACAAACTTTGTGAATGCATCCACCATTGTGAGTAGATGATTGTACATCTTCTTTGTCTCCGTCATTGGCCCAAGGTGGTCAATGTGGATAGTATGTAGGGGTGTATCTTCCTTCTCTAAAAGGTGTAAAAATCCCTCTTGCTTGCCCTCTTTTCTGCTGCCAAGTATACATGGGATACAAGTGATGATAAAATCTTCTAATTTCTTTGTTAAATCTTTAATATAATAATCTTTATTTATAAGCTCCGTCATCTTCTTTTTACCAAAATGTCCATTTGAGTGCACTCTTTTTATGACCTCCATCTCCATGTTCTTAGGTACCATCAGTTTTCTTTCCAGGCCTTTATACAGCAGACCGCCTTCCAAGTAGTAGTCGAGATAGGATTTCTCAGAGAGTACCTCCATGATAGCTTTCAATCCTTCATCTTGTTCTTGTGCCCTCTTTATTCGTTCATGTAGGCTATTAGTAGTTAATCCTATGTATGGGTTGCGGCTCAATGCATCTACATGTTTCATCCTTGTACCAGACCGGTGTTCAACCTGAAAATCAAATTCTTGTAATAACAATGCCCACCTGGCAACTCTAGTTGAGAGATCTTTCTTTTGTAGCGTCATCTGAAAGGCTTGGCAATCTGTTACAATTTTAAATGGAATGCCGTATAGATAGTGTCGAAACTTCTTTACTCCTTCTATTATAGCAAGAGCTTCCAACTCGTAACTAGAATATTTCTTTTCTGCATCGCTGGTCTTCCGGCTCATATAATATACAGGATGTAAGCCACTGTCTTCGCACCACTGCATTAATACTGCTGCATAAGCCATACTCGAGGCATCTGTGTGTAGTTCTGTTCGTCTTATTGAGTTGAAAATCTTCAGTACCGGACCACTTCCTAATTTCTCTTTTAAAATATTAAATGCATACCTGTGTTCATCTTCAAATATAAAACTTTGATCCTTCTTTAGCAAGTCAGTCAATGGACTAGCTATTTTAGCAAAATGAGGTATGTACTTCCTGAAATATGATGCTAGCCCCATAAAGCTTTGTAGTTGTTTCACCGTCTTGGGTTCAGGGAACTTGACAACCGCTTCAGTTTTTTCAGTGGAGGGTTTGATTTCACCATCTTGCACCATGTGACCCAAATACTCAACTTTCGTAGTCAATACTTCACTCTTCTTCCAGTTTATTTCAAGTCCATAATCTGATGCTACTTGCGAGTGCCTCTCGTAACCTCTCAACTGCTTCTTTATAGTCATTTGCTGGAATTATGGCATCATCAATGAATATAAGAATGTGACCTTTGGCTATAAGATCACGGAAAATTATTGTTATAAATCTTGTGAAATACTTAGGACAAATTGACAATCCAAATGGTGCTCTCAGGAATTCAAACTGACCATGGTGTGTTACAAAAGAGGTATATCCAACTGAACTTTCCTCTATACTCAAATGAAAGAATGCATCTTTTAAATCTAATTTACTGAACACCTTAGCCCCTGATAACTTGTCAATATGATCTTCTATGACTGGAAGTGGAAATTCGTCCTTGACCATCTTTTTATTAATCATTCGATAATCAACACATACCCTTGTAGACCCATCTTTCTTCTTTACAAGTACTAATGGACTCGCATATTCAGAAAAACTTGGCCTAACAATACCATCTCGTAACCATTCACTTACTTGTTTCTCTACTTCCCTCTGCTCAGCGAGTGACAACCTTCGTGGACGCTGTGCAACAGGAATGTCATCTTTCAATATAATCTTCATTTCTATCGGAGCCTCTTTTATCCTCTTAGGTTGGTAGTTGTCAACCAAATTCTGAGCCACCTCTCGTATCTGTGGATCAGGTACATAACACACTGGTTCTAGAACCTCGGCAAGCATACACTGCAGCAAAACATCATTATGGTGAGGCTTAACAGTGACTGAACCTTTATCAATGACAGCAGTAACATTTACTAAGAATGGTTGGCCTAAAATAACTTTATAAGGCATTACTTCTTGTGGAACAATGTAAAAACACACATCAAAACAATAACCATCAATTTCTATGTTTACATTGAACTTTCCAAGAGAAAACACGCTTGCGGAACCGAGTCCTGACAATGTGACTCTTACCTTTTCGTAGGATGTTACATTCAACTCAAAAAACAAGTTAGAAGCTACTAAATTCAAATCACTACCAGAATCTACAAGGCTATCAACATTTATTCCACTAATCTTAATGTTTTTAACTGATTTGTTACTCGCTAAGTCTTTGTTTACACTTAACACCATTTCACTTTGACACTTATGACACTGACATGATTGACAGAAGTTTGACGTTAACACTGACTCGTTCACATGTTTCATTCGATCGTTCTTTCCTCGTTCATCTTCATCGTGGCCGCCATGTTTTCCTTCCGGATCCGCGATGCCATCGCCAAGTTCCGGCGCAATCTTCGTACACAACATGGAAGTACGAGAACTATGACCTCCGCCGCCATCTTTATGCTTACCCTGCGAATCTGTATTTGAGATTGACTCCTTGCACTCTCGTCCGATATGACCGAACGAGTTGCACCGGAAGCATTTTACACCTTTCTTGCACGCGTTGGCGACGTGATCTGTCTCACCACACTTAAAACACCGGCGACTAGACTTCTCCGTATGACCCTTCTTTTCCAGGTCCTGCTTCTGCTGCTTCGTCGTATCATCTTGCCTTTTCTTATTTTTACTCTTCATGGTTTCGTAGATGATGATTCTTTCTTTTAATACCGAGTATGTGTTCGCGCCGTACAGGATCGTTTTATTCGATTCATAGTCTTGTATTCCGTCTATGATATATTGTATCGCCACATAATCCGGGAATTTAGCACGCTTACCCAACTCCTTCATAGTTAACATGTACTCGTAATATGTTTCAGTGCTTTTCTTTTTGCGGGACGCCATGAGCTCGTGCATTTCTTTGCTGTTGACGGTTTCCGGAAATTCTTTATGTAATGCCGTCCGTAATTCTTCGTAACTTTTGAAGGCTTTTTCCGATTTGAGCCATAATTCTGCTGTGCCCGTTAATGACCTTCTCGCTAGAATGAGCTTCTGCTGCGCCGTCCACCCGAATATCTCAGCGTTGTCTTCTATGTCCTGCGCCCATTTTGCCGACGAGTACGTCTTGTCGACGCCGTTAAATTTTGGGATTATATCGGCGTAGTTGAATGTCGGAGCGGGGTTCTTCTCGTCGGACATCGTCGTATTTTAAAATAAAACTTTGAATCTTCGTCGTCGTTAATTTGCCGCCCGGCGCACGTGGTCGCGGCTCACCTTACCGCGATGCACACACAAGGCAATCTTATTTATTGTTTTTTCTGGTATCCCGGACGAGCCCCCAAGTTGTAGAGTGGGATATCCAGAATAAAAACAATCTTGCACTTTAATTACTATTTTTAATTTTCACCTTCGACATAAAACGTACACCGTTTATTCCTCGTTGTTCGCCATCTTTTTTTCATTCATTCCATCCCTTTCACTCACACATTCATTCGTTCTGAAACAAACTTCTTTATCGTTCAGAAATGTTTTAGTAACATTAATCCTACACCTATGTATTTGGTTATATATACAGGGTGTATCAGAAAAGTGTGGTCAAAAAGGGTGTGGTACAGACCATCAAACTGAACAACTTTCTCTGAGGAACCAACATCGTACCCAATCGAGAAAAAATTATCAACTGTCCCGTACAAAGCTTCAATTTCAGCCATCCCATACAGTTTATAATACAGGTATTATAAACTAACCAAATTAATAATCATACGGTGGCATCTATAACATTCAATAAAAATGTGTCTTTATGATTTCAGTGGACAAAAGAAGTGGACGC
Organism: Dicycla oo; assembly: GCA_948252095.1. NCBI lineage: Eukaryota > Metazoa > Arthropoda > Insecta > Lepidoptera > Noctuidae > Dicycla > Dicycla oo. Next base: position 4,970,530 of record OX411711.1, on the reverse strand, counting down.
TCCGCCTCTATTCATACAGTTTCTGTTAATACTCACCAATTCGCACATTACGCTTATACCCTCACATGAGCATGGACTTATTAGACATGTTCAGGTAAACTATAAATCTATACCTATATATGCATCAGGACCATCAATGCCATGTTGACATTAGCATATTACACGTCAATGTACGTAGCGTTAATCGTAATTTCGATGCTCTTGCTGTCTTGCCTGATTGCAAATGGCGCAGCATGATAAGTTAACACTATAGTGAATGTTAGTGTACGATTGAAAAAGCGTCCAGCGGGGCGGTCAGCGTTGCGTGCAAATTCACCGAGCGCCGCGCCGCTAGGCCGTCACTCAGGACACTCGCGAGTGTTTGCGTGTGTTGAACACGAACGTCGCACGCCCCGCCCCGCCGGAAGCTCGAGTCGAGCGTGCACTCAGGCCGTACCCTTATTATTAACTTGGTGCTCCGGAAAAGGCTGTCATGCCGCAGGTACAAACGGGCTTTATTGCCTTTTCCACTGATCTCAAATAAACCCTTCAGGAAATTTTCAGAAACACGCAATGAACTTCTCTCCTTTTCGCTACTGGTTCACCTTGTACTTCTGCGACCTCCTGCTGTACTGGATACTGGTCGCCGTCATAAGCTTCGTCATGATCCTCATCATGTTGCTCACTATACAAACGTCTCGGATCGTGTGGATTGATCTTTGTTAGTATAATAATTAACTCCTCTGGTAGTTTATAGAAGATATCTATTAATTTAAGAATACGATTTGGTTAAGGGTGCACCGCGGTCGATTGACGAAATATGACATATTTTAAGTCATACCTAGGTATAATTTATGAGGTGTCATATTTTAAGCCGACGGTCGTAGTCGATCGACCCAGTTTGATTGCACCTTTATAGCACGCTGCGAGGCATCCTGCTTTTGCTACTGTTGCCCAAATAAAAACTGTAGAAGCGAACGAGAGTTTGCGAGTCCAAACCATCCAGTGTAATCCAGCGGGAAATCCTAGAAAATATTAAGTTCAATATGGAACAGCGTTTTTTTTTTTTTAATCCAATCTTTTATTAGTATGGATATCATCTAGGACCAGACTCCATGTCAAGACAAATCAAACGAGCCCAAATGGGTTGCGTCGTTTTATTACGGAGTTCTCATGGCCACTTTCCAGCTGATCCTCCGATCAGCTCCATGTCATAATAATATTGCATTGTTATCCGGTTTACATATGCACGTAAAATAATAGCTCAATTGGAAACGGGAAAGTGGGTCAAATTTAACTTGCAAGATTAGATTACAAACATACTGACACTGAGACAGGTCAAACTAAATAAACTAAAAGCTACTCTAGAGTCACAAGCAAACCCATCTCAAATAAAAAAAAGCTTGTAAAAACCATTACAACACTATTTATGACTTCCTACTTAGGTACTTATTTTTGCTTATTACAAATTCACATTAGCGAAAATTCTATTTTACATCTTTTCTTTAATCCGGGTTTTGTACAATTATCTGCTTAATACATTAGGCGCGGCAGACGCACATGCGCGTTTTCATAACTTTCTTCGAGTGCGGCGCGCCGCACCTGTGCGTTCGTTGTGCAACTCTATTGTTTCGAAAACATCGTAAAATAAGAGTCTGTAAGGGTGTAGCATAAAGAAGCGTTTGCATAAAGAATTAAGCAGACAATGTGTTAATTCTTAGCGAAATTTTTGCAAACGCTTCTTTATGTTACACTATAATCCTGTGTGGCAAACGCTCGGGTGCGTGCAAAAAATTTCTTGGGTGTAGACCCCCTTACCGACCCTTATTTTACGATGTTTTCGAAATAATAGAGATGCATAACGAACGCACAGGTGCGATGCGCCGCACTCGAAGAAAGTTATGTAAATTGTATGGACGCGCATACGCGCCGTCAAGCTCATGGTGAACGTCCGAAAACGCGCATGCGCGTCGGCCGCGCCTTATGAATTGAAACAGCGGCGTATTAGCGACTTTTCGACGTTTCTTGTTGCAGTGATAGTCCCGTTCATGTTAAGTGTGTATGGGATAGGCTGTATACCACAAGCGTACGTCTTCAGTTTGGGCCCGCAGATGACTCTCAACACTATGACTTTTATCATCATCAACCTTGTGTTTGGTAAGTCATGAAATTAGTAGTAGATAGTAGTAATACGAGTCTAGCTGCTTCATCTGAGCCTTCTGGGTAGGGTTGCCAACCCTTCTGCATAATATCGCTCACCTAGTAATATATTGGCACATCTGCAAAAAAATGCGAAATTGTATTTATACGGTATACGTGCTCAAACGTGCATAATCTAAAAATGTATTGACGTATATACTTAGTATCCAAACCCATAAAATCTGTAAAAAAAACGTAAAATGAACCCATAAGTTAATTTCAAACATTTATAAAATCTTTGATTCTCGTTTCTAAAATCTTGTTAGTAAAATGTGAACAACGTAAGATGTGCCGATATATTACTGGGTGAGCGATATACTCGTAGTATCCTGTTATATTATACCGCCTATCATGTCACTGGTCGTGGGTTCGATTCCCATCCAGGACAAACATTTGTGTGCATGAACATGTCTGTTTGTCCTGAGTCTGGGTGTAATTATCTATATAAGTATGTATTTACAAAAAAAAAGTAGTATATGTAGTATATCAGTATCTGGTTTCCATAGTACAAGCTCTGCTTAGTTTGGGACCAGATGACCGTGTGTGAAAATGTCCCAGGATATTATTATTATTATTATATTTAAAAATATATATATAATACAGGGTATTTGGAGCATCGTTTACCAAATGAAAATGGCGGATAGGAAGGGACATGTGCTATTTCCTCAAGTTACAAAAATTCTTGGCCCCACGGTTTTTTTTTTTGTCATTTATTTATTTTTTTTTTTTCGCCATCTACTCTATATTTTAAAGGCAGTGGCTTCAAAAATACTATATTAGATATAAAAAAGTTGGCAACCCTACTTCTCGGCTGCAGGCCATCTGGGCCCTCAAAGCCAATTCCTTGTTTTGTGTCCCTGCTAAAAACCAAAACAGGGATTGGTTTTACGCGGGTCAGTAATAGCAACAATCGACTGGTTCACTTCATTAATTAATTACATAACATCACGCCAGTAATCCCCGAAGAATTAGGCAGAGCTGTACCTATAGTACACCCACATTTCGCCAGCTTTATGTTTAAGTCCCATGTAATAGGAGGCGAACCTATTGCCTTCAACCGGGCACTAATCCTGACTCCGGGCTTCTACTGAGAAATTCCTGATGGAAAAACCCAATAACAATTTTCCCGACCTGGGAATCGAACCCAAGACCTCATGCTATGCAATAAGTATTTATGAACACTAGATAGACCAGCGGCAACGAATTAATTACGACTGCAAAAAGATTATTCTGCAATTTTTACTTAGCATATCATACAGTGAGACAGAGGATTTACTTGTTGTATGTAAATAAAACATGTTAGTCTTTTAAGTTAATATTAGTTTCTATTTTAGTCTTCTCCATTGTTAATTTTTAATTTTTAAAATTTTAAGCACTTTTCTAGCCTGAAACACAGGTTCTACCTAGTTCAGGCAAATGAGCAACTGTGCCCTCTATAATTTTTAAGTTATGTTATTGTAAATCTGCACCATTTTTATAAATAAACGATATTATTATTATTATATTATTATTAATTATCCTAAGAAAATCTTCCGTTTCATGATGGGGTCCATATCTAAAACCGAAATCATGAAACTTAAAACTAATATACATACTAACAACTTGACCTAAGTAAACTACTTAACCACATAGGTACCAAGTGTGTAATGCAGGTACTATATTTAATTCTGTACTATTTGTTCGTGCCCGGCGTCGCCCGGGTGAATTTCATGTCTCTGTCTCCAGTAAAGTACCATCCAATTTCCGTACTTTACATTCCCTAGAATTTTCCAAAAAAATCTGTCATACAAACCTTGTCCTGACAATTACAAACACAACAAAAAAAAATTGCCAAATAGGTGCAACCGTTCTGAAATGATGCGTTGACATCGCAATTGATATTTATTTATATAAATTATTATAATCTTTTATTAAATTTCTATCCAGAAAAATTTTAAATAATTTATTTAAAGTTAGCCCACATTGTCCAACTGCTGAGCAAAGGTCTCCCTCAAATCCTTCCAAGCATCCTTTTCCAGGGCCACCTCGATCCAACTCTTGCGGTACGCGTCTAGGTCGTCTCACCACCTCTTCCTGGGCCGGCGTCGGCGGCACCGTCCATCCTCAGGCACCCACCGTGTGGAGGTTGTCGCCCAGCGGTCGCTAAGCATGCGGCTGACATGACCCGCCCAATCCCATTTTAGCTTGGCAGCCTTTTTGCCTACGTCTAGAATCTCTGTTTTGGAGTGCAGTGTGATGTTTCGTATTCTGTCAGTTCATTTTACGCTTTTGTAGGTTAACATAAAAAAATAAGTATACATACAATACTTACATATAAAAATTAAAAAGTAACTGTGCAAGCAACCAATACCCTTATTAATTGTCATCGATTACAGGCTCGGTAATGGCTGGGTTTACCTTAGATATGCTTTCTAATTCCTATGCAGCTTGCTACCAAAACTTAATGGTTTCTTGCCATACAGGTGAAGCCACAATAATAGCAAAGGTATTCTACGGCGATACTCTCAACTACGTCATGGACTTTATGACCCTGTCTCCTCAGTTCAATATGGCGTACGCTTACGTGAAGATCGAACAGATATTTATGTACAACAATCAATGCTTTTTATTCAAAGAAAAGAACCTTTGTTCGGTGAACATTTTTCATAAATGTTGCGGTAAGTCTGAGCAATCATTCATGATTCAAAGAAACAGCTATCCTTGCCAAGCCAAACCATCTTCTTCCTGTGACTTGGGATCGGCGCAAAGTTATATTTGCTCTTATCATTCGCCTAACTTTTCGTTCAAATCGTCCCTTACACAATCCTTCCATCTTTGCTCTGGTCACCCTCTCGCCTTCCAACAATTAATAAATTATTACTTTTACTCATTCCCTTAATCAAAATCAAAAAAAGGTATATTTACAACCTTTCAGAAAAATGCGGTGTATTGCAAGAATGTTTCTCGAGAAAAAGTTATTTTAATCGTAGTTCGGGTATTGTCATGGAAACTATAGCAATGTTCATAATTGCCACTTGCTTCACGGTGCTACTGCTACTTATAGAGTACAGGATATTCCACCGACTTTGGAATGCTACCACTTCCACGGTGGCAAATAGAGACAAACCTTCGCCCACGACACTATCGCCCGGATGTCTAAAGGAAAAGAAAGAAGTTAACGACAAGAAGTCGAAGCTTTATAAGCGACATCGACCTAGTAAGTTGGGTATAGCTTAATATGAAAGTTTGTGCTCGTGATTTTTTTTTTAATTATTAAGATTAATTTAATGATTTACGTGGTTGAGATCCTTGTATAAGCAGGTACTTAGTGGCTATAAGCAGACTTTGAAGTACAGGAAGGTAATAGCTAGGTAGAAACTTCAGATCTGTTTGATATACTGTGGTTTCAAGTAATTATTTAAATCATTGATTATGAGTACAAAATCATACCATTTGCTTAAACCTGACTATTAAAAGTCTAAGCCACTCTCAATAAAAAAATGTCATACATGGCACTTATCATTTACTAAAACTTTTAGATGACAAAGTAAACACGTTTGGCGAGTACCTCCTAGTAACAGACTTGACGAAGAGACACGACGATATGTACATGGTTCATAACATGTACTTGGGCATCGGGAAGGGCGAGGCCGTGGCGGTGACGGGCCTTCGAGCACACGGGGTCGGCATGCTGTGCGAGATACTGGCGGGGTACCAGACACCGTGCGCTGGCAATGTGTGGTCCATGTCCAAGAGCAAACTCATGTCGCAACCGCATAAGGTGAGGACACAGTGGTAAACGTATCTACAGGCTCGGTCAGAAGTCTAGTATAGTTCGCGTCTCGGAAGTTTTTGCTCTGAAACCAGGCTTTCCGATGCGCATGGCATGGCGCGCTACTGTTTTAGTATAGATATTGACTACTGCGCAGTCATTTGTAGCCTACTTCAGAGCGGCAAACTTTTATGACGCGAACTGTACCAATCTCACAAAGCTAAAGAGTATCAAAACCAGACATGTCAGTATATAAAGACATTTCAAACACATACACACACCCGTATATCGTACTCTTATATCATGAGTCAATCAGAAAGAGCAGAGCGCGGTATATAATCATTTGTTTTTGTTGTTGGCGTGTCATGCCCTGCCGATGCGTTTCTTTAATGTTACCTAAAGATAAGAGTGGATAATGGATTTGAAACGAAATGAAAATAGGATCCAACCCAGGATCTGTATTTACGAGTCTGATGCCTAGCTTTCCTTTTGACGAATGTATTTAAAAAAACGACCACAAACGACGATGGCGAACGTATTTTATTTAGCAATATTTTAATGCCTGTCAAAAGACGACGAGACGTCGACGACGGACTGTGTGTGTAGGTATATGTGTGTGTGTGTGTGGCGAGGTCTTTATTATTATCTTTATCATTAGTCATTAGGTTGAGTACGCTCATCATCACTCACGCAAACAGATGTACGCACTGCGTATAGCTGCACTTATGACCGCTGACTGTACCTACTCTATTTTAATAAATATGCATTCTGAAGTTCTATGACCCGCTTTATTCATTTTGGAAAGATATTAAATGGAGTCAAATTCATCAAACCTTACTTTTTTATTTTATCATGATTGGTATCTGAAACCGACACGTCATTGTAGTTTCACCATCAAAGTGTACCGTTTATCATTCATTACAAAAATGTCATTTATGTCATAATTGTTTCTTTTGCAACTCTATTGAAAGAAGCTCAAATAATGCAAACTGAAGTACTTAGCTTAACGATAACAAAACCGGCCAAGTGCGCGTCGGACTACGCACAATGAAGGGTTCCGTAGTTGGGATGAATTTATCCCAAGAACAAACTTAACATTGTAGTTGAAAAACATGGTCTCACATACATTCCAACTGCAAATGTATATTTATACGCACATTGTTGAGAGATTTACCAAGTTATTTTAAGACTATAGATTTCTTATAAGTTTTACTGTAATCTATAGGTATAGAACTACTTTCTGTATTTTTTTTCTATTTTTAGTCTCAGTAGTTTCGGAGATGGGGGAATGGTCATTTTTTTTCAGAAAATAAAAAAAAAAGTATTAGAAACCCTCGCAGTAAGCTCTTTCATTTGATATGTCACACGGTACACTTTGCAAAACTTTTTTTTAATTTTCTTATTTGTCCCCAAAATTGATCCCCATATTCAAAATTCATTTGTTTACGTTACACGTCTGTATTAGGGTCACAGAAATTCATACGTGTACCAAATTGTCAACTTAATCGGTCCATTAGATTCGGAGCAAATTGGCTGTGACACACGGACAGACAGACACACGAGTGATCCTATAAGGGTTCCGTTTTTTCCTCCTGAGGTACGGAACTCTAAAAATAAAACAAGACCTTAATGTGCTGCTTTAGTCATGTTTAGCAGTGACTGGATAAATAGTAGGTATCTACTCAAATATGTAATAGCTAACGTGAGTAATTAAACTTGCAGTACAGTCAACAAGTTTCGATCAGCTGTGACAAAGAGCTGCTGCCGCAGTGGTTGAGGCTCCGGGACGCGCTGGCCCTGATCGCGGCTTTGCGCGGAGTACCGCATAGCAACATTCCTGAGGAGGTCAATAATCACATTGAAGCTCTCGGTTAGTCCACCAGTGTATAATTTTAGGTCTACCTACCTATGATGATGGTTATCCATCAGAATCTGAAGTATTTCCCGGCCTAAGCTCTCGCTCTAAGGTCACGGCTCTAAGCTGCCACCCATGGGCAGAACTGCCTAAGCAGACTCGAACCCTACCATAGGTAGAATATGCTAAAGTAGTTTCATCCTCACTGTTGGTGTATGTAGGAGCATGCTCGAATCACTGAGAGTCCAGACAAATTAAGGTGAACAAGTTTATCCGAAATTGAGGTATGCAAGCAATCTTTTCCCCGTTCCTGGCTAGAGTCAGGACATTGATTCCGTACAGCCCGAAAAACCCTAACCAAAAATTATGAATAAATATGTGCATAGATCCAGAAAGTCCCCACCCTTCGAATAGACCCAGATTAGACTGTTTAGAAGAGACAACATCTAATATAATTATAAATTAATATAACTTTAGAAACTTACTGATCATCAAATCCGTTCTGATTCCAGAATTGCACTCGAAAGCTAATCTTCCCATCAGCAAAATGGCGCGGAAGGATCGCACTCGGCTGCATTTCGCGGCCGCAGTGATCGGCGCGCCGCCTGTCATCGTCCTGGACAACTGCTGCGTCTACCAGAGGTTCTCCGTCAGACGAGCTATGTACTTCATACTGAACATGTTAAGGAAGAGGGGACACGCTATCGTGATCTGCTCTGGCAGGTTAGATTCGTCTTTGTTCCGACATTGATGCTGGTCTTCGTACTACCATAGATAACCCGTCGCGTGGTATTTAACTTATGAAACTTGCTTGAGTTGTTCGAATGTCGTCACAGCTTTATTGACTACAAGACCATAAATTGTCCACGGCTAGGCATGAGCCTTCCTCAAGCCTCAGTCGACCTGTCCTGCGTTGCGCTCATTCAGCGGATTTAAATGGTATTTAAAACTTGGTGCTAAGAATTACTAATTATCCTAAAAACGTAATCTGACATAATTGAGCCTCCTAGCGATCGAATACAATGAAAAGATGAGACCCTTAATGCAAGAATAATCTCCATTCCTCATTCACTCTCACAGCATAGAAAGCCACATGCCAGTAACGCAACGCCTAGCTATCATGGTAGACGGTACTATTTTCGACGTAGACACGGTGGACAACCTGGTAGAACGCTACAGTGAGAAGGGCTACACCGTCGTGGTACATCTAAAGGATGAAGTGGACATCAACGTAATTTTCGCGAAATACTTCACGCACTTTGAAATCAATGATACCACAGAGGTAAGTGACCTTGCTGACTGGCTATTTTGGTACCTATGAGGTAACATAACATAGCGCCTTTATTCTCTAACGAATGTCGGCGGTTTTTAATTTGGTAGGTATTGTACCTACCTACCGGTTTATTGCTTTTTACCGAACATAAATGTAGACTTAGCTGCTACAGAGAAATTAGCAATGGAAAAGCCACATGAACGCTACTTTTAGCAGCGAATGTGGCCCGAACATATTTCTACCTAGCAACCTTGTACCATGACCTACAAATAAACGTCTTTGTCTTAAAATGTCATTAGGTAAGTACCTATTCTAGTACCTAGTGATACTTATCCTCTTCAACTGCCGAACAGTTATCCCGTATCGGCATACGGGATAACTGTTCGGCAGTTGAAGAGGACGTTCGCTCAGAACAACCAACTTTCTCCTACCTGACGTGGTAAAAAAGGGTATGGCTGTCTCATTAGTTCATTACTAATGTCTCAGAACCTCCTGTCGCGGCGCTAGATTATGTGAATTACATACGTATTACCTATTCAGTATTAACCGCCAGTTTCTTTACTCTTGCATCTTATCTTTAAAGCCGGATTTACATTATGAAATGAGTGACAAAAAAAGCGCGACAAAATAATCAGCTGCTCATTTCGACTAGTTACTTATGCGAACATAAATCTAGGGAACAGGTGATTTTTTTTCGCGGTTTCGGGTTTAGTCCTATAATAAAAGTGGTTTGTTATCATGAGTACAATCATGTGTATAAGTATCGGTCACTAATTTATTACCAGACACCCTATACGTATAATAAATCTGAAGAGTTTGTTTGTATATTTGAACGCACTAATCTCTGGAACTACCAGTCAGATTTGCAAAATTCTCATTGCATTTGATAGCCCAATTCTTGAGGAAGGCTATAGGCACGCTACGACCCTTAGGAGCCAAGCAAAAGGATGAAAAGTCAGAAAGAATGCTAAGCGAAAACGAAGTAATAGAGCGGGTGGTGATACGATGCAATGGGGTGGGTCGGGACAACAAGAAATTACACGCGGACGAAGTCGCTGGCAAAAGCTATTTTCATTTCAAAATAAAGATTTGATGCTCACGCGGCCATGATTTCGGTGATATTGTAGATTTCACGACACTAATTTATTATACGAAACAAGTTGCACTGTATTGAGACTAGTTTTGTGAAATCAATTTTATCATGTAAATCCCGCTTTAAGTACCCGACTGTGTGAAATTGTGCACTCCTAAAAATATGAACGTTAATTTCCAGATACTTGTAAACGTCCAAGTACAGGATCCAAATTTAACTTGGGCGGAAATATTCGAGAAAATGGAGGCCCTTAAAGCAGACAATCGGGAAGTATACTCTTACATAGTCACCGGGTTACCAATAGATTACATTTACAACTCTATTATAAAGAAAGGGACGGGGGGCATGCACCTGGCGAAGGGCCTGTTCTCGTGTAAGTGGTTGAGGAAGCTCTTGTGCATCAAACCAGAGATTATGCCCAACCCGCAGGCCCTGCAAAAACTGGTTTCGTTTGAACGGAAGTATGATATCACCAAGCTGAACGAACTGCCTTGGTCGGTCATATTTCACAGATAGTCTCACTATAAAAAGCTTTGTTTGTTTTGGTTTCGTTTTCTATGTCCGACTGCGGCGGAGGCCAAAGGTGCGGTAATGTTTTAAATTTGTTGTTTTCGTTTCGAAGTACCTATGGTAATTTTAACCATTTACTATAGAAGAACATTAGCGCAATTATTTCGTAGCGGTGTTCTCTTAGTATAAATGTTAGGTTACATTTTTGATATGTATTAAAGTTGCCAAGTAGGATACAAAAATGCGGCGATAATATTAGGTAGATACGTTAGATTACGTTCGTATTGTTCGTGTCACTTCGTGTTATGCTAAGGATAACTGATCTGAAGACTATTTTTGTTGTTTTAGGACTAATTTATTGATAGTCAGATAACTCTTGTCTGAAGAATAAATATTACAATTTGACAGCTTTTGTATAGAAAATATGTCAAACTGTCATATTTATTCTTCAGATATGAGTTATCTGACATTGAAAAATCAGCCCTTAATTATTTTAAAGTGCACATTTCTAGCATTTCTTTTAACATCCCTAACTATATAAGTGCGAAAACAACGGAGAATCTAACCGCAATCTCTCCCGTTCGCCAGTCCGCCGTAACCGTTGGACTATAGTCGTTAGTGTTAGCAAATGATTAAGACTTTACTTCTAAACAAATTACGTTTTTGATGTATGTTAAGAAGTTAAAAGCTCAATAAAACTTGTTTTTATTCTTGATGTTCTTTTATTTTTTTAATCAGAGGTATTCAAAGGAATAGGAAGTTGCAGGTCCCATTTGCCTACCATCTGGCAGGCAAACAACATTATGTAACTAAGTACCTACCTACGGACATTGTTTGCCAACATTTAATCAACCAAATACAAAATAATGCAAGTATTTAGTAAATATTTCCATAATTACAATTCCCTTAAGTTGCGCTTACACGGCAACCTGTTGCTAAGATGTCATAGTTAACCACATTCCAACAAAAATATTGCCAAAAGTTGCGCGTGTAAGCGCTACCAACCGCTTCTCCAACCCCAAATAGCACCACGGCCGGAGCAGGTTCGATTACAGGCAGAATATAGCACGATGCTCCAGCTGTCGAGGGTACTGCAACATCTCGCAGCCGCGATGAAAAAGAAGGAGTACTTGGTGCCAGTATTTCTCTACATGGAGAAGGCCTTCGACCGTGCACGTAGGCCCGATACATAAAATGGCCACGTCCGACGCACCCCGTCGCGTTGTAAGGGTGGTCTCTTCCTTTTTGTCACACAGAACCTACAGGGTGGTGGTCGACGTGGCGCTATCGAGCGCCCGCCCGGTGCTTAAAGGAGTTCCGCAAGGCTGCTGCGTGTCGCCGGCGTGTTACTATATAGCTTCACGGACGTACATCCCCACTACAGAAGACGCGACGCTCGCGCTGTACGCTGATAACGCCGCGTACATTACCACGTCGCTTAACGCGAAGTACGCGGCAGTCAAGATGCAGCGCGCCCTAGATCTCCTTCCCGAATGGCTGTCAAAGTGCCGGCTGTCGGTGAACGTGAGTAAGATGCAGGTGATGGTCACACCGAGTCCGCGCCTCTCCCACCATCCTTAAAACTACAAGGAGCGACCGATTGATCGCCCCGGGTTAAATATCTGGGTGTCACCATCGACCGTCGGCTTACGATGAGGTCACACGTCTGGAAGATCACCGCACAAGATAGGGTCGCCCGCAACCTCAAACCAGTGTACACGTCCGCATCCCAAGTTGTACCCACGTGCACCGAATTCTGACATATGCCACCCCGCCATGATTCACCCTCAAGAGCGAGACGAACCGGAAGCTTCTTCGCGCGCAACAAATCCTTGCGCTGTGGACCATCGTGTACACCTTCCTTCGTGAGCAACGACGTCATTCAGAGGGACCTGGGGATTGAGAGCCTTGATGACTATGCGCAGCTGGGACGATGACCCCATCTCACCGGATTGACGCCGCAGTAAGCTGCACCCAGGTTACAAGCGGCTTATTCGAAACAACTCTACAAATACCATGCATCTGTTACGTAGCATGTGCTAGGTTATTATACAGGGTGTACCAGAAATGTGTGGTCAAATTTATGTGGTACAGACCATCAAACAAAAACAGTTTTTTTCATGGGACTAACACCGAGTAATCACGAAAAAAATATTAGCTGTCCCATAGAAAACTTTAATACCTAGTACTCGATGCAAATGTATGGGACGGCCCATGATATTATAAGTAAAAAGACGTAGATACGTTACCTACCCAACATTCAATGTTCAAAAACGGCACAACGTCGAACGTCGAAGATGACACGTGGAAATAGGACGGCATGCCCGAATGCCGTAATTATCGGGAGCGAAAAAGAGACAAGACGACGAAAATGTGGCTAATTAGCCACATTTAGACGTACCACTTGCGCAGCGTGTATAACCTATCTACGACTTTTTACGTATAATATCATTGGGGACGGCTGATTATTTTTTCGCGATTACGATGTTGGTCCCATGGAGAAAAATGTTCCGTTTGATGGTCTGAACCACACCCTTTTTGACCACACCTTTCTGGTAGACCCTGTATAGGCACATCACGATACAAACACAAAAACTACACAGAAACCTAAACTCATACGTGTACGCGCGGCGCGGGCTCGCTATAGTCGCTATTCACGTAAATCTACAATGAGTGGTGTTACACAGTACAATACCGCTCACATACACACGACAGCTTCTTAGCCCGGACCGTGACCGGCTAGCTCTAGAAGCGGGGTGGGCGGGAGGCAGATACCTTATCCATAGGAGCGTCGGGTTGGCACCCCTGTTGCTGCTCGTCTCTCGCCGGGCCTCCCCCAATTCCCTGTGAGCCTCACCTGGCGGGGACTGACCGCCCAGGTGTCGTGAAGAAAGAGGCGCTGTGTATCAGAGTATCGCGGCGCGCCTTTAGAAACTACCATAGCAACCACTTACAAGGGCGCTCGTAGCTAACGCGCGCTCAATTATGTATGACAATTTGTAGATATTGTTAGTATGACAATCTGCTTGAGGGTGCCCCGTGACTGCATGCCACGCCCCCTAACAGGTAGGAAAGTCTTGCGACACAAACAACACTTTCTTTAAATAAATATAATATTTTATTAAGATCGTATTAATTACTGATATACTCTCTTTCATCTACAATTGCCCAACGCCCCGGTAAACTTTGAATCCCATCCATCCAAAAATTCTTTGATTTTGAATCTCTTCTAGGATATTTTGAAGGTCTGTTTGGTCAAACCTGTTTATCACGTAAATAATTTTTTAAAGCCCGAAACAAATGGTAATCAGACGGAGCTAAGTCTGGCGAGTATAGTGGATGGGCTAAGACTTTCCAACCTACCTCTGAAATAGTTTAACTAATTTAGCTATGTGTGGCCGACCTTTATCATGAAGAAGACGAACAATGTAAACGTTTTCGCCGTTTTTGTTTAATAATTGCAGACAGATTTCGTAGTTATGACTGTTAACTTTATAGTTTAATTTACTTAAATAAATTCGAGACAACTTATAATCAACTGGTAGATTAATTAGGTATCTTACAATATAGGTAGACCGTACAAGAAAATAACAATCAATGAGTATGATGATAGTGAACTATATAAAATCCAAAGCCCAAGAGGCCGCTCCGCTTGTGCTTCGCCGTTATAAAGCCTTTGGTGCCCCCACTCCAGGAACCTCAGCAATATGAAACTGCCTTCGTCGATGTCAGTTTCTTCGCTGTCGTCCGCAGATGGCGCTCCAAATGCAATGTTGCCAACATGACGATTAGGTCTCTGCGTTTATTGTGGTGTTAGGCCATGCCCTCAGAATCCCACCAACAGAATAAAACTTTTTTCTCAGTATGGGTTGGTTTGGGAGTTGGTTTTGGTTTCTCGTCTTGGGGTAGCCACTGGCGCTTCCGTGTATGGTTAACATACAATACCCAGCTTTCATCTCCAGTAACTATTTCTATATCCTTTGTGTGGATGAAGCAACAATGAAAGGCAAATACCTAGAAACTCGCGTCACCTTGTTGGACTAACCGAGTTCGTGGGGTACTTGGGTACCCCACGAACTATAAGACTTTTCTGTATCTATATTTCTTAAAGTGTTCAAGGATGGTGGGATGACTACAGCCGAGTTCATCTGCTAACTGCGGTGACGATGCATTGGGTTTCATTCGTAGAAGAGATCGCAGTTCTTTGTCGTTAACGTCTGTTGGCCGGCCGGACCTAGGTTTGTCTTCAAGGTTATATCATCAGAACGGAACCGTTCAAACCAACGTGCTATTGTCGAATGATGAACCACATTACTGTTAAACACACTACACATATTAGTAGCAGCAGATCTTGCAGAACGTCCCTGTAGAAATTCGTAGAAGGCAATCGCTTGAAGTGCACTCCGATCCATCTTTTCTAACACTGCCTGATCGAAACTAACGGATGCCCTTTGACATGGAAGCTTCTCGAATATTCTAACATTTCCTAAGGTCGAATGATCTCGGACTGCTTTCCAATAAATAATATTTAGTCGAGCACTGAAGTGTCGCAAGACTTTCTTACCAACCCAATATGTTTATATCATTTCATTTTGAATATTTTTGGAAATCGTTCACAACCTTTTAGGTTACCCGGTCGAGGACGAAGGAAAGGAAGGCGCATACATACATAAAAGCAACACCTCGAAAGGGTAGGTAAAGGTGTAGGACGCCAGTTTGCTAAACGATTCTTATTAAATAAAGGAATACCTATACACAGTCTGGCCATAAATACCGTTACAATTAAAAATAAGAAAGATATTACATTTGAAATTGGAATCTGTCATTTTTATACGATTGTTCATTGAGTTTTCTAATTTTGGCGCCAATACATTGTACAATATTTTGCGATATTAAAATGGAGTGGGGTAAAGAGAACCGAATCGCTGTGATTGCGTTACACAAAGTTGGTATGGAGCCAAATGCAATTTTTAAAACTCTCCATACGCTTGGTATTTGTCAAATGTTTGTGTACCGGGCTATTAATAGGTACAATGAGACCTCCTCTGTTTGTGACAGAAAAAGATCTGGCCGTCCACGTAGTGTTCGTACGAAAAAGGTGGTCAAAGCAGTAAGGGAAAGAATTCGATGAAATCCTGTCCGAAAGCAAAAGATTTTATCTCGGGAGATGAAGATAGCACCCAGAACCATGTCGCGTATTTTAAAAGATGACTTAGGACTTGCAGCCTATACGGGACGCACTGGTCATTTTTTAACTGATAATTTAAAAAAGAATAGGGTGGTAAAATCGAAACAACTACTGAAGCGGTACGCAAAGGGAGGTCACAGAAAAATTTTGTTTAGAATATCTTTACAATTGAGCAACATTTTAACAAACAAAATGACCGTATTTATGCTCAAAGCTCTAAGGAAGCTTCCCAATTAGTCGACAGAGTGCAACGTGGGCATTATCCGACTTCAGTGATTTTTTGGTGGGGTGTTAGCTATGAAGGAGTGACTGAGCCATATTTTTGTGAAAAAGGTATCAAAACATCGGCACAAGTGTATCAAGATACCATTCTTGAGAAGGTAGTTAAGCCCCTTAACAACACCATGTTCAATAACCAAGTATGGTCCTCCCAACAAGACTCGGCGCCGGGGTCATAAAGCTCGGTCCACGCGGTCTTGGTTGGAAGTGAACGTTTCGGACTTCTACAGTGCTGAAAACTGGCCGTCGTCTAGTCCCGATCTTAATCCGCTGGATTATGATTTATGGTCAGTTGTAGAGAGTACGGCTTGCTCTAAACGCCATGATAATTTAGAGTCCCTAAAACAATCCATATGATTGGCAGTGAAGAATTTTCCCATGGAAAGAGTGCGTGCTTCTATTGATAACTGGCCTCAACGTTTAAAGGACTGTACCTATTGCAGCCAATGGAGACCACTTCGAAAGAGCTTTTTATATTTTAAATTGCTTTATATTTACTTATGTATTAAACTAACACAGTGTAAAAGTAATAAATATTATTTGCAATTTTTTTTTTCTTTGTGAAAATATTTATGGCAAGACTAGGTATATACGTAAGTATTCTAATTATGCTTTAATTCCTAAGCCAAAGCCTTGTTGTAGGTAACTAAATTCTAGTGATCTAGGCTGTGCAATTATATACGTAAGTATTCTAATTATGCTTTAATTCCTAAGCTAAAGCCTTGTTGTAGGTAACTAAATTCTAGTGATCTAGGCTGTGCAATATAAATATCACTGAAATGCATATGACAGAAAAATCTATGATTCTGTGAAAAATCTATGATTCTATGAAAAATCTATGATTCTGTGAAAAACCTATGATTCTGTGAAAAATCTATGATTCAGTGAAAATCTATGATTCCGTGAAAAATTATAGTACTGTGATGATAGTTTATTACATAGGTACTTACTGGTTTTTCACTATTTTACGGAAATAGTTTTTTTTATTTTAAATTAAGTGCAGTGAAGGTCGGTTAAAATACCTATGTACCTATAATAGCGTTTTTTACAAGACCGTAAACTTACCACTGCATAAAAACCGTTATTTTGATTCGTGCAGCTACTCTGCATTGAAATTCAGACTAGAGTCAAGAGCAAACCCATCATAAATAAAAAAGTGTGTGTTACAGTTTATGTTAACAGTTAATAAATACAAGCGTACCTAATTATTTACAATGTTTACAGCACATAAAACATACTAACACCAAGCGATGAAAGTTGATGACTACCACCAGCATGCGAGTTATCACGACTTTCGCTACAACTATTTAAATGATTTGACAGAAAGTGCCTATCCGGAGGTAGTAAAATACTAAGCCATCGTATTTCCTCAACATACACAAGACAAAGCAAAAATAGTAATCACAGCGTGGACAGCCTCGGATCATCTACCAGAAGCTCAAAGATTAGCAAGCATTCAATGTTTATTTTGCAGAATCAGACACGAAAATATATGACGTCACATTTATTTGTTCACCAACTAACATGTAAATACCCAACAAACACAGAATCGTATTGTTAATTAAAAATATAATACGCTGACCTGTGAGCATGTTAATTTTAATGAAAGCTTAATAACACAGTGCAAGAAAATTAATTAGAATTCAGAAGAATAATTTATTAGATATAACTAAAACAACTTATTATTTACTTGCACAGTGCATCGATGAATGACAATGAGATAATTAGTTATTTGTGTTAAATAGCATTACCTTAGCCTACTTAGTAATTTTAGATTAAATATCTGGATTTACATGATTTATCTAAGTTAAATCATACCATTATACAATTTAACTTGACTAGATAGTGGAAACTTGGAAAAGTTCTGGAATTCCTAAAGGTTTTACAAACCGAACTTGTTCTTCTAAACTACTACAATAAACTGTTAATACTGCTTTAAAATACCTACTCAGTACTCCTTTATCTTACACATAATCACAGAACTGTGTGACTGAATAAGGGACATGTCCCTTATTTAGTCTTGTGCAGTGCCACAGATTAATACAGATGGGACACTCCGCAGTTTAGGTATGAAGCTAAAAGTATGCGGCGGGCCTATCACACTGAACCAATTCAGTAGGACTGCCGCGGTCAGAAGGTATAAGAGTTATGCGTTGGAAAGAGAGGCAGCTGGTAGGTGAATAGGTAATAAGCGTTTTGCGACCTGAATTGCACTTTATTGTGTCGTAGCAAGAGTCGCTTTTTATTTAAATGATTTTGCAGAGTGTCCCATCTGTATTAATCTGTGGCAGTGCTAAAAGTTAGTGTAAATTTTAATGTGTAATTGGCTTGTGCTTCCTACATCATAATTGGCATGTGCTTTCTACAACATCATACAAATCTTTGCCAGTGGTGATGTGATGAAAAGCATAAGATTGCTGTGGCACAATTTCAGATAAGCCTTCATTCAGCAGAGGCTGGCTAGACTAAGCAGATTGCTCTACATGGTATAGCAAGCACACTGTTATGAGATCAGCATGTATAACATACAGGTTGCTGTTTTAACCCTTTAACCGCTTACGCCAGGGTCGTATATTTACGACCAAATTCCACAGCTTGTATAATCTGCTTTTTTATTTAATTATGCTGTATTCTATCAAAAAGATGTTTAATTAGATAAATAGTTAAGTAATTAAGTAAACACTTACAATTTAATACACTTTAGTCTCTTAATTAGAAGTCCTAAACATAATGTCCGAAGTTTAGAATTCCTAATATTATCTTTAGAATTTTGTATCAATGTACAACACCCATGACAGCAACATTAGGGACGGGACAATTAATCAAAATATTTCTCAGTACTAATGAATAAATATGTAGTTCAAATCTTTAAATGACTTTCGTTTTACTGGCTTACCATATATGCCTGATAATTTCGTAGCGTAAGTAGTATTTAGATAGTTGTTAGTTAACCATGTTCGCAAATGCAAATATCATTATTATAATGAAATATCAACCTCGAAAAAGTTAAGTATTGCACATCCCTCTTTGTTCTAGGTATTTGTTTTTTGATTCACTGTGCCGGGCGCGGGGGGCATGACAACTGATATGAAGTTGGTGGTTAAAAGGTTAATGCAAAGTTGTGTGGGACCTATGAAGCTCAGCTGATGAACCCCTAGCCTGTGCCATCATGTTCTCAATCCTATTGGTAGTCTCCCTAACCATAGAGAACTCGGACAGGTCTGGTAGGTCTAGAACAATATGAGCAGAGAGACGTTTGTAAACAGAATTAGAATCTTTTTTATTTCTCCTAGCTTCCTCATATTTTAATTGTTGTTTTAAAAATATTGACTGCTTTAACATTTCTTGGATGTTCTTGAAACTGGTTGCAGCACCGTCCATTGATTTTACTGCACTGGAATTGAGAAATGAACCTATTAGTTTAAGAACTTAATAGTTAGGGAACAGTAAATTCCAGAAGAACAGGACTGCTTCCTTCATGTTACATCATAAACCAATGAACAAATCCATTCCCATGCAAAATAACAATTAAGTACGGTAAACTGGGGTTACTTTGATACTACGGGGTTACTTTGTTAACGTTTTTCAAAATATGAAAAACTTATTTTAATAATATCTACAAAGCCATATTAACTATCAGTGCCAACTACTGATAGTTTATTTTTGGCGTTGTAGATTATATGTTATAAAAATAAGTTTTAATATGTCAAAAGTTGTTATCAAAGTAACCCCGTAGTATCAAAGTAACCCCAGTTTACGGTAGTTATCTTCTTAAAATGTTGATGGCAAAAATAACACGAAAGTATATACAGATTAGTAGTTATTATAAAAATCACAACAGAAAGCATTAATAAAATTTCTACAATCATTAAAAAATAAACCTTAAATTACCTGAGAGCATATTCCACATCATAGCACCTTCCCTGCAACTCGTGTTGTAGTTTGGTCACTTCCACTCTTCTTTCAACCATAGGCGGTAATGCTTTTCTTACGTGCTCCTGCAGTCGGTATAGAGCCAAAGAAGGCTCGTTCGCTACTATGTGCATATTCTCAGATATACGCTCCGCAGCTGAAATAATAAATACACTGTCATGCAAGAGGAACAACAAAAATACTAAAAGTGAGTTGATTTCTACCTTTTTTCGACTTAGATTCTAGTTCAGGGTCTCCTTGGTACACAAAAGCCATGATTGAGTTTTCTAGTACGGTGAATTAATTTAGCATGAGCTGCAAATTAACGTCTTTAGATAATATAAATACCTAACGTTGTTTTGATACTAACGCAACCTTTTGTTTGTTTGACAACTTTGCTAGATTATAATAGCAGTTAACACTCCAACTTTGACATCTAAATAACGTTCAGAAATTACGTTAAACGGTATGTGCTACAAAGCTACATACATACAATACAGTCATTTCTTTACAGATATTTTTTTTAAACTGCTATATTTTGTGCCTTATTATTTTTCAATTAGAATCAATCTTTATTATGTACAGTCTGTAAAAATTAAAATGTCTACCAATTTTTTTTGTGTATTATATTTTTGAAACGATTAATTTGTATTTCTAAACGAACACAATGTAGCAAGGTTCTGCATTGAACTTCTAATAATTGTAATGTAAGAACAAAAGTATTTGTCTCAATCAATCTGCCTAGCCTTTTCCTATGTTGGGGTCGGCTTCCAATCTAACCGGATGCAGCTTAATACCAGTATTTTACATGGAGCGACTGCCTATCTGACCTCCACAACCCAGTTATTGGGTAATACGATACACGTTGGTAAGACTGGTTGTCGGACTTTCGGGCTTCTGACGACCGGTAACGACTGCCAAAGATCCACGAATGACAGCCGGGACCAACGGCTTAACGTGCTTTCCGAGGCATGGAGGAGTCTCGGTATGTATAGACAGGGCCGTCTTTCACCTATTAGAGGCCCTGGGCACATTAGGATAATGGGGCCCCTATGACCATAGTAATAAAGCACTCTTGTTAGAATAAACAAACAACGTAGATGTGCAAAGTTGTAGCTTTATTTTTATTTCTTTACAGTTACATTAGATAATTATTATAATGAATAGATAATATAATGTAATTCACACTAAATAACCAGCATCCACGATGAGTCTTTATATAAGTATCTATGCTGATTGAAGCGGTACCTTTCTAGATTTGAGTTGAGCAAAATCGTTAATCAAATCTTCAAAATCTATGTCTTTGAGCAATTCACATTCTATCGACATTAGCGACAAACTGTTTAATCTCTCTTGAAGCATAGTACTTCTTAATTCATTTTTTATTCGTTTTAATTTGGAGAAAGAGCGTTCCCCACTGCAGTTAGTTACCATCATGCTTAACCTTTTCGCCGCCAACGTACACAAAACGCAATGCCTCGCCGAGCGCCAAGCTATAAATGTATAACTAAATATACAGTAAACAGTAGTGATGGGGATATCGTCATATCGATGAATAAGATTTGTACGCGTAAAGATTTAAAGTTGATTTTACGAATATAAATAAAAACTGATTAAATATTTCCAGATTTGTTTTATTTCACAGTATCCTTAATAAAAAAAAACAGTATAATTTATGAGTATCAAAGAAACTAATACATAACTCAATTAGAACTATAAGGAATGGGGTACATCTCTATTTGTTTCATGATCTCATTCTTTAACTTCATATCAAGTTATTGGCACTGAGGGCACGTTGAATTCGATTCTGATCAGGGATGGGGTCTATGGTTTTTCTTTCTTCTATTTTTGTTTATTCCTGTGTTTTTTTATTAGGTATATGGTTTACCCAGTGTCTCCAGATTGGGAAAGTAAAATTATAATGTCCTAAACTACAGTATATTTTACAGTAACTAGGAACTTTATCAAATTTTAAGTATTTTTAACTATTAAATTGAATGCTTATTGTCTTTTCTTCATTATTTTTGATGTCGATAGACCACCGCCTTCATCACTTTCCGAAATAGTTTTCGGTTTATCCCTACGAGCACAGTGAACCTGTGAGCGCAACAAAACTAAACAAACATGATGAAGTCATAAGCATAATAACCTAACTAAAAGTAAACGCCTCAAATTGAAACCCATACACGAAACTAAAATCTAACTACATAATTTCACTAAGAAATAGCGACACAGTTTGCTCAGTAATTCCCCTTTCCGCATAATAATATGACCAAGTAGATATAAGCACAGAATAGGTACATAAATCATAATATCTACAATATAACGTTACGTTTCATCCATTTAGATGATTTTTATACGAATTGCAATTAGGTTTCCTTTATTTTTCTTTGAAAAGAATTTCTAAAAAAGTTAAAATTACAGTGCTTTCATACACTGTATTTACCATAATAGTGTATAGAGTACAAAAACAGTACCTAAATCTACTGTAATTACAGTGCATCTGGAGATACTGGGTTCACCGAACATTTTACATACTTATTGAATTCCTACTCTTTGATGAATAAACATTATTATTATCATCCAGTTAGACATACCTCAGAATTATCTTCTGGTTCAATATTCTCCACAAAATACTCCGAGTCCGATTCCACACCTTGCAAAATTTTCAGAAGTTCGTCCGAATCAAGTTCTTCACTCATTTTTCTATTTGCAAGTGAAAGAAAGAAAGATGCGTGCGCGCGAATCCGATTTTGTGCTGCACTATGCCAAAGTGACCTTGACAGCCGCACGCCTATGACGTCACTGACCAACTTCTATAGTAGTTCGTGGCACTCGGTGGCGCACAGGGGCATAGACGACCAATTGTTTTGTAGAGATGGGAAAATAACTATCGACAAGAATTAGTAACAACTTTATAATTACGTATCGGCATCTACCTGAAGGTCGAAATTCATTTACTATCCTTTGTAATGAAGTAGATAACTAAGTTCATATTTTATTGACCTCAAAATGTTTTCGATATTCGTAACTTTCTGTATTTATAAATATTTCAATGGTGAAATCAACCTTTCACGGCACATCACTCGCCAACTTGATATGAAGTGCTTGGCGTTCTGAGGAAAGTAACAAAATTCGGAGTTTCTGTTTTTGCCGATTTTAGGACAAACTAGGGCTTATTTTGTGTAGAAAAATAAAAACAGGGTAGTAGACAGTGCTATCTTAAATAATAAAATGAAACAAAGCTTTTAATCACAGTAAATTTATTTTAATAAGATAATTAAAACTAACAACTTCTATAGAAGTTGTGGCGCTGGTGGCACGAAAATCCCGAACTTCTATAGAAGTGCTTGGCGGTGAAAAGGTTAAAAAGATTCTCAGTGCGATTTCTACATTAGGAAAGGTGTCTTCAATTTTGTTCTCTTTCAAAAGATGATATATTTCCAGTATACTATTAGTTCCTTCATTTTCACTTTGATCAATTTTCAAGTATTCTTTTAAATGCAGACATTCCATTTCTAGCTCTTTCTCGTTAACGTCTTCATAATAGATTTCAGCAAATTCTTTGCAACTTCGTCTCAACTCTTCGCAATTCAGAGTTTTCAAGCGAAAAAATAAATCAAAACATTGACTAATGTTCTTATACGAACTTAATCGCTGTTTTAGATGAACGCCCAAGGTATCAATCATGGGAATGAAGGTTTCGACTTTGAATCTTTCTTTTCCATTCAGTTGGACTGATGGCGCAGAGCCATCAAAAAAAGTCAGGCGTGAGCTTCTACGTCTGGTTCTTTGAGATAGGTCTTTATAGTCAGATTCCGGGTTTTTCTCTTTGGCGGACGATTCGAAGTAATCAAATTTATCCCTGAGACTAATAATATAATCATCGAGTGCAGTAAACAAATTAGTAGCAACGTCCAGTGTCATTGTTTCTTTCTGAAGATAATTGCTTGTTTTATGTATTCTTTCTAATATGGAGTTCCAAATTTCTGTAAGTAAAATAAATTCTAATTTTTCCATTTTTCTGGACAGACTAAATGCTTCTTCTCTAGTTTCTTGTGCCTGTTCTGTATCTGTTGCGATGGATATCAAAGCTTCTATAATTTGTTTATGACCTTCATGCAAGGCGCTCACTGCATCAGCCCGGGCTGACCATCTTGTTTGTGAAAGGTTTTTAACAACTTTTTTTAAACCTAAGTGTTTTGTCAATATATTCCAACGGTAGGTAGAGCCCGAAAAAAAGTTATACACTTTCTGAATAATTTCAAAGAACTGTGTCACCTCTGATACACACCCAGCGGCATGAACACCTACCAAGTTTAGTGAATGTCCCGCACATGGTACAAAGGCGGCAAATTCGCATTTCTCCTTGATTCTTGCTTGTAAACCAGAATATTTTCCCGACATATTTGAAGCATTGTCGTAGCTTTGTCCCCTACAATCTTTAATGGAAATATCATGACTCTCTAAAAAAATCAAAACTGTTTCAGCTAAATATTCAGATTTATGCTCTTTAATAGGTATAAATTTCAGAAACCTTTCAACAGGATCACGGCCTTTTACGTATCTAATTATAAAAGTTAGCTGGTCAACATGTGACAAATCGGGTGTACTGTCGACACTAATGGAAAAATATTTTGCTAATTGAACTTCATTTATAATTTTTTTTAGGACCTGTTTTCCCATTACATCAATAAACTCATTACAAATATTCGCAGATAAATATGAAGTGTTGCCTTTTCCGGGATTCCCCATTTTTTTTAAATGGTCTGCAAGAAATGGATCAAATTCACTCAGTAACTCCACACATCCCAAATAATTTCCATTGTTGGGAGATCCTAGGATCTCATTGTCATCACGAAACGGAAGCCCTCTCGAAGCCAAAAATTTTACAACAGATACAATTCTTCTAAGAACATTTCTCCAGTAATCCACTTCTTTTTGATAATGAAATAATAAATCTGTATCTACTCTACCAACAGCTTTACTTCGTGCCAGATATGTCATCATACATTGTCTATGTGTTGGGCTATTTTCATGTGATAAAATTATTTGATGAATGTGCTTCCAGTCATTACATCCACTCGGAGAGCATAGATTTAAATCAGAAGAATTAAATAAGCAGCATGAAAAACAAAATACTGATTTTTTGGAAGGCGAATACAACAACCATTTTCTATCGACGTTTTCATTGTTCTGTAATTTGCGAATAAATAATTCTTTGTTAAAATATCTAGTTACTGATCTATTGCCATCTTTGTAGTTTCTGGATGCCACAGAGAAATCAGAATCTTTATTTTGATAATAAACAGGTCCCTTACGAATCAAAATTTCACGTTCTTGTTCTGTAAGATTTTCATGAAAATAATCGGCGGGGTCGTGTGATACTTTTTCAGGGTTGGAAAACTGTTTTTGCTCAACTGGCACAATTGACAGTGTAGGTAAAGTCGTCGAAGTTGTTGCACTTTCGTCATTGGCACGGTCGCTTTGTAATTCAATCTCTTCTTCAAAATTGGCAGGAACTGGTGTAGAATATGACGATTTAGAAAATCCCGCTATTTCTGGTTGACACGTTCGATTGCTACTTACAGAACTTTCTCCAGTAGAAAAATATGACGTTAATTTTGGTAACTTTTCAATTACTTTCTTCTGGTGTGAAGCTTTTTTCCTTTTGTCCGATCCACTAGGATATGATCGTTTCGACATTTTATGTTATAAATTAGTGTTTATATTTACATAGAAAATAATCACTAAAACAAAACAGGCAAACCACAACTTAATAGAGCGAGTATAGTATAATAGTAATAATAGTCAGACAGAAACAACAAACAAATGAAATGACATGTCATAACACTACAGTTCGATTCTATGCAGGGGAATTCCCGATCGCTGAGTCGGGCAGTGTTGCCAATACTCCGGATTTTTTTCAATCGCTATTATTGCCACTTCGTAGGAAATTATACATAGTCGGTCACCCGGCAGTCGGCGCTCGCCGCTCGGGCTTTCATCAGGGTGGATGACTGCATGTTGAGCGCACGAGGCATCTACGACATAAGTATACCTACATACTACATGCCGTTCACATCGACTGTTTTGCAAAGAAAGACGACCACGACAGTTAGTGACCTATCAATGTATTTTTTTCTTTGCTCATTTATTTTGATAGTGATAACAAATAATTATAGATCTTGCAATTCTACAAATTGACCATAGTCGGTAAGCATTTGTTAAGACTGATTTTCAGGCGAGAGTAGAGTAGCTATCGGTTTTCGTTTGGTAATGGAGTAGGAACCGTAGTACGTAGTACATATAATAGTGATCTGTGGTAGGGACTAGACTAGGGGGCCCCCAATCCATCGCGGGGCCCTGGGCACGTGCCCAGTGTGCCCAGTGGGAAAGAGGGGCCTGTGTATAGATGGTCACCCATCTACAGACCAACCGGCAAGCATAGCTTAACCTGATGGACTGACACGTGCGGCTGTTATTACTTAGCCACGAGCTCCTCAACAAAAGTCTATGGAACAGAAAGCAAACATTTTATACAGTTTTACAGAAAATAAAGAATGAACAAGTCCATTATTTTAAGATTAATTAATCAAAAAAGGTACCATACACGACTTTTTTTAAATCACAAAAAAGTGTCAGAAACCCCAATATGTAACACCAGTGCTGCCAATCCTCCTGTTTAAAGTTTAAACATAGGTGTGTTTTTTTCAATGGCATCATTGTTTTCTGTTTTAGTCCTAATTTCTACTGTTTTTCATAGTTTTGTACTTTAGGCGCCTTTATCTGAAGACAAAAATCAGGTACGTAATGCACAAACAAGATCTAGTCTACCCTCTTCTGATTATCCGCGAATTTAAAATTTTCTTAGGTACGTTTTTTTGCAATTTGCAAGTCAGTGTCAGGTTGTATGTTGATCGAAATATACAAATATATATGTATTTACATAATTCATCATCATCTGCCTAGCCTTTTCCCAACTAGGTTGGGGTCGGCTTCCTATCTAACCGGATGCAGCTGAGTACCAGTATTTTACATGGAGCGACTGCCTATCCGACCTCCATAACCCAGTTACTGGGTAATACGATAGCCCTTGGTAAGACTGGTGGTCAGACTTTCGGGCTTCTGACGACCCATTACTACTGTCAAAGATCCACGAATGACAGACGGCACCAACATATGTAAAGATGGTAACCCATCCACGGACCAACCGCGACAAACGTAGGTTGACCTGATCGATCGACCCGTGTGGCTGTTATTATTATTACTATTATTATTAGTGTTCCGTCGGTGTGTGGGAGTGCCAGTGCCTTTGGGGGAGAAGGAGATTGTCAGTTGCGCTGTTTGGACCCGGTTTTGGTCTCTGAGTCAGCTAGCCGGGTAACTCATTTTGGAGGGTAGCGGGATCCGAAGCACGGTGCCAGCCGTTGGCCGACCGCAGTCAGTAGGGGGCCCAAGTAGCACGCCAGCCACGTGCCAAAGGCTGCCCCGCCAACTCGCGAAAAATCCCGGTATGCTCCACCGTGCCAGCCGGCGACTGGATGGGAGGACCCGGTGGCCATATCCGGGGGGGTTCGGGTGTCCCCGCAGTCTCCAAATGAGTTCCCCATAGGTTTTGTTGGCTCTAGTGTTCCACTTGGTTCACTGAGTGGCGCCTCGACAATTCGACTTTTTCCTCAACAACTCCACACAATTATGACCAAAGTAAAGAAAAATAGGGTTAAACAACGGCTGCACTTCCTCCCACTAAAAGTGCACCTCACTAACATCAGGAGATTGCACTCCAATCTCGACCCGGTCCATCACCACCTCGAGACCGAGAAGCCCCACCTGTTTTTCCTCACGGAGACGAAGATAACAACCCCGTCGGACGTGGCGTACCTCAACTACCCGGGTTACTCTCTTGAACACAAGTTCAAGAAGCAAGCTGGGGTCTGTGTGTACATACGTTCGCGATGACATTTGTAGTCGTCGTCTCCGTTGCTTTGAGAAATCGAGTTTTTCTGCCATATGGCTACTTGTGGATACTGGCGTGGAGAAATCTCTCTACATCGGCGTTTACCGATCGCACAGCGGTGACCAGGAGACAACAGCGCTCTTTAATTTCCTCGTGGAGTCGACTGACGTAGTCCAGCAACGGTACCCAACAGCAAAGACTTTAACGCACACTATAAAGAGCGGTTGTTCCCGTACCAGAAAACTGACCATGCTGGGTTGGAGGCGCGCAAGTTTGCTATAACGCTAGATCTAACCCAGATGTTGAATGTGGCATCGAGGGTACCGGATGTTGACGGCCATACACCCAATTGCTTTGACCTTCTGCTGGCATCTGATCCGGACAGTAAGTCAGTATCGGTCTCAGCCCCGCTGGGAACGTCTGACCACTGTCTGGTGAAATCCATATCGACCTGCTCTCCTCCAGATGAGAGTCCTAGAGGCACGAGGCGAGTATGGCGATATGAGTCAGCAGACTGGGATGAGATGCGGCACTTTTTTGCGTCTTATCCATGGCGGCAGGTGTGCTTTTCCTCGGGTGACCCCTCGTGCTGTGCTAACGTGGTTGCGGACGTGATTCGGCAGGGGATGGAGTATTTTATTCCGTTCTCCGACATTCCGCTCGGTCACAAATCCCGGCCTTGGTATAATGCGGAATGCGCCCACGCTGAGGCCCGAAAAGAGCCTGCCTACCAAGCCTGGGTCAAGGCCCGCGACCGCATGGTTCGAGCGCGTAGGGTTCGCGCGAGGAAGAGGACCTTTAATTCTGCCACCAAGTTCTGCAAGCGGGTATTTACGTAGGGCACGTTTTGACCATGTCGGACGTATTGGGGCCAGCCTGCTTCAAACCCTCCGGGTAGTAAACAGTTCTGGTCCCTGTCCAAAGCGGCTGAAACGAATTTCTGTCGTACCACTTTACCTCCAATTACACTTTACCTGATGGGTCGCTGGCTCACTCTGCAAGTGAGAAATCAAATTTATTTGCATCTCTCTTTGCAAGCAATTCTGCCGTCGTCGTAAGCAAAAAGGGCACAACTAACATTTAAAAAAAAAATTGAGTTACATACATATTTAGAATCAGAAAAAAAAGGCTAATCTGCTCAATTTTGTAGATTTTTTTTAAATGTTAGTTGTGCCCTTTTGTTCTTACGACGGCAGAATTCACGTCTGGACGCTGGCTCCAAGCAACCACCTACCTCATTGCGACTCCACGATTCCGGAGATCGCAGTTCACATTAAAGAGGTCCGAAGAGTATTGTGCAGTCTAGACGTGAACAAGGCCAGCGGGCCTGACATCCCAGCGAGAGTGTTGAGGCAGTGTGCGCCTGAACTGTCTCCTATGTTGACACGTTTGTTTCGCCTCTCTCTTGATAAAAGAACGGTGCCGAAATCCTGGAAGCTTGCAAATGTACAACCAGTGCCCAAAAAGGGCGACCGTGCAGACCCTGCCCATTACCGTCCGATCGCCTCCATTCTGTGCAAGGTTATGGAAAGGGTACTGAAAAATAAGTTGCTGACCTACCTTGAAGACAATGGTCTCCTCAGTGACCGTCAATAGTGACAGTCAACTGGCGATCTTCTTGTGTATGTCACGCACTGTTGTGGTGAAGCCATCGAGAAACACGGCGAAGCACTTGCTGTATCGCTTGACATCTCGAAGGCCTTTGACAGGGTCTGGCACGCTGCTCTGCTCAGCAAGCTTCCTGCTTATGGCGCCCCAGCTGATTTTTGTAGCTGGATATCAGATTTCCTTAGGGAACGGTCGATCAAAGTAGTCGTAGACGGCTGCTCCTCTGACCTCTGACGGCTATTGATGTCGGAGTTCCTCAGGGGTCTGTTCTCTATGCAACTCTTTTCCTGCTGCACATCAATGACCTGCTTCGGCCCGGTATTGTTGGGTACGCAGATGACAGTCCAGTTTCAGAGAGATGCTTGTCCAGCGCAAAAACCAGCGGGGCCGAAGTTCGTTCTTTGAGAGAGGCCATGGTAGAGCGGACAGATTTGACCTTAAGCCTAGTCTCCCAGTGGGGTGATGATAATCTGGTCTCTGTTAACGCCACCAAAACACAGGCGTGTCTTTTTACCGCTAAAAGGAGTCGTTTTGCCCAAACTCCTACTTTTCGGGGTACATCTGTTCCTGATCGGCTTGAGCTCCTTGGCATCTGGTCTCAACTTCGGCGCCACCATCGAGTACAAAGGACCAAGCAGCGGCCAAGAAGCTGGGCATCCTAAACAGGGTGAAGCGATACTTTACGCCTGGACAGCTTTTACAGATATTCTATTTCACGAAGCCCGTTCGGCTTTGATTGGTAGTAGTGACGTATCCCGACAAACGCGCTTGTGTGTGTAAAAGTGGGTAACGTTAGCAAAGAAATCTGATATATATTCAAGTCGAGATTTAATAATCGAAATAAAATTTTGGTTTTAAAAGTATATACTTTTTGTAAATAAATTAGATTATGTTGCAATAAATACAAAAATATTAAGAAGATGTAGGCATTTAATTAAGCATTGGTATTACAGAATGGAAACGAAACAAGTAGGACTATTCAGTATTTTCAATCACTATCAGATAAATTTTCGATTTCCGATTCCGTTTTGCTGTCGTCAGAATCATCTTGTACATTGATTATTACTTAATTCAAAATCGAGATCAAAATATTTCAAGTAGTCTTTTTCAATTTTTTCAACATGATCACAAGTTTTCTGCCACGTTTCACTGCTAACTTGGCCCAAACTTTCAATGATCAGTCTTTCCATATTCGTCATGTTTTGCTCGATATTTTTAGATGCGACGTAATTTTTAACGATCCCCCAAATATTTTCAATCGCATTTAATTCTGGGTGAAGGCGTAAGACATCAAAACCCTTGCTCTTTATAAAATCGTCAATCTTGTAGATTACGTGTTGGGCTTTGTAGTTCTTTATTATATCGTACAATTCCAATTTAAAAAGAGATTCATCTAATGCTATACCCTTATCCCTGAGCCATTGCTGCATATCGGCTTTTATCGGCACGTCGCTCTGGTCGCCCTATTACGGATAAAATGGATGCTATTTTTGAAAAAGTGGAGCAAGATCGGCATATCAGTAGTTACGACGTAGCTGAAGAACTGGAAATTGACCACAAAACAGTTTTGGCGCATTTGAAAAAAACTGGGTACCTACACAAATAAACCTCGACATTTTGGTACCTCACGAGCTCACTGAAAGAAACCTAATGAACCGTGTACTCATTTGTGATTCTTTATTACGACGGAATGAAACCGAACCATTTTTGAAGAAGCTGATAACTGGTGATGAAAAGTGGATCACGTATGACAAGAACGTGCGAAAAAGGTCGTGGTCAAAGGCCGGTCAGGCTTCACAGACTGTGGCGAAACCCGGGTTAACTCGCAAGAAGGTGATGCTGTGTGTGTGGTGGGATTGGAAGGGCATTATTCATTATGAGCTGTTACCACCAGGCAGGACCATCGATTCTAAACTCTACTGCGAACAACTGATGAGATTAAAGCAAGAAGTTAAGAGAAAGCGGCCGGAATTAATCGACAGAAGGGGTGTGGTTTTTTATCATGATAACGCTAGACCTCACACATCTTTAGCCACTCAGCATAAATTAAGAGAGTTTGGCTGGGAGGTGTTAATGCATCCGCCGTATAGTCCTCACCTTGCACCTTCAGATTTCCACCTGTTTCGGTCTCGTCGGAATTCTCTAGGCAGTGTCAGGTTAACATCACGAGAGGACTGCCAAAACCACTTGTCGCGGTATTTTGACCAGAAGTCCCAAAATTTCTATAGCAATGGGATCATGTCCCTACCTAAAAGATGGCAAAAAGTTATCGAACAAAATGGTACCTACATATTTTAGTTAAATGTAAATAAACTATATTAAAAAATGTTTTGAATTTTCTTAAAAAATGCGAAGAAACTTTTTCCCCAACTTATTATAAACATTTTATAACACAAAAAAAAACATTCATTTTATAAATACTTCTATTGCTATATTAAGTATCTTTGTATAAAATTTTAATTGAAAACGTATAAATAAATATTACCTCACTATGGACAACTCTTCTTGGTTTTGTTGCCATGCTGACCTTACTCCGTGGACAATTTGGCGCGAACTAAAAACACTACTGATCCGGACCGTGTCCCGAATTCCCGATCGACACTGAGCTGACTGAGCGCTCACACAAAAACAATGTGCATGTGCACGCTTGACAACATTCATAGCCAAACGGACTTCGTGACATAGAACATCTGTAACCCTTTACAAAGCGTAAGTCCGTTCCTGCATGCAGTATTGCAGCCACCTTTGGGATGGATCAGCTAAGTACCAACTAGTTGCGCTTGACTCGGTGGAACGCAGAGCTAAGAGGCTCATTGACGACGTAAAACTGGTGGATGCCAAGCTTCACAGCTTGGCTCATCGCCGCAAGGCTGCCTGCTTGGCGGTCTTCTACAGATTGTACTTTGGTGAGTGTGCCCAAGAACTCCACGACCTGATTCCACCGGCCCCCTTCTACCATCGGACATCTAGACGCACTGCCAGTTACCATCCCTACCTGGTTGATATTCCACCAATTCGCACTAAGCGCTTCCAAACATCATTTATAATGCGCACTGCAAAAGAGTGGAACTCACTACCTGCGTCTGTGTTTCCGAGCGCATACAACACTAATCTCTTCAAAGTGAGAGTGAACAGGCTTCTTCTGGGTAAGCTCTCTCCATCGTCGAATCGTAGAAACTAAAATTAAAATTATTACATAAAAACTGAATAACAATTGCATAAAACGTTAAGTAATAACAATAACATAAATAAGTCGTTAATATAAACTAAGAATAGGAAGCAGCCTATTACACTACTCTGTGGGATTGAAGCGTTGATTGGTATGTTTTCGGATCGGAACACTTCTATTTCGTTAGTTTTTGGTTCAAGTATCTAGTACTATAGCCATGTACGGTGTGAACTGACTCTTGATACGGCCACTGAAATCTTTATACAAGGGTTCCAGTGCTTGTGTTAGGATAAATTGGGCATACACGAACTGGTTCTGCATATGGGTGTTAGACAGGTTTGTGTATTGACACCGTGGCTGTTCAACTTGTATAGGTATGGATGACATATTTGAAAGAGGGTGAGATTGCGGATTGAGGATGAATGATATGCCTATCAAATGCCTTCTTTACGCAGATGATCAACTTCTACTTGCATCGTTAGCAGAACAGTTGCTAGACACGGTGAATGTGATGGATGAACCATTTAAGATGAAAGGTATGAATAGAATGTGATTATTCAAAATTTCTTAGTCTTATGACTAGGTCATGGTGTTTAAAAGAGAAAAGGATGTATCGGTGTGTGATGTAAAAATATATGATAAGTGTGGATCAAGTAAGTGAGCTCGTAGATTTGGGGAGTCTGTTTACAAGGCATGGAATGATTGATGAAGATGTGGAAAGGAGAATAAATGCGGTCATTAAAGTGAATGGTGCTATACATGTGATTGTGACCAACCAGTTGATGTCCAAAAAGGCTCGACTGGATATTTACAATTGTGTGCTGGTGGCTACGCTTATGGTGAATATTGGGTGTGCCAAAAGAAGCATGAAAGTAGAATAAATGTGTTCCTTGCGAAGAAGTGACCGTGAATGATAAGCTCAGGAATGATGTGATAAGGCAATGTTACGGTTTAAAAGAATATATAGTGACAAAACTTTAAAAGAGTATGCTTAGGTACCTACTTATAAAGATGGTTTGGTCATGTCAAGAGGATGAAAAAAGCGTCTAATAACAGGTAGGTATTTACAAGGCAGATGTGAATGAAAACACCCTAGGATGACATATAGTGACCTTAATTGTGATGTTCTTCAGAAAGGTCAGGTGCGTAGTACTCGCAACCAGCGTGTGTGTATGACCAGATGTATGAACTTAGACGAAGCAAAAGGAGTATGTAAAGATCATAGTAAGGTGGCGTTCTGTAGTTTCTGCCTACCCGCATGGGAAGAAGGCGTAAGTTTATTTATGTTATTTATAATCATAACTAATAATATAAATACCAAAGTGAGTTTCTTTGTTTGTTACGCTTTCACGGTAAAACGGCCGAACTGATTGGATGAAACTTGGCGCCTGGGTATGCCATGACCTGGATTAGGATACTTTTTTACGAATACTGCAGTAGTACATTTTCGTGAGATAATTTCGGACATCCATGTGGACGAAGCCGCGGGCAAAAATAATAATAATAAATAAAATACAAAATAAAATTATTGACATGCATTTTCGGATTTTTAAACTGTTTTTTATTCTTTATCCTACACTAAACAGTAGAACTACGGTTTTGAAATTATCATCTACTACTTTTAGTCTAGTAGGGCTGGCAACACTCTGTACGACAGTGACACTGACAGCCAATTTCAACCTTATCAAAAAAAGTTGTTGTTCTTTGTCCTTGTCAAGCACTCAAGTGTACTTAGATGTAGATTATCGTCAAACATTTCGTGTTATCACTTTGCATTTCATAATTTATAACTGCCGGTCATTATCATTTCACTTTTACTATTTATCGCTCCGTGTCCTGTTTATGAAGTCCAACTATTAGTTTCTACTGCTTTCGTTTACAACATAGTGGCAGTGCCCAATTTTATTATATACTACAACAAAAATATTTAATTAAATAAGAATTTAATTCCATTATTAAGTAATAACTAGGTATATGTCTTTGCTATGAGCTCCGAGGACTATTTCAATGAAAAGGTGTGTTCAAAGTGATTACTTAGTTGTATTAAGAAATAATAAGTCAATAAATGATTGCAGGTATCTTTATTTAAAACTCATTAGAACTAATTTATTTAAAGCGCTTATTTGTAGGAAATCGAAAGATGTAATTGAAGTTACAACAGTTAGATTCTGATATAGTGCGATTGGAAGGTCCCAACCGCACTGCTTCCTAAACTGCTTATGACTTAGGTTTCCTACAAATTGAATAGCGCTTAACCTTTCTGAGTGTGGCTGTTTTTTTATACCTACCTAGATACTCAGATTCCATGTGATCATTTTAAAACTTAAGTTTTTGCTAATGAATCTTAGACTGAAAAAAACTTAATCATGCTCAATTTAAACATTTCAGGAAACCAAGATCTCTGACAATATCTTGGGAATTCTTTTGAATATTTTCTTCCCAATCAGAATGTTGCTTAGAGTATATTCCTTGAGCATTCTAATGGTGGACATTGTATGGGTGGTGCTGAATGCTATCTATGCAGTTCTGCAGGCTATTTATGAACTCTTTAGACCACCGCCATTGAAATCAGTCAGACTAGAAACGGTTCTGGTAAGTGATTGTTATCTTAATCTTCTAAGAGCTAAATCTGTATATATATTTTTTTAGATAAGATTTCATTTATTGAACCAAATAATTTGCATAATCACTTTCTTTTAAATACTTATAATCATACTGATAAACACAAATATTACCTAGCAACAGTAAGTAATAGAAATAAAATAATTAAAATCTAAAAAATATTTATTTAAAATTTCTACATTTATATTTTCAGGTAATCGGTGCAGGCAGAGGTGTAGGCCGTGAACTGTCCATACAGCTAGCTAACCTAGGAGCAATAGTCCTGTGTGTAGACAAAAACAAGTCTTCTAATGAGGACACCGTTGAACACATCAAAAAAAGAGGTGGTTCTGCTATAAACTACACTTGTGACGTTACTAAGAGGGAGAATGTCCAGGCTTTAGCTTCTCAGCTGAAGAAGGATCTAGGGTTTGTCAGTATGTTGTTCTACTGTTGTGGTATACCAAGCCCTAGGTCGTTGCTGACCCAGCCCCCGCAAGATATTCATGATACTCTGGATCTTACACTGACATCATATTTCTGGGTAAGTTGTTACAACAAAATATTACACTAAAGTGTGCGAACCATTTTTTTTTTAATATTACAAGTAAGTACCTACTTATTTTCAAGGATTTACAATTTTTGCTAATAAACAGCTATGTATAATTATTTACAAACAAATTTTTTATAATATTAGAATATTATTTGATCAACACATTAATTGGTGTTCTTGTGCAATCATAAATTCTGAATCAAAATAAAAAGGTCAAGAGGTTACGGTCAGTGAGATAATATCCACAAACAGTTTACAAAATGAGAAAAGTAAGTAAGTTAGGTTACTATTAATACTTCATAATCAACATAAATAATGTTCCCACTGTTGGGACACAGGCCTCCTCTCTGTGAGAAGGAATGGGCCGTAATCCACCACGCAGGCCCAGTGTGGGTTGCTAGATGTCACATGTCTCCGACTTTTTGATTCTAGGACAAGCTGGATTCCTCACAATGTTTTGAGAGCTCGGCATGATTGTAGAACAAAGTCGGTTTTGAAAAAAATACGAAAATCATTTTCTACTATATTTGGATAGTACATCACAAAAATAATTTTACTACATTAAAAAAAATATAAATAATGTGGATTACAAATTAAACAGTCGGTAAACTGACGGATTTGTTCGACGCTAAAAACTAAAAAACCATATTTTAAATGGCTGCCCTATAAAGTTTAACATGTGTCAGATCCGTCACTGTTCTACGATTATGACGAGCTAATACTTAGTTCTTCTTATATTGTTTTTCAGCTGATTGATCACTTCTTGCCCAACATGAAGGCTAAGAACCATGGTCACATTGTGGCTCTAACGTCAGTGGCAGGACTCAGCTACATCAAGGACCAAATGCCATTGAGTGTGGCACAGTTTGCTGTCCAGGGTTTAGCAGAATCTCTTACAGAAGACCTAAGAGTAAACAAGATTGATGGAGTCCATGTGACACTTGCTCATATCTATCCGTTTATTGTCAACGACGAAAGTGCTGACTTAAGATTAAGGTTAGTGATAAATATAGCAGAAAATTCTACAGAATAAAAAGTTATTAATTACAAAATATTAAGTGCTTAGTATTTATGACTGGTAATCCGCTTACTGTATTTACTGTACTTTACTAAATAATCTATAATTTATTTTAAAAGTATGTTGAGTGAATTTTAAAAGTCAGTTAACAAAAAAAACTGCTTTCTTTAATTTTACCTTAGATATTCATTTTAAATCCCATACCACGGTCCACGGCAAGGCATAATTTCGTAAATAAAACAATTGCCAAATTGTACCGAATAATATTTTTCAAACATTATGTTTTCAGAATACCAAGTTACTTTGGCACAATAACTCCGAAAAAAGCAGCTACGTCGATCCTCGAGAGCGTGCGTCGAAACTACTTCGAGGCATCGGTGCCCAAGCATCTGGTGTACCTCGGTCACCTGTTGCGTATCTTACCACGAAAGGCTACAGTGCTTATCAGGGATCTACTAGATACTGGAGTGGACTTTGCATGACGCATTTCGTAATCCAACTTTTTATCTATATTATGTGCATTGATTGTAGCCTAGAATATTTCGTTTTTATAAGTATTATATAGCGCAGCCATGGCATTAGAGGATTTCCACATTTTTCTAAAGATTTAATCCCAGGAAGCCAAGGGTGCTGCCAGCTAATGGGACCATTTAGTAGTACCTCGTACTGAATTTGCAAAAGACTTAGGTAGTAGATGTAAAATATTGTTAGTAATAAGTATTTATACATATTATTTACTATCATACCTAACTTCAGGGTTATTTATTTAAGAAGAGCATGAACATAGGTTCATCTCGTTGAGAACTAATTAGAACCTTAATATTCGTATTAGACTAGTTTTGCGATGAAAATTAGCAAGTTCTTCAATATTATTTTATCGTTTTTACGTAGGTACGGTAAATTGGGGTTACGATGATACTACGGGGTTCCTTTGTTAACGACTTTCGACATATGAAAACTTATTTTTATAATATCTACAACGCCATATTAAAAAGAAACTATCAGTAGTTGGCACTTCTGATAGTTTCTATTTAATATGGCGTTGTAGATACCTATCATAAAAATAAGTTTTTCTTATGTCGAAAGTTGTTATCAAAGTAACCCCAATTTACCGTAGTTCAGAATACTTGTAAGTACCTTAATTTTGTATTTATTTCAGTGGTTTGATAAAATATATTTGCTCAAATTATCGAGACATAAATTGCGTACATACTTCCTGGTTTTTTAACTTATAATAATTTATAACATCATCATCATCACGAAGAAAATAAATCATCATTCTCCTGCCCTCATCCCAATTTATTTGAGGTCGAGGGATATGTTGCGCCGCGCAACATATCCCTCGACCTTATCCTTTTTTCCATAAATTATCTATTAGTCGTCATCTCGGTAGTCACTCCCTTTCTAGCCATATCATCTTTCACACAGTTCATCCATAGTTTCTTTGATCTTCCCCTACTCTTGTAGCTATCGACATTCATAATAATAGGTATTAATGGCTTAGCTGAGTGCTGAGATGTTATAATCACTGTCGTTTCTATGTAGATGCCGTCTATGCATGTTGTATGTATGTACAGACGCCAACACATCAAGCTACTACAATCTGTCAAATTTCTTTAATAGATTTTCAACTTTATCGCTAAATTATTAGGTTCAAGGTTGATTGGGAAAATTTGACAGTTTCGAGTAGCTTGACCTGCTGGCGTCTGTAGTACAGACGCCAGCAGGTACAGACTCTGTACATTATTATTCCGTAAATATTACTTTGTGTAATGTGACATTTTGTGAAGCCAAAGAATTTACAATCTTAGATGTTTAAATTAAATTGTTTTCTTTTTTCTAAAATGTGTCTCATTTGTAATACTTTTATTATTATCAGGGGTAAAGAAAAACTTCTACACAACTCGCCAAAAAAAAAAAAGACTACCACTACTTAAAATCGGTGTTTACAATGGCAACACAAAATCTAATGTCATTAGAATATTTGCATTGTGGCGCCATCTTAGACGTTTTTCGTTTTCGCAACTAGTTTTCGTGATTTGCGTTTGATAAAAACAAAAAAAAAATCGGCAATTTTAATTGTGCGTTGTGCAGTTGTTTTTAAGTGGAACTCTTGATTCATATTGAGGACTGCTATACGAAAGAAGAATACAGTGTTCGGTGTGGCGACACATCGTAAGGTAAGTTCAACGGTGCTTGAATCTATCGCAGACTGACACCAACAGCCGATCGATATTAGAAAACTTATGTTTTATTGGTTAAATTGGTCACGATTCGGTAATATTTCAGTAGCTATATGTATTACCTATATTATAAGACTATTAAAACGTAACGACCCATTTATTGTTTGCGCTTGAGGGGCAACTTTCTAAAACGCTATTTATTACAGACCTAGGTACGCAAGATAGACTGACTTGAAAATGGACATAATATTCAAATAAGAATGAAGAAATGCCAATTGGTTTGCATGGACCCCAACCATACACGTTGTTCATATTTCATTACTATTTCGTCCAAAAAAACAAAAATAAAGTTATAAAAATAATAATAAATGGGGCAGAAAATATTTCATTAATTTTAGGACGTGTATATTATACCTATTCTTTAATATGCTAAAAAGTAATCAGACAAGCTATTACTAAAGGCAATTAAAAAGCTTTCTGAAAGGCAATATTTTATTATGTGATTTTCATACAAGTACAAATATTGAGTTAGTTCAGAGTGGGATCTCTGATAAATATGTAGTTACTAAAATCAATAATCATATTCTTATACATTGTCTTGCAAATAAAATAGTCATAATTCACCTGCCTAGTCTAAACCTAAGTAAGTAGGTACCATTGCGGACATTTGTGGTGAACCAATCAAAGGTTGTGGTTCACTGCAAATGTCCATGATGGTAACATTTAAGTCGAAGCAGCTGCATTGCTATCCATTATTTGCATGCTTGGTGCAACTAATATTAAACTTTCTGAACCTAAATACAGTACAACAGCATTCAAAGTGCGCGACTGGTCCAATAGTGTAGTGACAGAATTAGTGCTTCAATGTATAATAATTTAGGTGGGAATATAAATCAATTTGTAATGGTTGATAGTGACATTTCAATGGCTTAATCTGTAAACCTTAGCCGGTTTACAGATTAAGCCATTGAAATGTCACTTTTGACCCAAAATCATGTTTTGATGTTGTTGAATACGTGGAGTTGTCACGTACGGTATGCAAAATGAAACAACTCCTAGCTTTCAAAATTACTGAGGAAATTGCGTGCACTTAAATCTCTCACTCTGCTCAACCTCAGAGTGAGTGAGTTTTTTTGTCTTCCTCTAAAATTACATATTAAGCCATCGATTTTATTTGCTATATTTCAGTTTTTCCAAAGATAAACAATTGAACGTTTCAATGTTGTTGTACTGTACCATTACCAAAAAAAAGTCACTATTTTTGGGTTTCAGAGAACGATTACACTGCTAATTACTTACTTGTAATAACAGCTGTATACTGAGCCAGCCTGTTGATACAAGGCTTGTGCCTAATCCAATTTACGGTCTTTGTGATCAGCTAAAAAGGTACCGGAAACAACTAACAACTAAAAGCAATCTTTTACAGAGAATGTCACAGACAGTGTTATATTATTATTGTTTATTATAGTAATAATTTAAGTTGTTAAGAAAAATAATTGTAATGTTGCGAAAATAATAAAATAATAAATAATAAAAGTAATGCTGCGAGGGCTGCACTAAAAGTATCGGGAATGGAATATTTCCATTGTTCCTGTCATATTAAAATTTTTTTAATTGAAAACTCCTTGGTTTTAAAAATCGAATACCATTTATTTATTTTAAAAAAGATTCTCGGTCTTGTCACAAGGTTTTGTCAAACTTGTTTAGTCGTTGAGAAAATGGAATTGACTCGAGAAAATTCAAGAGCGATGATTTATTATGACTTTCGAAGTGGTTTAACACAAAAACAGTGTGTTGACCGGATGATTTCTGCATTTGGTGATGAAGCCCCATCCAAAACCACAATTTACCGCTGGTTTGCTGAATTTCAACGTGGACGTGTCAAGCTCAGTGATGATCCCCGTCAAG
The DNA here is from genome assembly GCA_948252095.1 of Dicycla oo. Taxonomy (NCBI): domain Eukaryota; kingdom Metazoa; phylum Arthropoda; class Insecta; order Lepidoptera; family Noctuidae; genus Dicycla; species Dicycla oo. Next base: position 4,929,491 of record OX411711.1, on the reverse strand, counting down.
GTCGTCCAAAAACTGCAGTCACCCAAGAAAACGTTGATGCTGTGCGTAAGCTGATTGAGGAAGATCGACATGTGACATACCGCGAAATTCAGGCAACTTTAGACATTGGCATGAGTCAAATACAAATAATCTTGCATTAACAATTAGGTGTAAAAAAGTTGTTGGGTAAAGTTTAGTATTCAGCAACAGGCGGAGGGAGCGGGGAGCGGGGGGAGGGGAGGGGGGAGGGTGCCCCCTACCCCCCGGTACCACTCCCATATCACGGTAATGCACCGTTCTTGAGAAAAACCCATTTTTGTAACCTAACCTCAAAACTCGTTATAGTCACATAAAAAGTGTATTCCAGAAATTTGGTATCGTTTAGCATAAGGAAGGAGGTGCCCTCTGTGTCCTGGCACCACTCTCATGTAAAGGCAATGCCCAAATCACTGATTACTACCTATCAAAGTGGCTCGACGGAATTTCAACAGATGGTCGCTCTGGGCGGTACAAAAAAAAAAGCTGCCGCCCTATCTCCCGTCAGCCATGTCGTCGGAGCTCCGCCGGCCTTCGGCCTACGCTCCTCATGTCCCAAAGTCGGACTTCTGGGGCCAAAAGTAAAAAAAAAAATTCGTACCCACGAATGACAATGACAGATGACATTAATAATTACGTTCCGTTTTACGTTTGTAATCGCTTGGTTTTGCACCATAGACAATACGTGGTATATATATGGCTGTCAATCGCCCATTTTTACGTTCCGTTTTCGCTTTTTATTTGATTTGAGGTTAGAAACATTTTTCTTCTTTATTTCTCTAAAAATACATTACCGTAGAAAAATAGTGGTAGCATTACAATCGGGGACTTAAACCCTACCAATTTGAATCCTTTGTTACCTTTTCCGCCTGTTGCTGAATACTAAACCCAACCCAAGTTGTTTTCCCGATGGATACCGCATTCGCTCTGTGAAGAGCAAAAAGCGGCTCGCGTTACTTGGTGCGTCAGAACTCTCGAAAGATTCCACGCAGGATCCTCAAATCGTATCAGGTGACGAATCGTGAATATACGCGCACGAACCCGAAACAAAAAACCAGTCACGAGTTTGGGTGTTCGAAAATGAGTTAAAGCCAACAAAAATTGTTCGTTCACAGAGTGTTGCAAAAAAAATGGTGGCCACGTTTGTCTCCAAAACCGGCCATGTTGCGACTATTCCTCTTGAGGGACAAAGAACTATTAATGCAGAATGGTATGCTAGCATTTGTTTGCCACAGGTCGTTTCTGAACTCCGTAAAGAGAACTGCAACCGCCGCATCATCCTCCATCACGGCAATGCGAGTTCTCACACCGCGCACAGAACAAAAGAGTTTTTAGAGCAAGAAAACATAGAATTATTAGACCATCCGCCGCACAGCCCCGACCTAAGCCCTAATGATTTCTATACTTTCCCTAAAATAAAGAATAAATTGCGTGGTCAGAGATTTTCATCACCTGAAGAAGCTGTGGACGCCTACAAAACGGCCATTTTGGACACCCCAACTTCCGAATGGAATGGTTGCTTCAATGATTGGTTCCATCGTATGGAAAAATGTGTCAAATTTCGCGGAGAATACTTCGAAAAGCAATAAATACATTTTTAAATAGTAATGTTGTGTCACTTCCTTGATTCCCGAAATTTTCAGTGCCGCCCTCGTAGGTATTGTTTTAGCAATACATTGTAACAGTACATGCAAATATTTTAGTTTCAACCTTTTGACCTTGAAAATCCAGTGTATAAAAACTAGCATTGGTACGCACTATGCATATTACATAAGATATTTTGTCATATTTATTTATGTGTCGACTTAAATGTGTTAAGTATTTCGATATTTTTAAAGAGACTAAGTTTTGTCTCAGTAGACTTAGGACACTGTTCTGATCAGTGTTTTCCAACATTCTAAATTAAAATCCTTTCTCTTAATTGCCTTCTATTATGTAAATACCCATAAAATCAACAGTTAACTTACATCAATGCACCTATACTTGTCTATCATTAGCCTTATGCTCCACTTGCCATGTAGAATATAGGCAGAGTTATTAAATAGTGTGGACATGTCTGTTTCGAAGTTGATGTTTTCACAGCACCAAGTACAAGCGAAACTTGATGAAAGGTACTTGGTAGACTTGTTCCTTAGGGGCGAGGGGCGACAAAACTTCAAGATATTAGGCGCCACTACATGCCACTGTCCATATAATTAGTACGTGCAAACACCCTTAGGCTGAGGACAAACGAAAGTAATTTTGTGAGCTGTGAGTCGCGGAATTTACGTTGGCACAAACAGGATTTTAGTATGAAACCGAATGCAGCGTAAATTCCGCGACTCACAGCTCAAAATAGAGAATAAAGTAATAAAGGGACATGTTTTTAGGTTTTCAGCATTTATTAGAGGAACTTTATTCAATAAAACAATCTAAGTAGGTACATACTCGCTGCTGTTACGGCTGCTCATTGTAGCAATTATTCAAAGAAAACGCTACATTTTTTTGTCATACCAAAGGATTTAGTAAATTAAAAATTGATAGGTAGCTTATAATGACGTTTATCGCCGTCCGAATGTCGTAATTTTTTGGCGCATTCATTTCGACTTTTTTGATTAATTGCTCCCTAATGACAGAAAGCATTAGGAGCGCGTAATTTATTGTTAATTTCGTCGCTGCCCGTGGATTTGATCTTATTTATCGGATAAATGAAAAATCGACTCAATTATGCATGAATTCGGCATTATTCTGATTCGATTAATCATCTACACTAATATTATAAAGACGTAAGATTTGTTTCTTTGTAAGCTTCTATGTAGGGAGTAATCTCTGGAACTACGAGTCCGATTTGACAAATTAGTTTTTGCAATTGATAGCCCAATTCTTAATGAAGGCTTTAGGCTATTTGACATCACGCTACGACCCTTAGCAGCCGAGCAAAAAGAAAAATCAGAAAGCGAAAATGAAGTTTTACGCGTCATTTTCGCTTTCTGACTTTTTCTGGCGGGCGATGTGACGCGACGGAGTGGGACGGGGAACAAGAAATTTCACGCGGTAAAAGTCGCGGGCAGGCTAGTCTGTAATAATAAATATAACCGATATAAGATTCGATGAGGACGAGTTTAAACGCGTGATAAAAGGAATGTTTTTGAAACACAACGTTTGTAAAGTTGTGATGCAAGAGAAACATCCAAGACACTATAGGTTGTCGGCTGGCTGAAGTTGTTTTTTTTTTTCATGCATTTTTAACTTGACGCTCATAGTGCGATTCACACTCACACCAAACATAGGTGAGTGTGAACGCGGCCTTAGTAAAAGTTTTAGATTCTCCGATAAGGCGAAATGATTCCCAAATAATATATTTTGACGCATTTCGGCTGTACGCAAAATGAATTTTTGTCTTCAAAAACTACAAATTTGCCTAATTCTTTTCCATGAATAATAAAATTTAAGATTTTCTTTAGTAAATTATGAGGGCCAAAACACAATTGACACAATTTGGCTTGTTACAAAAAAAATCGCAGTTTCCCCTCAAAATTAGCATTTTTTATGAGAACAAACAGTTTAGTAGAAGGGGTTTTGTATTTATTTTATTGTAACAGAAGTTAAAGAATTTAAATAAAAAATATTTTTAATATTCTATAAAAAATGCGTCACTACCACGCGAAACAGCTAACGCTCAGAATAATGCAGTGGTTCGTGCACGAAGGCACGAATCCACGGCGCTGGTTCTCTAGATCTTTGTTACCTACCTACTCGTATTTACAGGATCAAAAAGTATCGGCAGTTCGGCGGCATGCAAGTTGGGTGAAAAACAAAAATCATTATCGACAGATTTTTTTTTTACCTCGGTAACTAGTATTATTTCAAACTGTAATTACTGTTAATTTTGAGCCACCAAGATACAGGCTGAGCCTAGTTTGGGGCCCACGGCTATTTCTACTTTGCATGTTTTTTATTTTCATTGCATTTTCTGTGTGTGTATGTTACCTAGCTAGTGTGTGTGTAAATAAATTATTCTTATTTTTATATTGTAAAAACCCGCAAGGTGAGGCAATAAAAAGTAAGCGTATGTATTACATTTTTTATAGAGGCACAAATTAAGTATAATTACTACCTAGCTTCTTAATTATATTTTAACATTTATTATGAGGATTATGTAAAAGTTTCTGAGAGTTAACATCATAAGTAATATTACATAATCGCCCAGATTTCGATATGAAATTAATTTAAAATTCCTAAATATTTTGCTTCATATTCAATAACAATCGAGTCGATGATCGACAAATTGGAATTAGCCAATTATGCATAGGAACAAGTTAGATAATATTGTTACCGTTAAAATCGTTGAGGGGCAGAGTGACTTAAGGCGACGATAACCGACTTTTTAATGATTTTAAACTGAAGATCACACGTCTAAACGAATAGTGTTAATGATTTGGAAAAATATATATATTAAATTAGAGCATTTTCTTCATCATCATTTTCCTGCCCTTATCCTAATCTATTTGGCGTCAGCGCAACATGTCCCCTTTTTTAATTACTTCTCTATTAGTCGTCATCTTGGTAGTCACCCCATTTCCCCTTTCTTTTAACCGACTTCAAAAAGGGGAAGGGAAACAGATTTGCAAAATTCTAGTTTTTTTTATTTGAAAGGGTATGCTCTCGATGTGGTCCCATTGCCAGTAAGTCGGAATCTGATGAGGGGATCCCACGGAAATAAAGTTTTGTAGGCACCTATAGCGATTTAGGTCTTTTTTATAGTAACTCATGCATTTGCTCTCGGAAAGCACGATTTGGTGAAGTGGAACTGATGATGAAGACCACAGATGGCCATCGGAGTTACTCAGTTATACCTAAGGGCCGGTTTTTTGATCCGTAGTTAACTCAACCAATGGTTAAACATACTAACTAATGGTTGAATTTTTAGTTACTATGTTTAAAGATTGGTTGCGTTAACTATGGATCAAAAATCCGGGCCTTAATATTTCACGGATTGCGACTGGTTACTGTAATATAGTTGCTCGTCACAACTTACTAGGAAAACTCAACAATTAACGTCCCTATATCGGGAAAAGCATTATTTTGTAAAAGTTGATGAGCAGTTGGAATTAGGCTATTGTTACTTAGATAAATTACAAACTGACCCACTAAACTGTGAAAAATAAAAACTTATATAAAAAAAACAACCAACTTCCAAAAAAAAAACTCCAAAGCGAAAAATAACTTTAATTTCGGAAGTCGGTGGCAAAAAACTGAAATACAGATCCAAAGACCGACTTACGAAATTAAAGTTACTTTTCACTTTATAGTGTTTTTTTTTTGAGGAGCTCGTGGCTATGTAGTAACAGCCGCACGGGTCGATCCATCAGGTTAAGCTACGCTTGCCGGGGTTGGTCTGTGGATGGGTGACCATCTTTTCATACCGAGACTCCTCCGTGCCTCGGAAAGCACGTTAAGCCGTTGGTCCCGGCTGTCATTCGAGGATCTTTGACAGTCGTTACGGGTCGTCAGAAGCCCGGAGGCCTGACAACCAGTCTTACCAAGGGGTATCGTATTACCCAGTAACTGGGTTGTGGAGGTCAGATAGGCAGTCACTCCATGTAAAGTACTGGTATTCAGCTGCATCTGGTTAGACTGGAAGCCGACCCCAGATGGGAAAAGGCTAGGCAGATTGAGTGTTTTTTTCTGGAAGTCGGTTTCATTTATTTTTTATTATGTTTATATTACATAGTGTAATTAATTTGTAAAGTTATGTCTAACACAGATAAAAAACTGAGAATCACGCAAAAACTATCAGGCGTATTTTTATGAAGCCTTCACCATTCTAAATAAAGATAATTTAATTATTTATTTTTTTGTATAGGTACGTGTTTTAATATAATTTATTTATTTAATACTTACTAAAAGCACACAATGTACGGAGGCGGACTTAATGCCATAGGCATTTTCTACCAGTCGTCCTTTGGGTGATGCAGAGACAAACAGTGGTAGGTGCAACAGCGAGAAATGAGGAATAAACATTTATTTAAATATAATGATATACTTACATATAAATATAATATATACACCTAACTATATATAAATATAAACACAAATAAATAGACATAAATATACTAAAACAAATAAGACAAACCATTGGGAAACATTACCGTTGTGATGATACTGCCAGCTTCTTGCGAATGTGCTCACGAACTTTAACTTTAAAGGATAATCGGTTGGTTGCCATCCTGATTTCCTGGGGGAGTGCATTCCACAGAGAGATAGACTGAACTGAAAATGAAACTTCCTTCTTGGAAGAGTGAATGAAGTCTGTGCGGTGGGTGGGACATTGAAGAATACGATTGTGAGATGAACGTAAATTTCTATTGTGATTGGCGCAAATGTATTGAAAATGGGAAGCTAGGTAACTAGGGGAAGAGGGAGAGTCAAGAAATGAAAACATGGTGGTCAGCGCCCTTTGCTGTCTGCGCTGGCGTATGGGCAACCACTGTATAAGCGACCGATGCGCGGAGACATGATCATATTTACGCAGATTGAAAACGAATCGAATGCAATTATTGAGAAGACGGTCAAGTTTGTCGAGGAGATCTGCGTTCAGGTCATAATAGCACACATCACCATAATCGATGATAGGGAAAATTAAGGACTGTACAAGCATTACAAGCAATACCTTTTGTTTTATATATAATAAATTAATAATGCGTCTAATTTCGGGCAGCGCTCCTTGATGGGCGAGTCGTATTTGGGTGAACGTACGACGAGTACAGAACACGCAAGCTAACCTATTAAGGCCATTGGTGTATATCTGCGTCTTAACAACAACGTCACAACCACACAACATAATAAGGTAAACCTACCTACCAAATACACACATCTTGCTAAACTTCTGAATCCTCTTACCATCAACATTACACCAAAAAGCTTTGGCAGCATGGCGTGCTATACTTATTGCATTACCGAGACGTAGTATATGTACCTACTATAGTCTGTTCCAAAAGTATCTGACGAAAGTGTAAACAAACCTTTATCGGGCACACTCACACAGCACTCACTAAAGGGAACTAGTAACACATTCATCTGTATGCGATGGTTTCATCGTTATATCTCACCACTTTTTCCAACAGTTATTGTTTGAATAACATTATTAAATTGTTATTGAAAAAAATCGACGAAAGGAGAGCACCCATTTTGGGATATTTTTTTTTTCGACCTTCAATAATCAAAATAATTACATATTTTTAAAGGACACAGAACGCATTATTTTTTGCTTAGGAGTCAAAGTCGAGAACAATTTGGGTTCGGAGGTTTATATCGGATAAGAATTAGAATGTTGGCGACGGGAAACGTACTGTCGTGAGAAATTAAAAATTCATTACAGCGTTGTCTCTTTTAAAAAAAATGTAGGTAATTCATTCCTGGCCGCCGACTTTCTTGTTATCCCAAATCGCCGAACAAAATGGGTGATCTCCTCTAGGTTACAAAATGTACCCCAATAAAATTGTCAAATGAAAAACATCTATAGGTAAGGTGATTTAAAATTTGAATTTCGGGTTCAAACAATCAAATCAAAACACTCACCATATTATTCATAAAAAAAAAAAAAACTATCGCAAGTTATAAACTGTTTTATCAATTTCTTTCTAATTATAATGTGAGTCTGAAAGAAGACAAAACACTTATTATATATAAAATAGGGTTATTAAGCGTTTGTTTTTTTTAAAATTAATAATATCGTTTTGTAAGTGACACTGACACTACCTACACATTGGCATTCACAAGTATGTTTTCTGATTCATTTGTTTACATTTTGGAACAGACCATAAGCAGCTACTTTCTCGAAGAACACGTGGAACATTTCACAGCGGACCTCAAGGCCGCTGTATCAAAGTCACCTCGCGCATAAAGCCTCGGCACCTCGAATGTCATTAAAATTCTTTTCACGGCGTATCAGTGTAATTTGCTAGGATGTGCGGGTTGTGCCTACACAGCCACACGGTCCCGCGTCCCGCCCCAATCCTTTTTGCTGCCGTTTGTTACTTTATTGCGGCCAATATACATTTTGTCCTAGTTTAAATTGGATATTAAGTGAGGTATGCTTATGTTTTTAATTGAATTAATCGATTAAATGACCACCCGGGTCCGAATGCGTTGCGTGAGAATGATTTGATAATTGGTTTACGGTCTTGTGTGCGAAATTGCGGATTAACAGTCTTATTAATACTACGAAATATTGCTTTTGTTAATCTCAGTATTTATTTCAATGAAATCATAATTATACACGCACTTTTGATTGTCAAAAATGTCGGTCAGAATGATGAAGCCCTAGGTTCCTATGGACAAGAACGGGAAAGAAACTTCATGGACTTCATTGCTCATTTATTGATTGGTGTAAAAATGTAGCACGTAGGAACATTTTATGTACCCCAGGGTATTGCAACATCGGTACCTACACAAGGTTCAGTGAGCGCAGGTGTTTTCCCACCGAGATCGTTTTCCAAACTGCGGTTTTTCCACAGTTAAATTTGAATAAGCCATTATTCTGCCCCGACTCTTATTGGACGCCTGCTTTCTTTCCTGTAAATCCACCTTTACAAGTTTTCACGATTCGTTTCAAGTACTTAATAAATGAGTTTCTGTCCGACGAGGCTAGAGCAAAACCCTTTGTTTGTTATTATTTTAATTATTAAATTCTTGTGAGGAATAACAAAATAAAATATGTACACTATCGTTAATAATGTTGCCTTTCATAAAATATTCCACTAAAATTATGCAACTTATTTCATCAGACGAGATTGAAAGTTCAGCAAAACTTCGTTTATGAAAATTGTAACATCAAAATGTTTGTTCTTTGTAAAAGTTTCTTTTAAATTGTGGAATTAAAGCTTTAAAGTTTTAATCTATTTGAATGTTGTTTTTTAATTTAAAATAAGACCTGCGTCTGTGTTCCCGAACGCTTACAACCCAAATCTGTTCAAAGTTAGAGTGAACATGGCTTCTTCTGGGTAAGCTCACTCCATCGTAGACTTTGTCACCTCTGACCTAGACTATAGTCGCGAGCAAACCCATCTCAAATAAAAAAAAAGATTAGTTCATTTGTTACTGTACATACCTACCTACATACATCGAGATTTTTTGCGTTCATCAACGCTTCCGAGTGGCGTGATAAAAAAGGCAGCATAATCAAAAATCCTTCATTCCATTTATCACTTCACTTGTCGGTACAGCAATACAGCCAGTGGCAAACTGTTAATACCTGCTCGGCCATTGACCTAGCTAGAAGCTGTGAGCACAGACACTGATCGAGTTTGAGCTGTAAGCCAGATAGAGCTTAGTCTATAATTTGTGTTTACCATAAAGGGAATTTCTGATTATAGTGAGGTTGTATTTGATATCAAAAGTAGGACGGACAATATTACTACCTGACTACATAGCTGATGCTATCACGTAACATTGTACTTAGTTTCTAGTGTCTTAGTTAAGAAGAGTCTTTCGCGTCGCTGGCACGACTGTATTTCAGATCTTGTTGGCCCAAAACTTCGCCACTTCCACGGCGTCGTCGGGGGCAGCGCAGAGATCACTTCGGCTGCATCTTTTGGGACACCAGAGTGCAGCATAGGAGGTTTGCGACATATATAGCTCCACATCCACACCCTGCTGCCGTTCCATCGAGGTAGCCCCATTTTACCAGGTTGGAGATACATCTTCCCACTTGCGTCCGGAGACGGTTCAGGGACTTCCCAAGTGAACCACGGAAGATAAGATAATCATGAGAACTCTCACCTCTAACAGTATAGTAGAACAAATAAGACTGATAGGCTGACTGTTTCTGTTTCAAACGACAACTGACAAGTCATACCGGCTACTGTATGTAATTAAAACCATAAAAGAAAGTTCACTTACGATTAAAATTACTTGCCCAAAGCAAAGCTTTAATTTATTATCCGAGCGTAAAATATAGAGCAGCGGACTGACCTGGATCACGAGGCGACATTGTTTTATCTGTGGAACGCACCGTGCTGCTGTAATTAAAATCGCGGCTTAGTCTGTGGCTCTCTCATCAGGCGAGTAAATAAACGTGCACACTATTATTATCGGCGTGGGCGCTAGATTTACTGTACCTCTTACGTTTAATAGTATAATCCGACTGTAACAATATCAGTGAAAATTTAAGGTACTAATGATAGCAAACACTTTGTTAGAAGTATTGAGAGCCTTGATTTTGCGGTTTTGTCACACCGAGGAAAAACGGCTGTAGAAGGAAAATGTCCGACCTTAGGCCGTTTGTCCACCGCCACGTCAACGGGACATCAACAAGAACGAGATGACCGCGCCGAAGTACCGATACATGTATACAATTAGGTAGGTACTATGGTTGCGTGTCCACCGCACGTCCGTCAACGGGACGTCACGTTCATTTCCTGTTGAAGGTGGCGGTGAACAAACAGTGTTATTCTGTACACAATGCAGATAAGTAAAAGTAATAGGAATCGGACGGCATCAATCAAATTAAAAGAGATTGTTCTTAAGCATGGAAACGGTTGAGTCGAACTCTAGGTACCATTTCCATGCTTTTCATCGAATGATACCGCAATATTGTTTGAGGCCTATGGATATTTGAGGAAACGCTCGTTCCAAATGGAGCTGCTTGAATTTGTGTTTTCGCATTCCATCGCTACAACGCGCTCTTATCGTGTATAAGTTAACCAAACCAAAAACAATAGGTAATGATTGTACATTGTAACTGGACAATTAATGACACCCACAAGTACGTACGAGTATTATTGCATTTGGTCAATTATCACGTGATTTGTCATTAAATGAAATCGTGGCTGAATGAATTAGTTTGTTGTCATACATACATTTTCTCAGTGATCACATTTTGTAAACACCTAGCGACAACATGAAATTATCTGATCTGATCGAGGTCAAGAATAGAGGAAAATGGTTTTTCTTTCATTCCAAATGATTCTGTAAATATTTGCTAAAACATATGCAACTATCTAAAATCTTTGCGTTCTTGTTACCCGACTGCGGCGAAGCCCAAAAGGAGGGTTATGTGTTTGACCTGTATGTATGTATGTCCGTTATTTTGTTCCCTTATAACTCCTAAATGAATGAACGGATAAATTATACGTCTTAAGATTTGTCTTGGTAGCGCGAGTGTCACTGGCTACTTTAAAATAAAAAACAAAGTTATATGGCGGATTTGCGGTGTCATATTGTAGAGTTCGATTTTTTTTATTTCTTCTAATACCATCGAGTGGGATATCAAAATGATGGGTTTTAAAAGTTGGTTACAAAAATTTATACAACTTATATGGTTAAAAGTAATTCGAAGTAGCAAATTGTAAAAAAGCTTTTAAATAACCCTCCCGAAAAAAACTCTGCAAGAACTAAAAAATCATCTGCGAAATCTTTCACATTTTTAAATAAAAGTCTGGAAAAAAAGTAATTAAAAAAACTAAAAACCCGGCTGCGGTAAAACTGAAAAGCTAAAAACAAGCCCATTTTAAATTAAATAAAAGTTGCAAGCAGGCGGGACCCATTATATTTTTACATTTTTCAACTAAATGGGTCCCGCCTGCTTCCAACTTTTTTTTGGGCTTGTTTTTAGCTTTTCAGTTTTACTGCCGCCGGGTTATTTTTAGTTTTTTTAATTACTTTTTTTTTCAATTAAATATTTTATTATTTTCTATTCCACACTTAGGTAGGTATAGGTAGCTATATATTAGGTTGGGGAAAAAGTCTTTTCGCATTATAGTATGTATGAACTTGTAATAAAATCTCTTTGGCTATACTATTTGTATCTGGCTGGTTTTGGTATCATTGAAAGTTTAAATTTTAAAGAACATAATTCCAAATTAAATTAGGAAAATGTGTGATTTTCATTTGTTTTTCGTACCGTCAAGATGAGTGAATCTAATGAAGAAATTCGATACATTTTAAAATTTTACTACAAAAAAGGTAAAAATGCAACGCAAGCCGCGAAAAAGTTTGCGATGTTTATGGACCTAGTGTAGTGTCTGTGAGAGTAGCACAAATTTGGTTTAAGCATTTTCAATCCGGAAATTTTGATGTCAAAGATGCACGTCGCTCTGGTCGCCCTATTACGGATAAAATGGATGCCATTTTTGAAAAAGTGGAGCAAGATCGGCATATCGGTAGTTACGACGTAGCTGAACTGGAAATTGACCACAAAACAGTTTTGGCGCATTTGAAAAAAACTGGGTACACAAAAAAGCTCGACATTTGGGTACCTCACGAGCTCACTGAAAGAAACCTAATGAACCGTGTACTCATTTGTGATTCTTTATTACGACGTAATGAAACCGAACCATTTTTGAAGAAGCTGATAACTGGTGATGAAAAGTGGATCACGTATGACAAGAACGTGCGAAAAAGGTCGTGGTCAAAGGCCGGTCAGGCTTCACAGACTGTGGCGAAACCCGGGTTAACTCGCAACAAGGTGATGCTGTGTGTGTGGTGGGGTTGGAAGGGCATTATTCATTATGAGCTGTTACCACCTGGCAGGACCATCGTTTCTGAACTCTACTGCGAACAACTGATGAGATTAAAGCAAGAAGTTGAGAGAAAGCGGCCGGAATTAATCAACAGAAGGGGTGTGGTTTTTCATCATGATAACGCTAGACCTCACACATCTTTAGCCACTCAGCAAAAATTAAGAGAGTTTGGCTGGGAGGTGTTAATGCATCCGCCGTATAGTCCTGACCTTGCACCTTCAGATTTCCACCTGTTTCGGTCTGTTCAGAATTCTTTAGGCAGTGTCAGGTTAACATCACGAGAGGACTGCCAAAACCACATGTCGCGGTATTTTGACCAGAAGTCCCAAAATTTCTATAGCAATGGGATCATGTCTCTACCTACAAGATGGCAAAAAGTTATCGAACAAAATGGTACCTACATACTTTAGTTAAATGTAAATAAACTATATTAAAAAATGTTTTGAATTTTCTTAAAAAATGCGAAGAAACTTTTTCCCCAACCTATTATACAGGATGTTTTTTAAAACATGCGACAAAATTTAAGGGGGGTGTTCTACCCATCAATATGAACAACTTTCACTATGGGACCAAACCTGAAATCGCAAAAAAAAAATCAGCTGTTCAGTACATTTATGTTCGCTTATTTGGTCAAAATGTACTGAACAGCTGATTTTTTTTTTGCGATTTCAGGTTTGGTCCCATAGTAAAAGTTGTTCATATTGATGGGTAGAACACCCCCTTAAATTTTGTAGCATGTTTTAAAAAAAACACCCTGTATAAGGCTAAAGGACTAGGTACCTATATAAAATGTTTGTACTGGTACTTACATTTAAAAAATAATCTTAACAATGGAAATGGGGATGATGACAAATTTTTTTTTGTCCGTCATGTAGATTTAAAAAAAATATTGGACACGTATTTTTTCTTTTTTTACGTAATCAAAAAATTAGGGCGATACATTGAGTTAAAATGTAGCATGATGTCAGTCCTTGCTAAATTTTATACATAGTTGCATAGTTGTGACATACGTCACTACCCTACTTTAATGCGTTTTATCTAAGCCATTATAAGGGTTCCGTACCCAAAGGGTAAAACTGGACCCTATTTCTAAGACTCCGCTGTCCGTCTGTCTGTCACCAGACGTCGTGAGACGTCTGTCTCATGAACCGTGATAGTTAGACAGTTGACATTTTCACAGATGATGTATTTCTGTTGCCGCTATAACAAAAAATACTAAAAAAACAATAAAAGTGATTTTTTTGCCGTTTTTATAGATAATGGTACGGAACCCTCCGTGCGCGAGTCCGACTCGCACTTGGCCGGTTTTTTATTAATATGTTAAAGCAAAAAATGGGCGTCTAAATTTTTTTTATTATCAGACTGACAGACTAAATAGAATTTCTTTTTTTTTTCCCAGGCATCCCTATTCTAGTCAGTGTAAAACTTAAGCAGCTTTCAAGAATTCTGTGGAAAGTGAGGAAGCTTTTACTGCGATTAATACAGCAGCTCGTGGCTAAATAATAACAGCCGCAAGGGTCGATCCATCAGGTTAAGCTACGCTTGCCGAGGTTGGTCTGTGGATGGGTGACCATCTTTACATACCGAGACTCCTCCGTGCCTCGGAAAGCACGTTAAGTCGTTGGTCCCGGCTGTCATTCGTGGATCTTTGACAGTCGGTACGGATCGTCAGAAGCCCGAAAGTCTGACAAACAGTCTTACCAAGGTGTATCGTATTACCCAGTAACTGGGTTGTGGAGGTCAGATAGGCAGTCGCTCCATGTAAAATACTGGTATTCAGCTGCATCCGGTTGGACTGGAAGCCGACCCCAACATAGTTGGGAAAAGGCTAGGCAGATTGATTTAGTAAATCAATCTGCCTAGCAGCTTTCTTTCCAATTGACTCTTTTGATGTTTAGCCATTAGGCACCTCTATATGTATACAGTGGTAGGTAATACACTGGTAAAACTACATATCTCGGAATTTAATGGTCCAATGTATAAAACCTAGTAGTAATTTAATGAAAATAGTTACACGTATTCCAATAACCGAAGATTGTCAAACAAACTGTTATTCATGTAAAGTAAAGAAATGTAGTTTAACAAACTTGTGATTTTAGGTATCAGCAATGATATTATCATACACAAGATGTGTTACGTTCATAGTAACCAACGTTTGAAATCTGGTCGTGCTCAATGTCCGAAAAAAAGAGGGTCGTGCTGTATTATTATTACGCCTTGCTTGACGCGAACTAAAGAGAATACCCCAATGTGCCCCAATTGGGACGCTTTTGAGTCTTCGCAAAACGCGCAGTAGTAACATATCTGCCTCATTTTAATATAATATCATTGGGTATCAGTAAACAAAACTAAAGTCATTTAAAGACTTCCAAGAAAACAATTTAAAATAGCAGCTTATTTCTCGCCCATTTAAAACTCAATAAAATGCCGCCATTGATTGTGTAATCGAGATAATAAACTAGCAATTTTGTTTATAAAAATTCCTCAGATCCCTTTTGAAGTTTTCTTTTGTAATTCTATACAAAGTGTTTCTAATTCTGACGCTATGAGCCGGAAGATTGTTCCTTTGATTAATTTTCAACCGTCTGGAGCGACTTATGTAGGGATTTTATTTCGTGTCAAAACAATTTGATTCTTGCTTATGTAGGTATGGAGGTTAAAAAGGTGGGGCCGTAGGTTATTTTCGTATTCATACAAGTTGATTGAAGAAAATTATGGTACTACTCGAAAGTTATGATAGTAATTTAAAGACATAATAAAAAAGGCAGCTCATTTATCGGTGCTGGAATGTAAGAGCCTGTTTTGAAACTATTAGGTATTCATTTTTATGTAGGGCAATAATGTAAAATAACAATAAAGTAAAACGGGGCTATTTGTTACAAAAAATAACTTTAAATCGCTGTAATTTTATCAATCTTTTATTGTTAATTCACAATAAAAAAAAATAATAATAAAAAAAATCTATAAAAAAATATTTATTTTGTCTTAAAAAAAAAAAATAACATTATGTAGTTACTAGTGTTTGTTTATGGATCATATGAATTTCATGGTTATACTGTTTTGCAACTAGGATTTGAAGAAACAAAATGTAGGAAAGCCATTCAAAATAACCCTTAGGGTGGGGCTAACTAGAATCAACCAAATTTGTGCTCAAGAACAGCTAGATTTTGTTTGAATTACCAATTATACTTCATCATACGATATTATTTGGAAAAAGTACAAGTGTGACCACAGTAAAAAAAAAAAACGATAAATCACATTTTTATGGTAGAAAATAAAGTTTATTTAAAAAATAACGAAAAAAAATGTATAAATATCTATTTAAAAAGTAACAAACCTCTTCTAACTGTCAACAATTGACTTTCTAGGAAAAACAAGGAATTCTTCTTAACTTCAGTCAGACTATGACTGTCCCCAAAAATAAATAAATAATTTAAAAATAAACTTTATGACCTATTAGTCGATAAAAGTTACTACTGTTTAAAAGACTATGTCAGGCCCTTTAAATTATATTTTGACCGAGACCATGGTGTAGTCAGTGCTGCTTACTATTAAATTTAAGATCTTTAACTGGCCTATATTTTGTGTTGTAATAATATATTATAACTACCCACCTAACTAGTTAATTTAAACAATCACCATGAATATTCATATTCTGTAAGCGAAGAATAGATTCCGCCAATTCGAACTTCAGAATCGTTTCGAGTGCCTAGTTCCATGGACGATTATAACGATGGGTTTGAGAAAAACGTCCATACGGGTCTAAGATATTCAAGACCCGTCGTACAAATCAAAAAGAAGCTCTCTGATCTGATCCTACTTTACAACTCATGGAAGGGAGGCGCTAGATGATCCTGCAGGCTGCAGTCTTCAGACGATGCGCTCAAGTACCGACAGCTCAATAGACGAATCTCTAAGTCCATAAAAAGTGACATTCGCCGCTTTAATACGGGACGCGATAGAGCGACAGAAGGTCTTTGCAAGAGATCTGTCTATAGAGTAGAGCCAGATTGCGAAACTGAAGATGGCAGAATCGTATCCGCTAAACCTAAGCTATTGAGCGAGGTCGAGAGCAGCTTATATGGACAGTTATACACGTCAACCAGTAACCCCGTTACGAATCCGGCAAACGACCCAAGAGCTAGATTGACTCGACACTATACCGAAGACATCCCGGACGTCAGCTTGTACGAAATTAGGATGGCTCTGAAGCAGCTTAAAAACAACAAGGCGCCGGGTGATGACGGAATTACGGCTGAACTCCTTAAGGCGGAAGCTGGAAAACAGAAGAAAATTGTACCAAAATAAACGTGCGTCAAAAAAATTTGGGCACCCAAAAGTTCACAATTTTGCACGAATACTACTTTACAAAAATCCGTTAGTTATTTGACATCTAACAAATTAACGTTTCTGATTAAAATCGACACTAGTGCCTACGACAAAATCCCGTAAACTCACGATGGTCGCGTTCAGATTTACAAAGAAATTAAGGATGCAATCTTATTTTTACTTTTTCTCAAAGAGCCCCTAGTTTTTAAAGTAGCCCCACACGTCCACACTTGTCAAGCCTTAGTAGTAGGAGGCAGTAGATACCTTTACGTACTGCCTCCTACTGCCACTAAAAGATTATTCGATCTTTTCCGCAGCGGTTTACCTTTATGTCCGTTTGAGTGAAATCCGAAAGCTTTTTATGTAACAGGCCCTGGTAGGTTTGATTACGTAAGCTTCGAGCGGCCAGCGCTTCAAGGTCATGAATTCCAAAAGAGAAAATCGTAGTGGGTAGGTATACGCTTTGGGTATTAAGAAAAATAAATATTTCACAATATCACGCCACAGCCCCTTGTAATCTTTTACTCATAAATTAATTAAGTTAGCTTATAATATTACCAGAATTCTTCATCTCCCGCAGCGTACTGTGAATTTAATCCAAGGTTCTCGCAATTTATTAGTCCGTTAATTTAAGAATTTTAGGTAGAGACATGCTTTTAATGTTCTTCTTAGTAAGAATATTAACGAAGATAGAGAATAGTTCTAACAGTTCGAAGGTAACACTGTTTGTCGTTTGATAACAGGGCTAGAGTCAGTACCGTTTAGCGTGCATTGTTAATGGGCCTGTCATTGTCAGGCACAGACGGGTGTGGACAATCTAAAACTGTTGACGTCATAGACCCACGTTTAATGAACTGTACAACCACAAACTATACCATGACTGCCGAAAATGGGAGCCTAAAAGTTTTATTACACAACTTTAATTACGGGTACATGACTCGCCGAACTAAGAGCGTAGGTACAAGGCAAGAGTTCCTCACATATCTGCGCCCAACCTGTCCGTCATACAAGCCTTTAACAATACAAGCCTTTAACAATACGAGCCTCTCACGTACTCTACATAATACTATTCGATCGTTTGTTTAGAATATTCTGAGTTTCTGACCCACCTAATCTCCACATCCCAATTTGCAGGCCCCACGGTTAACGTGCCACAGTAATAAATTGTTTTGGGAAACATCCCCAAGATTAATAGTTCTGAACCTCTTGACGCGTGCTAAGTGAAAGCCGCTTTTAAGTTCTCTGCTAAATTAAACGGAAGTTTTCGTCCGTCATTGTACAAAAGCTATTTTTATTGGAGATTTATTTTGGCGTTTTAACCCTGGTTGTGTTTGCTGAAAACAAGATTTTAGTGGTGAACTAAGTCAATTGGGATTTTAATTTGATTCCAGATGAAAGTAGGCGAAACATGAACGACATACTTAGGTACTTTATTTTTCTTATTTGCGAGTTCTTGTAAAACTCCTATTAATGGGTGGATATTATCGTTCCATCTTGCGCTTACAGTCGTAATATTCCTGATGTAGTATCAGAATTCATTGTAATGTCGTTTGAACCGCAGCAGAAATTGCTCAGGCCATGCTGTAATGACGTTAAAAGCTTTTATGTTTTCCGGACAACAGCTTCTGAACGGAACTCGTCGCATAAATTATCAACGTTGTTCGCAGTCTTGCGTACGATAAGTGGCTTGTATAGATGAAACGTATTAATGGTGTAAATAAATCGATATTATACATCATGAAGCTAAAATTATGGAGTAAAGTTCATTCAGCCATTGAAAACTCATTTAAATAAAAAAAAACTTTATGTCAGATTAGCAGCGCCTCGCGGTTTCACCCGCGTAAGTCTCGAACCCGTAGGAATATGGGGATAAAAAGTATCTTATGTGTTAATCCAGGTTATAAACTATAAGTGTGCCAAATTTAATCAAAATCTGTTCAGTAGTTTTTGCGTGAAAGAGTAACAAACATCCACATATGCTCACAAACTTTCGCATATATAATACTAGTAGGATATGTAACATCCATAGTGGGTTAGTAAACAAGAATCATATGACTATCGCAGTAAACTATAATACATTTCCTCATTATGTCACAAAGCATTGGAGAATCGTACCGCCCTGCAATGATCCTCAGAATGGAGTTGGAGCTCCCCCGCTCTCTGCAGAGCAATGAGGCCGATTTCTGTCTAATGATGGCATGGGAGCCATCAACGTGAGACTGCGTGAGCACTGCAGAAACGGGGCAACCCCAACAGCATTTTGAATCCATTGTTATATTGCACACGTAGGGCGCTGATGGCCCGCTGACCATGACGCTGATGGCTGATTTAGCTCACCTTTGCTCAAGTTTTCTCTCATGCAAAGATACTACTTTTACTTTACCACATCGCATTTTTGGATTGTCCTACAGGTACTTTCTTCCTTTTCAGATAAAATTCCTTTGAGATCTTTTCAAACTCATCGATAGGTACCTAATACTGAGGCTATGAAAAAAAAAACCATTGATGAGCTTCAAAAGTCGCAATCTGCGGGATACTGCAAATTGGACACAGATCTCGATAAAGAATCTTTAGAAAAATATTCGTTTGGTCTGCGAGTATTGGATTTTTCAAGCTGATTACGGAAAGGACTTTTCTGTACAAGATTTCGATTCAACATTGAACTAGAAAATCATTTTTGGAAAAATACATACCTACCTACACATACCTACTCTAGAATTCTGAATGCTTCGCTGGCAGGCATTATAATTCAAAATATACTTAACAAAACAAAATAAAATACGTTCTCTCGCTGTTTCAGCGTAGCTGTACCTTCTCTTCCAGACTACTAACTACAAATAAGTACTAATACAAAGTAAATGTTTAGAAACATGAAAGCAGGTGATGCCACGGGCGTGTACGATAAATAACTTCTAAAAAGTTACATGACACTCCACAAATATGGTTGCCTAGTGATAAAGATGTTCCACTGAAATAGGCTGCAAGTCATTATGCTAGAAATTTTTTTTCGTGCTTCTACGTTTTCGAATTAATAAGTTAGCGGTAGACGGTCAGTTAGTCTTCCAGATCACGTGAATTATAAGCAGATTTTTCTTAATGAGCGTATTATACTACCTAGATGCATTCCAAATTGACACGCCTTGAAAAGCACCCTCCAGAAAACTGTCTACGAATCCCTTAAAACAATATTCTTAAACACACAGTACAAAAGGGTAATTCATAACGTTTTGTTTGAACGCTTAATAAGTTATTATTTGTTTAAAACAAACTGCCTGAAAGGGAAAGGATTACTGAGGTCCCCATCTAAGTGAAAGGACAATATTTTAAGCTTATCTTCTTGTGATTGCAATTTTCCATGCCATAAATCCATTATCAACCTCGTTTGAAAAGACAAAAGAAATGGACGACTTACTCGTTGTATAAAAAAGGTAGGCTAGCAGCACAAATCCCCGCAGCTCTGGGAAAGGCGTATTGTAAGCTCGAGCGTCAACAAGCGTGTTCCATGCAAACTTCCTATTAAATTTCATTACAAAAAGTACTCTGAGCTTATGGATAATCGATTTCCAACGTGCCTCATTTCCAATTTCACACCTTAGTTTAGTAGTAAAATTTAATGGATTTACTTTTCAACTGCAATTTTGAAAAGGACTCTGTTGAGTGGCAGTGGCTGGTTTAAAAGAGATTCGCCAAAACAACCTTCCTAAATGAATTGTTTAGGTTTTTTAACCCTTTTCTATAGACGCCTGGACTAACGAACGCTTTGACGGGATTCCACAATCCACTGAAGTCGGAAAAGGACTTCAAATTGATGTTGGATTTGATTGTTTACGACGACATTGGTAGTGAACAAGTCACTGCTCCTTGTATCTGTATTGAATCGACTGACTTTGTAGAGTTCAATAAATGAAATTAGGATTTTAGACCTTTTAAAGGGTCGGTATGTACAGACGCCAGCAGGTCAACCTACCCGAAACTGTCAGATTTTCCCAATCAACCTTGAACCTAACGCTTTATCAATAAAGTCGAAAATCGATTAAAGAAATCTGGCAGATTGTAGTAGCTTGATGTGCTGGCGTCTGTATATTAAATTCCACGACACGATTAATGATCAACATTAAAAAATTAAACGGTGGAAAATACAATGGATTTAGAATTATCATAACCCGAACAACGTCATTCAAATTCGTTCCTAAGAGATACCAAGAAATATTATTCAGTATCCTTATTTGCATGTGTACCGTATCAAACAAATGTCTTATTTATTAACGTGTACACGACCCGAATACTGAACGTTTTGCGTACTAGTTTATATTCATAGGGATGTGATCACGTATCTCATGTATGTACCCCTATCTAATGGCAATGGTTAGAACATTGTTTCGCTGGGAGGAAATAAACAGGCGTCTGCGTCATTAGTGGTTGTATACTCGTATTGCGAATACGATAGCGTGTAATTTGAACTCTGATGACAAGTCCTGTGATGAAGGGGTCCTATTCTAGACTTGTACTGTAACATACTTAATGTAATGTACTGTATAGGCACTGTTTCATTTTGATTAAAACACTAAAAATGGATACTGTTTTCAGTGAAGTAAGATTGAATGTGTCGACATTTTCCAAGTTATACTTATACAATAAGATGTAAGTAAGTAAAACTTCTATAATTTCGCTAAAAGAAACCTTATTCCATTCTTTATTAAAAGGTCTCAAAATATAACCTTGGAACGGATTACCTAGTGAGAAAATTATGTTGTGTGATACAATACTTATTTGCAATCAATAGGTGCGTTACTCTGTTGCTCCCTTATTTGTTTTACTTTACGGCGATACCAAAATAAATTGGGGGCTTATGTCGTAACCATTTATTTCACTATTACAGAATGTATGGATTTAATTTTTGGATACGTATATGTTTCTTGACTGTTTGATTAATACTCTGACTGAAGGAATACACAATTGAATTAAATTACCTCGATATAATTTAATTCCAAAAAGACCTTTACCTTTTTATATTTTTTTCTGTAATTCTAAAATCCTAAGTAATTTCATTGCAAAATTGCATTCAAAATTTCAAAATGTGCGTGTAAGATACTTGAAAACTGATTGAAAATATTTTTGATAGATAGCTTAATTTATTTTTAAACAATTTTTAATTGGTTTGGAGCTTTTATTTCGGTTGCAGCGCATTGTTGCGCTCTCTTTTTTTCGCATGTGGAAGTAATTGACTCTGTCACTTTCTTATTACCGCCCAGTTAGCTTTTTACATATCCCTCTTAATGTCTGTGTCAACGCTGACCTGCCTAGCACAGTTTCCTCAAAGAAAGCTTAGATAGTTCACACAAGACACATCCGTCAGAGTATCTCAACTTAACAAGGTATTAGATAAATACACAGGCCTGTATCTGACAGGTGATATGAGCACCCATTTTCTAAGATACTTTAGCAAATGGGTGCGTAAGTTAACAGTTATGTTTGCGTTGTCAAGTGTGACAATTGAAGATTTCTGTAGGGTAATCTTTACCGTGGAATACTGGGATAGTGTACTTGAGGGTTCCTTGAGCTAAATGTTTAATATTCGCTGGATGCGGGTAAATTTTAGTAGCGGAAAATTTGTGTAAGTAGCTCTGAAACTTACTTCGACGAAAAGAAACATATCTAGGTATGTAACGTGTCGCGAAAAGTCGAAACGTTCTTCAGATTTGCCTTAGTTATTACTGGCTTTATTTCTAAATCTCTAGTCTCTTGGAACTACAGATAAAACATTGTTTGAATTATGCTCATTCAATTCATGGATTTTTTTAAATGATTTTTTATTCCGATTTGAGACAGCTTTAAAGCTTTTCCATCCCTTATTTTGACATGTGTTTTTATAGTTTACCCCAACCTCACAGTTTAGTGTACTTCGTGTAATCATATTTCTTCGTTCTGCTATGACTAATTTGGTCATCTTTAATTTTGTCTGCCACGTCGAGCCCAATGAGGGGGCCTTTTACGAACTTCACAAAAAAACCAGGCAAGTTCCATGCAGTTTATTTCACGGGCTGGTTTAATTTCGTATTATGACCTTCTTAATTTTGATCGACTTCATGCTGGGCAGTTTGTCTATGGCTGGCTTGTAATTCTCCATCGTAACGTTCAGAAACACAATTAAATGTTATCGATAAGTTTCGGTTTAATTTAAATCACATATTTTATTATAAAAATAAGAAATATCTTAATCTACACTCAAATAATATATTAATCTACACTCAGCGGCACAGAATGTGGCCCAACCGCGCTGTGTTTTATTATCAAAATGAAATGCGAAACAGGGGGTTTTTTTTCTGTAAAACTTAAATGTTTATTCGAATCTTAAATGAGAATGATTATAAATTAACAAAAAAGTGAGTTAACTTTATTAAAATTTTACAAAATTACAAAAAAGACATTAATTCCGACAGGTGAGAATTACCAAATTGGATCCACGCAACGTGCTGTGTGAGGTCGAGCATTATCTTTGCATTAAGATGAAATCTTCGCTACCGATGAATCCCATGAATGGTAAAACGTATACTGAAGGATCTCTTCAATGTATCGCACTGCGGTTAGACGACCTGCAACTACTGCCAACTCTGTGCGTGCGTCTGAACAGATCCCTCCCCAAACCATAACTGATCCACCATGCAAACTGACGGTTTGCCTGGTAGTTATTGGCAGGAATCGCTCCCCATGCCTTCTCCACACACGTTCGCGGCCATCTGGAGCTCTTAAGGCCACTCTGCATTCGACAGTCCACAAAACTTTACTCCACTGCTCGTGAGTCCAATTTGCGTGTTCGCGAGCGAACCGAAGTCGAGCTACACGATGGTGCCGAAGCAGTTCTGGACCTCGAGCTGGTCTTCGAGCACGCAAATCCCGTTCCTACATTCTCCTTCTTATTGTCCGCTCACTTCACCCCTCTTGCTTTGTATCCGCTGCCGTATTTCGACCGAAGTAAGGAACCGATTTCTCAAAATTGCGAGAGCGATAAATCGGTCATCTCGCGCTAATGTACACCTAATACCGCCACTTCCTGGTCTCCTTGTGTAAAGGCCGGTCTATTCGTACCTTGTTGAGGCGTACCTGAGAGTTGTACGCGGTACATTTAAAGTTTCAGCAATCTCTCGCTGCGTTCGCCCCTGACTCCGAAGCAACACAGCTTGAGCAACTTGAGCTGAAGTTAGAGGCATTCTGGAAGCATAAATTACTACAGATTAATTAAAAAATAAAACAATAAAGATTAAATGCACGACCATTTGAATATCGAGTTTTAACTCACCCGTGGCTTGTGCGTTCCAGTAACGAAAAACTACGTACGAACTAACGTTAAGAGTCACAGAAATTAAAGATATTTTTTTTGTTGTGCTTGCCCTCTTAAATTAACAAAAACAAATGTCCTAACTGCCACTCGAAATTCCCATACGCGATGTCAAAATCGCCTGTTATCGGTTTGTTTAAGTTTGGGCCACATTCCGTGCCGCTAAGTGTACTCTAGTATAAAAGTAGGTGAAAATATGAATGCAATGTATTTATATTGCTATAAGACTAATTTATATTATCATTTTCTGTGTTTGTAAATTGTAACGCGAGATTATGTTTCCGAACGTACTCCACTTGAAGTTGAGCGGGGAATTCGACTACTTCATGGAAGTAAGTGTACGACCTCAGTGCACGCTCGACTCGAGCGTCCAGCGGGGCGAGTCGTGCGACGTTCGTGTTAAACACGTCATGCAAACACTCGCGAGTGTCCTGAGTGACGGCCGAGCGACGCTCGGTGAGCGCTCTTCGCCGCTTCCACGCAACGCTGAACGCCCCGCTGGACGCTTTTTCACTCGGGTCGTACACTAACAATTATTCACAAACTAATAAACACTCGTATTGTTTGTGTAATACTTCCATTCGTTTCAAGATTTTCGGAGTATATACACAAAAATATAGCGTGAGTTTTATCGAGTGTTTTTTATTAATATTCAGTTTTTACCATCATATAATATTAGGTAATACAATATAATTTATTGTAATTATTATAATATGTAGTTCAGTGGACAAGAGTTCTCGCCCTCGTTGGCGATGTTCAGCTGGAAACATTGTGGGAGTTTTTATATTCCCACAAAGAAGTGGCGATCGGGTACAATAAATCTGCCCAAGCATTTTTTACAATAAAATCTCTTTTTGTTTTCGTTTGGGCGTATGATGGCAATATGACTGCAATCAATAGGTACAGGCCAGCCCAACGTCCCAAGCATACCAAACTTATCAAAACACCTAAAAAGAGAGTTATAAATAAATAAAAAATAAATAAATAAAACTTTATTTGAGTCTAAAATCTATAGTTGTTTTAGTATTTGGTGTTAGTATAAATAGGTTAGTATTGTTAGTTTTCATAATTTCTTAACTACTTAATTTATTGTTATGCATTAGACAAAGGCTTTGACAAAACATAATAATATAATTCTGAGATTAAAGTAAAAAAAAAAAACTTTACGACAATTACCTCTGCGTTCTTGAGATGTGCTTGGAAAATTATTATACACTTGCGTGCAAAAATCGACCCACCCCGTTCTCTTCGAATTGAAATAACATAATTCATCATGTTTAATGAACAATAACCTAATATATTTTGTACCAAAACCTTCTTGGGTGTAAGTAGATTACGTTAGTGAAATAAATATTAAACCTGATTCATTAGTTTTTCAGAAAATCGCGAACTTAAGAACATACTGGTCGAATACAGACCCATTTTTTACGTTAGTTAAATACTTGATTAATTAATGATCAATAAACGAGCACTAATAAACAAAATAATGATTTTGTCAACTTCACTGACAAAAAATGTCACCTAGTTTTTCCAAACAAAAGTGAGTGATGAATCGATTTTGTAAAGAATATTGCGTTGATCAAAGTATAGGGTATGTGTAAATAAACTTCATCTTACGTACAACATCTAATAATTAAAATATACATTAAAGTTTTTAAGATATCGTTTCAGATAGAGATCATGGGGTGGGCAAATTTTTTTGCACGCAAGTTTATTTTGCCTGTATAACCGGCAAATTCAATGCGTGATGAACTGATGAGTGATTTGCTTAATTACTGTTGGCTGGAATATTGAATGAGAGCCTACATCACCAGTGGGACGTTGGTAGGAGCCATTTAATGATACCTAATGCTACCAAAACCTAAAATGAGAATAATGCTTTAAGTAAAGTTCATTTATGATATCGCGATCGCACTAATAATAAAATGCTGTTGTAACTCAAAATGTGACTTTTCAGAATCGACGAAAAATTAATTATCTACTTCCTGATAAAGATTATAAAAAAATGAATACTTTATTAAGTTTATTAATACGATACGATACGGGTTTTTTTAACGGTATTATTGACGCGTAGGGAACTGAATTTTACGTTTAAATAAATGATTATCTCATACACATATTTCATAGATATATTTTGAGTTACAGCAGTATTGTACTAACAGTGCGATTTGTTAAGCTTACCCATTAGCGTACCTAATTAAAACAAATACATTAGTGTTCTCTGACAAATCCATGGATATTGTAGGCCCTGACATGTGAGGTCTCAGCTCCTCACAAAGATTCAGTACCAAGTCTTTGCTAAGTTGATATCGTTGAATAAATTGCATATCATCCATGTCGAACGCGTATGTAATGCTTTCACGAAGTCCTCTTCTTTTGTTCCTTGATTCCTTTATTAAATATTTAATTCACTATTTTGTTGAGAAAAGTCTTTTTCCAGGAACTCAAACAGTTCATACAGGGTGTGGCGTAAATAATGGATAACCCTGAAACTGTCGATTGGCCAGATTATCATCTATCATTTACCCCACTTATATCGCCATATGCCTATGGATGACAAAATTATTGATATTTTTAATGTTTTAAATAAAAATCATACTTACTCTTACAAAATCAGCTGCCATTTCTACAATTGGTGATTTTTTTTTTCATTTTGTTTTTTTTATGTCACTCCTGAATATTTGTATTATCAGATCAGTATCAAGATTTTTTAGTACATTCTAAGATAACATTGCAAAAAATACTTATTCTTCAATTTTTACATTTTTCCTACGGAATTACGCAATTTTGGGCCCCTGTATCGAAAAAAAAATGTACTACACTGCGGTGGCCCATTATTTTAGATAATTACCTATTTAATGCAGATTCTAAAATGGTATAATAATAACCAGTATCTTCATAAAATACAAAGTTATTGCTGTTCGAATTGATATGGGTCTTAATGTTGAAAATAACAACTACGTCCTAAATCATTCTCTTACTTCTGTTATTACAAAAAAACGTAATGTCACAGTCTAAAATCATATTATCGGTGTTATGGTGTAGTGCAGAAACTTGATTCAGGTAAAAAAAACTCACATAAGTAATCACTCACATTGGACGTTTTTTACTGGGGCTGCTTAAGGAGATGGTTTATAAAGAAGAAATCACTTCAGTTGAACAGCTGCGACAACGAATACGAGGTTCGGCTGCTGACGAAATATCGTCGGCAGGATTTGCGCGCAGATTGAAACGGTCCTTCATCAGAAGGTGTAGAGCGTGCATAGTAGCTGAAGGAGCCCACTTCGAACATTTTCTATATTTTTTTTTTTCAATAAATTAGTTTAATTACTAATGTCTTTTATTGTGTCAACAAACCCATAGTGAACAAATTTTAAAGAAATTCTCATTCTCTTTGAGTCTAAAATTAGCTCCAGCAGTGTTAAAGTAATTTAATTTTAAAATCAAATTTGTATGAAAATTCTCCTTTAAGATTCGAACAGCAATAACTTTGTACTTTATTAAGATACTGGTTATTATTATACCATTTTAGAAACTGCATTAGTCAATTATCAAAAATAATGGGCCACCGCAGTGTAGTACATTTTTTTTTTCGATACAGGGGTCCAAAATTGCGTAATTCCGTAGAAAAAAAAATAATTTAAGAATAAGTATTTTTTGCAATGTTATATTAGAATGTAATAAAAAATCTAGATACTGATCTGATAATACAAATATTCAGGAGTGACATAAAAAAACAAAACGAAATAAAATCACCAATTGTAGAAATGGCAGCTGATTTTGTAAGAGTAAGTACGCTTTTTATTTAAAATATTAAAAATATCAATAATTTTGTCATCCATGGGCATATGGAGATATAAGTGGGGTAAATGATAGATGATAATCTGGCCAATCGACAGTTTCAGGGTTATCCATTATTTACGCCACACCCTGTATACCTACTTCACACATTATATTTTATTTTCTTATCTAGATAACACTCATAATTTCGCCAAATAAACCCAAAACAATTCAATAAAAGCTCTTCTGACGCAGCGTAAAACAAAATGGATTGCGAGGTTACTTTTTGACCAGGGTGTCACGTGACCGCTGACTGGCTTGTTTGATGAGTTCACGCTGTTTACGGCGTAAACTGTCTAGAAATAAGAGTTCATAATATGGCCCCTGGATCTAGCTTTGTTCATCCAACATGCAGTGCGCTGACTTGTTAGTTCCACTTTGGCTGGGTGTTTAAATCTATAACTTCTTGATTTAATTTGTGGGGTCTATGCTAGATACTTTCAAATGAATTAACGTTGCACATCTGCTTTAAAATTCCAGTCTGTAGCTTAGTGTCGGTCATTTTTTTTTTTATATCTTTATTTGGAAAAAAGGCTTTAATCGCGCAGCGATTATGCCAGCCTCGTAGTTTCACAAAATTAATAATAAATAGGTAATAACTAAGATCTTAACTTAATTAATTTAACAATCAAGTAATATAACTTAATAGCTAATTTGGATGTAGGATTAGACAAGATCAAATTACATACGCCAACATCCCTTAAGCTAAATCCTGCTTCTGATTCCAAAAATCTCCGTTCTGCCCCAACCCGAGCACACTCCACCAAAGCGTGGTAGGTGTCTTCCCTCATATTGCAAATGAGACAGTTTGGGGTATCAACCACCTTCATAAGATGCCTGAACGCATTCAATGGAATGTGCCCGGATCGTAGACGCATGCTTGTTACTAACAATCGTCTATTAATCTGTACTTTTAAAGGGGGAAGGTTTCACAACTTGGTTGTGCCTAATATTTCACATTGTACGGTAATTTGCAGAGTCGTGATACTTGAATATTAAATTTAATTTGGAAGAGTTATCAACTGTCATTGTGCTTCGCGACCCCTAGACAACCTTAATGTAAACTTGTAAAGTTATGTGATCGTGAATTTGGGGTTGTTCGACGGCAGCTGCAATATTATGAGAATTTAAAACGATGTGTAGATTAAATGTGAATTTATTGAATAGGTAGGTACTTCAATTACCTTCTCAATTTACTCATGAGGAGTGAAATAACTTCAACATAACATAATTTTCTGTTTCGACATAAAAAGTTTTAATACTCAATATCCTAACAAACCACTTAGCTAGCAAATTCTGTCATAATTTCAGTGCAAGTGCCAATAACAGTCGGTTATGTAAATACAAATAGTCATAAACTTAAATTTAGTGAACCTTAATATACCTATTTGTAGGGAAGGTCAGAAACTGTGGGGAGCATGATAGATGGGCGTTTAAACAAATACATTTTTTCCCTCTGGAGGGCTTGGGCGGGTTATTCCTCTCATTTCGACCGCCTCACTCGTATTAATCATTCTTTCTTGAGTGCAAAACCTTGTCGTTCGTAAGTGAGTTAGGTAAGTGCAGCACACCCGCTATGTTAGCTTTGTAGCTAATATAGACAACGTAGGTGCCAACTTAACCTAAACTATGTACTTAGTTAACGCTTCCGTGTCGGAAATCGACGCATGAAGCCCACTTTCCACACAGGATATAATGTAACTTATGTTACATCTCGAGATATGGATTAATATCGCTCACCGTACTTTTAAATGGAACCATTTCCACTGAGATGTAATATATATTTTTTCGACCGACCGAGCGATACTTTTATATTACGTATATTTCGCCTCCTTTCCCCCCGCACACCATTCCGCGCCGCGCGCTGTCGCTACCCTCAGTTCGTGTCTATCATTACTTGAGTGACCTTGTCAGTATGCTCATTCGCAAACCTATTGTATTTGTTTTTACTGTTGAGGCTACCTAGCAAAACAATACTTATCCATTTTGTTTAAAGATCGATTTTGTATGTGAACGACGCGTGCGGCGTGATCCAATGACGAACGCAAACTGGAGAAAGATATATATCTCACAGTGTGAAGGCCAATCGCGGGATATAATATATATTATATCCCATAGTGGAATGTGGGCTTAACAATCAAGCGTCCATTTCATTATTTGTTCGAAATTGGTGAAAAATAATCATAATTTAATTACCATGACACAGTTTCATCTCGGCTTTCCAAAATAAGCTTTGAAATGGTAAATTGCCTCCAGTGTTTATGTCCTAGCTACATCAATACCTATCAGACCGCTATTCTATTCGAAAAATCAGTTGACCGTTCATTGCAAACAGCTTTCACAGAACCCAACAATCACAATGGTATTAATCCTCGATTCACATTTCTATAATCGAATACTGCTTTAGCTAAACATCGATGCACAGCGCTTTGCATCTGACACCGAACGCTATACGAAGATTTACTGAATACAGTGAATGGCCTCCCCACTCTATTGTGTCGCGACTTCGTAGGATTACTCTCATTTTATTCGATAAACTGCGAAGTATTTGAATCGAATACGCGATTCAATCGTACGCGAGTAATTTTTGAATATAACGAAACGATTGATGATTGATTGATGGCGCCCGCCATGTTGGAATTGTATTACTAACGAAATTGGATTTAAATTTTGATATATATTGAACCAGCTTTTGCCAGTGGCTTCGTCCGCGTGGATGTCGGAAATAATCCCACGGGAACCGTACATTTTTTCGGGATAAAAAGTAGCTTATGTGCTATTCCAGACTATAATCTATCTCTGTACCAAATTATATCCAGATCTATTCAGCCGTTCTGGCGTGAATGAGTAACAAACATCCATCTAAACTTTCGCATTTATAATATTAGTAAGATAAGATTTAGGTAGTACCTATAATAAAATAATGCTAGGTACATCATTATTAATTTCTGATTGTGAATTTGTCTTTCATAGATTAATATTCATAACTCAATTATGTCAATGTAAATAAAGTGATACAAGCTGTAGGAAATAAACTGAGTCCCACAAAATTTGACGGAGCAACTTCGTGCATCTAATAAATAAAGTGGCAACAGTGCCACACTTACATAGGTGATTCTGTCAGACAGATTACAGAGGAGAAAACCTTTTATGGTCTATTTGCTAGAGCGCGATAGCATCGGCTGCGCCTGCGACTCGGCCCAATTTTCATGTAAGACGCACTTTACGTTTATTGTCTTGCTTTACGCCCGAGTAACTGGAACTGAAAAGTTTTTATTATACATAGGTACTTACTACCTATTGATTTTAGTGCTGTGTTTAAACTTTAAATTTTTCTCTTTTAAACTTTAAAGAGAAAAATTTACAAGTGCCATAGCATAATTTCCAGAAACCATTTTGAACATTTTTCGTCTACCCATAACTTTTTGATTTTGGTTCTATGATGCATTGCAGAAGCCCGTATTTACTTAAGTAGGTAGGTGTATATACTATAGGTACCCACAAACTATGTAGATTGCCTAGATACCGACCACTGATTATTATTACGAAATTATGATGATAAAGGTTGTTGCAGGGCAATATAATTACAGGCTATTAAAAGTAATTCAAGATTTCACTTACATGCTTAGGTACAGACGCCAGCAGGTCAACCTACCCGAAACTGTCAGATTTTCCCAATCAACATTGAACCTAATGCTTTAGCAATAAAGTCGAAAATCTATTAAAGAAATCTGACAGATTGTAGTAGCTTGATGTGCTGGCGTCTGTACATCTACGAATTAATCCATTCCATTAGGGTACGCGCGGACCAATGGAATGGATGACGGAATCATTTAGAGAGGATCTGTGCTGTTTGTAGCACCATAATAGTGTAGACATGTCATCAAAATTCATTGCTTACAAAATACTTGTCATTATTAACGCTTTGAGGGACACTAAACGACACAATAGAAGTTTTAATGTTATTACTGCTATAGCCTTATAGTGTCCCTCAAAGTCTTAAACATCTTCGTTTGGTTTATAATGTTTGTACCTATCTTAAGGTTCTTAAGTAGGTACTTCATTGTTATTGATATTACACGTTCTGCCTATTAGAGAATTGTTAATTTGGTAAATTGCACAAGGAGCTCGATACATTTTACTGTAGCTTTCATTATCAGTTTGGGAATCTACGTAAGATTTTGATACCTATGTTCTCATTAGAGCTCGTAAATGATGGAACGTGGAGTGGAGGTTAATGATTTCCTTAAGGATGTTCTCTAAAGAAAACTTTTACGGAACGTGGAATGGGACAGAATTCTGAATTAAATATCGCTTATTAACCTGGTGAACCTTGCCTACTTTCAACTCCACTATCTTTTTCCCCAATTTCTGTCTGACGCACTTATGTACCAACTGTCACGGACCGAGTAATGCAGAGATGATTGAGTAAACCTAGGTTTACCTGGGATTAGGTACTTAGAATCAGCCAAGGAGTCTGAATAATAATTAAAATTAATTTTAATTCGGGATTTACCCATACCTGAGTCCGTCCCACTTGTCTCATTGATCCAGGCCCATGATGGGACTGCCCGGTGCTTGCTGGGTAATGGAACGGTTAAACCTAGGTGTAGACTGAAAGGTAGATTAGAACTGTGATCACACAATGCACGAGCCGAGCGAGTGAAGCGAACGGTGTCGCGGCAGCGGCCGGCGAGTGCCAGGGGTCCGTTTAGACAAAAGAGAATGTGTCCAGCACTAGCTGTTCGGTAGACCAAGATGTCTTTCAATTATTATAAGTAAACCCGATAATAAAAAGTAAATACTTACACAATCTTCTAGCATTACCCGTAACACCATTTTATATGGCGACCAAAGTTTATAATAAACTACCAGATTGTTTCAAAACACTTAACTTTAAGACATTTAAATGCAAATTATTCAATTATCTCTTAGGTAAATGCTACTACTCGACTAATGATTTTATGAATGAAAAGTTGACGTAAATATTAGGAAATAATTATATTCTCTTCTATCTCTTTGACTTAATCTTTTTGACATCTCCACAATTTATATTTAATGTTGACTAATTTGCAATTTGAATAATATACTAATTTATTTAATTCAATGTTATACCTGCTTATTACACTAACCAATCCTGATAATGTATGTGTACGCCGGAAACGGCAGAATATTATGAACTTTTAAAAGTATTTAACAACTCTGTACAGTATTCTTACAAATAAATGGACTATTACTATTACCAACTTCATAATAAATTCATATTGAAAACTAAACTATGAGTATCGATTTTCCGCCACTTACAATATTTACACCCCACTCATCGCCTTTAGTCGGCTCAGTCAAAACAATTTAGCACAACTCATCCAAAACAAATCTTGATTCGCTCAACGCTAAGTCTGAACAATATTCACGATGAACTTCGCAGCAAGTAACGTATTACCTTCACTTACCAAGTTTAGTAGAAATTAAAGAGCACGTTGTTTACTGAAACTGTTCCTGCTCAGTTAGCAAGTTTGTGGACTAGTAAAATACACGAAGTTGCGGAGCAGCAGCTAGAGTGCGACTACGAGCAAGTTGAGCTGCAACTTTTCCGAGTGTAGTGATGGAAAAATAAAATAAAGAGACGCGACGCACTAATGTGGGGTTTTAAGTCCTCCTAAATGCAGAACGATGGTGGCATCCACTAGTGCTATTCTTAATTCGTACGATAAGGAGATTTAATATTTTCTTCCCGGCTGAGAAAAAGTCTTGTTTTCTGGTAGGTATTGTTACAATTATATATTAACATACGCACACAACCTACCGACTGTTGTTTTACATATGTAACTATTTTTGAATAAATAGGTACCTACCTAAATAAACGGTGCGGAGGTCAAGCTATCAAATCAATAATATCTAGGTATATCTATAGCTACACTAATAATAAAACTGAAGAGTTTGTTTTTAGGGTTCCGTACCTAAACGGAACCCTAAGCCTAAGCCTCCATTGTCCGTCCGTCAGTCCGTCCGTCCATCCATCTGTATGTCTGTCAGCGAGCTGTATATGAACCGTATGTGTATGAACCGTAATAGGTAGACAGTTAAAATTTTCACAGATTGTGTATTTCTGTTACCGCTATAACAACAAATCGCACCTTCGGTAAGACAAGGCCATAAATGACAAAATTTCATACAGTCGGTTAAATATACCAAACTGCTTTAAAAATACCCTTTTATCTGAAATCACAAAAGTATAGGGCTTATTTCATGCAAAGATCAATCATTTCAAGGTGGAAAGATGGTATGAGCAGAATAATACGGTATTTAATGTAAAAAAAAATCTTAAAGTAGCTCTCCTGTAAAATCATAAAAGTGCAGTTGTCTTACCGAAGGTGCGAAATAATAAAAATAAAATAAAGCTAAAAATTAAAAGGTCAAGAGTTTATTGTATGGGGACGCCCATACAATAAACTTTTGATTTTCAAAATATTTTTTCTTACTCTGGCATGTGGGGTGTCATTATCTAGAAATCACTGAATATAGTACAGGTATATTTTTTGTGTCTGAAAATAGGGGACGCAAAAGTTGTCAGTTTTAGACCAGTTTGTACGAGCTCTATCGCAACAACTAAACAAGTTAGGAATTCGAAACTTCTGTATTATCATCTACCATATACTGTATTTAGTCAACAAATACAAAAAAATAAAATCGATAAGGTATTTTGTTTAAATATGGGCGATTTTCTGAAACTGCGAAAAATAACTTTGTATTCACAGTATTATACAAAATTATGCTTGCGATGATGAAAAATATTCTTCGTTTAGTATTTTCATAATAAGTATGACGTTTGAACGCGCTAATCTCTGTAATTACCAGTCGGATTTGAAAAATTTTTTTTGCACTAGCCCATTTGCATTAGCCCAATTCTTAAAGCAGGTTATATGCTATTTAACATTTCGCTACGACCCTTACGGAGACGAGCGAGACGGGTGAAACCGCGGAGCACAGCTAGTACTGAATATACGGAAAGTGGTGCAGTTGCTAACGAGCAGATCTTGGATTTGAAAAATTCTTTTTGCATTTGATAGCCCAATTCTTGACAAAGGCTACTAAACATCATGCTAGGACCCTTAGGAACCAAGTAAAAATAAGAAAGAACGCTAAGCAAAAACGAAGTAATAGCGTGGGCAGGCGATGCGATGCGACGCGGCGGGGTGGGAACAAGAAACACGCGGAAGAAGTCGCGGGCAGAAGCCAGTAATATAATAAATCTGAAGAGTTTCTTGTTTGATCGCGCTAATCTTTGGAACCAGTCGGATTTGAAAAATTCTTTTTGCACTAACCCATTTGCTTTTAGTTAGCCCAATTCTTAAGGAAGGTTATAGGCTATTTAACATTTCGCTACGACCATTACGGAGTCGAGTGAGGCGGGTGAAACCGCGGGACACAGCTAGTACTGATTATACGGAAAGTTGTTGTGCGGTTGCTAACGAGCAGAACTTTTAGGTGTAGGTAGGTAGGTAATTCGATTTTCAAATAAAAAAGCGGAAAAGGCAACTTTGAAAGGAATACCTTCTTTCTGCATACTTAACCTCATAATTTTCCACGCCCGCAACATTTTATTTTGTTTCTATGAAAGTCGGAGCAAAAACATTCCTGTTTTTAAAAGTAGTAGCGAAATTCAAGATGGTAATTTATATTTATCGTTATGACCTGGCAATAACGGGATTTAAAGCAATTTGGCTCAACGACGATACAAATTGCAATTATTATGGAGCGGTAGATAATTGCCCATTACTAAGTAATTTTCGTCCGATTTCCATGTTTTTGGAGGATGAAACTCCTATCTAAATTGGTATTTTGGCTGGTCTTTATAACTTTTGGGGCAGAGTCTATACTTAATCATAATCCTAAAAATAATTTTAGAAAGGTTGAAAAAGGATGTTCAATCCAAATTGGTATTCGACTGTTTATCGTGATTTTCACTCTGCTTCTGTCATCATGATCCTACGTAAATTATTAGTGGGACGGGAGTTTTAGGTATTTCTAGGAGAATAAATAATTACATATTATGAGGTTTGAGGGTATCAATCCGTGTTGTACAAAAGGACCTCCTTATGTTCAACAGTGGATTGATATGATAGTGATACGTGATACGTTGCTCATGCCTTCCCAATGCTCCTCTTTGTTTTCTTTGAATTTACATTTGTAAATTTTGCACAAAACTTAATAGGGTAAAAGTGAGATGTGGGATAGTTGCCCTAGGAGGATAGACGCCCCACAATTTAAATTGTGACTTGTAAACGTACTATCATCGCAGTTAATATTAATAAGTACTTACAAGCAAAGAACACGCCCCACCCTTAGTAACACCCTTAACTGCGATGATAGTTTTCGAGTCACAATTTGAATTATGGGGCGTCTATCCTCCTAGGGCAACTATCCCACTTTTGCCATAAGCACTAAGTAACAAGTAGGTAGTGTAGGTCCATATCATTGCTACTGAAGGTTCTTATTTTAAATAATGTTACCGCAACACTGACAATGTAAGCATAGGAACTTTTACCATCCACTATAATCATTCTAATTCAAATCATTATTGCAGATCTCATGTGTGTACAAGATCAAAGTTCACTTGGAGGGTCCATGTCGGGCATAACAATTTATACAATATAAAAAGTAGCATGCTTTGAAATCATTACCTATTTTTTTATTTGTGATGGGTTTGCTCTTGACTCTAGTCTAGGTCAGAGGTGACAGAGACAAAGTCGATGATGGAGTGAGCTTACCCAGAAGAAGCCTGTTCACTCTCACTTTGAAGAGATTAGGGTTGTATACGTTCGGAAACACAGACGCAGGTAGTGAGTTCCACTCTTTTGCTGTGCGCATTATAAAAGACATTTGGAAGCGCTTAGTGCGAATTGGTGGAATAGCAACCAGGTAGGGATGGTAACTGGCAGTGCGTCTAGATGTCCGATGGTAGAAGGGGGCCGGTGGAATGAGGTCGTGGAGTTCTCGGGCACACTCTCCGAAGTACAATCTGTAGAAGACCGACAAGCAGGCAACCTTGCGGCGATGAGCCAAGCTATGAAGCTTGGCATCCACCAGTTTTACGTCGCCAATGAGTCTCTTAGCTCTGCGTTCCACCGAGTCAAGCGCGGCTAGTTGGTACTTAGCTGATCCATCCCAAAGGTGGATTTAAAAAGAAATTAATTATACGTATATACCTATGTCATAGTTTAAGTAGGATATAATTCAGTTATCATTACAAAATTTATCAATTTAAGTATATAAATAATATCACATTTTAATGATATAGGTACGTCATTACAAATTATACCATTAAAATTTCAATTAATTTGATGTAAATACAAATAAGAGCTATCCTCAATTCGTAAAAATATTTTTATTTTTATTAATTGAATTTCCACAAGTTCCTTGCGCAAAGAGAAATATTAAGTATTTGTTATTACAAATAGAATGTCTAGGACCCCACTGGGCCAAATTCTGGAGATTATACGTAAGTACCAAGGTGGAATGGATACTGTGCCTTGGTATTTATTGATCTTCTTCTGCCAAACGTGTTAATCGTACCAAGGATAATTCCTAATTCCCTTGACGGTTTTCCATTGTGACAGTTTGTCCGAATAACTATCAAAATCGATGGTAAAAAATGGTCCTTATGTAGCAACAAGTTCCGTCAATTCTATCGCCACGGTTTTCCTATAATAGTCTAGTAGTGAAATGTAACCATTAATTAACGATTGTAGTCTATGAAGTGTTCTTCAAAAGAGACGTAAAAAACATGATTTTTGGCGATATTTTTTTTTTTTGTACCAACGCAATTTTAATCCAATGTATCGAACCCGAGACTAACAAAAAGACCATTTGCCCAAGTACATCTCAAACACAGCTAACTTTACAAACACAGCTAACTTTACTATCCACACTTATTGGAAAGCGCTAATGCACATTGCGGTAATCCAAACGGGAACCACCGTCTACCAGCAGATATCGAGCTCTTTGAAACTCGGTGCTTGCAGCTTATAAGCCGCTCATAACCAGAATTAACTGGTAGGTATTAACCGGTGCATTGATATTAAGTTTGTTAACTTAGCTTACTGAGCGGTTTACCGACTCTTTGTATACGTAACAAACATGCTTTGATGGGTTATCTGTTAATTACGAGGGAGTTAAAGATAATATAAAGAATTTTAAATGGCAACGCTAATTAGTGCGTCTTATTATGTTGTTATGATGCTCTACAGGCATTACAAAGGGAAAACTTTTGCTTTCTGGAAAGAGTTTTGCTACATTTGCACATCCTTCAATCAGCTTAAGACGTTGCATTATTAAGACGTGGCAATTTATTTGCAAATTAGAGCTCATGTACTACCGAAATCTAGGAAAAACCTAGTTTCGGTCTAATGCCGTGTTCCCACGGCGTGTCGAGGCCTGTTGGGCCTGGGCCTGTCGAGGCCTGTCGCTGCCCGTGCCGAGCATTCCCACGGATCATCCCATACTTTCGATACGACGGGCAACGATAGGCCACCGCAGGCCGACTGTTCCCACGGCCTGTCGACCTGGCCTGGCGCGGTCGGACCTATTAGAAAGCGGACCGTGGACCGTGGCATAAAGAGAGTACCACAGAAGGAAATGCCTACAGAACATTTTCTTAATTTCTGTTGTAGGAACACGTCTCTACCTCAACTTTAGACACGTAAATATGACTTTTAAATCCAAGGAATTCGAAATTACACGGCATACCCGCCAAAAACGTCATAAACTTTGCTAAAAGTTGTTCGTAATCACGTTTACGAGTAATAAAAGTTAGTCCACATTTACACATTGCATTTGCATGGCATAGGTAAGTGGTATGTAAAGGTTTACGGGAGCTTTAATACCTCGCTCACTCTTTATGATGCAATGCCCTACTGCTCTTATAAAACGATTCAAAACCGCACACGCGAAAATTTATTCATACAACTAAAGATACGTGAGATTACCGAGGTATGAGAGGCTTTTAAAAGAATTACTATGCACGAATGGAGTTATTCACTTGTTAAGTATTAATGGAATGTGTTGCATTACACAAATGCATGTGCCCGTACCTGTACGAAAATGAAGTTAGCTTAGTAAAATATTTTCGAGATTGTTGTAACCATCCATTGTTAGATGTAGATAGTCCTTATCATTATCGCAGTGCCTATTGCTTCGAGCTCTTTCTAGAACAGTAATCGAGCGAAAAATTATATATATAAAACAGCACTTTTTAAAAGTGCTACTAACCATCAGCATGTCGAAAATTATGGGGTAGGCTTTGACAGGCTTTTATAAAACTATAACGCCGTTTTCTTGTTAGGGTAAAATTATATGCGAGCCAAATTACGAGTCCCTAGTACAATATAAATATTAAATGATTTAAACGCGGTGGTAAAGCACTCTGAAATAGTCGTGTAATGTCGTTGCTGTCACCTAAAACTTTGCTCTGAACATTTTAAAGCAATTATCTCACGAGCTCAGACCCGCCGAGTTGGAAAAGTATTAATTTTAATTGCTATTAGCTTACTATTTTGTTGTTTGGGTTTTTGATGCTGATGATTGATCTGTATAAATTACCAAAGTATTCAGCGACAGGTGGGATGTTTTGCCAAAGCTCTGTCTTCGTAAATTCCGTTTGAAACCCGTTCTTTGTATTCTGATTTATTTTTTGACATAATTTTAGCTGTTGTTTTGTTAGCTATGTTTCAATTTCTTGTACTTTACAAAAGCTTTATCTATGATTTATTGCAGAAACGGTAGATAATTACTTTAGTTTGTGTCTCGATTTAAAGAACATTTTACCTTTTATGTTCATGAACATAAAAGTAGAGACCAACCGAAAACGATTTTTTTTTGAGCCGAAAATGGTTACGGAATTCGGCGTGATTTGCATTTTTGGTCGAAAACGTAAAATATATATTCTTGATTGCCGATAGGTTTTTGTTTGATAAAAGTAAAATAAATACAGGCTCAGCATAAAACCGTATAAACTTAAATCAATAATAGGTAGGTATTCTTTGGTAGTTGTACACAACCATAGGGGGACTTGCGCTACCATCAGCGGAAAATGTAAACATGACTGTTATTGACTCTTTGGCATTACCTTGATCAATTTTATATACATTTTTAATTCCCTTAACAGCTAATACTTTACCCGTTTTGGGACATAATTGGAAACCACTTTCATCTCCATTAAAAATCCTAGATGGCTCATTAAATATATCTAACAGGTTGTTTTCCAATAAGTAATCATGTATTTCAGAGAACCATTTCCTTAAATCAGATTCCGATACACACGCACTAGATTGTGTTACTCCTTCACTGGTACGGTGCACAATAGCTGGGTGTCTTCTTAAAAATCCTCTCACCCATCCATCACCTGGGTAATTATTAATAAATTTATTGGGTCGTGGATTTTCTGTCAAAAACTTATAAACACTTTGTTTTAAATCATCAATTTTCAACGGAAAACCTTTTCTCATGACTTCCTTTATCCAAATCTCTAACGTAAGCTCTTCTTCTTCGGTCAGAACAGGTGGTGGTCCAAACGATGTTTTATGGGTTAGGTTTTTTAATTTGAAATGTAATGTTGACTTAGGAATATTATATTTACGCGCAATCTCTCGAATTTTACCGGTTTCTCTTATTTCTTTGAGTGCTAAATTTAAAGTATTGGGATCGTAGTCTTTCTTTTTCCCCTTGGGCATCTTTGGTTTTCTTCTAAACACCGTTATCTGACAGTACCTGCAGAAAACGAGTTATTGGACAGATTAAAATCAGTCGTTGGACACCCTGTCCAAAGACTAGTAGAAAGTGCCTAAGAGCAATACTATTAAAAATGGTTCCTTTAGCCTAAAGTTATAGGCAGTAGAGTCCAAAATAGTTCCAATTATTTTTAATTTAAAAAATGCAGTTATTGGACACTTGTCCAATAATTAGATTTCAAACAAAAAAGTTTTCAGTTATTGGACACTACATAATAACCTAAAAAATGTATTTTACTGTATGAAATCATATTAAAATCAGTACAGAATACCATAATACATTACTGTGCAAACTACTTAGAAGATAGAATTGTAAGGTAGAATACAAATCGTTAAAAAATGTATAGATAAACTTACCAAATCCTTTATTTCTCACTAGAATAACCGTTAACCGTCCGGACTCCGAGAAAAGTAAATATTTTCGACAAACTACTGCCATCTATTAGAAATGTTTTGAACTTTTAAGTATTACTAATAAACGGAGTACAAAAAGAGTCAGTTGCATTGTTAGACTCTTGAATCATAATCTTAATAAAAACGATTAAAGGAAGTTCTGTCCAATAACTGATAGCGTCCAATGACTGGTAGTTTACCCTATATGCGAGCAAAATCAATTTTTCAGCATTTTCTCAGTTATTGTGCTTTTGTTTGTTGTAACGATGAATTTTCTCTGAAAAAATGAATTATTAGTATAGGTTTTCCGGAACCTAATTTTTGTTTCGGCAGTTTTTCGGCCGAAAACTAAAATATCTCACAGTTGAAAGTTTTAAAAAAATACCAAAAATCGAAAACGATATTTGGTCATACTCTACTTAAAATGTAAAATGTTTTTAAGCCCCTAGCCTAGTCCATTTGTAGACCTTTACTAAGTAGAAAAAATAGCGATCCTTGTTAAACGGAGGCTTATTCAAAGTACAATAGTGATACAAATGCATCTGGCTAGCTAGACTAAGAGTTGGCTTGACAATAGAGTCTAGGCTGAGAGATAATGGCAGCAGCTGCGATGATGTTGATTTTACATTGTAAAGAAAGAAAAGGAGTGAAGCTATACAATAGGTACAGATCCCATTTAAAATTATAAATCATCCCACGTTTTTAATAGAATAAATTGCTCTTGGGACTTACAAATCACACTGCAAAATACTGCCTTTAAAATATTGTGTTGGCAGCTAGGCTAGGTGTGCCGTTTTTGTTCGTTTTAGTTCGCATATCTAAAATGGAAGTGGGTCAGGGACTGGTTTCACGTACTGTATAGCTCATGTCTACTATTTTCAATGTTTTTGGCAATAACATTGTTTCAAATTATGATTTTGGTTCGACGGGTCTTTGTTTTATTTTTATGGTGGACTTCTGTTTTGGGCAATGTGTTTTGTTGCGATGGATTGCCTTGTGTTCTAGATAACACGAGTAGGTACTGTTTTAGGACGTATATGTTCAGGACTATTATTTGTTTAATTTATATGTTGTAAGTATGTGTGTGTATGCATGAACGCCGCAGGAATCCGCTGGATGTGGGAAGCACAGAACCGGTCGATGTGGCGGTGCTTGGGGGAGTCCTATTTCCAGCTATG
The DNA here is from genome assembly GCA_948252095.1 of Dicycla oo. Lineage (NCBI taxonomy): Eukaryota > Metazoa > Arthropoda > Insecta > Lepidoptera > Noctuidae > Dicycla > Dicycla oo. The sequence goes on along the minus strand of OX411711.1, from coordinate 4,887,109 downwards.
GGCGTGTTTCGATTGAAATGATGATGATGATGTGTACGCGTATCGGCTTGAATTTTGGAATAGTTTTAGATGACGTTTACCATTTTGTAAATAAGAAAGAAAGAAGAAAAAAGAAAAATGTATATATTTTTTTTGCAACAGGGAGGAGCTCGTGGCTAAGTAATAACAGCCGCACGGGTCGATCCATCAGGTTAAGCTATGCTTGCCCGGGTTGGTCTGTGGATGGGTGGCCATCTTTTCATAACGAGAATCCTCCGTGCCTCGGAAAACACGTTAAGCCGTTGGTCCCGGCTGTCATTCGTAGATCTTTGACAGTCGTTACGTGTTGTCAGAAGCCCAAAAGTCTGACAACCAGTCTTACCAAGGGGTATCGTATTACCCAGTAACTGGGTTGTGGAGGTCAGATAGGCAGTCGCTCCATGTAAAATACTGGTATTCAGCTGCATCCGGTTAGACTGGAAGCCGACCCCAACATAGTTGGGAAAAGGCTAGGCAGAATGAATGATGTGTATGCGTTATTAATAAACAAATCTAAAATGGCTCCAAAACACTAACTCAAAATTGTAAAAATGATGTTATCCAAATGGGACTTGAGGATTACATGTGGAGTTCTCAAATTAAAGATTGAAATATGTTTATTTATTCGTAGGTAACCCTGGAAGGCAAAAGGTTTGCTTTTATTTATAAACGTGAATAGAGGATTACTGATGCACATCGCTATCCGCATTGTTTACAACGCCACTCGGAAAAATACCTACACCCTAGTCACCAGATAACATCAAAGCTAACAACGTAGCCGCCACTCGTCAAGCTCCATCTACATAAGCGATTCTATGAAAAGTAAAAACATATTCACTTTTTTTCCGAGCGCTTCATCCAGTTGCAATGTTCACTTTTTCCGCATTCGCACGTACGATATCTCATACGTATCTTTTTGTTTCATTGCATCCGATCAACTTTGAGCGTATCGATTACCGATATAAAGTCATGCAAACGTCAGTCGCCCAAAAAGTCACGCGCTGGAACTGTAAAAACAAAAAGTGCTCACAAACTATGAAAGGCAATTGAAACGCGCTCGTTGGGAATGTAAAACGGCCATCTGCCTGCGGAATAAAGATGAAATAAAACTTTAGTACCAAAGTTTTGATGTTTTATGTGAAAGGTAGAACCTATGTTTGGGTATTAGTTTTTTTTTTCGCCACGGTTCCTTAGTAAAGACAACACTTCGTCTCCGCATTTCTTTTATTTTTTTTTTCCATTTACTTATTATTACATACATACATATAATAATACAAAGATCTGCTTATTTAGTTTATGCCATATTTTTTTTTAATTTATTTATTCATTCAAGAAAAATTCTAAACAAAAATATCACATATTTTCTGCCAAACTGCTGTACAGTTTGTCGGCAGTGTTCCCGTGGATACAGTTTTGTGACATACAAGTACTTATTGACTACTTATAAGAAGTCGAAGCAAAAAGAAAGAAAGAAAGAAACAAATAAAAGGGTACACACACTAAATATCTACCGGATGGGCTCAGGTCATCTTGCTTGCCCACCAGGCTGGCATGAGCAACGCTGAACGTATGCACGCAACAAACCCAGCACAAGCGAGACGCCGCGATGGCCGCTCGAGCGACAACAACACGGCGCGCGCGCATGCCAGACTGGCCGGCCCGCGCCTGCCTCATAACTAGGTTCTTACGCTAAGGACACAAACCTAAATAGTGCTTACGCAGGAGATTTTTTAAGACATTTTTAGAAACTGCTTCAGTTGTAATTTGCGTAGGTAATTCATTTAGTCATTTTGGAATTACCCATCGCTGCGTCCTTTGACCAAAATAATTATTCAGGACTACATATTTGTTTCTTTGTGTCTTTTCACGAGTTGGCCGGTTATACACTCTCTTTATTTTATGTTCGTTTTTGCGTATAATGTCATGTTTTTGCTAGATGAATACTGTCACGTTGGATAGGATAACGATAACGCTATATTTAAAAGCTGAGAACATTTTGAATCACATCATGTAGTTGTAATTTTACAACGAAATTTCTATGATCACTTAAAACTGTACAACTTAGGTACTTATAGGAAATTACTATCGAACTCGACACACATTTTGCGCCATTAATTTTTAATGTAACAAAAACTATTTCAATTTGCGTGATTTCCAAGACGTTTGAAATTCAAGTAATAACGACTTGATTTGACAAATTGTTCGCTTCACGTAGAGAATTAGCTTGTTACCGATTAATATTCGAATTCGAATATAACGAGTCATACTTCAATTTCATAAGTTATAAGAAGTAGATTTGATTCAGTCTTAAGAAGAATTAGAAAAGAAGAATAGGTAACATCGAGAAAAGTGGAAGGAAAGGGGGATGCCTGGGCAGCCTCTTCTGTAATATAGAGACAGATTAGACTGATTAAAAAAAAAAAAAAAAACTAGCAAGGCCGTGTTGTAATATACTTATGTGGAATGATTCCAGTTATACAATTACTAAGCCTTAAAAATATACGGTACGTACATACAGGTTTTCCTAAAAAACAATACAATCGCTGAAACAATTTCCTTTGTATGAGCCCCATATTGTCCATTTGGTAACGCGGCCAAAATCTGGCGCCATTGCAAAGCTATCTTAATTGCGAGGCACGAAACATCCGGCTCTTTAGGTTTGTCGTCCCCGAGATATCGTTTGTGCTCTTCTTTGTGAATTTCACCATAATATAAATTGTGGTATTGAGAAACGGAACTTTTTACTGCTTTAAGCTGATATGAAGCAAATGCTGCTGTTGAATCGTTGATTTTTTACGTTTCCTTTATACCTAAATATTTTTAAAGTAAACTGAGTTTGAGCAGGAACTCCTACAATTATATGCTTCTCTGTCTGCTTATCGTCTATGTAACGCTGTGTCTTTTGCCATTGTATTTGATATTTATACAAGTTTATTGAATCAGCTGCTTACACTGTCGTGCTTATTAAAAAAATATGAGTCACGTAAGAAACAGGCAACAATTGTGCAAGAATATTGGAAATATATTGTGGGTAACACTTCAATTCTTTATTTTTTCACCTATAATATATTGATATGGGATACGTAAGAATATTGTAGAAGGTTCTCGAAGCTATCACATCAAGGGTATATAAAGGCGCGCTAGTGAGGATTTGGTTAGTTTGTGAAAATGATTAGTGAACATCAACTTCGAACGATCATCTTTTACGAGTGGCGTCAGGGACACAACGTGAGTGTGGCTACCGCTAACATCAGCAAAGCGTTCGGTGAAGGTGTTGTATCGCGATGGAAGATAAGCCGCTGGTTTGCTCGCTTTGCATCGGAAGATATAACTCTTGAAGATCACGAGCGATCTGGGCGACCATCCACCTTCGACTATGAGGAATTACTCCGCTGTTTAAAGGCTAGGCCAGAAATAAATACGCGTGATTTGGCAGAGACTTAGCTGTCATCATTCGACCGCCGAGGCTCATTTACACAGACTCGGCTATCGTAAAGTAATGGCACGATGGATTCCACATCAACTAACTGACAGTCATCGTCAAGTCAGAGTTAGTATTTGTGAATCGCTTCTTTTTCAGCCACATCGGAAAGAGTTTCTTGAAGATCTAGTAACCGGCGATGATAGCTGGATTCTCTATGATAACAACACACCGCACGCCGTCTGGCTTCTTTACGACGCAGAGCCACCAACGCAGCCAAAGCCGAACCGTCACTCACGCAAGCATCTTCTCTATGTTTGGTGGGATGCGAAGGGCCCACTTTATTACAAGCTTCTTCCGCGAGAAGGACGATTACGACTTCCATTTAAAAACGACCGAGACGTGTAAATGTTCACTTACTCCATGATAATGCGCGACCTCATGTCGCTTCGGAGACTCGAATTGGATGGCACCCGGTTGCCCACCCACCGTACTCACCGTGTCTCGCGCCATCCGACTATCACTTTTTCCGACCACTAAAGCTTTATTTGCGCGAGAAAAATTTTCAAAACTACGAAGACCTCAGACCAACTAGATGGGCCAGAGTAATAGAGTTATTTGGGGATTACATTACTGATTAATTATTGTACATAACAAAGTTATCAATAAATTCATTAAGTCTTATATCTTGGTGCAAGACTTTTCCGCCAACCTGATATTTACTTGTATCATTAAATGATACGAAATATTTATAGAAGCCACTTTTATGCTATAATGCTTCTTCAGTATTAAAGCGCCTTTTGATATCGTCTTCGCTTGGCTTTGTGTGTAAAGGCTTCGTTTCTTTTTCAGATTACCTGCTTCGCTTCGTCAAGTTAAATTCTTCATTGTATGGATGTAAGTGCTTATTTTCTGCTTTTCCATAGTTATTAATAGTTTACTATGTTTATCTGTGTCAAGTGTTATTATCATAGATAGCCTCGAGCACGGATTATTGATCGCAACGAACGAATCACTTGATTGTTATGCTATTTGATTTATCTAGCTTTGGTGTATACCTACCTACACGTGCACTACGAATTTTAATCGTTGCGTCGAGAATCCGCTTTGAATAATTATTTTTCGTTTGCGATTTTATTTCGCAGTTTACAAACCGCAACGATTAAAATCGTAGTGCGTGCCTAGCCTAAGTATAATGTGGGCTGTGCCCGATCTGAATCGATCTTCCAAAAGATCGATTCATGGCCATACGATCTACCGATTTTTTTTATCGATTCAACAGGATGCAATCTTCGCCCAGATCGTATGCGTATGCGCCAAGAAGATCGTATGAAAAAATCGTATCAACTAAAACCTAAACGTCTACCGAAACGTACCGTAGGAACTACAACAAAGTAAGATTACCTACATAAACATTGAATGATATTAGTTTCGACTGTTTCGAGTTACATTATTCAAAAGCGGTATTGTATGAATTATGAAGGTAGGTGTAATTGTATTACTGCAATATGAAGAGTTCTATCTGCTCTGTGAGCGTGACTATATTTTTAAATAGTTTTTAATATGACTCCGCCAACAAAATCAAACGTTTGGACATTTTTTTATTAAATGTGACACGGATGGACAAAGTAAATTGTGTAAACAGATTGTTAAAATGAAAGGAAATACTACCAATTTACAAAATTGCATGCATAAGTACTGCGCTTTTCATTATTTGTATAAAATTACGATACGATCTTCCGAGATCGATTCAATACAATACGATTAAGATCGTGAATCGATTCACGAGGTTACGATCCATTACGATCCAGAAGATCGATTTAAAGCAAAAAATCTGGCATCCCTAGGCTGTAGGAACCTACACGATAGCTTTAGAGAAAATGATTAAAACATGCTTACAATTTGAAGCTGGTTTCCATTGTTTGTTGTATGAAAACGGCTCCGTGAAACCAAAGGATCTGAAGTAAATATCGATCAAAAGAATAGCGTGTATAAAATTCCTTACATAAAACTGTATGCCAACAATTTTCTGGTAATTCTACAAACAACCCGACTATTAGCCGCTGTCGAACTGTAAGTGTGCTTTTTAACGACGCACTACAAACGTTATTATTTTTGCTTGAAATATGGAGTGGAGAGAATAAAAATGAAAAAAAAAAAAATAGTTTTCACGTGTTAATCCTATACGTGAATGCAAACATGAAGCGCAATTTAAAACTGTTATTGCTTTATCTGCGTTATTTGACTATAGTAATGAATACAGGGTGGCAGGGTCGTCGACGTCGCACAACCTGTTACCATGGATTCAGTACCTAACTTAAGTACAGAGGCCAGCAGGTTAAATTAGCCGAAACTGTCAAATTTTCCCAATCAACCTTGAACCTATAGCCATAAAGTTGAAAATCTATTAAAGAAAGGAGATGTTTCAAAATGGGCCAGGTCTGTTTACACTACATCAAAAAAAAAAAAAAGAAGAGAAAAATCCGTAGAGTTCGGGAAAAATACAGATAATTCATTTAAATGTATACTGTTGTGGTAGGGAATTGATATTTATCATTTATTTTTATCGACTTTCAACATGGCGTCTCACCGATTTAGTTACTCTGTGCATAAAAACAATGACAGTAAACCATAGATCGACCACAGATCATAGAAATATGATTGTCAGCTATGACAACAATGTCACTTCAGTCCTCTTCTGGAGTATTATAAAAATGTCAAACGTCATTAGTCAATCAAAATGACAGCTTATCGCCATGACGGGTTTTGGTTGTGTTGCAATTTCAAGTATAATTAATGTGGTTTACAAGCAAACAAAGCCATTTTAAAGTAATTGGACAGTGGAGAACTGTTTTAAATGTATTTCCCTATTTTTATGTATAGAGTACACGTACCTGGCCCAAGGTCCATACATTTTGGAACATCCACACTCCTTTGACAGATTGTAGTAGCTTGATGAGCTGGCGTCTGTATATGAATCTGGACACACTGCGTTGAAATTTTTCATCGGTTAAAAAAAATGCAATGTTTTTAATAACCTACGAAAAAATTTAACGCGCCTTGTTCAGATTCATGTACTGAATCCATGATAACAGGTTGTGCGTCAATGTTATTCAGCTTCATCCTAACATTAATAATATTAGATTATAAATGCGAAAGTAGGTTTGTTTGTTTATTTGTTACCTTTTCACGCCTAAACCACTGAACCGATCTTCCTCAAATTTTGTATCGTTGTCAAGTGTACAGACGCGGACATAGAGGGTAGGTACCTTTCATCCCGAAAAAAAGTACTGTTCCCGAGGAAAACAACAATAACGTTCTTATGATAATAGATGGCGCCACGTGTCTTTCGAATCATGATTGAATTATATTATTAAAGAGACTTTAGCAGTGTGTTAAGGGATTTTTTTTATTTTTTTTATTTAAGTACCTAATACATTTTGTGAGTCTAGTCTCAATAGACCGGTTTTTCATCTTCTTAACTATCCTAACTAATATTATAAATGCGAAAGTGTTTGTTTGTTTGTTGATTACACTTTCACGCTAAAACGGCTGAACGGATTTGGTGAAATTTGGCACTTAGGTAGACCACGACCTGGAGAAGGACATAGGCTACTACCTATTCATCCTGGATCGCAGACGAAGTCGCGGGCATCAGCTAGTAATATATAAATTCGATATACCGGCCCTATTCTGTCTAACATTTTTATTTAAATTAATTACCTTCTACCCAGGCGTTGTGTTCCAAGTTCCACAGGATCGTGTGACTAATTCCATTTGTCAGGCGAGAGGCTATTAGCTTAAAGTCGTACCTTCACGGCAAAAAATACTTCCCCAGGGCATTCCACGTAACGAGTGTTTCGGCACTGCCTTACATTATCTCCTTTCTTTTGTAATGAGCTCTTTAGGTCTGCTCAGGTTTTTGGGCTTTTTCCCAATTCCAAAGGATAATTACTAGGCCGTGTTTATTACTCGAAATACTGGGTTTTATTATAGGTACTGCAATGATATTATACACAAGATGTGTTACGTTCATAAGAACCAACGTTTAAAATCTGGTCGTGCTCAATGTCCCAAAAAAATAGGGGTCGTGTTTTTTTATTATTACGCCTTGCTTGACGCGGGCTAAAGACAATACCCTAATGTGCCCCAATTGGGACGCTTTCGAGTCTTCACAAAACGCGCGGTAGCAACATATCTGCCTCATTTTAATATAATATTATTGAGATACTGTGTGTAATCATGGTCGGAGATTTTTTTTCTTACATTGATCTGGATTTAGGTTGGCCATTTTTTTGTAATTTTATTTGGTTAAGTCTTCAGAATATTAAATTATTGTTTTCGTATTATCATTTCGCACGCACCTATTAAAACATCGTCAAAAATTAACCTATTGAAATTAGTACAAAAGGCGGAAAATTCGTCTATAAAGCGGTAATTTTTAGGTCAGGTGGGGGCGACTTGAATCGGGGTAATTATGTGGCGTGCGTGTCGGCAGCCTTATCTCAGTCTTTAAAATTGTTGGAACAAGTTACGGCGGGCACAATGGCGGCTTGACTGGCCAGCCCTTCATTTGGAGTGAAAGGTACAAGGGTATTTATTAAAGATTTTAAGCACACAAATGTGATAAAAGTAAATAGAACTTTAGGCGAACAATCAAACTAGGAATCAAGCAATTATATTGTTCCAGAACATTTAGCTAAATTGAACGATAATGGAAATACTTGAACAATAATCTAAAGCGAAAATAAAAACCATCGTAATCTTCCCGCAATGCCAATTTATTTGCGAACGCTAAACAAACCAAGACAATGCTTGAATTATTACATTTTTGGGATACATAATTCTCGGAGAATTCCCCAATGAATTCGTGTCGCGCCCTAATGAAGTTAAGATTAAACTCGCTCGCCACTTGCCCTCTGCGTCGCAAAAAAGGAGTGTCTACCAAGTTCGCCCCACCCAGGTCCCACGACAAGGGACGATTCCGTTCATTATAACCGCCACGTCTTAGCAATTTTAAAGACACCTTTTAAGAGCACTCCAACTTAGTGCTATTTTTGGGCGAAATTGCTTTCGATAGACCCTTCGTTCCCCATTGTTCTGTCTACCTATAGTGAGGTATATCTGGCTACCATTTATCAGCCTATTCTTGAGGGCGATTGTCACGATTCTTTTGTTTCACGTGAGGTTACCTTCTTTACGTCGTTGCTTGCTTTCGTTCGGCCACTGTGATTTATGGTTTATGCGCTCACTTTTACGTCCATGGTTTATTTATTATAGACCATTTCGCTGACTGCATTTGTTTTTGTTTTGATCATACCAATGACTTGAATTTACCGTACAACCTACGCGGAAAATAATCATAATCCAATATTTTATTCATTACTGTACTGCTTTTTTTGGTTTAGTGTTCACGTATACCGAGGTAGGTAGGTACTTAACTATGGTAGGTAGGTTTTCACCTACCTACCTATGTAATATATGGGTCGAAATAAAATCTATTTGAAAATGTTATACGGTAAATCTGGATTACCTACTTTACCTCGTACAATATTTTAAAACAAAGAAAATGATAAAACTAAATTCAAAATCGTTCGAATTCCGAAAATCGTGTCAATTCCGAGGGAAGTGAAAAATGTGCTTCTGTTTCAACTCTCAACCTTCGAGAAAAGTATCGCCATCCAAGAATAAAAGATAAAAGTGTTACAGTGTGACAGAAACACTCGATACCTATCTTTTACGTTTATGTTTCCAATACAATTCTTATTCCTTCATTTTCTAACATAACGCCCATACGAATGGCTAAAGATTTGGCGGTGCGTCGTATAAAAACAAATAAAACCGTAGCGGGGCGAGTGTGACTCACCCCCGACAGCTGACTAACGATAGATACACCCTCCTGTATTCACCCCCACGCATTTCGATTACACGGACAGACGGACAGTCAACCGCACGTCCATAGGAACAATTTGACTTTGAGAGTGCCTTTATTTTGTAGTAAGCGCCGTTTTTGAAGTTCAGTTGTTATTATTGACATGCGGTTGATCGTAAGGCATACTAAAATTAAACTTGACCGTTTACGAAGCATTACTTAATTAAAATTCATGAGAAGTGCGTTTTTATACAGGGTGACTGGTAATTAGTGACCGATACTTGATCACAGAATTGTACTCATGATAACAAACAACTTTTACTAAGGAACCAAACCTGAAATCGCGAAAAAAAAATCAGCTGCTCCCTACATTTATATTCGCATAACTCGTCAAAATGTAGGAAGCAGCTGATTTTTTTTTCGAGATTTCAGGTTTGGTCCCATGGTAAAACTTGTTTGTTATCATGAGTACAATCATGTGTTTAAGTATCGGTCACTAATTACCAGTTATCCTATATAAGTATTAGTTTCTGAATTAATTTAATGGTTGTGACGAAAATAATCCTAGGTACTGCAGTACTATTCTGTACAAAACTCACCGTGAAAACTTAGGTGAGGTGAGTGTGGAGTGAGCCGTCAATAGTGTCGATCCCTAGCATCACGTGGAATGACAGCTCACTTCACCTAAATTCACGCTGAGATTTTTAAAGAATAGACCGGCTGCTTTCTAATTAGGTTTCAGAGGTCATTGCTTAGGTATCCTATGTAAGATTAGATATCATGTATACTCGTAAGATTAGAAACGGCAAAAAAAAAACATCATCAAAATATGCTTGTTCATCCCGTAAATTTTTATTCTTAAATTATGAATACACCTACACCATTTCTCAGTTTCAGTCAAGAGTCTGGATTTGTAGTCGGTTGATGACTCGCCCCCATGGGAGTTAAACATAACTGGCGAAATGTGGGTGTAGATACACCTCTGACTACCTCTTCGGGGAAAACAGGCGCGACGTTATGATGCCATTTCTCAATATGTATACGAACTTATTTATGTACATTACAGAAAATCCCCAGATAGAGCGAGCGTTATCGAATCCAAGTAGAAAAAAAAGCACCGGTCAAGAGCGAGTAGGAGTCGCGCACCGAGGGCTCCGTGCCATCATGTATTAAAAAAGACTGTGCTATTTAGAGACATCGTTTTATTTTTCCTGTAATCTTTACATAATCTGATATTATCAGATTTTTCTTCTATGCAAACTTCAGAGATAAAGGGGGAAGGGTATTTTTTTTTTACATTTTTCATCAAAAGTCGAAAACTATGCGGCCTAAAAAAAAAAGAAAAAATGCTTGAGAATGTGCCAATAGCGCTTTTTTACATGATACCCCACATGCCCTAGTAGCCCCACTTCGATTTTTTATGCCCCTTTCAGTCCCTGTTGAAAAAAAAAAAATATATATATCTTTCTTATTTGCAAAATAGTTGGGCAAATGTCATCTAAAAGTATTCCAAATTTCAAGTTGATAGCATTACTGGTTCTTGAGATATCCAGCTGTAACAGACAGACAGACAGACTGGGTCGCACTATAAAGGTTCTTTTTTACCATTTTGGTATGGAACCCTAATAACAAAATTTATAAAACATACTTACATATGTTATACGTTTCCAAAGAATTGTACCTACTGCCACCACTGTGCTTGCAGCGAATAGTTAAAATTCTTCGAAACAAAAAAGAAAACGTTCTAGAATTTTTCAGAACATATTTTTCCGAGCATAAAGAAGCCAGCACGACAGGTACGCGAAGACATTACATCTAAAACCCAATTTACTTTAAAATGGCTAGCGAAAATAACTTCGCTGGCTAGATTTAAAAAAATACCCATGCAAAATATTCCCTTGAAATAAAGACTTCGGTTTGAGAGCTTGTTTTTCCAACATTTTTGTTGATGAAAGTCTTTTCTCCGTAGTTTCCAGGTTTTAATGCGGGAAAATTTTAACACTTTATTTATGAAGTGTCGGTGAACTACCTCAATGGTTTGAAAGAGTTTTACACAGCGGATGCTAAAGAGCCTGATGAGAAGTAGTATTAACTTCGAGGATGCTGGAGTGAGTGGATTTTGCGGCTGCTGTGCATGCGGAAAGTGTAATTGACGGATAAGCAGTAGTTACAGTACAGCAAGCTTTAGGGCGGGTTTTTTGATCCGTAGTTTACTCAACCAATTTAGCCAAAATTCAATCATTAGTTATGTTTAAGACTTAGGGCCGGTTTTTGGATCCGTAGTTGGATCCGGATGGTCAAACATAGTAACTAATGGTTGAATTTTGGCTAAATGTGAAAGGCTAAACATGAATGTATTCATGTTAGCTCATTCATATTAAAAATAGTAACTAATGGCATAACTCATTCATGTTTAGCGTTTCACATTTAGCCAAAATTCAACCATTAGTTACTATGTTTAACCATTGGTTGAGTTAACTACGAATCAAAAAACGGCCCATAGTAACTAATAACTGAATTTTGGCTAAATGTGAAATGCTAAACATGAATGTATTCATGTTAACTCATTCATGTTAAAAAAATAGTAACTAATGGCATTTTGGCAAATACATTAACCAAAATTCAACCATTAGTTAGTATGTTTAAACTTTAACCATTGGTTGAGTTAACTACGGATCAAAAAACCGGCCCTAAAACGAGAAATAAGTTAATAAGATACCTAGTTTGTTTTTGTTGTAAAGTTTTAAACAGAATGTTGATGGTTATTTGCTAACCATAACATATCATCACGCCTTTGTTCCGCGAAGGGTTCGGCGGAGGTGTGCCTATAGTACACTCACATTGCGCCAGTTATGTTTAAGACCCATATAATAGGGGGCGACTCTATTGCTGACCATCCCTTGAATTTACATCAAAGTTCTGTGTTCATGAAATGAAAGACCTTCATGAAAACTTGAACTACTGGGAACAAATAATATCTAGCTTAACTTTTTTATGATTCATCACAGTAAAGAACAGAAATAAAATCTCTACGCCACTCAAGTTCCTGATTGAACTCTTCAGTTCGCTGCTAGATGAAAATTTCTTTCGATTGGCGTTAAATTTGTTCTTGAAAAATGTAATTCAATACTTTCACAGCTGCACTCCGTAGGAACGAGAAGTCATTGCGATGTAAAATACATTTATCACGGATTCTAGCTACTTGATAGAGCCGAGCTGTCACTAATGGAGTGGAAGAAGTGAAATGTCGACGCTCCAGTAATATCTTAGAAGAAAAATCTGAAATAGAACACCTTTAAGTCAATTTGTTACTACTTTCCATGCTCACTATTGCCGAGATTCAAGAAAAAGGGGAATTGTGATAGTTTCATAAAGCTAGGAATGAACAAGGCGAAGACTTCAGTTTCATTTGAATGTTTCAATATTGGATTAAATTATGTAGGTAGAGAATTGACATAAGCTTACGATTGATAAAGGTCGACAAATAGTTTTGACGGCTCCACTAAACGTGACGATACTATAGCTTTCAAACAAATTGTATATCATCATGATAGTGCAGCTTTTTATTCTGTATGAAATTTTTAAAACATATAGGTAGGAGTGAGAAGCTTGTTAACATGAATATTTTATCAAATAATCTACCAGTATCTCTGCTTTAAAACAGGATAATATATTCTTATTGGACAGGCCAGTTGGCGTGGTTGGTTAAGATACCACCTAGCATGCCGCAGGTCGTGGGTTCGATTCCCATCCAGGACAAACATTTGTGTGCATGAACATGTCTGTTTGTTCTGAGTCTGGGTGTAAATATATCTATATAAGTATGTATTTACAAAAAAAAAGTAGTGTATGTAGTATATCAGTTATCTGGTTTCCATAGTACAAGCTCTGCTTAGTTTGGGATCAGATAACCGTGTGTGAAATGTCCCAGGATATTATTATTATTATATTATATAATTCTGTGTACCTATTTGAAATAAGTGATAATATAAAAGATTTTGATTCATAACTTTACTCAAAGGATCTGTTATTTTTCCATATAAAATATAATACTTAGATGTTATCGATTTGTTTGAGACTCGTCCAACAATTGGAACAACACGAGCTGAATTTTGAAATTTATTTGAAAGTTATCGCAGTTAACTTGATTCATTTATCTTATTGCAAACTCCATTTCAACAATAATCGAATTTTAAACGAAAATACATTTGTTTTGATTAATTAAATACATAACTTTATTATTATTGCATCTATCATTTGTTTTTTATTTGAAAATAATATATCATTAAAAAATCGTCAGGTTTTCTATCTTTACAGTTTATAGGCTCATAAGTGGCTAAGTTTGTTGTACATTTAACTGTATAAAAAGTCAAGCAATATAAAGAGTCTAATCCGTTCAATATATTCCTTGATCTGGTTCCCCCGCATCTCAAGTCCTGATAAAAACAGGATCAAACTTCATTTTGTCTAAGCGACAACGAACGCTCGCGGTGTATAGCTTTCGAATCTAATTTTCGCTCCTTCGAAGCCTTTTTGTTCTTACATTTTGTTCCATTTTATTTTTCGTTTATTACTTTGGCATCGTTCAGATTTTACAGAAATTAGTTTTGCATTCTGTTTAATATTGGAACTCTCAAAGAGCACGACTTTTTTATTTATTTTGTTTTACAGTTGTATTTCATGGAGTAAGTACCTGACCATCATAGAAACGGGTTTTGTCGACGGAAGAATAGACAAAATGACACATCGCCATGCTTAGACGTTAGAAATCTTTCTACGATCTATCATTTTGTCTATTCTTCCGTCGACAAAACCCGGTTATATGGTGGTCATGCTACGCGTGAGGCCTTTAATAAAGAAATAGATGTCAATGAATTAATGGAGTTTTGGATTTGTGAAGTCTTTAAGTGCATTTGGAAAAACTCCCACAATAACTCCGGAAGATTTAGAGCGGTGTTGAAATCTTAAATTTTCGTTTCCACTGCTTTATTTCTGAGCGAAACATTTCCAAAAGCTAATTGTGTAAAGTAATTTAGTTTGGACGCCGAGCGCTGTCCACGACCGTCTTTCGTCATTTATTTCGAGGGCCCCTCCATTTACCTCCCCCGCTTTTTGCTCCTCAACAAATTTACAATTGTTTTAATTGCAATCCGAGGCGTATTTCTTACTTATCAAAGTCCAATTTGCATTATCTGCTATCAAGTTAACGTTACGTTTCGCATTAAGGACTCGCTGGAATGATTGCGGCCCTGTTTCTGTGTCCCAAACCATCGTTTTGTTAAGTACTTTTATTTTCCTTTTAACCGCTGCTCGGTAAACTTTTTATTTCGTTGTTTTCTCATTTTTTTTTGTTCTTAATTTGAATAACTTTTTATTTTATGGCTACATGAAGCGAGGTTGTAAAAAGTTTCTATTGTGCTGCATGTGCAGACCGTAGTCGTTTTCTTGTGTTTTCTCTTTCCCAGGTCTTTCGGGCTTTCAAAGATCCTCAATTTTTTAAATTGTTCATGAAAGTTTAAACATACCCGCTTGAATATTGCGTTCTTTCGTAAAATGCTATCCATCTTAAAGTTGGGGTATTTTTATGCCAAAACGAGCTTTTTATATAATTATATATTTCTGTAGGTGAAAGATAAAGGACCTTAAGTCACATTTTATAAATTATTCAGTAGAGCTTATTAAAGATGTCTATACCCGAAATTAGATATTAAAATCGACCGTGTATAAAAAGTAAATAGTGTATCGTTGTAGAATAAAAAGTATGATTATGAAGATTTATTAAGCTTAATTGAGAATCATTGAAAATACAAAAATGACAAAAAATGGACTTAAGGTCCTTTAGCTTTCCTAGCAGACCTACAGATTTATTCAAATTCAAATTCAAATTATTTAATTCAGACATGAGTCCATAGTGTTAGTATAACAAAGTTACTTAAAGACTAGTGTTAGTAATTCAAATAATAAAGGTATCATCCTCAACTGGTGTGGATCCTTACCCAGTGACGCAGCAAAGGGGAGTAGTGTAGGTACTTCTACTTCTAGGTTCTCGATTGAAGGTCATGTTTTAAAGTTCACTATAAATTATCCTGTTATGAACTGGTTACCGATTTAATAACTATTAATTATGCAATCAGTTCAATTAAACGCAAGAATAATAATTACACAGTGCTGCTTTGTCCACAATAACCGTTATGAAACACTACCTACACTTACATTAAGGTCACACAGGACAATAATAGACTTTTCCAAATGCATTGTTACTAAATTTACTCTTCCTTCATGAGGTGAATTTTATTTGTAACTCGTTTCTAAAGCTATAATATCATCGAAGCACACTTTGTATAACTGAGTAGGTCAAACTTACGAACCATTTTCTTTATCTAAGTATACATAATTCAAAACTGTATATTGAATATAAAAAAAAAAAAACGCAATTATTACGGAGGAGTCTCATGTCGAATATTGTTTGTGTGTTGTATTCTCTGTTGTTCTCAGTATGTTCCACATGGGCGCTGAACGGCTAACCTAAAACAACACATAAGGTACCTACTTTTAGTCCCGGTAGTAGGTACGTTTCCGTGGGATATTTTCCGCACGGGTGAAGCCGCGGTCACAAGCTAGTAGGTAATAAATAAAGAATAAACTTCTCCTTTTTCCCAACTGTCGCCATATCTGATCTGTCCGAATCGAAACGCAATTTTGCAACGATCCAGACGTATTTTTCATTTCCAACTCTTTTTCTGCTGCCACTCACAGTCGCAAGACATTCGAATCTGTCAAGTGTGCGAAGGAATTCAATCGATTCTCGACGATAAACCGGTTAGCGAGTTCGCATATCGATATTGCAGCACTGTGTTTGGAGCACGGCTGGTTAAGCACTGTTAACCGCCGTAGAAACGTTGTGATTGTGTGCCCCTGGGTTTATTTACTGTTGTGAGTTGTTACCAACATTTTATGGATCGTTTTAAGTGATTGATATACGGGGTGGATTTATATTGAGGTAAGAGTCATTCAGATGTATATTACGCGTGTTTTTGTATTTAAGTACGTAAATTATTCGTGTTTCGGAATCGATTTCGCGCAGCGGTTAAAATATTTCAGTTTCATGGCAATTTAAATAACATTAATGTGGAAAATGTAAGGAAGTCTAGAATGATAATCGAGAAAGTTTGTGTTAACACAAATGTTGCCAGTGAGTTAAGTAAAAACTAAAGGCAAACCAGCTGTCTTTGTTCAGCTGGCTTCCGAAATAGTGTATCCTTGTGAAATCCGTCCTCTGTTTGCCTAGCTACATTGCTATAAAGATATTGCTTCTAATACTTCAACACGTACAAAAACACACGCCCTCTAATACTTCTATATTATCAACTAAAGCTATGTACAATACATTTTATGCAATGCCCAACCACTGACCGAACATCATTTAGGTAATGTCCGTTTCACGCATCCAAGGTATTCAGATACCGAAACCTATACTCCAAAACCAGTCTAAAATCAAGCTGAATATGGTTTATTTTCGCATGTCCAGGTCTTGCTTTTGTGCCTATGAGGGCACGCGTGTTGTAGATACTAATTTATTAATGTCAGGTCATCGGTTCCTACTTTGTGCATTTCTATCACCGTAGATAGATTGTTGCGTTAATTTTTCGATTGGTTTTGGCTGGACACATTTGTAGCTTGACATTTGATGAATCTGTTCGGTAAATTTTCGTATTGCATCCCCGCCATTTTGAGTACCTACATGTTAAAGTTTCGGCCACATTTTGGTTGGCCGCGTTTGATCAGTGATAGCGAAGCTTTTATAGAAGCACTTATTTGTAAAGGTATTTCGTTTTAAAGTGTTATTTGCCCTTTGTAATGTTAAAACATTGGTCCATACTACAGGACTCCAATTACAAAAGAAAGCCCCCATCGTTCGTCATATAAAACTTTCGATATACTTCAGAATCACTTTGTGTAATATGACATGCGTGTATTGAACCACAATGACTTCTGTTAGGTACTATTAATATGAGATTTTGTAGAATGTTTTCTCACCATAGGTATCTACTTATTGTCATTGCTCTGCACTAACCATGACTCCCGCTCCGAAATTACCAGCTTCAGTACCAATCAAGGCATTATTAAACCTAGTGGCTTTTACAAAGAATTGTGCCACGATTCTTGATGAATGTAGGTATTCTATTGGAATTAATGCGAATATAAGTACCTACTTCATAATTTTGTGCAATTTTCATCCCAGTGTGTAAACAAAACTTAATCCAGTCCAGTTTCACGAAACCCCTACTAGACTGCTCTTAATTCGTCTGTCGCTGCTTTTTGCCTATCCTAGCGTGATACGAAATCGGATTCCCACATCTGGCTGCTACAGATAATTCGCTTCTGCTACTATTTTTCGCATACGCATTGTCCCAGTTAAGCTGCCAAGCTCACTAATGTCCGTTGTCACTAACACTAGGCTTCAACTAAATGAATGCCTGAATAAAAGCGCGCTGTTGGATTTTCAACGCTCGGCTGAGTGCCGAAAGTCAAAATGTTGATATCACCTAGTATGAAAACGGGTACGACTTTGAATCCAACTATTGTGAAAATCCTCTCTTACAACAATACTCAGATGTAAACAGGATGAAATTGAATTCATGGGCATCACATGGTCATTGTACTAATCATTATGAACAACTTTTACTATGGGACACAACCTGAAATCGCGAAAAAAAGCAGCTGCTCCCTACATTTATGTTCGCAATTTCAGATTTGGTCCCATAGTAAAAGTTGTTTATAATGATGAGTACAATGACCCCTTAATAGGATGCCCATGAATTAAATTTCAAAGTCTACTTATTGGTTTTCGAAAGTCAATTTTAAATGTTGTTTGTAGTTTATCTCCTTTAATAAACTAGATAATTTAATTGTTTTGTTGAGTAGGCGGCTTTAAATTGAATTGATTGGATGGAATTCTGGGTTTTATTGGAAGTATCAAACACCTACACTGTGTCACCAACTCCCAACGTTATTTCTGGTACTTCATTGATATTGTAATTATAACAACAATTAAGGTGAAAGAAAGAAAGAAAGAAAAAGAAAGAAAATACGTTTATTTGCGATAAACATGGCGCAAAGACATAAAATAACAAAATAAAACAATTAAAAACAAGTTTGGGGAAAATATGCGCCACATTCACGCAAAACGGCCGTCGCTCAGCATAATGCCGCGACCCCATACGAGACAGCCTCAGCGCTGGTTTTTGAGCGACAGCCGGCGTTGACGTAATGACGTCGACCAGTGCATCATGCAGTGGAAGTAAAAATGCCAATTAAAATTAGATAAATAAGATTATTGAATATTTTCAAAGTTTATGTAAATATAATAGGTGTAGAAGTTGAGTACCTACATACATTGCGTTCCGTCAGCGCTAGCACCCACCGACTCCGACGCCGGCGCTGTGGACGGATGCATTATCTGTGCCGTGCGCGCGGCGCAGCTGTCAGAAATATTTTAGCTGTTGTTGTTTGTTTTGTCGGATAATTATATAACATGGCGCAGCATATTATATAATTTTATTGTATGATGGGATTATGTAACACCTTGAAAGCTCCAGGTAGCCCACGAAATCCAAATTTTCTTACGTTTTATGCAATTTGCAGGTCATCATCATGTTGTAAGTAAGTATGTTGATTTGAATATAATTCGCGAGAGTAACAAATCTGTATTTATAGAATTATAATCATGAAAATCCTCAAAACAACTCTCTAAGTTCATATAATCCTAATGAATGATTATTTCATGAAATCTTGACATTTAGGATTTTACTAACCTAAGGAGATGTATTACTGATTCTAATGATTAATTTCGTAAATACTTAAATGTTACGGCCGTGAATCATACTTTAATGAACATACATACAACCTAATACTGACTTGCAAATTGCAAAAAACGTAAGAATATTTGAATTTCGCGGGCTACCCTGACGCTTCCCCCTTGCTTCCAAGTATATTGGACAATTCAGCGTTTATCACGTATTGGTCGTTAATTTTAATCTGCTGCAAACAGCAACCGAAGTATTTGACTGGCAGCGCAATCAGATTATTATTTCTTTTTTTTTTATGCTAATAGCGGAAATGTCAAATAAAACTAAATTTGTTCCATCCAGCCTTAAAATGAATAGATACGCAATGTTTGCAGTTGTTCAAATTCGTTTCGTATTTGATATTACCTACTGTTCAAAATAGTTTTGTTTGTTTTATTTTTTTGTTTATTTTTTTTTTATTAGGTTGTTGTGTGCACTTATGTGCCGAATAAACATGTTTTCTATCTTTTGCGCATTGGTGCCGCATAGAGAGTTCACGGTAAGTGCTGAGTTACCTTTGCCAAAGAAAAAGAAGGTGTTCTTGCCGGGGTTGGTCCGCGAATAGGCCCTCCGTGCTTCGGAAAGCACGTTTTAAGCCGTGGTCCCGGCTGTCATTCGTGGATCTTTGACAGTCGTTACGGGTCGTCAGAAGCCCGAAAGTCTATTAACCAGCCAAGGGATATCGTATTACCCAGTTACTGTATTGTGGAGATCAGATAGGCAGCGCTCCATGTAAAATACTGGTATTCAGCGGCATCCGGTTAGTCTGGAGACCGACCCCAACATAGGAAAAGGCTAGGCATATTGATTTTTGAATCTAAACCCTTATCCATCAAATAATTGTCACGTGTACAGACGCCAGCACCGCAAGCTACTACAATCTGTCAATTTTCTTTAATAGATTTTCAACTTTATTGCTAAAGCATTAGATTCAAGGTTGAATTTGACAGTTTCGGGTAGCTTGATGTGCTGGCGTCTGTACATTTCTTCGCAAGTATCACTCATCATAATGTGTACGCAGCTCTCACAAATTGATCGCCAAGATAAAAGTTTCACATTATTTACTTATTTTCTCGGAATTTCTTTTCCCTCAACAGCAAGTACCGGTACACTTTTTTCATATCTCCATATTCGTCATACAAATACACATGTATGACGTATCTATGCACGTTAACTGTTCACGCATTCTAAGTAGTTCATTAAGGCGACGATAAACGAGTTTTAATTTAATGATTTGGAAAAAATATACGTTAAATTAGAGCATTTTCTTAATAACTTAATATGTGAATATTTTAGATTATATTTATATTACGTAGTGTAATTAATTTGTAAAGTTATGTCTAACGCGGATAAAACACTGAGAATCACGCAAAAACTATCAAGCGTATTTTTATGAATCCTTTACCATTTTAAAGATAATTTATTTATTATCTTTTAGTATATGTGTTTTATTATAATACTTTTTGTTTTAGGTATAATAAATTAATAATGCGTCTGATTTGGGACAACGCTCCTTGATGGGCGATACCTATTACTGGCTGGACGTACGACGCGTTGCGTGTGCTCAGCACAGAACAAGCGAGCTAACCACTCAAGGTCATTGGCATATATCTGCGTCTTAACTCATTAGTTACTTACCATATCTGTCTTAAGTTCTTTCTAACTTTTCTCACGGCAACTGCGGCTAGTCTACTTACCTTTTTAATCTTAAACGACATCTTTATTACTTCAACTTAGTCTTACTTAGCATAAAGCGCAAAATTAATTGTTTCTTTTAGCTGCACCTGTAGCTAGAGTTAAGTAGTTCAGTTATTAAAAGTAAGCGAGATCTAATGGCGCCCAACAGCTGCCCAAGCGGTTCAATTTAAATATTGATGTTTTTTGGGAGAGGATAATTCCATTTTTTGAGGAATGGTCAGCGCTGGGATGAATGGAGACATAAGGCAGCATCAGGGAGCTTGTGTATTAAAGAGGATGTAGCTATAGTAGACCATTCTAAGATAACAGGAAATAATTACATGCACGTCTTTTTTTTTCTGTTAAAGCACTGTAATACCGTAAGAAAATTATTAAAAGTCAAATGTTACTACTGTTTGTTGCTCATAACAATGATTAAACTCCAACAATTTTCTACTTCAGTTCAAACATCCGCTATTGTCCCGGCCATAATGTGACGTCATAATTCACGATACTGCTTTGCTTACATATCTTTTAAACCACACATCATATAAATTTTTTTTTTTTTTTTGTAATTTTATTCAAGCAGGAATCGCACTTACAGTTTCCTAAGAAAAGATTATTTAAATATTTATTCACATAGCTTTTGAGGTCACTTCCGACATTTTCGAAGGCGACTCGTTTCCAGTTTGCGTTCCGTTCCACCAAAAAACGTAACATAAAATAATGAATTGTAAATTAAGTAAATTCCGATTTTTAATTAGGTACACTAAAATGACAGCTTAAATCGAACTTTTTGTGTCATTTTAACATTTTACTCATGTTATCATGTGTCATTTTAGTCTACCTATTAAAAATCAGAGTATATGCTCTTGCAATTTGTTGCCTAACATACAATGTATATTTAAATAATGAAAGAGTTTTGAATTACATGCACTGTCCCTATTGTATTTAGAACAGGACTTGTCGTAGTAATAAAAGCTAGTAGAACTTTCGCTTTCGTGTCAGAGACGATGAAGAACAGAGATCGGAATAGGTAGAGCATAAATATCTAAACTTCGAGGAAAGTAGTAATAAGTCTTATAAAATCCCGGAATTATAAACATGACGATTAAATATCGGGATTTAAGAAATTGTCAATTATTTATTGTACTGTGAATACATTCGTAACAAATTAAATATTTATAATAAAATAGTATATAATTAAATATATAAGAAATAAGAAATTGCGAATTATGTATTTCACTTTGAATACATTTAACAAATCAAATATTTGTGTATATTATCCACTCTTGTTACTTCTTTCCTCGAAGTTTCGGTTTTTATACTCTACGTATTCCGATCTCTGATGATGAAGCACGATGCGAGATTAAATTCCGTGAAACCTACATACCTAATCAAATATAACACCGATGTATGTTCAGTTAGTTACAAAATTAGTTTCACACCACAACCAAACACGAGTGTAACGTACGTTGACATTGCCAACAAACTTTCATACGAAAACCACCCCTTTGACAACATACCTTCAAATTAAAGTTCTAGTGTGTCGTTTGACAAGAAAATACTGCGTAATCAGATTAGAAGACAGCGGTACGGCATACTTAATAAAGTTCCTCCCTATCGCTTGTAGTTGACTCGTTTCTGACGTAATTTGTTCCTGGAGTCTTATTAAATTCATAAGTATGCGTCGCCAGCCTTACTTTATGGTCCAAGTTGTGGGTGAAGGGGTGTATGAGTTTGGAAACTGTTGGGTACTGTCGTTTGTGCTAGTTATACAGTGGATAAAATTGGCCAAAATAGGGTATTTCGTATGCCATGGTTTTGGGCCGTTGCTATTTCTCGGTATGAATGAATGAATGATTCGGTAGAACTTATACAGGGTTATCAGTAATATGTCGGCAATTGGGGATGTAGTGGAGGTCATTTGCAACCAAATGAACCCTATGCAAATGTCAAACATTTTCGAGTAATTTGACTTTTTTTTTTATCTATTAAAAAAATCGAAACTGGTTTGCATTGTCTTTCTTTGCATAGGAGTCATAAGGGGTCATTTGGTTGCAAATGACACATCCCCTTAATGGATTGCCCACATATTACCAATAGGTAAGCCTATTTAGTTTTTGTAGAAATTGTATATTTGCAAGTCTTAAGAAAATGTTTCATTTCTACCGCTTTTCATTGCATAGGACCCAAGAATGTGTTGGCCAAAACGTTTGTGCAAATATGCGGGAGTGTTGCAAATAGACAAACAAGAAAACATTCCGAGCTCATCCTTTCTTCAAGCGATTCTTGCTTAAGGCGATATGTAAAAAGCTAACTGAGCGGCAATAAGAAAGTGACAGAGTAAATTACATCCACATGCGAAAAAAAGAGAGCGCAACAATGCGCTGGAATCTAAATAAAAGCGCCAAACCAAATAAAAATTGTTTAAAAATAAATTAAGCTATCTATCAAAAATATGTTCAGACAGAGTTTTCAATTACCTAATACGCACATTTTGAATGCAATTTTGCAATGAAATTACTTAGGATTTTAGAATTACAGAAAAAAATATAAAAAAGTAGAGGTATTTTCGGAATTAAATTCTATCGAGGAAATTTAACCCAATCGTGTTTTCCTTCAGTCAGAGTATTAATCAAATAGTCAATAAACATATATCCAAAAATTTAATCCATACATTCTGTAATAGTGAAATAAATGGTTACGAAAAAGCCCCCAACTTATTTTGGTATCGCCTTAAAGCCGGTCTCCATGTCTCCATATAATAAATCGCCAGCTCATACGCTTGTCGTGAAACACGACAGATATTCGCCAACCCAGGTTTGTACAATTGCAAATTCAAAACTGCTACCGGTTCCGTATGACGACGGTCTCCGTGTGATTTATGATTCAATAGACCATTGTTTTTATTTATTTTGTATTAAATTATCGTAGGTACTATGTTTGTAATATTTTATAACTACATTGTTCGTTCTGCGTGTACCAATGGTGTTTTTTTTATATAATAATATCCTGGAACATTTCACACACAGTCATCTGATCCCAAACTAAGCAGAGCTTGTACTATGGAAACCAGATAACTGATAAACTACATACACTACTTTTTTGTTGTAATTACATACTTATATAGATAATTACACCCAGACTCAGAACAAACAGACATATTCATGCACACAAATGTTTGTCCTGGATGGGAATCGAACCCACGACCTGCGGCATGATAGGCGGTATCTTAACCAACCACGCCAACTGGTCTGTCATTAACATGTAGGTGGTAAACTAAGTAATAACAGCCGCACGGGTCGATCCATCAGGTTAAACTACGCTTGCTATGGTTGGTCCGTGGATGGGTCACAATCTTTACTTACCGAGACTCCTCCGTGCCTCGGAAAGCACGTTAAGCCGTTGGTCCCGGCTGTCAGTGTTGTAGATCGTTGACAGCCGTTACCGAGTTGTCAGAAGCCCGATAGTCTGACAACCAGTCTTACCAAGGGGTATTGTATTACCCAGTTACTGGGTTGTGGAGTTCAGATAGGCAGTCGCTCTATATAAAATACTAAGTCTTTAGCTGCATCCGGTTAGACTGGACGTTGATCCCAACATATTTGGGTAAAGTCTAGGCAGATTGATTGAGGTGATAAACTATTGATTTGTTTGACTACCATAAAAAAAAAATCGTTGCTATGGTTTCGATTTCGATACAAGCTATAGACGTTCCTCTTAAAATATTTCGTGTATGTGTAAATAGACCTTATATATTGATTATCGTATTAACGTGTTGTCTATTCTCATTGTTCAAAATGATAGACTAAAATTACATCTCTGGCCGTGACTCATGGGGTGCATGAAAATATAAGTAGCGATGCTTAGTCTAGACACGACAGTCAGCCCCGCTACCGTCACCTGTCGCCATGGAACAACCGCTCGTCTTTTGTCACTTGTACCACAACCACTAAATCAGCTCACACGGTCGTCTCAGTAACACGCGGGAAACTCGTCGCCAACTTTTGGTACCGGTGCAAATTCATCGTCAGCCTCCCGGTTCCCGCCGACATGATGAATTGTAATCACCTGACGAGAGACTTATTATACGGCATACATATTCATTTAAGTTTTTTGTTTGCAATATTACATCGGTCTATCTCAAAGGCATTGTCTTACGTAAGAACGTAATTTATTTATTAATTTGCCACCAAAATGGCAAGACATAATGCGTCGATTGTTATTGCTTTTCAAGGTAGACTGGTAATTTGGAAGTCATCATAATATGTTCTGAATAATTATTCGGAATTACTTATATTTTTTGTGACATGATTTGACTATGACCCAACACAGACCGCACGCTTAATAATAGACTGACCTAACTAAAAAAATTGTTTTTTTGAGAAATCGCATTTAGTATTTGGATTATTCCGATACTTGACCAAAAGTGACTAATTCTTTTTTCACGATTACGATGTTTGTCCCGGGGAAAAAGTAGTTCAGTTTGATGGTCTGTACCACACCCTTAAGTTTTGCCACACCTTTCACAGACAGCCCTGTGTAATTCTGAAAAAGAAATAAAATCTTATTTGAGAATCCGGCGGACATGCAATCGGCTTTAATAACGATTAGATTAACTTTGCTGGATAGAAAAATCTCAAAGTTACCACTTTTCATAATGTTTAATCAGTCTTATAGCTACTAAACAGGAGGGTTTTTTTTTCTTATTTTTTATGTAAATGAAAAGGTAGTAAGATTGTTTAGCACAAACCGCTGAGTTTGTCTTGATAAGAATATTAAAATAATTACTATTTTTAAATACCTACCAAATGCGCTAAGCATCGACTCGCGAGCCTACTTCAGTTCATTACGCCTGCTCGAGCGCCGTATTATAATGCCGAAATATTTAAAAACAGCACAAGTACTTATTCTTCATTTTCATTGTTTTCTCTCAAGGAACCACATTCCGTCATTGGTTTCATTTCGTCTGTAACTTGACATCCATAATATCTCAATTCTCAAATCTTGTCATAATCTCTTACGAATTCTCTCTTCTCTCTAAATGCAATCGACCTACCTTCAGAGGAAACGTCAGCATCATTCCAGAAATTCACGATCACTGCTATCCGTTAAGTAAATTGAAACTTTCATTACCATCGAACCTTTTTCAATAAAACCTTGCAATTAAACATTGGCAATACATTTTCTCAGGCTATATAGCTCGATCTCTCCTAAGTCAATCGCCTTTCATTCGCCTCAAACAAAGATACATGTCTCAGTAATCCTTTTACGATACGATACGCCCCGTTCCAGGCAGTACCTATCGACAATACATTTTATCCTCGCCATGGGACTAGTGTTTCTACACATCCTTATATTAGTAGGACTTCAGATTTCAACAGGTTTTAGAATGACTGTACTGTTGGGACATTTTGTAAGTAAAACTTCTGTTTATCGATGTGAAATGTAATGCTTAGTTACGATTGGTGGATATATTGTTTTGCTTTATTTTATGTACGAATAACTCTGTACAAAATACTTGCTTTTGCCTGCGGGTTCGCTCACATGCAGGCCGGAAATTATCCCACGGGAATGTAATATGTCCTAACCCAGGTCGATCCGGGTGCCTTTCATCCAAATCTGTTCATCTATTAAGGCGTGAAAAGGTAACAGGTAGACAGACAAGAGTTACTTTCGCATTTATAATAGATATATAACCTCAGTTTTCTTCGATTTCATATTTTTTTTTTTTACAATAATTCTCTTGATAACACACTATAAATAGTATACTCTACGTCTTTGTTTGAACACCTACCATTGGAGCTATGTTCTATTACTAGATCCTCCACTTTGTCTAAAACATAGGAGAAGCACTAGCTTGGACGCCAATGTGTCCGAACTGCCCCGGGGAAGACGGATGTAGCCACCGGCCATTATTTACTACACACCCGGCTAGAATGGTGTTCGACCGAGTATCCAAAGGTTTTTATAGTCTTTATAGGGCTGCATACCAAAAAAGTTTGGTTTTCTGTGTCTGTTTGTTTATTTGGCAACACTTTTATTGTTAGCGTAATGAATTAATGATAATAAATGTATTTTCATGTGAATTTCTTGTCAAAGTAAGTTCCCACCGTAGTTAAGTCCACTTTTCGGTAAAGGAGAAGGTTCGGTGCCCTTTGCGAAAAGGTTATTTCAAAAACTCTGTGTAAATAAAGCAGCATCTGATATACCCTTTATCAAAAGAGATGGATTGAAATGTAAAAAGTGTAACTCTAATTAGGGTCCCGCGCCCGAAGTAATCAAAAACAAAACAAAATATCATGGGACGCTCGTTGTTGATCCCTTTGCCGTTGCCCGCCTGTTTAAAATTCTACACTCCGGCCCACTCAGAACATAAATGCGAAATTTGAATAAACACACACACATTTGTCATGCAAACCTGGATGAAACCACAAAAGCGTTGTTGTAATCCGGTTAACTGGTTTGGCGCGCAACCAGACACCAAGTGATGGCTGACGGTGACAGCTCTAAAAAAATAACCGACGAGTTTTAGAATCCAAAATTTAATTTGCACTAGTAACGTTTTGAGGATATGAGAGGAAATTTTATCGCTCGCGCCGGAATATAACCGCAGAATGGCGTCCGGCAATCCAGTTTCAAATGGAGCAGCGTTTGTGTCCGGATGGGAATAAGCTCTCAATGATGTCATACGAGTATATGCACCAGTTGCGTTTGTGTGCGTCATATTGCTAGATTTTATGTCATCAACTCTTACTACCTATACGTGTTGATAAATAGAAAAAGCTTTTCAATCACTGAAACGTTTCTTTTACTTTTATTATTTTGTTTTCTAACGGCCGAAAACTGAAATGCAACTCCTTTTGAAGACACCGTCCGTTGCCACATTAATGTATATCAAGTACCCGTAGTGACACATATAAAGGAAGTTATTTTTTTGGGGAGAAATATAAATTGAAATAAAACACAGAAAAATGTTTTTAATATCCATGAAATTGCTTTTATTCGATAGATAATTTTATGGCATTAACGTTTGACCAACGCCTAGTTTACTGAAAACTTAACATTTTTATTGGCTTAATTTAGTAAAGGAAATATTTGACAAACGACTAATTTCACGAAATCTGATCACCTCGTTCGTGCGATTTGAAGCTATTACGTTATTTTCTCTGGGGGTATGTTAAGTCGCATGTCTACTCTGATAACCCAGTAACAATTGAGCACTTGGATGCCAACATTTGATGCACTATTTCCGAAATACACCCTGATTTACTGCGAAGAGTGTGTGAAAATTGACCTCCGGATTATGACATGTACGCGTCAGCCACGGCAGTCACATGCCCGAAATCGTATTCAAACATAAAATTATCAAAAAACATAAACAAACATAAAAGTGTTTTAACACATTATCTGCTTAATTCTTTATGCAAACGCTTCTTTATGCTACACCCTTACCGACCCTTATTTTACGATGTTTTCGAAACAATAGAGATGCACAACGAACGCACAGGTGCGGCGCGCCGCACTCGAAGAAAGTTATGTAAATTGTAAGGACGCGCATACGCGCCGTCAAGCACCAGGTGAACGTCCGAAAACGCGCATGTGCGTCTGCCGCGCCTAATGTATTAATTCAATTTAAAGTTCTCCCACAGTATAAAGTAGCTAAGTAGGTACATAAGTAAGTAGATAGCCTAGCCAAGGAAACAACCTACTAGTTTTTTTAACGCGAACGTAGGTAGGTCACTCGTGTGTCACTTTTTTCACTCTATCCACTTATTTATTTATTAATCTAGGAATTTAACTCGGTGGAGAAAGCGAAATACTTACCTATTAAAAAGAGAAACAAATTACGTACGTAGTAGGTATATAAAAACTTGTTTATAGTCTTACCTTTCGGAGTTTCCAGGTAATATAAAAAATGTTATCTCTGGGTGCGTTATTAACGAAATCAAGCAACCAAAAACACAATACAGGGCTGTTTCACAGACGAGTGATCAAACTTAAGGGTGTGGTACAGACCTTCAAACTGAACAACTTTTTCCCGGGGACCAACACCGTAATCGTAAAAAAAAAATCAGTCGTCCCATACATTTGGTCAAGTAGGTATTGAAGTTTTGTGTAGGACAACAATTTTTTTTTTACAATTACGATGTTGGTCCCCGGGAAAAAGTTGTTCAATTTCATGGACTGTACCACACCCTTAAGTTTGATCACTCGTCTGTGAAACACATTGTATAGTGTATTATCGCTCTTCGCCATATTAAAGTAAGTACTTGTACTTATTTCAATGAGTATTTGTCACATATCGCACGCTTACTGCTTACACCATCACACCATCTGTTCGTCACTGTGGCGCATTCGCAACTGTTTGCCGAATTAGTGCAGTCTAAACTCGAGGCGCGTAGGTATGATTCGCGTTCCGACCGTTTCTATGAAGACAAAATACTGTACATATTTGTACCGTGGTTCTCCATTCTAAAAAAAAAAAATAACAACAGCCGTTACTTTTAAGAACGTGTAAAATAAAGTGGCGTTTGAGGATTCGAGGAATTTTCAACATTGTTTGCGTTATTCCTCCTTTGCAGTGGCAGTAGAACAGGCATGCTAACGTCAGTGAATATTTACACTAAGAAACTGCATCCCAATCCAAACGGAGCAGTCGGCGATAACCTGAAATCTGTAGCTATAAGAGGATTCTGACGGGGCTATTGTTGACATTTCTATAGGGCTGCTCGCTGCTCTGGATCTAACCGAAAATTAAATGCAATGCCCAGTTTCAAAGCCATTCTCATGAGTAATCTTAATTTAAGCTATGAGTGTTATGAGAAGATTTCCACACCAAGCTTTTTCAATTTAACATTTTTTAATGTGTCTAGCAATAGCAGAGCATCTGTTTAAGTATTGGTAAGCCAATTAAAAGCCTTCTCTGCATTTGAAGTAGACTCTTCAAAAAACCAAGTAAAATATCAAACTGCTTCTCAATAATCCTTACGTCATTCGGCAACCCTACTTCGCCGTCGAGTGGTCTCAGGAGTAGCACCACAAAGATTTGATTTAAGTTTAATCCCTCCCTGGCTGGTCACTTCGCAACTTGTCGCATTAATAACAGATAAAAACTGGCCGTCTACACCCTCGCCGTATTTTATAACGTTTGGCTGGAGAATTTTGATTTTATTCTCGAAAAGATAGCTTTCTTGGCTGTTCTTGGCACTCTAGATACTTTAAATGAGACAAGTCATTGGGTTTACTGTATCTTATAAGGATGCTTTCATAATTCCCTTTTGGATGATCAGCTTTTAAAAACTCGCGTATGCTTGACATGGCTGACAATTTATTTTATTTATTTATTTGCTAACATGTAATACACTGGTTATTAGGCATGCATTAAAATTTCATGACACAGTATTAATACATGCACCCTGTAAGGGCACTGCAAAGGTTTCATATCAAATTAATAAATCAAGTTTTTCATTCATTTTAGTCATCATAGGTAAGCATAATATAGTATAGCATTCCAGTCATATTATTTCACATTTACGTCAAGCATAATATTACAAGGTCAATCGATTCACAATTTGTCAGCTTTAAATTCCAACGGTATAGTAGCCTTTCTTTACTAACAGAGATTTCAACTGTTTCGTGAAAATTGAGTCTAGCTTTATTGAGTTTATAGTTTAATATCCCTACCTAACTAAGTGGTAGGGATTTTAAACTTTCCGGTAGCTTATTAAATATATTAGGTAGTCTTGAATATGGGCTTTTTCCGATAAATTTTAAATTTGTGATGGGTAGTATTAGTCTATTCTTTTCCTAACGAATATACAACTTTGCAGTATATATATTGCTGGTAGTGTGAGAATTTGTTGTTTGATAAAGTGCGGCCTGCAACTCTCTCGTTGGTCTATGTTCATTAATATTCTGACACAATTCTTTTGCTGAATGAAAAGGTCCAAAAAGTCAGTACATTCTCCCCACAGTATGTTACCATAATTTAGCCAAAAGTAAGCGTACGCATAATAGGCAGATAAGTGGTTTTATAGTCTGTGACAATTGGGACAATTTTACTCTTGTAGTTTCTATGTGTTTCTTCCAGTTTAGGTTTGAGTCTGGTGTTAGGCCTAACAGTGGAAATTCGTTGATTTCTTCTAATTTTATTTGTTGCGTTAATATGTTTGGGTTTAGTGGGGTTTTTTGTAAGTATATTTCTAAGTTATGTTCATTGAACCATTGCTCAGTTTCTGTGAAAGTTTTTTAATAGCTAAATGGTCAACATTTACTTTGTCTGAAGTCTTAAATACACAATCATGTCTACATCCTTATTGTAATTTTCGAAAAGATAGCTTACTTGGCTGTTCTTTTCACTCTAGATACTTAAAATTAGACATGTCATTAGGTTTTTTGTCTCGTCTGCATGATCAGCTTTTAAAATTAACCTATCTTTGACATGATCTTGACATTTCACCTTAAATTCTCTATCGTCTTTCATATACTTAAGTGTAAGTATGACACATGCATATATCTGCGTAATATTATTTCTGATGAGCGTGAAGAAATCCAATCTAGACAAAGGAAATTGGAAGTAGAACAGCGGAACCACTTTCAATGTATACCTTTTAATGAAAACCTATCACAGGCGGGAAGTGCCTGTAGAAGTTACTACGAACGCTCGTATGTAATCGACAGTGTAATTACTCAACTGTATGTACCTACCGGAGGTTTTCCTGAGAGGGCAAAAACATTGCAAGTTTAAATAAACTAGCTTCGCTTACCTGCTGAATAAAATCACGAGTTGTAATTTTGACGTTGTTGCAAATATCTCATTCGTTTCCTAGCAACATTAGTATTTTCCAATAAGACTCATGACGGGCCAGATCTTGGTAATCGACTTTTAGTAATTTCCCTTTTCTTTATTTCTCTACGCTGACTTCATATACGAAGGGATTAGGTTATTCTTTTAATCGACTTCAAAAAAAAGGAGGTTATCAATTCGACATGTATGTATGTAATATCATTGGAACTGCAATATATTTACATAATGATTATCTATTAGTGCTTCCAAACAAATACACAAAATTTTATAGATGTAATGTATGTTTGTATGTATGTTTGTCCACGCATTTCTTCGAAACTATTAATCGGATCGTGACCATTTTATTTTTATTGGCTTCCATTTACTTCAACTTAGAGAACGATGCAAGTTTCAACAAAATCGGTTCTGTAGTTTTCAAGATAACGGCCTGGCTTATTGATACGAGCTACGGGTGTGGTGTCAAAGGGAAAACATCCCAAAACCTTGGTCAAATTCTAGTGCAATATTTATAACACAACTATTAACTACTTATTACAAACAAATGTTCCAGTTTTTACTAAAAACTAAGAATTACGTAATAAAAAAATAATTTAAAAAATAAATCGATTTCAAAAAGAAATTATAAAATAACTTTAATTTTGGAAGTCGGTGGCAAAAAACTAAAATACAGATCCCAAGACACGGACTTCCGAAATTAAAGTAATTTTATAAACTTGACTTAATTTCTTTTGTTGGCAGATTCCGTTCTTATTGTAACCACTTTCGATCATATTTTTCTTACGGTCACAATGAAATCGAAAACATAAAGTCATCAACGAAGAAACAGCGTCATATACCTAGAATGCACCACTTTTATTGCTCCGTCTGCCGTCACGTCGAGACATTCCCGTTCGTCCCTAGTGCCCCATCTTAGTCGATAAATTGTATTGGACCCATAAATCCTGGCGGCCAATACTTCGTACTTCCGAGCTGACGGGTAAACTGCGGACGACTACGTAATAGCCGTGTTAATCAAAGTTCAGCAACTTTTACATATCTTACTGGTTGATAGACGAATTGGTTAAGTAAGTTGGTAGGTAAACTTTGTATTGGAGGAAGAAGCTGCTGCAGCCGTTCTTTGGTTTGGATCGGTCACTTGCGTATGGTGACCACCATACGCAAAAGATCATTTGCTGGTGTGCTGGTAACTTGTTTGGTGATTTTGGCAGGTTTTAATTCTGCTAGTTTTTAAATTATAGCCTTAATATGTTTGGACTTCTGGGGGCCTTCTGTCACTTTTTATACTTTCTCGATCATTACGTCAATTTGTATGGAGTAATTGTAGTTTCCATCATTGTCACCAGACGGCGCTTATTCAGTTTCAGTTCAAATTGAAGTTTACGAATAGTTTATTCTATAACTGTCAGTCGTTTGTCGTAACTTAGGTATTTTGATGGAACATATCGGTTTAATGCAATGAAATTAAAAATCTGGCGTAGGTACTCGTGACTGTACACACCCTACGCATATTTTCTGCTGAGCTTTTTGCTCAGGAAATTGAGGTCGGATTAAAGTATCCAATTAATTGGAAAATTATAACACCGATGTTTATTTTTTTCATTAATGGAAGCGACTTTTTGAATTTCGAATTTTATAATTACTTCCTTATTAATAAAGCTTTTAAAACGAACTGACTATTTAACAGTTTCTTTCACAATCCATAACTCACTTAAACATTTTCTTGGGCGCTTCCATTTCCCTCTTAAGTAAGTTTCGGCAGTACTTTCAACTTAAATGGAAAATAAACTTAATAAAACAAGTAATTTTAGGGACATTAATAATGTTTATTTCTATACTTTATCGTTAAATTATAAGATTTCTCGTTGTGTTAAATCAACAATTACTTCGTTTAAAGTTAATTTTAAACGAGCTTAAAAAGCGCATGGCTCTGATATCTTTTAAATATACTTACCTAAATATAAATAATAGTCATTTGTATTTTTTTTAAATTGTTACTGTAATATCGCTAGGGCGTAATGCATAGAGCATAGAGATTATGAATGCATAAAGTGCCGCAGACGTCAGTGAAGTGATGGGGCGCATTTCTCTTTATTTATGGAACTATAGTTGAGGAGCTCGTGGCTAAGTAATAACAGCCGCACGGGTTGATCCATAAGGATAATCTACGCTTGCCGGGGTTGATCTGTGGATGGGTGACCATATTTCATACCGAGACTCCTTCTTGCCTCGGAAAGCACGTTAAGCCGTTGGTCCCGGCTGTCATTCGTAGATCTTTGACAGTCGTTACAGGTCGTCAGAAGCCCGAAAGTCTGACAACCAGTCTTACCAAGGGGTATCATATTACCCAGTAACTGGGTTGTGGAGGTCAGATAGGCAGTCGCTCCATATAAAATACTGGTATTCAGCTGCATCCGGTTAGACTGGAAGCCGACCCCAACATAGTTGGGTAAATGCTAGGCAGATTGATTTATTATGGAGCTATAGTTCTACCAGAATTACGCGACTAGCGAAGTTGTGCCCAGTTACTGAAAGTATTTACTGTACCAGCAATGCAGTTTCGGATATTGTACGAAATATTTGGAACGAAATCTTGCAATAACGTAGTCTAAATCACGGTCGACCGAACCTTCGACCGCAATATCTGAACGTCAAGAATTTTGTGCACTTAATTAACGATTAACTTCAGACAGCACTGCCTTAACTTGGCAGCCTTCTTTAACTTGAGTTCTTTGGACGCAAGTAACCATAAATTTTCCACAACATTTTAGATGTCCAATTTCTAGCAACCATTTTCAACATCCGCTAAATTGTTGCGCGAAAGTGCCTCTGTTGTTTTATGAGTTTTCAACAAAGTTTCACAAAAATATAAGATAAACGAAAACACAAAAATATTCACAAATGCCTTTCGCAGGGCAATTTTCAGATCTCGGTACTGTCGTACTAGCAGACAGTGCCAAATGGGGTGTAAACGTACAAATCGAGTTGCTCGCTGCAGATGCGTCGCTGGCTGGGACTGACAGATATCAGTATGGGAATTTAGGTCGCAATGGATGCTGAGCCACCAAATAGGTCGCAGGCCTCGCAGCTACTCAAGTGGCTGCGAAGTGGGGCGTTGGCGTGCGGCTGCGACACGAGGTTATGCTAAACTCGTGCACATAAGTATGTTAAGTTTAAATTAGAGCTCCATTCGTGATACAATTTGATTGAGGACTTGTTTGAAGTGAAATCCGTGGCCGTGCTTATGCAAATTTATATTTCTATCTCTGTTGATGCAGCTGTTGCAAATTCCTGAAGCTTATTTATTCCACTTAATACAAGTTTATTATCGTTTTAGCTGACCTGACAGATATTGTCCTGTCCAAATTTCAATAATTCATACAAAAAAGTCGTTCAGTTTTCCCGATTATTCTAATTTTCCTGGAAACTTGCCCAACGTTTCTTTCTGTAAAAACCTAATTTGAACTATTACAAATATTTTACTATTAAAACCAAAATTAACCAAATCGGTCCAGCCGTTCTCAAGTTATGGCGTGACCAAGTGAAACAGGGATTCATTTTTAGCGACTTCAAAAAAGGAGGAGGTTCTCATTTTTTTTTTTTTATTCGACCGTAGGTATTTATATAGTTTTTGTTTTTATGTGTGTTAGCGGATGACTTCGTCGTTTATTCTTTTTTTGTTGGAAATGAGATATCCAAAGGGTAAAATTTTATTAATTTTGCTTGGGTAGTTTTTGAGTTAGCTTCAATAATGCGTATTTTTTCCAGTTAGTTTATGCGGATGATGTTTTAATAACTTCCGATCACTGTTATTTACAAAGCAGGTAGTGGTATTCGAATTTTGGTGGGGTAGGTAACACAACTAAAAAGTGAAAAATAAAAACTTTTTAGCAAAAAATAAAACCAGTAATCAGTAAGCCAATACAGCTAGGTCAATATACAGCAGCGCTGTACCAGGTAAACCGACAGTAATGTTAGGAACAGGGGAGGTCTTTATTGAATCGAATCCGAAGATCGACTGACTAGCAAATTTTTTTTTTTTTTTTTTAGTACGGACCTATCGCAGTTTGCTCCGGGAGCATTGACTGCTTAACCGAGCGTTGGCGGGGCCAGAAGGGCCTCTCGCCGGTAACTGACTAGCAAACCGAGTGCACGCTTTTTTATAGGACGATGCATTCCCTGCACAACAACTCTGTCCGATGACACACGGAAGTACGTCATCGTGTTTACTTGATATAAAACACTAAAATGTGCTAAATCTAACAAGACTTTCATTATAAAATAATCAGATAATACTAGAATAACTGTCGTAAATAAATAATCGTGATTTCACAAAGTAAATCATTCTAAAATCGATGTAACTTGTGATCAATTGTTTTGAACAAAACCATCGGTTACAATTATCGAAATAAGTTGCCAAAAATCAATTAATGTACACCGAGTACTCAATAAATTATGTTCCGATTTATTGGACTATAATTGATAGTAAATTACGTAAATTAACAATAAAAGAACAAATTATAACAAATTTGGTCGACTACCCACAATTGTATTTGACAACCGTTTCCGACATATAATATATATACATATAGATATAGTCCATGATTCATCATATCAGCAAGTCGCCTCTCCATAAATCAACTATAATACATTCCCAAATACCTATTAGAAACATAATTGAATCCGTCTGCTAAACAATGCCAGTACAATTTGTATGTAAAGTACGTCTGTGCGAAGCAGTGCCACTAACTCATGTCGCTAAGTGGCCTTGATTGTTAGGTATTGTCGTGTCGGTACGTGTTGCTTGCTCTAGTGACATGCGGATGACATTAAGTTAGGATTGGTAGTAGGTAAACCTAATGACGCAAATACATACGTAGGAACACAGTAGTGCAATTCGTTGATGACAAACCAGTCAGAAGTTAGAGGGTACGACCTGAGTGCACGCTCAACTCGTGCGTCCGGTGGGGCAGGACGTGCGACGTTCGTGTTAAACACATGCAAACACTCGCGAGTGTCCTGAGTGACGGCCGAGCGGCACTCGGTGAATTTGCACGCTACGCGAAACGCCCCGCTGGACGCTTTTTCACTCGGTTCGTAAAGCAAGTGTACGGCCCGAGTGAAAAAGCGTCCAGCAGGGCGTTCCGCGTTGCGTGCAAGCGGCGAAAAGAGTTCACCGAATGGCCTTAGTGCACGCTTAGCGTTCGTGTGAGCCAGTCACATTTTGCATCATAGCGTCGGCATCGTACGATATTATTGATATGTATTTAGATGAAAATGTGTGGTTAAAATATTTTTAATGTTTTATTTTTTTACTTTTATAACTTACCTACATCCGTTAAATAGGTTAATAAAATAATTATTTAAGTACCTTCAATTCCTAATTTTACTGCTAATTCCTTCCACCCTTTTTGTTTTATTGTTCTATTTTTATATAGGACATGTGATGTTGACCATAATTCTGGTTAAAGTTGAATTTCGATAATAAAATCAAAATCAAAAGTCTTTTATTCAAACTAGGCTGAGAATCAGCACTTTTCGAACGTCAAAATTACATAAGACAGTCCCCCCAAACGCCCGCCCTTCACCACTTCCTAGTGCTTTAGCTGGGGAGAAGAAGTGGCGCAACAAACTCCCCAGCAGCACAGCTGTCTGTCCAGTTAAAAAAAAATATATATATTGTATACAACACTGCGCAAAATAATATATCTAAGTACATTACGCAACACAAACATTAAATTAAATTTTATTTGCTATAAGTCAGCTACTACACGCCAATATACCAAAAAGAAAAAAAAAAATCGAAAACTATACTCATATGTCTTCGAACTACATATATAATAATGTAAACTTCATATATAATAATGTCTTCGAGCGACATGGCGCGCACGCTTCCGTCACTGCTACAAACAAACTGGTTTGAACTTGTACGCGATGCCACGCTCGACGCTCCATTCACCGCAAACAAGCACGCTCCCAGCCCACGCCGCTCGGTCGCCACTCAGGACACTCGCGAGTATTTGCATGTTGAACACGAACATCGCACGCCCCGCCTCGCTGGACGCTCGAGTCGCCTGAGTGCACGCTCGAGTCGAGCGTGCACTCAGGCCGTACACTTATGTTTCAGTGTCGGGAATTCGGGATAGGCACTATACAAGATCTGTTCAAATATTAAACAAAATTTGCATGTTACTATCTGCCCGATAAGATAAGTTATCTGGAACTTAGTGGGAGGTGTTGAAACTGGACGTAAGCTTCTTGTTTAAGTCAGGTCTCAGGAGTCAGGGATCAGGACAAATCCATCTTGGTTGTATCCGGTTGGCGGAAAAGTCTTGCACCAAGATATAAGACTTAATGAATTTATTGATAACTTTGTTATTTACAATAATTAATCAGTAATGTAATCCCCAAATAATACTATTACTCTGGCCCATCTAGTTGGTAGATTGTTTATGCCCTGCGCCCAGAATTCCGGAGGCTGTGCAGAAAAGAAATTGTCCACTGCCATTTTGAGGTCTTCGTAGATTAGAAAATTTTTCTCACGCAAATAAAGCTTTAGTGGTCGAAACAAGTGATAGTCGGATGGCGCGAGATCCGGTGAGTACGGTGGGTGGGCAACCGGGTGCCATCCAAGCTCTACGATTTTTTGTTGAGTCACCGAAGCGACATGAGGTTGCGCATTATCATGGAGTAAGTGAACATTTACAGGTCGCGGTCGTATTTCTCTTATTGCGTCAGCCAGTTTCTGAAGCTGTTCAGTATAAATGGAAGTCGTAATCGTCGTTCTCGCAGGGAGAAGCTCGTAATAGAGTGGGCCCTTCTCAACCCACCAAACGGAGAGAAGATGCTTGCGTGAGTGACGGTTCGGCTTTGGCTGCGTTGGTGGCTCTGCGTCGTAAGGAAGCCAGACGGCGTGCCGTGTGTTGTTATCATAGAGAATCCAGCTCTTATCGCCGGTTACCAGATCTTCAAGAAACTCTTTCCGATGTGGCTGAAAAAGAAGCGATTCACAAATACTAACTCTGACTTGACTGTCAGTTAGTTGATGTGGAATCCATCGTGTCATTACTTTACGATAGCCGAGTTTGTGTAAATGAGCCTCGACGGTCGAATGATGACAGCCAAGAGTCCAAATCAGAAGGTGGATGGTCGCCCAGATCGCTCGTGATCTTCAAAAGTTATATCTCCCGATGCAAAGCGAGCAAACCAGCGGCTTATCTTACATCGCGATACAACACCTTCACCGAACGCGTTGCTGATGTTAGCGGCAGGGACCGAAAACCTTTATAAATTACGGTACAGGTATCGAAGAATTTTGGTTACCTCTATGATTAAGGTAACCGCTATCTGGGTAACCCAAGAAGAAGAAACATGTTACCTTTATTTATGTTACCGTTTTAATACCGGTTACCTAAAAATAACCTTGATTACGAGAAAGAAACAGAATATCGCAATGCCGACCATTTGCTGGCATTAGAAAATACATTACCAGGCAGATCGTCGAGCGTCCTGCCAGTATTGTTTACGTTTATTTAGTTCACCTTTTTGCGGAGAAAAAAAAAAGAAATGAACAAAGGTAAGTAAAATAATATTACATTGTAAATTGGTAAAATACCATTTGTTTATCTTTTTCCCTCATCAAAGAAAACAACTTGGTAGTTTGTTTATTTAACTTGCGGAGAAACGTACACGTCCTATTTTCTAATAGCACTTTTTCGTAAAGAAGCGCATAACATTTTGCTTGCAATTTGTTTGAGCGCACTAGCACAGAAGTACCTACACTTTTTTATATCAAAACACCATCATGAAGTGTTCGACCATTTCATGAAACGGTTGTATCATGATGTGGATGTGGTCAGCAGTCAGTACAGGCACAGTCACAATGGCTTTCATTTTGACAGTTCAACAACATTCATTGCGTTATTTACGTTGTTGAGCAGACGAATTTTTCGAACATATGAAGCAATGCAAATTCAGATTGTGATTGATCGTGTGTTACGCCAGTAGGGTGCTGGCCAGATTATTGAATACTCAACGTTTGACGATATGAACAGTTAAACGCGACGACTTTGACTAATACCGACAGCACTTGTAAGATATAGGTAATTTTTATTTCGGTAACCAGTATAATACCGGTTGTATTCAATATTTAAGAATTAAGGTAACCTTTGAAAATACCTGTAAAAAAAAATAAAGGTTGTAACCGAAAAATACCGGTATTGTTCGTACCGGTTTCGGTCCCTGGTTAGCGGTAGCCACACTCACGTTGTGTCCCTGACGCCACTCGTAAAAGATGATCGTTCGAAGTTGATGTTCACTAATCATTTTCACAAACCAACCAAATCCTCACTAGCACGCCTTGATGTGATAGCTTTGAGAACCTTCTACAATATTCTTACGTATCAGAGATCAATATTAAATATTCCGGAAAATTTTAGTAATTTACAATTTCTTGTGAAATATTTTTCCGCCAACCTGATAATTACTTTCCTCGTAGGTCTTGGAAAATCCTAAAGGCTTTTCTTTCAATATTTTAATTATCTGTGACAAGAAAATGGAAAAAATGAAAGATGTTCTTTCTTTGATTTTGAGTGGGAGAAAGACTTGTAGACAACGAAACAATGTATGCTGTCATTGCACTATTGGTGATTGATCTCTGGTCTCCTGCTATTTAGCACTGAAAAAATAACTTAGGCTCAAAACATTTCAGCTTTCCTGGTAGATTTTCCGCAGTTGCGTGTCCTAGTATTTTGTATTTTAGGTACTTATAGTTTTAAATGGGTCATCACATGTCCCGTTTTCGCGTGCAATTAGAGAACAGATAACCATGTCATTTTGTTCACTGGAATTTGCAATATTTTATAGGTATTTTTTCTCTCCTTTTACATATTTTCTGGTGTTTGTGATACAATGAATTTTTTCATTAGTACAGCTGCACCAACGATACACCTCTTTCTGGAATATTATATTTATAATTGGAAGATTAATTTTGTGAACCGTAAAAGTATTTTTTATGTCATGGTATACCCATGTGCTAAATTTCATTCGATTCCGTTCAGCCGTTTTAGCGTGAAAGCGTAACAAAGAAACCAACTCCTTTTCGCATTTATAAAATAAGTGAGGATAAAAAATGGTAGCCCACCACCGGTATCGGGAACAGGATCCAAGCTACCGGTGGTCAAGGCTCAGAGAGAGAAACCTCTAAACAATACTAGCCGTGTCCAGAAGTATCGCTTTCTGAAACAAGCCCTTAATCCAGCTGCTCAACGAGAGCCTCCTTAGGTGTTGGTCGAGGGTCTTGGCAATTAAGCCATTGGCTGATAAGACTATCTGTTAATACTATTTGTTTATCTTTCTCGGCTTTCACGAGGTTCCCGTCATGCGGGATCGTTATGTCAATAATCATTGCGCGGCGCTCTATTCGATCCACCACCACTATATCAGGCTTATTGGCAACAATAGTCCTGTCAGTGATGATGGATCGATCCTAGTGCAATGTTATATTTCCATTTTCGAGAACTAGGTCGGATATTTAGTTATGGTTATAGTTAGTCCGTGGTAGGTACCCACCAAAAAATAAACTATTTAAATAGATACTTTCCTACCTATACTTATCACAGCCTGAACTAGACCTTGTAAACAGAACTTATCAAGTACCTTAATAATAATAATTAATAATCTAAACACAGAATAAATAATAGTACCTACTAAGTCTAGATTATTATATTAGGTACACCTACGAGTACTAATTTATTTTACTCATGTCGTACTCACAAACTCTGCTCACATGTACGATTCTGTTTTATGTTTATGTACATAGATTACATTATATAGCATAGTACACAATCGGTAACTAATTATGGAATGGAATTAACTTACGTTTCACAATCGTTTGGTAACTTAAAAAAAGATAACTTTTCTTTTGTTTATTATTATAATATCCGTACACAAAACAATTGTTGGTATTACGCTTTTATTGCCTTAGCGAAGGGTGCACAAAATCAAAAATAGAATAAAAACCGGCCAAGTGCGAGTCGGACTCACGCACGAAGGGTTCCGTACCATTATCTATAAAAACGGCAAAAAAAATCACGTTTGTTGTATGGGAGCCCCCTTAAATATTTATTTTATTCTGTTTTTTAGTATTTGTTGTTATAGCGGCAACAGAAATACATCAACTGTGAACATTTCAACTGTCTAACTGTCACGGTTCATGAGATACAGCTTGGTGACAGACGGACAGCGGAGTCTTAGTAATGGGGTCCCGTTTTACCCTTTGGGTACGGAACCCTAAAAACGATGCGTTCGTGCCTCGCTGAGCGCGTATAGACCCTGGACTGACTGTCAACACTGTGTGGTCGAGAGCTGTAGGCACTTATCTCGAACGGAATCTACCAGTGCAATGCCACTGATTTGAGTAAGCCGAAAGAGCACATTAGAACCGACATGATCACATAACCCAAACATTGAAGGCGTGCATCTTGTTTCCGCCTGATAGGAGACTATTAAATACTTTCTTCAGGCGGCCAAAGAAGCGCTCCTACAACGATTGCTTCATGTTAGGAACATTGATGGCCCAACGCTTCCGACATACTCAAATACTTATAGGTTTCGGGTACGTAGAGGTTTCTTATTATTCTTATTCATATCAGTTTCGTAGTTTTTAAGGAAAATTTCGAAAGTAACATTGAATTTATGTATGAGAGAGAAATAAGACTTCATTTGTATAATAGTTTCTCATCCATCCAAAACTCGGTGCATTTGTCGGTTTAACAGTGTTCATCTTTACTGTCCAATGTAATTTCTTGAGCTGTCTACATATATTTTTCTTCAGTTGGTCCCACATCTATTGTACACTCACCAAATAGAATTGATAACATAAATCCTGTATCGTATTATCATTACAGCGCCTCACTAATAAGTCACGTACTTCCAAACACCGCACTAGGTTCGACAACGCACTGGTACATTTGTATTCAATTCGTAACTTTATTACTGGCCGCCCATCAAACGCCACGCGCGTCATTTGGAACCATTCGCTACAACGCTGCCACTCGGCTGTGAGCTATGTACTGCCGTTTATTGCATAATTGTCTGATTGATGATGCGTAGCTGTTGCTAGGCTGAAATTGTCATGATTTTGTGAAAGATTTTGGCCGTTGGAATGGGAAGGAATTGTTTAAGGCGATACCAAAATAAGTTGGGGGCTTTTTCGTAACCATTTATTTCACTATTACAGAATGAATGGATTTAATTTTTGGATATATATTTATTGACTATTTGATCAATACTCTGACTGAAGGAAAACACGATTGGGTTAAATTTCCTCGATAGAATTTAATTCCGAACATACCTCTACTTTTTTATATTTTTTTCTGTAATTCTAAAATCCTAAGTAATTTCATTGCAAAATTGCATTCAAAATGTGCGTATTAGGTAATTGAAAAACTGGCTGAACATATTTTTGATAGATAGCTTAATTTATTTTTAAACAATTTTTATTTGATTTGGCGCTTTTATTTTGGTTCCAGCGCACTGTTGCGCTCTCTTTTTTTCGCATGTGGATGTAATTGACTCTGTCACTTTCTTATTACCGCTCATTTAGCTTTTTACGTATCGCCTTAAGTACAGGAAGCTTCGCCGCGAGAGAGCGCTGTGTTTGTCACTGCATCTTGAAGACAAAACGACTAATCGGCGATAAGAAAAAAGCACTAAGCGCCATCCTGCGGCATAGTTTTCTGCCAGGAACTACATTGGCAGCTGAATGATAGTAACAAACTCTTAGCGCCATCTACGCGGAACTAACTAACTTTTTTTTTTTTATCTAATGCCTGACATAAATATAATAAATTGCCAAAGACAATTAGAGATTTAGATTTGCATAATTATAAAAAGAAATTATTTCAATTGCTGTTAGACAAATGTTACTATACTTTAAAAGATTATCTCGATGATGTTATTTAATTTTAATTGTTCCCCTGATAAGTAAAATGGGTATATTTCTTAATTTGTATTATTTAATTCTAACTGAATTTATAATTTATGTCTTGTTATTTTAATTATTGCCTTGACATGTAAAAATATTCGTTAATTCTAAAGTGCTGCATATTTAAATTGTTATTATTTTAATTTTCTATTTGATTATGCTGTTAAAATGTTACCTACTTTAAAATTATTGTATGCCATTATGGCGGGTCATAGCTGTGTACAATTTCGGAAACATGTAACAACTTATTGCTTACCTATGTACCACAATAAAGAATATTTGAATTTGAATTTGAACTAATTGGGCGGTTTTCTTTTCTTCCTCATTCGAATTGTGCTCTCGATTCACATTCCTACGCATGTTCAACGTTCGCATTCTAATCTCCGTCTCAATCAAAAATACCTCTAATTTAGCTACATTTTTGGCATTGGTTGTCGCTCAGATCAGAATGCAATTAGATTTTGAACGTTTTTAATATTAAGGCGAAAGCGCCGTAGGGTGGGTAGCCAGCGAAATTCAAATTTTCTTACGTTTTTTGCAAGCACCTATTAGGTTGCATTTTGATCAAAATATGATTCGCGATCGTAACAAGCCTGTATTTACATAATTATAATCATTAAAGTGATCAATACAAATCTCTAAGACCAAGACTAATCCTATTGAATTACTATTTCATGAAATCTTGACATTTGAGAATTATACTAACTTAAGGAGTTGTATTAAGTACTGATTCTAATGATTATAATTCTCTAAATACATATTTATTACCGTCGCGAATCACACTTTAATTAACATACAACCTAATACTGACTTGCAAATTAATTGCAAAAAACGTGAGAAAATTTGAATTTTGCGGGCTACCCTGCCGCTTCTCCCTTAACCATATTACTTATTATTAACTAAGTAGTGCGATTCTAGATGCCCTTGATTCTTTGTATGCTAATCTTCCAACGAGACTTAAGAAGCACCTTGACTTAACATTGATAGCTAGATTTCTTCAATAATAATATGATTACAATAATGTTCTAATTCAGTTTTTCTTGAAGGTTAATTGGCACATTCACATTAAAATACGCGACGTTTCAAAGCAACCAAGTCATACCAATGTACCAGCCGTTTCGTTTATAATAAATGGAAACTAATTTGCATAATTATCACACGCTAAATTCAACTAATATTCGGCCTATTGGAGATACAGTGGCGTGCAAGCGTTCGCACCAAAACGTCTGTCGTTAATCTTTTTGAAGTAATCTAGATGTATTGGATTTTTATGTTAAGCAGCTTGGTGGTTCATGCT
The DNA here is from genome assembly GCA_948252095.1 of Dicycla oo. Lineage (NCBI taxonomy): Eukaryota > Metazoa > Arthropoda > Insecta > Lepidoptera > Noctuidae > Dicycla > Dicycla oo. Next base: position 4,842,180 of record OX411711.1, on the reverse strand, counting down.
TTTAAGTACCGTTTATATGACATGCATTATTTATTGTCGTCGTTTAATGGAGTAATTTGCAGGTTTAACATACGTGTCTAGAATAAGAAATATTGACAAGGCTTTTCCGCAACAATTTATGACTATCTAACATTGAGACTCCATCGTAATTTTCCTTAATTTTCCCACGAAGTTCGACTTTTTACAGACGCAGGTGTTCTCTCCAGCCCTATGTGGTAAACAAAGTCGTACATAGCGAAGCTCTGGGTATGTATCCAGTGCTTCATTTAAATCCCACGGAGTCTGCCAGCCTGACGCCTGACGTCGGCAAATGAAGCCAATCGTTGACGTCGCGTCGACAGTTTGAAACTCGCCAAATTTTGTTACTCCGCGTTATTTCCCAACAATTTCGTAATGTGAGGAGAATATTTTTCTCGGTATTTTTATTACGGAATCATTGAATATTGTTTACGTATACGTGCTACACTATTTTTGTTAGGGCATCGTGGAAATCTATGCTGAGATAATAAAGTTAAAGAGTTTGTTTGTTTGAACGCGCTAATCTCTGGAATTACGAGTCGGATGTGAGAAATTCTTTTTGCCTTTGATAACCCTATTCTTGAGAAAGGTTATAGGCTATTTAAAATCACGCTACGACCAATAGGAGCCGAGTAAAAAGAAAAAAAGTCAGAAAGAACGCTAAGCGAAAACGAAATAAAAGGGCACAGTTATAGGGTATATACAAGGTGTAATTTAAATAACGCACTACCTCTTAAGGGTCATTGTACTTATCATTATGAACAACTTTTACTGGGACCAAACTTGAAATCGCGAAAAAAATCTTCTGTTTCTTACATTTATGTTCGCATAACTCGTCAAAATATAGGAACTGCTGATTTTTTTCGCGATGGCAGGTTTGTTACTATAGTAAAAGTTGTTCATAATGATGAGTACAATGACCCCTTAAGAGGTTGTACGTTATTTAAATAAGTCGTGGAAAGGAGCTAGTCAGCCTATAAAAGAGATAAGTGGTAATAATCCTGAAAGACTTGCAACTAAAGTCGAGAGAAATAAACGCACTACACGCTACTTAGCACAGCACATGCTTTGGCTAAGACATGTTTCCGTCTCTATCTAGCACTTGCAGTAGTTTGACAGTTGTGTGACAATGACAGGAATAACGCTTACTCAAAGTACTAACGACAAAATGCTCGCCTTTACACCTTAAAATGACTTTTATATTTTTATTCATTGAAAAAACCTTGCTCCTATATCCTCCTATCCCTTTGTTTTACTTTGTAATAAGTACAATAGCACAAATGCCAGACCTTTTCAATTTTGAAACAATTTTGCTTACAAGCTGCAGTTGTACACTTGTACTTATGACAAAGTGAAACAAAGGACTATTATGGAGTCGGGGTTCTCAATGAATACAAAAACCGGCCAAGTGCGTATCGGACCTCGCACAATGAAGGGTTCCGTAGTTGGAATGAATTTATCCCAAGAACTAACTCAACATTGTACTTGAAAAACATGTACTCCTCCATCCATTCCAACTGCAAATGTAAGTTTGTATGCACAATATTAAGAGATTTACCATGTCATTTTAAGACTATAGAATAGACTTCTTATAGGTTTTCCTGTAATCTATATAGGTATAGAACTATTTTTTGTACTTTTTTCAAAATTTTAGGCTCAGTTTTATTATTTTTGCCCCGTGAAATTGACCCCCATATTCAAAATTCATTTATTTATTACACGTCCGTGTTTGGGTCACAGAAATTCATACGTCTACCAAATTTCAACTTAATCGGTGCTTTAAATTTGGAGCAAATTGGCTGCGACAGACGGAGAGATAGACACATGAGTGATCTTACAAGGGTTCTGTTTTTTCCTTTTGAGGTACGGGAACCCTAAAAAGCAACTATAAGGTGTAAAGGAGTCCGTTTTGTCGATAGTACGCACGTAGTATGGTAATTTGGACATGTGCAAAAACGTAAAAAGGTGATACTTAGTTTTTAGATGCTGCATGAATAATCATGAATCCTTTTAACTAAATCCAATCAGCCTGTTCGTGGAAATTATGGCCCTTTTCTCTTACGTCACGTATCGCGGTACGTCAAGTCGGTTTATTGGGGAGGCCGAAATTAAATCGTGGGTAAATATGTGCTGTAGGTATCAGCTATAAATGATACCGTATGTATATGTTGCCTTATGTAGGACCAAATGCTGCCTTATGTATGCGAGGATGGCTTATTATTAGAGATCGAATAATCGGATGCACATTTACCGAAAGTAAATATTTGCAAAGAAATTATGGAAGCGGCTTTTAATTTTCTTTTTTTTTCTTAATATAAATCCAGGGATTCCTGAAATTGATCTAATCTAATCTGATACATGGTATGGTACCTCTTAATTACGTTGTTTTGTTTATTTAAAAATACCGGGAAACCGGGATCACATAACAATTCGTATGCTTGTTTTCTTGAAATTCATTTTTAACATTACTTATCCTGACGTTTGCTATGACAGTTTGGCAACATAATTTACAATATTAGTTAGCATTCGATTCTATAGTCGAGAAGAAGTACTAATATCAATTCCGGAATCACGAGATTTTTACGATCGATACAAAATTGCATTCCATATTAGCCAACACCTGAACGTAAGTAAATATACATATCGAGGGTTCACGGGCTATTTGTATTAAGCGACATCTTGGCCGATATTGAGTTGTAATCATATTGAGTTACAATCTACCTGCATTAACAAATGAAAAACGTAAAAAAAAAACTGAGATAGACACTATTGATAGGCCACTTTTTCTTTAAAAATATTGATACTGTTTTTTACAATGTTTTCTTTTCCGAATAATGAAAACTTTGAAATGCTCTCAAAAATGTCGCTTGATACAAATAACCAGTGAACCCTCGATATGATTCTATAATCAGATCTCTAAATTTGTCGATTCTGGAATCCCGGAATTTTTCGATACAAAAGTGTAATCCATATTAGCCAACCCCTCACTTTAAGTTAATTATGCATCCGATTATCCGATCTCTATTTATTATGCAAACAATTATCTCCTAAAGTAGTTGCATACATAAGTATCGCGCCTGTATTACCCGAAGGGTTAGGCAGAGTTGTACCTTTAGTATGTCCCCTTGATTTATGTTTATTTATTTAATTAAGGTTCACCAACAGTTATTACAGATATACTACAGATAAGAAAATACAAATATTTGTGTCTTAAATCTAACTGCACAATCAATTATAGGCAAAGTGTTCTTTGTATCAACATCTGTTGTATAATTTTAAAGACTATTATATGTATTTAAATTATAGATAATATATTAAATACTACCTGTCATATTTAATACGTTCGACGTGTCTGACAAACGTTAAGTTGTATGTAAGTTGTTGTTATTTAAGTTGCATGTAATAGGGGGCGAGCCTGTTGCCAATAACCGCGCGTAAATCCAATAACACTTTACCTGACCCGGGAATCGAATTCTGGACCTCCTGCTTAGCAATAGCGCTTGCGCCCGATTAACGAGGTAGTAAGAACTTACTTGAAATTTATTAAACACAATAAAACCGCCAGATTCTATGCGGTTAGGTTAGGTTAGTAGTTTTTGCGACGGAACATGTAGTAGGTTTAAGTATTGCGCGAGCTAAAATTGACTTATTTGCGTGCAAGAGATGTTTTTAAACAGAGTGGAGAGAGTTGGTTTCTTGCAACTCACCGTGAGTTGCACGAAACCAACATTAGTTTAACGTAGACTTTATGCCATCCCTTACATTTTGTATCGAAAAGAAAGTGACAGCATCAATATAAAGTCTCCTTTAAACTAATGTTGGTTTCGTGCAACTCACCGTGAGGCTGTTATTTCCTTTAATCATTATAGCAACAGTGTGACAAGTGACAAGTGACTGCTCTAAAAAGCTACTTTTTTTTTAATGATCACGTGCAGTATTTTTAACGTGTTCATGGATTCCCAGTACCTACCTGTTCCACGAATTCGTTCGGCTATGGACCCCAGGTTAAGAACCCCTGGCATAGACGAACAATGTGCGCTTACTGAAACTAGTCGAGACAGGGAGATAGGTTATATTTTCTTAGTTGTGATTTCTACGCTCACTATTTTCTCAAGGAACATCAGTTTCATTAAGAAACTCTGTATCTAAGGACCAGTCGCATCCAACATCTGTGCAGATTGATTTACATATTCAAATCCCATGAACACTCGACCAAAGCCACTCAGTCACCTTATGTTTGTGTCGGAAAGGATTATAGGATGAAACCAAAAGGTTTCTTGGAAATTATTATATATAATTTCAACCATTCGCTTAACTGCAGAAGAGTTTTATTAGTAGGTAAATTAAAAACAGAAATGATCATAGCTAGGTACTACAAAAAATCGGACTATTCCAAGTAAGAATAACATCAAAAAACGCGCTTTTTTTTGGGTGAAACTCGCGCTCGACCGGCTCTGGGCGGAGCGGGAGGGCGTGTTAGACTTTTACCTTTTACTGACCAAAACCCACTCGTGTTCCTTCAGCTGCCTGTGCCAGGCCACGGTAACTCTTTCAAACAACCCGCGACCCTAAAGCGTGCCTGCGTTTCCCAAAGGGTGCGGAACAGCACCCTAATTGCGTAACACATTATCAATCGGAATCGGTTTAATTTTGACAGTTCAACAACATTCATTGCGTTATTTACGGTGTTGAGAAGACAAATTTTTCGAGCACATGAAGCATTGCTAATCCATAGCAATTTGCTTCAAAATGTTTCAAATTTCGATCGATAGTGTGTTACGTAATTAGGGTGCTGGTATACTCGCACCTACCTGTGTTATAGTAGGTAGACCCACAAAAAACCAATAACTTTTTAAGAGGATTGTGAAGCTGTAAATTTTCATACAAAAAGAGATGACGTTTTTCTCCCCGTAAACATAGCCTAATTTTCATAATTTTTGGAAATGTTGTTGGTATAATGAAAAACTAGGTCCGCACGTTTTTATTATGAAGAAATATTGTATACAATATAAGTTATTAGCATCTAAATATCTATATTTTTGACATAAAAACATCCTCGAGCATTTTTATTTTTTTAAATGAAATTAAATTGAAATACTAAAAACGAAAAACGTACAGACCTAGATTAAAGTGTACTGAATGTAATGAGATTAAAATTGTCTCATTTCGTAAAGGTTTAGGGGAGTAAAAACGTTATCGCCCGAAACAATATTTATGTAGATAATTGTATGAAATGTAGGCAATTGCCTCTAAAAATCGCGCCGCGTATCGGCGCTTCACAATCCTCTTAATGGAAATTGATTTCAGGCCTACATATTACCAGCAATAATGCTGCCTTTACCAAGCAACATTTAAATAAAAGAATTTATAGTTACTATGGAAACATAAAAATCCTTTCTTATCACCATTCCGCTATACGATTCCGAAACGTGTTCGCTCTTCAAGCGACTCTTGAACCAGAAGAAATCATTTAAGGCTGAAAGTTTCGATCAAAATGTATTTTCCACGCCATTGGAGCTTCTTCGCCGGTGTGCTGAACTCTACGTATGCGAAAGTGGAAGATTTTTAGACTTTAGATACAATATATTGGCCTTTCTTCTTTTATAATGATAAAATACTGTTTTAGGATTCCGTAGTCAACAAGGAACCCTTATAGTTTCACCATGTCCGTCTGTCTGTCTGCGGCATAGATCAGATACTCTTAGTAGGTACCTACTACAAAGCTGTTATTTGGCATGGGTATATTAAACAAAAAAAAAAATGGTAAAATAAAATCTTGAAAACGAAAATTTTGTAGAAAGAGATATATATAAGTAGGTATCTATTTCTTATATTAAAAATAAAAAGTATTAATTTATGTACCTAAGTATTATCTTTTCTTATTGTTTTAAATACATTTTTTCTCGTCTATCTCATGGTGGATAGGCAGTTCAAAAATATTGCGGGTCTGTAAAAACCATTTTTGATTCCGGGATACGTTTACGTAATATTAAACTTTAAAATAGATTCTCGCCCGGAGTTTGGACCAGAACGTGAATAGACAAGAAGACTTACAATAATAAACGTGGTTATTTCACATCACATCGGCCTTTTCATGATGACATTGTGGTAATGGATTTGTTGAGTGTCGTGTCAATCAATATTACCAACTGGAGCACTGTCCTTATTCCGCTCTGCATTCGATAGTTTATTTAGAATACATAAGAGGAAGGTTGAAAGTGGCACCGGTGATTGAAAAGTTGTGCGGAAATCGGTTGTCATAGTATGAGCATGTGATGCGGAAGAATGAGGAAAATGTCGTTAGGAAAGTTTTGAGTATGAATGTCGATGGCTATGCGAGTAGGGGAAAGAAAGAAAGAAAGACTAAAGAAACGATGGAGGATGGACTGTGTGAAAGATGATATGGCTAGAAAGGGGGTTACTACCGAGATGACGACTAATAGAGAAGTATGGAAAAAAGGGATATGTTGTGCCGACCTCAAATGAATTGGGATAAGGGCAGGAGAATGGAATGATTATGTTTCAATAGATTTTTTAGTTTACGTTTTACTTCTAAGCAATGGGTAGGGTAGACCGTCTCAATCCTGTCCTCATCTATACAAATCAATAAAATTGGAGTGTCTGTTTCTAATGTCAAAATAAAAGCTTTTTACTAAATGCAAATGAAAGTATATATGGTACTTATAACAAAAAACATTTTTTTTTAATTTTTTGTCTGTCTGTCTGTTGGTCTGTCTGTCTGTTTGTCCCGGCTAATCTCTAAAACGGCTGGACCGATTTTGACGGGACTTTCACTGGCATTTAGTTCAGTCAGCAGAGCAATTGCCTCTCTACTCTCTTTCCACTTCTCTTTGTCTAGAGCTGCTAAGGACCAGTTCTTGTTTAAGGGGTCTAGCTTTTCGCGTCATCTCCGTCTTGATGTATGTACCTATATCAATAATTATACAGATGTCTAATCACAACAACAGAAGAAACTCATCAATACAATATATCCCTTCCTTTGTAAGTGGAAGCAGTTAGTGCGATAAATTCTGCAAGCTCCGAGTAATGATTGCGTTTCATCCGATAGCCTTATCAACGGGCAATCGCTACGTCATTAAGGATAATAGCGTACGGCAATACACCTTGATGTACGACCTTCCATATTGCACGCACTGTGAACATTCATTAGAACATCTTGAATTCAACAGGAAAATGGGGGAAGCGTCAGGGTAGACCGCGAAATTCAAATTTTCTTACGTTTTTTGCTATTTGCAAGCCAGTATTAAGTTGTATGTTAAATAAAGTATGATTTGCGGCCGTAAGAAATATGTATTTACATAATTATAATCATTACAATCAGTAATACAACTCCTTAAGTTAGTATAATCCTGAAATGTCAAGATTTCATGAAATAGTCATTCATTAGGATTACCTGGTCTTAAAGAGTTGTATTGATTACTTTAATGATTCTAATTATGTAAATAGATACTTGTTACGACCGCAAATTATATTTTGATCAACGTACAATCTAATACCGACTTGTAAATTGCAAAAAACATAAGAAAATTTGAATTTCGCGGGCTACCTTGACGCTTTCGCCTTAATCATCATATTTAATCCTCATCTAGCTGTAGCTGTGTTAGAGTAAGCTCAGATGTACCTATATACATATTTTAGGCAAGTTCTTTATATATTGATTAGCTTGAGTAGGGAAATAAATGTTATACCCTTTGGGCAAATAATTTGAGTAGAATTATTAATCATAAACATTACTATTAAACAAATGACGCTCATCTATCTCGTCGTCATTGTTTTTTCTCCCAAAAGCAAGGATACCACAATTCTCAGCATTTTAATTAGACCTCCGAAACAAGGGTATTTTTTAAAGAATTCTGTCATATTAAATTACCTCGAGATTTTTTTCAAAAGATGTCAGTATTTCCCTCGATATATTTTCATTACGCGGCCATCGAGTGGCCGGCCGGCCGCCACTAATTTATTGCATCGCCCTAATATGGAATTTAATAAGGTGTGACTTTGAAATATTCCACCTTTTTATTCCGCCTTTTTACTCTGCCCCCATGATGTTAATTAATTAAGCTTTTGTGTTTCAAATACTTTGACACATTGTAGTAATCCATTATACGGGATGCCCGAAAGTTTTTTCTGAATAGGTACTTATATTTCATTAAATTGTTCTTCTACAATAATTAGTTTCTTCTGTTCATGTTCTACTTGAATGCGTTTTTGTCAACAATGCAAACAATTTTGCACATCTTATTAAAATACATAATTTATTCCGCAAGGCAAATACGAGCCAAGTTTCCTCATGCGAGGAAAATTAATTAAAATTATTCCTATTTTATAGGTTCACGCCTCAATTAACATTCGGTTCCATTTGCTTAAAACTGTACAAAGACACAATGAACTGTGACTTTCCAAGTATAGGTACTAAAAATGATTTGAGTTTTACCATCATTTTTTAAAGTAATAAGGTATCGTGAGTTGCCGCAAATGTAAAGCGGATTCAATATTACCAAAGCACTCGTTTCAGCCATTTTGTTTTCTGACGTTGCAAAAATTCCACACACTCAACGCTTTTTAGATTGGATCGCGATCGTCCATAGGGAATTCAATTCATAAATAAATATGGCGTCCGTCTGCCGCCATCTTGGGGGGAGCTGGCGAGCTGGGCCACCGACGTGTTGCGTGAGGGTCATGCTAACGCGTTGCCTTGCTGTCAGAAAATTTATTCCTGCTATCCTACTAATATGTTTTTAGTTTTTATGTTTGGATTTTTGTTACTCAATCACGCAAAAACGGCTGAAAGGATTTGGATAAAATTTGGCACACAGAAAATTTATTAGGATTTTATTATTCCGGTACCTAGTACATTCCCTTGGGATAATTTCCGTCCAAGCGGGCGAAGCCGCCGTTGGCAAAAGCTAGTAAAGCCTACAGATAAATCAGTGTCAAAAGGGTTCAGACGAACTACGGTAATTAAGTGAAAACTATAAGGAAATGGAATCAGTTCGACAGTTTAAAGCCAGGCAAACGAAGTCAGGTAAAGTTTGTGTTTAGGTTGGATGAACCAAAGTTAGTTGTTTCAGTGTTGATGTTGGCGGATAAGAAAGGAAATACTAAAAAGGTTATGAAAATCAATAGAATAAATCGCGTTAATCATTGGTGCGTGACTAGATAAGGCTAGGGCCTGTCATAGATCCGTAAGGGCCTGAGCACACCTCCGTCGCGAAACTGGGAAACCGCATGATATTCCGCTACTCGAGTAGCGGAACACTTTTTGGACTAACACTAGACTCAAACCTAAACTGGAAGAAACACATAGAAACTACAAGAGCAAAATTGTCCAAATTTATGTATGCGCTAAGCATATTGAAATGCAACACAGACTATAAAACCACCTTATCTGCCTATTATGCGTACGCTTACTCTTGGCTAAATTATGGTATCATACTGTGGGGAGAATGTACTGACTTTTTGGACCTTTTCATTCAGCAAAAGAAATGTGTCAGAATATTAATGAACATAGACCAACGAGAGAGTTGTAGGCAGCAATGTATATATACTGCAAAGTTGTATATTCGTTAGGAAAAATAGGCACCTCTTCAAGTCTAATATCGAGCTAAATGAAAACTATAACCGACGGAACAAGAATAGACTAATACTACCCATCACAAATTTAAAGTTTATCGGGAAAAGCCCATATTCGAGACTAGCTAATATATTTAATAAGCTACCGGAAAGTTTAAAATCCCCACCAAACGACTCAATTTTCACGAAACAGTTGAAATCTCTGTTAATAAAGAAAGGCCGTTGAGGAATTTAAAGCTGACAAATTGTGAATCGATTGACCTTGTAATAAATGCTTGCTTGACGTAAATGTGAAATAATATGACTAAAATGCTATATTATACTTACCTATATGACTATATTGAATCAACAAATTGATTTGATAATGATTTATTTTAAATAAAATGTAGTAAATTATTGATAAATGTTTAGTGTAATGTAATGTAAATGTAAATGTATAGTTAATATTATATAATATTATATAATTAATTTGATATGAAACCTTTGCAGTGCCCTTACAGGGTGCATGTATTAATACTGTGTCATGCAATTTTAACGCATGCCTACTAACCAGTGTTTTACATGTTAGCAAATAAATAAAAAAAAAACATCACGCGAGTCAGTTGAATTGAACTAATACTACGGTTTCGCTGCTATGGTCTCGCGAGGCCATTAGCACACCTTCGCCGCGAAACCATAGCAGCGAAACCGCAGTGGTTCAATTCAACTGACTCGCAGTAACGGAACATCAGCGGTTTCACGGCGGAGGTGTTCTTAGGCCCTTAGGGCCTTAGCACAGCTCTCCCGCGAAACAGCGAAACCGCATGATGTTCCGCTGATATTCCGGTACTCGAATAGCGGAACATCATGCGAGTCAGTTGAATTGAGCTATGGCGGTTTCATTGCTATTGTTTCGCGGCGGAGGTGTGCTAACGGCCTCAACAATATTAATTGCTACAAATAAACAGTTGAAAACATAAATGGCGGCTTCTTAGGTTTGAAAATATTATTAAAGGTACCTAATCATAGTTTACACTGCCACAACAATTTTCGTAAACAGCACCCTAATTGCGTAACACACTATCAATCGGAATCTGAATAATTTTGAAGCAAATTGCTAATCTACTGCTTCATATGTTGGAAAAATTTGTCTGCGCGACAACGTAAATAACGCAATGAATGTTGTTGAACTGTCATAATGAAACCGATTCCGACTGATAATGTGTTACGCAATTAAGGTGCTGGTCTCACTGGAAGGTAACTAAATCTGTTACAAGAATGAACGAGCTTAAATAAATCAAATTCATAAATTATGACCCTTTTGTTACAGCCACGATTCTAAGCGAACCCCTGGGGCTGTATTTTGAACTATTAACGCCATCATGATTCCGTTGCGAAAAAGGGATGATGCTATAGCTCCGTCTCTCTCGAGCACTGGAAAAATGATAGTTCATAATACGGCCCCAGAACTGTAAGAAAGCAATATTGTTGTACAATTTGCATTTACTATCACCAAATGTGTGCGATTTAGACGTAATGCCGTATTACGTATACCACATACTTACCTGTAAGTATAAGTTGAAGTTATAAAACGTTAGAGCTTTCTTGTTCCATTCAAACCTGCGTTGAACCAACGTAGTTTGGACAAAAGCTGTCCCGAACAAACTGGTTGGCTGACTGTAAATCTCACCCTAATACCATTGATAATACCGAAACGAATAAGATGAGTGAAAACAAGTGAAATTAAATATTTTACCCTTGATTGATATGATAATTTTTCAAATCAGATAAAATAAATCATGTTTTATGAACAACGAAAAATCTGTTGTCTGTGGCTCGAATACAGGTTGAATCAGGAAGGTGTGGTCAAATTTAAGGGTGTGGTACAGACCATCAAACTGAACAACTTTCTCCATGGGACCAACATCGTAATCGAGAAAAAAATAATCAGTCGTCCCATACATTTGGCTCGAGTAAGTATTGAAGCTTTCTATGGGACCGTTGATAATTTTTTCGCGATTAAGATGTTGGTCTCATGGAGAAAGTTGTTCAGCTTGATGGTCTGTACCACACCCTTAAATTTGACTACACCTTTTTGGTACACCTGTCTGCAGATTGATCCATATTTCGTTAACCTACAAATTACCAAACAATGGGATACAGACAATGTCGGTCATAGATAACAGAATGTGGTTATCACTGCCCGTCACGGTTTCACTGCAGCTTCTGTGGAAATCTACAGGCAGGAATTAAATGATTTACGTGTAAGCGATCACCCAGATAACTCCATTTGTCGTCTCCTTCGCTTCACACAAGGACCACAGATTTCAATTGCAACGTTTCTTGTGATCAACATTCGATTAAATGGAATTCTGTTTGAGTAACAGATTTTACTAGCGTTTATATGTGTCAGATAACACTATAGGTTTTTGCTGTTCAATACCAACAATGAAAATAGGGGTTTGCTTTCAAATGATTTAGGTATTTGGTGTTCTAGTAACAAACTCACCAAAGGGTTCGAATTGGCCTGCTGTAATTTTTTGTTGCACCTAGTTTCGTTATTTCATCATTATCTATAACACGCGCCTGTAAAGAAACGAATTAAAAATGGCGGCCAAACAAAAGGGCATCATGCCATTTCACTCGCACAGTATAATTTGCGAGTTAGAGGGAATGATTAGTGCCACCATTTAAGATTCGTTCTTTATTGGCGCGTGTTATACCAGGATTAGCTCTTTCGTATTATTATAAAGTTACAAGAAATATGATTAAATTCTGATTCTCTGCAATCTTCAAGAGAAATAACGCTGCACAGGCAGGTTTCTTGAAAGACACCGTAATTGAATTTTCACTGAGATTGAAACCTTTTTCATTCGCAGTACAAAGTTATGGACGTTTCTCGTCTTCTTCTTGGCTAAGGAAACTCCTTGAATCCTCGTGAAAGAATAAATTCTTGGAGAGAAAATATATTATACTCATAACGGGTGTCATTTTTTGATTTTTAGGGTTCCGTACCTCACATGAAAAAAATGGAAACCTTATAGGATCACTCGTGTGTCTGTCCGTCTGTTACAGCCAATATACTCCGAATCTAATAGACAGATTAAGTTGAAATTTGGTGGACTTATGAATTTCTGAGACCCAAACACGGAAATAAATGAATTTTGAATATGCGGGTCAATTTAAGGGTAAATAAGAAAATTAAAAAAAAAAAAGTTTTGCAAACTGTACCGTGTGACATATGAAATGAAAGGGCTTACTGTGAGGGTCTCAAATATATATTTTTTATAATTTTAAAATAAATTGTTTTAAAGTTATTTAAGAAAATAGACGAAAATTGACCATTCCCCTCTTATCTCCGAAACTACTGAGCCTAAAATTTTGAAAAAAATACAGAAAATAGTTCTATATCTATAGATTACAGGAAAACTTATAAGAAGTCTATGGTATTAAAAAACATGGTAAATCTCTCAATATTGTGCGTACAAACTTACATTTACAGTAAGAATGTATGGGAGAACATGTTTTTCAACTACAATGTTAAGTTTGTTCTTGGGATAAATTCATCAGAACTCGTATGCTTGTTTTCTTCAATTCGTATGCTTGTTTTCTTGAAATTCATTTTTAACATTATTTATCCTGACGTTTGCTATGACAGTTTGGCAACATAATTTACAATATTAGTTAGCATTCGATTCTATAGTCGAGAAGAAGTACTAATATCAATTCCGGAATCACGAGATTTTTACGATCGGAACCGTCCATTGTGCGTAATCGGACACGCATTTGGCCGGTTTTTTTTTTCTTAGTAGCTTTGCTTTTTGGCCTTCTGTGAAGCTGGAAAATAAGCAGTCTCAATCAACTCAGCCTATTGCAGTTCACTGCTGGACTGCACTGCTAGAGAGCAGTGGTGGCCCAATGATAAAGGCCCCGACTTACGAGTTGCAGGTCGTAGGTTCATACCCAGGCAGGCGCTTTACTTTGTGTAAATTATTTCATCACCATTGCTCTCAAAACGGTGAAGGAAAACATCGTGAGGAAACCGGCATGTCCTAGAACCAAACATTCAAAAGACCTGTGACATCTACCAACCCGTAGTGATAATAATAACCCGCAGGGCAGTATGTGGCGGGCAGTAGCGACCCCACGGACCCTATCTACCGGGAGAAGTCTTGTTCTTCATCCCTGGCTTGCCTTTATTGGCCGGCTGGAGTGAACACTGACGAGGAGCAGAGCTCCCACCCTTTTCTTGTCTTTATTGGCCGGCTTGAGTGGAGATTCGCAAGAGCAAACGTGCTCGGAGGAATGAAGTATTCTAGTAAGGTGCTGGTAGGGATCTTGACCGTACTTCCGGGATTGTCTTGATAGTCGTGGAATACCTCTCCACTCCTCAAGCACCTCAGTAAGTATTGCCCCCTTGTCGCTACGTCACTATGTGCTAGCGAACGTTTCCGAGGCCCATTATTGAGTGTGCAAGTCACCCCCTGCCATTTTATCCGTGTATATAATTATATAACATTGGTCAGGCAGGGGACATAGTTCTTCCATATATCAAGTTACCTACCCAATCCACTTTAGCCCAAACCCATAGCCCAATATGTTTTATTTCCACGTACAACAATAGTCCTGCACCAACCGGGGGTTGTCCTTGGGTGCACTTGTATAACGCATATAGGGATAATCGTGGTTTGGTGCGTCTTCATCATTTAAAATTGTCTAAGGGGCCTTTGCGAGTTGGCTTCCAAAGGTCCGGGAGCCCAGGGTCCCGAGATATGAAAGAAAATAATAATAATAGGTACTTACCATTTATATTACGGCCAGGCCTTTACGCCTGGACAGCTTTTAACCCTTTACAAAGCGCAAGTCCGATCCTGCATGGAGTATTGCAGTCACCTTTGGGATGGATCAGCTAAGTACCAACTAGCCGCGCTTGACTCGGTGGAACGCAGAGCTAAGAGGCTCATTGGCGACGTAAAACTGGTGGATGCCAAGCTTCATTGCTTGGCTCATCGCCGCAAGGTTGCCTGCTTGTCGGTCTTCTACAGATTGTACTTCGGAGAGTGTGCCCGAGAACTCCACGACCTCATTCCACCGGCCCCCTTCTACCACCGGACATCTAGACGCACTGCCAGTTACCATCCCTACCTGGTTGCTATTCCACCAATTCGCACTAAGCGCTTCCAAATGTCTTTTATAATGCGCACAGCAAAAGAGTGGAACTCACTACCTGCGTCTGTGTTTCCGAACGTATACAACCCTAATCTCTTCAAAGTGAGAGTGAACAGGCTTCTTCTGGGTAAGCTCACTCCATCGTCGACTTTGTCTCTGTCACCTCTGACCTAGACTAGAGTCAAGAGCAAACCCATCACAAATAAAAAAATAAAAAAAAAAATATCAGGAGACATAGGCCCATAGAAAAATGCCTAACCTAACCTAAACATACATATTTTTATAAACAAAATCTTGTGAGTTAATAAATAAGACTTGAGACTATGTTAGTAGCACTTCACTTTGCACTAGCTTGACTTATTAGTGCTGTCCTGTGGAACTTGTCCGCGGAAGCAGTTCGGTTTAAATACCTAACCGGTGGTTTGAATGTTGGTGAACACAGGCCTGAGGGTTATTAGTTTAAAAGTAACACAAATGTTGTGGTCTCTCAGATTTGCTTACACCCGTAAACCACACGAAGTGAAGTGCTTCGATAGTGCGGTATTGACTCGTGTTTATATCTTTTGTATCTAAACGCGGACACAAAGGGCGTTCCGCAGCTTTTGTCGTATCAAATTGGCCACTCGAGCGTTATCATCACATATTTTATACGCGAAATTGGTAAACGTGGTTCTTTGACATTTAGCTTTGATATATCGGAACATCATTGACTCAAATATGCATAAACGCACGCCTTCTTCCCATTGTGGTAGACAGAAACTACGGAACGCCACCTGCTACAATCCTTACCAACACACTTAGTCCTTTTGCTTCGTTTACGTTCATACATCAGTCATACACGAACGCTGGTGAGCATCATCTGCCTAGCCTTTTACCAACTATGTCGGGGTCAGCTTTCAGTCTAACCGGATGCAGCTGAATACCAGTACTTCACAACTCAGTTACTGGGTAATACAATACCCCTTGGTAGGACTTGTGTCAGACTCGGGCTTCTGTCGACCTGTAACGACTGGCAAAGATCTACGAATGAAGCCGGGACCAACGACTTAACGTGCTTTCGGAGGCACGGAGAGTCTTGGTATGAGAAAGATGATCACCCGTCTACGGACCAACCGCGGCAAGTGTAGCTTAACCTGATCGATCGACCCTTGCGGCTGTTATCACTTAGCGACAAGACGCACGCCGGTTAGCGTCAGATATTATTTTTAAATTATCCTAGGTGTATGTTTATGATCATTCCTCGAGTTCTAGAATACCAGTTGGTATACCTACCTACTCTTACCTAGCAACAGCAACTATGCCTGCATACCATGCAATATGTCTGTAGCAATTCTGTAATGCAAACCGTTATTGCATTGTATTACAATACCAGTGTATTACGACACCCAGGCATCTGATAATTGGGTATAGATACGCTTACTTGTTTGTGTAATTGTGTTACCTATCTAACAATACAATTACCTTTGTTGTAGCTGCCGAATAATACTTGTAAGTCTAACTGTTGGTAGGTGTTAGGGATAGATGTTTGAATTCCATTTCCATCACAAAACATGTAAGATTTCAAATGCTAATAACTAACAGACTTTCAATCCTAGAGTAATGAGTTGAGCATTCAAAAGATAGGTCAATTCGTAACAAATTTGAAGTAAGTAATATTTATTTTGCCTATGACGTCACATCGCGAGTGCATGGGCATGCGCGAGACCCTCCATTTTTCACTGTGTCGAAATTCCAATTTGTATAGTGCAAAAACGTGTTTAGCTAGAATGTTGATTCTGTCGTCATTGTCAAGAGTTGATAAAGCATTACTACTACTAGGACTCAAAGAGAAACAACAGAAATATTGTCTAAAATAAGGTCAAAAATGCATATGAAGTTGACAATAACAAAATAATTTCAGATGTCGTCTCATATCGGCCGTAAATCTGTTCAGAAAGAAGAAAAATCCAGGCGAGGAAATCTTGCATCATGAGGAATGCAATAAGCCTAAAAGTCCAGTGCAGAGCAAATACCTCCCACTAGGTTAGGTTAGGTTACAGCTGAGAGAAAACGTTTTCACCAAAATAAACGGCGCGGACTTGAACTGCGCCTTTACCTACATCAGCAACTACGACTACTCAGTATCTTTTAATCCAAGCATGGAAGCTTGTCTAAAATAAACTTTCAATAGAAAAAAAGTAATAAAAAAAATTGGTAAAAATATAAACACATTTCTTTGTCTTTCAAACAGCAAACTAATGGCAATCACAATATTGCCGAACCAATCCTATTATTTTCGCTCCAACACGCGATCTGTGCGTGGGCGCCTCCCGCGGGATATCACAGTATGACAGCCACCTGTTCAACAGGTACAGACGCCAGCATATCAAGCTACCCGAAACTTTCAAATTTTCCCAATCAACCTTGAGCCTAATGCTATAGCGATAAAGTTGAAAATCTATTAAAGAAATTTGACAGATTGTTGTAGCTTGATGTGCTGGCGTCTGTACCTTTGCTGCGCTTACGCGTCTATTTTTCTAGCAACTATTGCCCGGCGACATTTGCCAAAGGTATTGGAGCAATATATTAATAGCAATTTATTAAATTATTTCATATCGCCCAAACAATATGGTGTGGCAGTATCTCTAGCAGCAATTCCTGCATCTTGACATTGCAGTAAATTGCTTTTAACGTCGTATTACGTTGACCAATATTGCCCAGAACAATTAAGTTGCCTGTAAGCTCCCCTTTTGGTACGGAGACACGATGAGGATCATTGAAAATAAATTCCATTATGTTCATAGTCTATGCCTTTATGTCAGCAAAACGTGATTTGCGACCCCTGGACACGCCATTATTAGGAAATGCAAGTAAGTTTTTTTATAGTTTTTATTTATCGCACTGCATGTCTATTGTTGTTGATATATCGTTTAGTATTTAGGGTTCCGTACCCAAGGGGTAATACGGGACCCTATTACTAAGACTCCGCTGTCCGTCTGTCTCATGAACCGTGATAGTTAGACAGATGAAATTTTCACAGTTGATGTTTTTTTGTTGCCGCTATAACAACCAATACTAAAAAAAGAATAAAATAAATATTTAAGGGGGATCCCATACAAAAAATATGATTTTTTGCCGTTTTTATAGATAATGGTACGGAACCCCTCGTGCGCGAGTCCCACTCGCACTCGGCTGGTTTTTTTTTTTTTTGCTCGTTCCGTGTGAATGTTCACTGACGCTAGAAAATGGTAAATAATAAGCAAAAGTAAAAAAAGTGTAACATGCCAATATGAAACTGAGGCAGTCCCTAAAGAGGAGTTATTCAATACATATAAAACATAGACTGCTAAAATCATAACCCAACCTTTTGGCTTTACCGTAGTCGGGTAAAAAGGATTGAGCAATAACTCACGATACTACATGATTAGTCACAAGATGTATATTCAAAACGTGACTGAACTCGGAAGAGACACGCAAACTTGACATGATATAATAACTTTCAGAGCCTATAGCTGCATATCATACTAAATTATGCCCACCTGACCCATTTCCTCGGGCCGACCTGACCCTTTAATGTTATGAAAAGCGGCTGCAAATTGTCAATTCAACATTTCTCTTTAACAAACTATCAAGCGAAATGAGTTTAACATTAAAATGTTCCACGAAATGGCCAGGGGCCGTATTATGAACTATTAACGCCATTATTTTTCCAGTGATAGAGAGAGACGGAGCTATACATGACCTATAGCACCATCCCTTTTTCGCAACAGAAACATGATGGCTTTAATAGTGGCCCCAGGCCAGGACAACAAAGGGAATTTTAAAAGAAGAACGCCAAGAACTTTGGAGATAATTTGAAAATATTAAATTAAAATAGTTTTAACGTTATCCCGGTCTTACTCAAGGAGTCGTGTGGTACTCTTGAGACAAAAGAAAAGTTTTGTTATTGCAATTTGAATGCAGTGTATTTGTAGGTATGTCCCAAGTTTCAGCGAAGAGACTTGGAAGAAACACTCGTATGGTCCACCCGTTGGGAAATTAAAGCTGCTGTAGTTAGGAAAGGTCTCGGTGGGCCGTAGTTATTAAAACGTTTGGATGCGAGACAAACCACGTTTGGAAAAATGTTAGGTGTTGCCGTGAGAAAATATTCAATACCCGGGGTATTGTTTGTCCTGAATATTGTGGGTATTTCTTTACAACGAATGGAATGGTAACTAATACATTACATAGGTACTAGCTTTAGCCCGCGGCTTCGCCCGCGTGGATGTCGGAACATATCCCACGGGAACGTACTACCGGGATTAAAAGTGCCCTATGTATTAATCCAGGCATTAAACTATCTGTATGCCAAATTTCATCGAAATCTATACCCACTGTCTTAACGTAACACACTGTCAATCGGAATTAGTAATCGCCGCAAGGTTGCCTGCTTGTCGGTCTTCTACAGATTGTACTTCGGTGAGTGTGCGCAAGAATTCCACGACCTGATTCCACCGGCCCCCTTCTACCATCGGACATCTAGACGTACTGCCAGTTACCATCCCTACCTGGTTGATTTTCCACCAATTCGCACTAAGCGTTTCCAAATGTCTTTTATAATGCGCACAGCAAAAGAGTGGAACTCACTAACTGCGTCTGTGTTTCCGAGCGCATACAACCCTAATCTCTTCTAAGTGAGAGTGAGCAGGCTTCTTCTGGGTAAGCTCACTCCATCGTCGACTTTGTTTCTGTCAACCCATCTCAAATAAAAAAATAAAAAAAGTTTAATTTTCACAGTTCAACAACATTCATTGCGTTATTTACGTTGTTGAGCAGACAAACTTTTCGAACATATGAAGCAATGAATTAGCAATTTGCTTCACTTTTGAAGCAAATTGCTAATACAGACCATTCCACACCCAGTCGTGTTTACCAAGTTCGCTTAGTTTTAGTTACCTTTACCAGACATTTTCTCCCACTGTCTGGTTCTTTGACCTTGTAACGAGGCGTAGCCGTATAGTCGACCGCCATGATTACAATTTCGCTTTGACAACGCCTTTATTTGAAAGCAGTAAGGGCGTTTCTCGAAGTTCCTAAGGTGTGGTTGAGGGTACTCAATATATTCCCCTGCGTGCCTCTTTTAAGCCGGTCCTAAATCTTTAAACGCGTCCTATGAATATTTTACTATCTACATCTCTTATCGTTAAAATGTTTATTGGTGTATTTGTATTTGCATGTAACCGCTGCGGTGTAAGTAAAATTGAGACGGCGAGATGGTTTTGTTGTTTTAATATTAAATATCGTGATATTTGCACAGTACGAGCCGAAATTCCGAAACGAAGAACATAGGAGGTGGAACTTGGATAGGGCTACGTTTTATGGCAAAGACATATTCCGTTTTCACATTTTGACTACAATCACTAACCTAACTAGCCACAAGCCCCCTCGCTTGTGGCTAAGTAATAACAGCCGCACAAGTCGATCAAACAGGTTAAGCTACGCTTGCCACGGTTGGTCCGTGGATGGGTGACCATCTTTACATACCAAGACCACCCGTGCCTCGGAAAGCATGTTAAGCCGATGATCCCGGCTGTCACTCGTGGATCTCTGACAGTTGTTACGGGTTGTCAGAAGCCCGAAAGTCTGATAACCAGTCTTACCAAGGGGTATTGTATTACCTACTCAGTAACTGGGCTGTGGAGGTCTGATAGGCAGTCGCTACTTGTAAAATACTGGTATTTAGCTGCATCCGGTTAGAACAGGAAGCGGACCCCAACATAGTTGGGAAAAGGCTAGGCAGATGATGACGAAGACTACAAGGCTACAAGATTGCTTATTACTTTAATGAGCCTCTTTTTGACTAAACAAGAGCCTTGTGCTTTAATTGACAAATTATAGATATTTCTGTAATTGGTTTAACAAAAAAATGACACGTCAAAATTAAAGTATGTTTTAAAACTGGATGAGTTCGGTATTTTCTAACTGACTACTCTGAGAAGAAAGACCGACACAAACAAGTCCAGACATAATCTTGGTCAGGCCATGTGAGGTCCATGCAGATGGTCTTTTGAGGATAAAAGAACCATACAGATTTGAGTGGACCTGTCCAGTCAGTGCACGAATTAGTCAGTAATCGTGTAGCTCAACTCAGAACTCAACGACTCGACGAACAATACCAAAGAAAGGACATTAGGATAGGCCGCATAAAGTACTCAAACTGCCAGACTATCATTAAAACTAACTTGGAAAAAAGGGATCGTACATGACCAGGTAGTACAGACCAACTCGTACAAGTTATTACAATGTTATTCACTCTAATGTAAGTTATGAATGTTATGATATGAATTCGTCACAACTTCTGCACAATTGTGACGATGAGCGTGAAGATAAGATTTAATATAAAATCAAATAGTTGCTTGCACTTTATGAGCAGAGCTAGCTTCTGCCCGCAACTTCGTCCGCTTGAACTTTCTTGTTCTCCCGACGCACACCGTCGCATCGCGTCGCCTGCCCACTGATGGGACTAAATACAAAGAAATAGTCTTTGTATTTAGTCCCATCTGGGCACCTATGAATTTGTTGGAAAATGTTTGTGGGCATGATAAATATATTCATGGGTTCCAAGACGGGAAGGTGCCGAGTTGGAACTATACCTTTTGCTTGGCGATCTTTCTGACTTTTTTTTTCTTTTTACTCGGCTCCTCAGGGTCCTAGCGTAATGTTAAATAGCCTATAGCCTTGCTCAAGAATTAGGCTATCAATTGCAAAAGTTTTTTTTTCAAATCGGACTGGTAGTTCCAGAGATTAGCGCATTCAAGCATAAACGCAAACAAACAAATAACATATCTGCTTTATTTTTATTATACATTTATTATACAATTTTTTGATACTATCTTTTATACGACACGAATTTATAGACCGATTCACTCGATAATATGTCATAAACTCAAATAGAAAATGTTAGAAAATGTATCGCGGAACCTTTTACAGCGAATTTTATTATTTTTTCTGCCCACAACATAAACTTTATTTCAGTAAAAAACAGACTAAAAATGTTACTAAAGCACTTTAGTGCCGTCATAACAATTCATTTTAACACGCGCCCAAACAATTTCATAAGGCCACCGTAACGTGTGTGGCTTCGCGTCCATATAAAAGTAAATCTTGTACGTTAATCGCACAGGTCGTCGAACACTTAATGAAGTGGGGTGCCGCTTTATGCGTACCCTTAAAGGGGGCGAACCACGTACGATAACGATCGAATCCGCCCGATCTCAATCGTAATCTTAGTACGTTGGCATAGAGCCTATTTTTGTTAAGCCGTCTGATATTAGGCCAGGCGCAGTTCGATGAATGTGTGTCACAAGGCAAGGGTTTCTTACTAAGAAACTTTCGATATTCTATAAATGGTGTTGTAGTGTATTGCCCTTTCACTCCATTGATATGAAAATGGCGAGGACAGATGCTATTTATAAAGCGATTATAAATGTCAAATTAATGTTTATGAATCAGGCGGGCAATCTAACACCTATACAGAGTGTAAGTGTAAACAGTGTCCACCCTTTAAGGGGTCATTGTACTCATCATTATGAACAACTTTTACTATGGGATCATACCATAAATCGCGAAAAAAAATTAGCTTTACAGTTCTTTTATGTTAGCATAATTAGTCAAAAATGTAGGGAACAGCTGATTTTTTTCGCGATTTCATGTTTGGTCCTATAGTAAAAGTTGTTCATAATGACGAGTACAATGACTCCTTAAAAGGTTGACACTGTTTACACTTACACCCTCAGTCACCCTGAGTCATTGTACTCACCATTATGAACAACTTTTACTATGGGACCAAACCTGAAATCGCGAAAAAAAAAATCAGCTGTTCCCTACATTTTTGACTAATTATGCTAACATAAATGTACTGAAAAGCTATTTTTTTTCGCGATTTCTGGTTTGGTCTCATAGTAAAAGTTGTTCATAAAGATGAGTACATAGACTCCTTAAAAGGTTGACACTGTTTACACTTACATCCTGTATAGTATATTGTTTCTCGAGCTAGCAAAAGTAGGGTTAAAAATGGAAAAATGCATGGAATTGATATCGAGGGTTCACGGGCTATTTGTATTAAGCGACATCCTGGCCGATATTGAGTTATAATCATATCTACCTGCATTAAAAAGTGAAAAACGGAAATAGACACTATTGATTCTTAACCGTCGATAGGCCACTTTTTCGTAAAAAATATTGATACTTTTTTACAATGTTCTTTTTCCAAATAATGAAACTTTGAAATGCTCTCCTGTAAAGTTCCAAACATGTCGCTTAATACAAATAGCCCGTGAACCCTCGATATGTACTTTTTGGAAAAATGTCAGTGGCGGGATGTCAGTTCCGGTGTGTGTTGCACAGTGTGAGTCTTGTTTGTGTGCAGTGCGGTGTTGCTCTACCAAAATACTAATTGATTGACTTTCATGAATCATTTCTATGAATTGATGAAAAATTCCTATTAACTGCAAAGGTACCTACTGAGATAAAAAATTGTCCCCTGCAGAATTTTTATACGTGATCCCTTGTTTCGGCAGTTGATATTTATGAGTAAATGACAATAATTATTTATTTATAGCATCATAAAACCTAGTAATTAGACGATTTCCAGAACATGATTTTACGGTGTACATTTTTGTACAATCTCATGTTTCATCAGATTTTTATAGCTCACAATATGATAATTTACAGCTACTTCTATACATATATACATCAATCTACCTAGTCTTTTCCCAGCTATGTTGGGGTCGGCTTCCAGTCTGACCGAATGCAGCTGAATACCAGTATTTTACATGGAGCGACTGCCTATCTGACATCCACAACCCAGTTACTGGGTAATATGATACTCCTTGGTAAGACTGGTTGTCGGGCTTCTAACGACCTATAACGACTGTCAAAGATCCGCGAATGGCAGCGGGGCTTAACGAGCTTTCCGAGGCACGGAGGAGTTTCGTTATGTAAAGATGGTCACCCATCCACGGACCAACCCCGACAAGCGTAGCTTAACCTGATGGGTTGACCCGTGCGGCTTTTATTACTTAGCCACGACCTCCTCTATATATACATATTAGGTATAATTCGTGTCTGTGTGTGTGACTGCGTTGTTCTTCTAAACTACGCTACGGATTTTGATGCGGTTTTCAGCATCATTTAGAATATTTATTCTTGAAGGTTTATGTGTAAAATACATTAATATTAAACTTACATGTAATAACGAAATCTCGATGTCTTGTCAAGTCGTAAAAATCGTGCAAAGCGACGCCTGCTTTGCACGGTTTTTACGCTACGTGTGTGCGCGTGGGTACGATATCTTGATATAATTTATGTTTAGTACCTACTAGCAGTGGGTGTTTCTCAGTTTTTGTTAAAAACACATCATTAGTGGCATATGATTTTTTTTTCTTCTGAAACCAATACATTAAACACAGACTGTTTTGCTAAAAAATTATGATGGGATGAACTTGAAGGCGCAACATTCAATACGCATATACCTCGCTACATATTTGCAAACTTTGATGCGACTAATGACGTTTTTTTTGTGATAAAGTTTTAGGTTAAACAAATATATTGTTTTTTTTTTTTACAAATGTATTCGATTTTTTTTTACTTATTCTATTTATTTGGGCGGTTATTAGTTAAAATTATCGTCAAGTATTTTTTTCATTCCGTCGCTTGTATAAATTACCACACCAAGACTTTAAGTGTTTGTGTTTGGAAACGGAGCTGAATGACGATTTGCGTGATGTTTTGTTAGTTTTATTTGTTTTAGACAGGTATATGCATATATTGAATGATGCGCATTCAGGTTCATCCCATGAGAGCTATTTAGCAAATCAGCCTCAGTGTTAAATTGTTTCCAGAAACAACATATGCCACCAGAAAGTGTTTTTCGCCAAAAAGGAGAAACACCCCAGTACTACATACAGGATATTTTTTTAAGTAGTGCGCAAACTTTCACAGGTTATTCTACCCATGAATATGAACAACATTCACTATGGGACCAAACCTGAAATCGCGAAAAAAAAATCAGCTGTTCAGTACATTTATGTTGGCATAATTCGTCAAAATGTACTGAACAGCTGATTTTTTTTTTTCGCGATTTCAGGTTTGGTCCCATAGTGAAAGTTGTTCATATTCATGGGTAGAATAACCTGTGAAAGTTTGCGCACTACTTAAAAAATTATCCTGTATAAATTATATCAAGATATCGTTATGCTATTTTTACTGTAATATTTAACAATGTTTAGTTAAACAGTCTTCTTAAATTCAACGGAAACCTTCAAGCTTATTCTAGTGCGAAATTCCCAGCTCATTCTCTCAGAGATAGTTTAAAGTTTCTCCGCGAATTTAAAATAAGTATCCTTGAGTTCATTACAGTATCGTAGATTGGCTCTAGATAATGAAAACTAGGAGTTTCAATCACTGCCTTTAGACTTGATACTTCTTGTTCATCGAAGTCTTAATTAACGAGTTTATGCGAACAACATTAAACATCAAAACTTTTTGCTGCGACGATTACCTGTTTGAAGGGTATGAGTGTTATAATCTAAGAGCGAATGAGCGAACGGTTGCGTTGCGTTGCGTATTAAGAATCATCAAAAACCATCTCTTTCAATAGCCGTTGGTATTGAAAGAGATGGTTTTTGATGATTCTTCTTTTAATTCGTTTTGGGCTTGTAAATGTATCAATCTGCCTAGTCTTTTCCCAACTATGTTTGGGTCGGCTTCCAGTCTAACCGGATGCAGCTGAATACCAGTATTTCACATGATGCGACTGCCTATCTGACCTCCTCAACCCAGTTACTGGGTAATACGATACCCCTTGGTAAGACTGGTTGTCAGACTTTCGGGCTTGTGACGACCCGTAACGACTGTCAAAGATCCACGAATGACAGCCGGGACCAACGGCTTAACGTGCTTTCCGAGGCACGGAGGAATCTCGGTATGAAAAGATGATCACCCATCCACAGACCAACCCCGGCAAGCGTAGCTTAACCTGATGTATCGACCCGTGCGGCTGTTATTACTTAGCCACGAGCTCCTCTCCTCCTCCTCCTCGGGCTTGTAAATGTATATACAACTAAAAATGGAACAGTAAATTTTCTTTAAAAAAAGTATAAATCGACTTCAAAAACCTAAAACGAATAAAATATCTTTCATAAAAAACTTAACAGCTCCTGAAGTCGGTGTCTTCAATTATTCAGAGCACCTTAGCTTGGCACCGACTTCAGAAGCTGTTAAGATTTTTATTAAAGTTATTTCATTCGTTGTAGGTTATGAAATTCGGTTTTTACTTTTTTTAAAGGTACTTTTATTTTTTGTACGTCATTATTCTCGACTACAAATTAAATTGCAAGTATAGTCTCAAGCTGAATGGAAACAACACGCGTAGGTACCTATCTCAACAGTTATACGGTATACCCCACAACATTCAAAGGCCGCGTATGACACCGTTATAAAAACCAGGATTAATCCACTCTGTCGCGCGGTTAGACTCCGAACGCGGTGTAATTAGAGAGCGGGCGAACGTCGTGATGCTACGCGTCTGTGTGACGGAGTGTCTAATGAGAAGTAATTGGAAGGCTGCCGATGTTGAGATTTTTTGATAAAAATGAGGGAATCTGGGTCTTGTTTTGGACTCGCTTTCTATGCTTTGAGGCGACTATGGTATGAAATCCGTAACATCTAGGAATGGGGGATTCGATAGGCCTTATTTTTTACCAGATTTAAAAATATAAAAGTAATATTCACAAAATGCTTGGAAATTCGAGCATTATTTTGACAATGTTCATCGAGATAAATCGAAAATGATGTACTAGGCTGTACTGGTCAAATACATGCGAGCAGCGGTCAGCAAAGTAAGTATGAAAATCCATAATACTCGTAATTATATCTGTCATGTTTAGCAGCCAAATAAATAACTATGAAAACTCATATCTATCGTGTAATTCAAAAATTGAACGAACATTTTACTTCGAAACATGCCAGCCAAGGAGGCAACTTATCAAAGATTTTATTTAAATGTCTAACTGCCTTGCAAATAGAAATGCTTTGGCCGCAACCAGGCATTGATGTGTGCCTCGGCGACGCCCATCTATGCCTCTTTTGCCAGCCGCTGCAGTACTGTCTAAGAATTTAAAAAAAAATTGCGAGCAGATAAGTTAAAGAAGAAAAAGGCGATAAGTAGAAAAACAAAACACAATCTAAAAACGTCTTTTTAGGTCGAGTACTGCAATGATGAAAGTGGTTTAATGACGGGTTATTACATCGCAATGAAACAATACCTACATCAAATTACTAACCACACTATTAATTTCTACCCTGATTGGCGTAAAGTATTAAAATAGCATGAAACATGTTGTTATTAATTCTGTTTCGCTTGTAATACTTCGTTATTAGGTCATGTCAGAAGCTCGCAGATATTACTAGGCCACGTTATGAGCCTAGACTACACAATAGTTATGACGTCAGAGACATGTAGGGAAACACCATGTTGATAATTGGACCTAATTATGCAGAAAGCAGCCATATGGCACTTTTCCAAAAATGAGTGATAAACACAGTCATAATAATCTCGACATACAAGATTTTTTGCAAAAACAGCCATGTTGATATCTCTATTTATCACGGAGATAATTATGAACCATCAAATGCAGCCTTGTCCATACATCCATAACGCAACCATCGACAGAAAAATGAATGCTTATAACTGTGTTTGTACTTTTCCCGACATGGCTGATTTCTGCATAACACAGTCCATTTATAAATAGTGGGCGCACAGAATTTAGACAGATGTTATTCGGGTGTTAGTGAACTTTAGTTTTGTTTAAATATTTGTAACTTAAGCACTGCAGGCTAGTTATCTTTCAATCGAACTAGATTCTAGTTAGTCTGCTTAATCCATAATCAGCCTATAATGTTTCGACTGCTGGGACACAGGCCTCCCACCACGCGGGCCCAGTGCGAGTGTTTATGACATGTATTCCCGTTGTTCCCGATAACCGTGTTCCCGTTAAGCCTCGTTTGCGGAGACGCGGGGCAGCGCGGCCCGCACTATAGTCAAACATATGTCGTTGCATGAGAGCGAGAGAGACACGAGACGCCACGCCGTACGCGACGCGCGACGCCCCGCGTCTCCGTAAACGAGACCTTAAAGGGGACAAAGGTAATTTAATAAAATAACTAAAATTACTTCCCGTTGTCCCCGTTCATTTATTGTAATAATATATCGCATGTTTTCGAATGTTTGGTTCTAGGACATGCCGGTTTCCTCACGATGTTTTCCTTCACCGTTTTGAGAGCAATGGTGATGAAATAATTTACACAAAGTCAAGCGCCTGTCTGGGTATGAACCTACGACCTGCAACTCGTAAGTCGGGGCCTTTACCATTGGGCCACCACTGCTCTCTCAGTTAGTCTAATATGGGTTAAATTGACATAAATTCGATACAAATTATAGTGGATGGACTGGACTCTATTTTGAGTAAGCAACTACGATTCGATATCATTGGATCCTGGAAGTTTTCGACTGTAAACCAGCTGGGTCCTATAATCTTATCTGTAAAGAATCTATAAAAGATTATATCTGTAAAGAAAGCCTTGGTAAATGAGCTTAAACTTCCAATTTTCTTCTTCTTTTTCGTATCAACGAACTCTTGACCTAAACTTTCGTTTGGTTAATCCAATTGACTGGCCTGTCAAACATGTCAATAGCTATATAATCATTGTACACTGAATAACTGGCACATTAATATAATATTTACCTACATATCTACGAACTCAATTTAGTATCTAGGCAGATTTCCTAGAATATACAGGATCACATTAAATTGGCTAGCGCAACTTCAGAGACGTGATGGGGTACCGAAATCCAAACACGACAAAACAAAAAAAAATAACGGAATTTCTAAACTCATAATTTCTCATAAGTAATCTCAAAAGTCACCTATACACATCACGTCAAAGAAGTTACGCCAACTGATTTAATTTGATTTGTCACTTATAAAAGGTGTTAAAAAATTAACTCTATAAACTTAAGTTAGACCATGCTTTAGTTAGACCATCGAACTAAATAACTTTTACTATGGGACCAAACCTGAAATCGCAAAAAAAAATTTGCTGCTCCCTACATTGAAATTTATGTTTGCTTAACTCGTCAAAATGTAGGGATCAGCTGATTTTTTTTTTCGCGATTTTAGGTTTGGTCCCATAGTAAAAGTTGTTTGTTATCATGAATACAATCATGTGTTTAAGCATGCATCGGTCACTAACCCCATAATTACCACCATAGTCACCAGTCCCATAATTATATGTATAGCCTTCGTTATGTCCAGGAATAACGCTTTCATTTATTCATATGGCCAAGTAATATGAATATAATATATTAAGTTTCTAAAAGTGTACTGTACTTTAGATAGAATGTTATTCTTTTCTTAGAATGAATAAAGGCTGATATAAAAAACTATACCTATAGATAAATTTTCGAGTCTTGGGAGTTCGTTGACTGAATCTTTTCCGAAAAAGTTCGATAAATCACTGTATTTTATTTAATATAATTTCGCTGCGTATATTGTAGTAGAAACTTTTAACATGAATCTTGGAATATGTACTTAGTTGAATCGATCTAAGTACATTTCGAACAAGAGCCGTATAAAATTCTCACAACTCGAAATATAATGTGTTCGTAACACACAAAACGAAAATTTCAAGTAGGTATTTACGATCAAATAGAACAATATTCCATTATAAAATTTACGAACATTGTACTGGATAACAACAGTGCAGTAGCGTTTCCAACGGTCGACGGCCCGGCGCCCCGTAGCCATCGATTCCTGTCTCGGATGTTTATTTTTCTAATCATGTACTTACTTGGTGGATTGCTCTTTGAGAACAGAGGAAGGGGAGAAAGAAAAGCAAGAGAAATTGCATTTCTGTATGGTAATCGGAGCTTAGCTAGTCCTTTAGTTATTACTACTGAAGCTGCGGTCAATAAATCCAGCACCCCGACCACGACGCCTAACCAATCGACTTCAAAGTTGTATATGTTTAATGCTTTCAAATACACATCAATTCCTTTGAAGATCTGAATTCAAGAGGAATCGTTAAATAAGTCGAGGGAGTACTATCTTTGTATTGCACATTTCTAAATGCAAATGAAGTAGTAGATGATAACATCGCTATCGCACAGCGGTTCGCAGCAGGCCGTGGCCGGTCGGCCCCTGACAGCGATACCGCGTACACTGTTGTTTAGATTACCAACGGATTAGTTGTGTCTGGGTATCTGGAATGTATAGGAAAAACGAGGAGCGAAGGGGTATTCGAAGTTCTAAAATACCTAGCATGTTTACATTAGAATAGTTTACAAGAGATAATGGCGAATAAGTATCTAGAAAATCTGAATTGATGTGTTTATTGTAGGATGAATGGAATTGCAATCAGAAGCTATTCAGTAAAATTACCGGTGCTGGTAAAGAAACTGATTATTTTCAATGGCGCTTTATTAACCGACTTCAAAAAGGAGGAGGTTCTCAATTCGTCGCAACCTTTTTTTTTTAATGTATGTTCCCCGATTACTCGAAGATGGCAGGACAGATTTTAATTTTTTTGTTTTGCTTGAAAGGATATACTTTCCAGGTGGTCCCATGATCATCAAGTCAGGATCTGATGATGGTATCCTGGAGAAATAGAGGGAACTCTTCAAATTTTATGGGCACACTTGAAGCGATTTGGGTAGTTTTTGGAAGAGTACTTTCTCGAAGTGGTCCCATTTCAATTTGGTGAAGATCGGATGAAGAACTTCGGAGATAGGTAACGGAACTCCTCAATAAATGATAGCAAATGGCCCGGGATTGCTGAAATCTCATGTCGGTCTATTGTTTCCACCAGTTCGTAACATAACATCACGCCGGTACGCTATGAAGGTGTAAGCACATGTGAACCACTAAAAAGTGAAAAATAAAAACTTTTAACAAAAAATAAAACCGACTTCCAAATCAAAACACTACAAAGTGATTATTTCGAAAGTCGGTGGCAAAAAACGAAAATACAAAACCAAAGACACCGACTACCAAAATTAAAGTTATTTTTCACCTTGTAGTGTTTTGATTTGGAAGTCGGTTTTATTTTTTGTTTAAAACTTTTTTTTTAACTGTGACCATTAATTTTTCTCTATCACGCCATACCTAACGAAAATTCATAGATTATATATTCAAGATCATAACTGAAATGGTCTTTTATGTTGTGCATTACAACTTATAGAAATACAGTATTTTAACTGTACTCGTAAAATCACGTAAATCAACGAAATTGGCAAAATTTCTCATACGGCCTCTTAATAATGTAGTTCAAAAAAGTGTAAACATTTTCAGCCTCGGGCATATTCATAGTTAGAAACGTGTTTCAGACCGTTTATTTAGTAACAAAAACGATAAATTAGGACTCAATCAAAAACACAGCTAACACAGCTCAAACTGAGAACTCCTTATTCTGACAGAGTTTGTATCTAAGCAGGCAAGTCGTGCACATGTCGCAAGTAGTCGCAACTACTTGCCAAGCCAAGTTTCGCCAGTAACGTCGTTTCATAGTCTGTTATGAATGCCAAATAATGGAATAAACACCGAAGATACAATGCAATTTAGTTCGCAAATGAGTGCATTCGTGATTGTCGTTAAACTTTGCAGTTGTGTCTTTATTATTATTTGTCTTATTATTTCATTTCAGGTCATTTCATTTATTCATAAAACAATTTATATTGTGTTGAATAATACATGCAACTTACTCATACATGAACTATGGATTATTAATTGACATTTTAAGTGATATTTAAGTATAGTGCTAAATAGTTATAATAGAATGTCACAGTTTTAAGTATAATGTCAAACAGGTTTAAAAATATAATGTCAAACAGGTTTAAAATACTCGTATAGTGTTAAACAGATTTTGAATGTAAATTATTTCTTATTGTGTGACATTTATTGAGTCTTTTAGAGCGTATAGGCGTTTTGGTAACTTTTTGTTAAAGTGTGGAGAGAAAAAAGAGTTTTAATCCTTGTGTCTGGTTTTTTTATTTCGTCGGTGTGATATTTTAAAAAAAACTTTATTATGTCTGCCATTTGATTTTCGTTTTCTACCACATCTTTCTAAACAACTGCTTCAGACAATTGTTCTCAACAACCAATCAATTTCACTTCAAACTACTTATTTTCTAAGCCACACAAAATCCGCTTACAGACCTAGCTGCAACAAGATCTCTATATAATTGTAAACAGTCCTAGATTTATAGGATTCTCAGCCAAGTCTCGTGTAATTTCATCGTCCGACGCCCGCGAACCGTCTGAGCCACAGAGCACGGAATCGCTGCGCCGGCAGTGACTAGATACAGCCGGCAGTCTCATGCCTGGATCACACGTGAGATGATGATGATAGATGGGTGAGACAGAAAAATTATACTAGGCCGATAAAGTTGGGTGGACGAGTAGGTTTTTAAAAGGCTTTCTTTAATATTCTTTAGATGGGCCGGTTGGAGATACCGGCCCGAGTGATGAAGGCATGATTTGACACCGAGTCAGTCGTTTCTCAAAAATCCCGAGAAACGATAGCGTGTTGCGAGCGACGTGAGTGTGCTGAGTGGCGAGTACGCACCGAGTGCATGTGTATACCTGCCGACTGGGCAAGCGAGTCAGTGCGGGAAAGCACGGGGGTGGGCTAGGTCTAGAAAATAGAACAATATCCGAGTGACTGTCTCGCCTTTTAACTCGGTCGTGCAGTCGGTGTGTTTGCATGTACCGAGCACTTGGCCGAGAGCACTGTCTCGCCCATCTACTCGGTACGTGTGATCAAGGTATTAATAAAATTCGTGGCGCCGGAAGGTCGTTGAGCGTACAACTCCCGTTACAGACCAACTTGAAAACCGTCAGTTTATACAAGATTATTCGTAATATGTCAGCAATCCATTAAGGGGATGTAGGAGAGGTCATTTGCAACCAAATGACCCCATGTTACCCCTATGCAAATGTCAACCATTATCGAAGAATTACACATTTTATAGTTTTTTTAGATATCTGCGGTATGCAACTTTGAAAATTTATTAAAAAAAAAAAAACAATGCATGAAATGTTTTTTTATTATTATTATCTGCTTGGTAACTTTTCAATACATAATAATCCTAACTAATATTATAAATGCAAAACTGAGTTACTTACGCTTTCGCGCTACAACGGCTGAACTGATTTGTATGATATTTAGCACATAAGTAGACCATGTCCTGGATTACATAGGATACCTTTTATCCCGGTTGTATATCGCGCGAGCGCGAGTTTTTGGTTACAAAAGACCTCTTGTACACTACAACACATATGTTGTAGTGCAAGTAAACAGTCACGTATGGTTTGTATGGAAAGTTTTGAGAATGTCGCCTCTACAGCTCTGTGCTCTGTGGTCACTAAGGCGATAGTTTTTAACGCTTCACTAGCTCAAATGCTCACTCGATACGGCCATACAAATCAGGAGGATGAAATAAAAATGTTTTATTTTGCGCTCGCTCTCTTTGAAGTATGTTAAAGAGGACGTTGAATAAATAGGTACTGCCTGGAAACGTACGCAGAATAAAAAAAACCGGTCAAGAGCGAGTCGGACTCGCTCACCGAGGGTGCCGTACCATCATATTATATAAAAAACTGTGCTATTTAGAGACATTGTTTTATTTTTTTCCTGTAATCTTTACATAAACTTCTATCACACAGAATAATTTCAGATTTTTCTCTATGGAAACTTCGGAGATAAGGGGGGGGGGGGTATTTTTTTTACATGTATGCGGCCTAAAAAAAGAAAAGAAAAATGTTTGAGAATGTGCAAACAACGCTCTTTCATATGATACCCCACATGCCCTAGTAGACCTACTTCGAATTTTTAAGACCCCCTTTCAGTCCCTGTTGCAAAAAAAATAATCTTTCTTATTTGCAAAATAGTTGGGCAAACGTCATCTAAAACTATTCCAAGTTTCAAGTTGATAGCATTAGTGGTTCTTTAGTGGTATATCCAGCTGTGACAGACAGACAGACTGAGTCACCCCATAAGGGTTTCTTTTTACCATTTTGGTACGGGACCCTAATTACAATATTAATATACGCGATACCGTGACTTCGCGGGCAAGGACTAACTCAATTGGTTTGCGTATGGATAATAATAATAATATTCACAAGTACCTACGTATCTGATTATACAGGGTTATTGGTAAAACACCAATAACCTCTTAAGGGGTCATTGTACTCATCATTATGAACAACTTTTACTATGGGACCAAACCTAAAATCGCGAAAAAAAATCAGCTGTTCAGTACATTTATGTGCGCATAATTCGTCAAAATGTACTGAACAACTGATTTTTTTTTTGCGATTTCAGGTTTGGTCCCATAGTAAAAGTTGTCCATAATGATGAGTACAATGACCCCTTAAGAGGTTGTTGGTGTTTTACCAATAACCCTGTATAACACACACATTACGCATTTGATCGAATTTCAGTCTATAAATGCTTTCCGAATTATTTGTCAACTAATATCTAATTCAGTACGTTAATATTGGAGCTGATGATTGAACTGAAATCTCAATTCCAATTCCATAACTCGATTCAAAATGATAATACTTACCTAATGTTCAAAAACCGTTATGGAACGTGAAACGGAACTTCATGTTCGGAACTTTCAAGAATTGTATTCGTGACTTGAATGATTGTATCGATTCCGGCAATAGACTCGATTATTCGCATAGTCGACTCTTTATGCCTTTAGTACAGTCACAGACGTTGCTGTAAAGTTGATAACAAAGACTAGAAAATGTTAGTCGCCAATATTTCTAACAAAGCTCTGCTCGGGTGAAAATAGGGAAAACGATTTTTTTTTTTCCCCCAGAAATGAGACATAGTTAGATCGATTTTTCACCCCCGTAAACCACTATATTGCAACTTTTATCGAAATCGATAGAGCCGTTTTCGGAAACGTGATTACAAATATATATGTATGACTCACTTACCCTGTCCAAATTTGATGTGTGAGAAAATTAATTTTCTTCATCATTTTTTTCCGTGTATTTTTCCGATGTTTTTAATAGTTATTCTGCTATTCGGGACCGAGACAAATACAACAAATCAAAACCATGAATATCTGTCCAGCCGTTCTTGAGTTATAAGTGTTCGAACAAACCCGACTTTGTTTTATATTATATAGATATATGTTGCTCATTAGGATAGGATATTTCACAGTTATACCGGTTAGTAGTTACGCTTTTTATGGGATTTTTTTATTTTTTATTCTTATCGCTTGAAGAGGAAAATTAAATCTATCGGAAAATTGCTTCCAGACTAAAGATTCAGTCGAAAATTAAGTAGGTATTCCTTTAAACTTCAATCTCAAAAGCTAACTTCTTCCGGCGGCTATAAATATAAATAAACCAAGCAAATATGCTTAAGATTTTGTACACCAAAGGTTCCGTATGGTACCTTTTTTTTTTTTTTTTTGTTGATGGGAAATCATCAAATAACTTCTCCCGCTCTGGGTGGAGCGGAAGGGCGTGTCAGACTTTTACTGACTAAAACCCACCCGTGTTCCTTCAGTTGCCTATGCCAGGGCCACGGTATCTTTTTCAAACAACCCGCGACCCCAGCGGCATCGGCCCTATTGGACCCCATCTTTTGCTGACATCTCTTTGAGGCGCGCGTGGAACACAACGCGCCGTCGTCGACCCGGGCCTGGTCCTCACCGGACGGCGAGCTACCCACTACTCACCGTCCGCAAGCCCGCGCCTACGGTGGCCGGGAATCGGCTATCGATTCCCGCCGCCCAGGGCGTCTCCTGCGGCGACTGAGGGCGTGAGGCTGCCTCTCCCTCACGCGTTCCGCCTCCTCCTTCGCGAGCATTACCGCTTCGCAGATGGAGGTGACGGCCTCCCATGCACTCTCGCTCCGCACCATGGCCTGGACCAGGCTCGGACGCGAGAGATCGCCGCCGCCGATCGCCTCCGTGAGAACACGGCGGTGCTCTGCCCAAGCCGGGCAGACCTCCACTGTATGCTCCACCGTGTCCTCTGGGCGATCCACACAATGGTGACACCCGGGCGTTTCCTCCCGCCTTATGCGAAACAGGAACCTCCCGAAACAACCGTGTCCGGTGAGGACCTGCGTCAGGCGGAAGGTGAGGACGCCGTGGCGCCTCTCCAACCTCTCCTCAAAGAGGGGACTTATCGCCGCAATTGTGGCGTGCCCTCCGTATGGTACCTACCTACGTATTCAGGGTTATTGGTAAAACACCAACAACCTCTTAAGGGGTCATTGTACTCATTATTATGAACAACTTTTACTATGGGAGCACACCTGTAATCGCGAAAAAAAATCAGCTGTTCAGTACATTTTTGTTCGCATAATTCGTCAAAATGTACTGAACAGCTGATTTTTTTTTCGCGATTTCAGTTTTGGGCCCATAGTAAAAGTTGTTCATAATGATGAGTACAACGACCCCTTAAGAGGTTGTTGGTGTTTTACCAATAACCCTGTATATGGTTTTGTTTTACATCACATACATAAACGCACGCCTTACGGAGCGAGAGTGCATGGGATGCCGTCACTGCCTTCTGCGAAGCAGTAATGCTCGCGAAGGAGGAGGCGGAACGCGTGAGGGAAAGGAAATATTTGCACCCTCACGACCCTAGTCGCCGCTGGAGACGCCTTGGGCGTCGGGAATTGAGAGCCCATTCCCGGCCACCGTAGAGCGGGCTTGCGGACGGCGAGCAATGGGTAGCTAGCCGTCCGGTAAGGACCAGGCCCGGCTCGACGGCGCGTTGTGTTCCACGCGCGCCTCAAAGAGATGTCAGCACTAACTGATGGGGCCTGCTAAGGCCGATGCCTGCCAGAGTCGCGGGTTATTTGAAAGAGTTACCGTGGCAATGGCACAGGTAACTGAAGAAACACGGGTGGGTTTTAGTCAGTAAAAGTCTGACACGGCCTCCCGCTCCACCCAGAGCGGGAGAAGTTATTTGATGATTTCCCGCCCAAAAAAGAAAAAACGTTCTTCCCATGGGGGTAAGTAGAAACTGCATAACGCCACCTGCTACGATCCTTACATACCTTCTACATTACATTTTCAATAAAAAAGAGGTAAAATTATTGTTTGTTTGTAAGAGGTCGGAAGTCGCGGGCAGACTAGTGATTTATATTTTTAGTGAATATTTTCATTAATTGATACTTAGCCGTTTGGGGTTGAAACAGTAGGGGCCATGGGGTCCGAGTGCCGTATTAGTTTTTCGAGACATCGCCAAGCGGTTGGTTGACTCTCCACGTGACCAGAGCGCTGGCCTATTTTTTAGCCAAAGAAGCGTTGTCATACAACGTGACAATGCTGCCAGCCTTTGGTGTACTTTTTCTGTTGACAGCGATGCGGAGTTTTTTGATGTTTTATGATATTTCCCCTCCTTTTTTTATATACATACATATTATTATTATTTTTGTTTTTTCTTACATATCTCGGGACCCTGGGGTCCCGGACCTTTGAACGGCATACGAGGGGCCGAAGCCAACTCGCAGAGACCCCTTAGATAATTTTAAATGAAGAGGAGGCACCGACCGACGATTATCCCTATATTATGTACTATGCAAGTGCACCCAAGGACAACCCCCGGTTGGTGCAGGACTATTGTTGTACGTGGCAACAAAACATATTGGGCTATGGGTTTGGGTGGCTAAAGTGGATTGGGTAACTTGAACTATGTAAGAACTATGTCCCCTGCCTGACCAATGTACACGGATAAAATGGCAAGTCACCCACTTGTACACTCAATAATGGACATCTGGAAACGGCCGCTAGCACATAGTGACGTAGCGACAAGGAGGCCACACTTCCTGAGGTGCTTGAGGAGTGGAGAGGTATTCCACGGCTTTCAGGACAATCCTGAAAGTAAGGCCCGCACCTTACTTTAATACTTCCTGCCTCTGAGCACGTTTGCTCTTGCGAATTTCCACTCAAGCCGGCCAATAAAGGCAAGAAAGAGGTGGGAGCTCTGTTCCTCGTCAGTGTTCACTCCAGCCGGCCAATAAAGGCAAGCCAGATATGAGGACAAGATTTCTCCCGAGAGATAGGGTCCTTGGGGTCGCTACTGCTCTACAGCTCGCCACATGCTGCGCTGCGGGTTTCTGTAACTCTCTTGGTCTGGCTCCTCATCCTAGACCCGTTCCGGCAACGTAAATTCTACCGGCACAGACCTAAAGTTCGGAGCGCGCAAGCCCCACCATGACGTCAACGTAGAGATATAGCGGTGGGATATTATTATTATTATTTTAAGACTGTTAGCTTTTAAATGTAAATATAGTAGCAAAGTTAATAAATAAAAAGTTCTGTTTTTGTTTCAAGTTGTTGTAGCTATCTGTTTCCATTCTGTTTGCTTACGAAAATATGTTATTGGACTGAGTGATGAAGCTGCCACAACAAGAGGGTCGGCTTAGACCCTTTGGGTACGGAACCCTGAAAACTCGTTGAAATATGACGAGCCGTAAAATATCCTTACTTATTAACGTTTGTTACCTTGGAGTTTCTTTATCTTTCGTTCTGTTTTTGGGACGGGGGCTTTTGTGCTCGTGCTAGTCTAGTATTTCAGGTTTGTGATATTTTATAGTAGAAGCAAGTTGCATACTGATTGTGATATCTTTACTAATAATAAAGCTGAATTACAAACAAACTCTTCAGCTTGTCTTGCTACAGTCAGATTTGAAAAGTTGTTTTTGCATTTGCTAGCCCAATTATCACGTTACGACCCTTAGAAGCCGAGCAAACGAAAATGTCAGAAAACAAAGAAATAGCGCGTGCAGGCGATGCGATGCTACGGGATGGATCAGGGGGACAGGAAATTTCACACGAACAAAGTCGCGTTCAGAAGCTAGTATTTCATAAACGCCCTCATTTTTTTTTGTTTCAAGTAGTAGGTACTTACATAAACCAGGTGATTTTTTTTCGCGGTTTCGGGTTTAGTCCTATAGTAAAAGTTGTTTGGTATCATGAGTACAATCATGTGTATAAGTATCGTTCAGTAATTACCAGTCACCCTATATAATAAAGCTGAAGAGTTTGTTTGTATATTTGAACGCTCTAATTTCTGGAACTGCCAATCGGAATTGCAAAATTCTTTTTGCATTTGATAGCCCAATTGTTGAGGACTATTTTTGGGTTGTATGAGGGAATTGGGGAGGCTTCTTATCATCACGCTACAACCCTTAGGAGCCGAGCAAAACTATTAAAAGTCAGAAAGAACGCTAAGCAAAAACAAAATAATAGCGCGTGCGGGCGATGCGATGCTACGGGGTGAGTCAGGGGGACAGGAAATTTCACACGGACAAAGTCGCGTTCAGAAGCTAGTATTTCATAAACGCCCTCATTTTTTGTTTCAAGTAGTACTTACATAAACCCAAGTTTGTCATCGTAAAACAAATGACAGCTATGTTTAACGGCTGAAACATTTTAAAATGTAGAAATAATGAGAGCACTAAAACAAAGATAAAATGCGAAATGAACCATACAACGCCACAACACCGGCAGCCGGCGACCGACCATAACTCATTGTCATTATCTTCACAAAAACGGATTTTATCAGCTAGCTTTCGCCTGCGGTTGTTCAACGCATTAAAATTACGCAAAACATTAGTTTTCGGCAAACCGTAACTTATACAGGAATTAAACCACGTCTGAAATTCAGTGTATGTGCTACTATAAAAATGTCGTTTTTTTAGCACGTTTTTGCTGAAATTCCGCCGAAAGGTAGCTAGACATCTTGAAAAGGATTTCAGGTTATACGCCGCAAAATTTTAACGCAGACACATTTTAATCTTTAAACGCAGGAACTGATCCGAATCCTAACTAATCATAACTGATATTATAAATGCTACAGTGATTTCATTTGTTTGTTTGTTACGCTTTCATGCTAAAACGGCTAAATGTATTTGTATGATATTTAGTACATAGGTAGACCATGACCTGGATTAGGACATAGGATACTTTTTATCGCGGTAGTACGATCCCGTGGGATAATTTGTGAGCTCCATACGGGCGCAGCCGCGGAAAAAAGCTATTGATAAACAAATCAGTACGTAATCAGTGAATTAATAAAAGAAAGAAAGAAGAAGAAAGAAAAACTGTTTAATAACGTGAAAGTGACGCATACAAATACATATGAAAAAGCATAATACAAAAAAAAAAACATAAAAACAAACTTATTACATAAAAATGCGTCACTACCGCGCGAAACGGCTAAACGCTCAGCATAATGCCGCGGCCCGTGCACGAAGGCACGAATCCACGGCCCTGGTTTTCAGCGTAAGCCGGCGACGTATTACTGTCTGTTAACAATAAATACAAGTGACAATTTTAACCTAATATTAAAAATATCATACGTTGAGATAACCCCTATCAACTAAATCAAACTAAATAAAATATATATGTACAGACAGAAATAATTAATCATGTGGCAACATTTCGACGCGTCTCGAACCAAAGACAAGAGAGTTTGTGACCTACGTTCCCGAGGTATTAGTTTTCTGTGCTAGCTGCTTGCGTTGTGTAACAGTTAGACAAGTACTCAAGTGTTAGATTCGACCAATCACACATCACATCACACCACACGAGAATTGGAATTATGTAAGCCTGAACAACATTGGCGTAAGGAAATTACTAAATTATGATGTAATGGGTGCAACTGTGCTTAATCGTCTCATATACTTGACATTTTGTACCTACCTACACATAAACGCCATATTTAAAACCACTCGGGCTTTTAAAAATGAAATTGAAAAGCAACAGCAATACGATTAAAATATCATTTATTTAGAGTGCTTTATTCATTAAGCCGTAGAGCAGCATAGCGAAGAGCGCGTTTTTTCTATGACAACGAAGCATTTCAAAAGACTGCTGCGACCTAGTGCAGTTCATTATTATGGGAGAACAGCTGGGGAATCCAACAGACAAAGGACATTTGACAATTAAAAGCTGTTTTACAACGTAGAAATGTCAAGGAGATAAAGGAGACGGCTATGTCGCTATACGGCGACGGTATTTATTTGTGCTTATATTTATACAGGGCAATTTTTTTTTATCAGTACCAAAATTTTCACAGGGTGGAAATGAAAAGCGCTTACCATGAATATGAACAACTTTCGCTATAGAACCAACTCTGAAATCACGAATAAAACTCTGCTGTTTCATACAAAAGTTCAATACCTACTCGACCAAGACGTATCAAACAGCTGATTTTTTTGCGCCTTGAAATTCGGTGCTGCCTATCGCGTTTTGGACCATTAACAGGTCTAAATGTTCTTCAAGTTTGCTTCATCAAGACGCCGCCTCACTGTCCACGTGCTCAGATCACGTAGGTGATTTTTGACTTCAACAGCCGTTTGAAATCGATTTGTCAACACTGTTGACACCATAATATCGGTTCTCCCTCGCTGTCGTGCATCTTGTTCAGCCTGTTCCTGCTCTGCGAATATTGGACCCAGTCTCTTCAAATCGCTGGACACTCTTTGAACGGTTGATAGCGACACATCAACAGTTCTCGTTGTATAACGCTGACTGCGCCCGTCTTCAAGCATTGTCTGAATTCTGGTACACTCTTCAGGGATTAGTGGTATGTTTTTAACTGAATTTGATCAGAATAATGAATTTCTGCACAAGAAATGTCATATTTATAAACAAAAACAAAAGGAAAACAAATGGTTTCAAAGTTGTTAATATGTTAAGAATCGTTTTTGTTCTTATTTATGGTTTTTAATACAATCACCAAAAAGGAATAAAAAGGTTTTACTTATTTTTATATTTGTAGTGAAATAAACTGTAAATTACTTTTTATTTTAAAAGGATTGCTCAAATATTTTAAAAGTTATCGTATTTTTTTATAATCGACCCGCTTTCTTTGCGGCTCAGTATGTTTAACTTTATATTTAAATAAATATCAACAACAATATCAAAATGGAACTCACTACCTGCGTCTGTGTTCCCGAACGCATACAACCCGAATCTCTTCAAAGTGAGAGTGAGCAGGCTTCTTCTGGGTAAGCTCACTCCGTCGACTTCGTCTCTGTCTCCTCTGATCTAGACTATAGGAAATGGCATACATACTCGTACACACAAACTTAAACTCGCGCCTTTCTTCTCTTGCACATTGAAAAATACAAACATTTACGCGGCTATTTCCAACCACCGCTTGTATAATAATAATAATGGGGTCCTTTTACAGTAAGTAAAATTTATTATTTATTAGAAAATGGAAACTCAATCTTTCAAACGAAAATTTTCATGTATATTTTAACTCTTTGAGTTTCTACAATAAATAATAAATTTTAAAGTAAATACTACAGTTTACTGTGCGTGTTTTATTCGGACGCAGATTTAAAGCGTTTTTATCAAACCTGTAAACTATACATCAACTAGCTTTTGCTCGCGGCTGCGCCCGCGTAGAGGTCGGAAATTATCCCACGGAATCGTACTACCGGGATAAAAAGTATCCTATGTCCTAATCCAGGTCATGGTCTACCTATGTACTAAATATCATACAAGTCCATTTAGCCATTTTAGCATGAAAGCGTAACAAACAAACAAATAAACTCACTATAGCATTTATAATATTAGTTGGGATAACAAAAAAGTAATATTCAACAAAAATAATATGTTACAACTCAAAACTGCGAAATATATCAAAGTATTCATGTGTATCGAGCACGCATCCATCAAATATTTTTAAAACAATACAGGCAGTTTTGAAACGAACTACATGTCATAGCATCGATCACACTATGACCCGTCGGGTTCCGTACATTTTTTTTTTCAAAAATCGCTATTGCACTAACAAAAATTTTTATGGCCACACATTCATCTAGTTTAAGTTTCCGCGACACATTGTTACCTGCGCCAAAAACGTTTAAAGTGTCGCACGAAATTCCGTGTAAACGCGGGAATATACGTATGTACGTAGCTACTAGCTCATGTCACCTACGTAACTTTGTGCTGTGGTGCAATTTACGAGCTCCACAGTGATATCGTTTTATTTTTAAATTTGTACACATAATTGTAAATGTAGATATTTGAACGTGTGAGTTTTATCGAAATGATCTTGGTATGATTTGTCAAATTTCTTTAATAGATTTTCAACTTTATCGCTAAAGCATTAGGTTAAAGGTTGATTGGGGAAAAATGACAGTTTCGGGTAACTTGGCCTACTGTACCTACGTACGACCACGTTCAAAGTCTCCATCTTTTATCTTTAGAAAACCGAAATATTATTATATCGAATAAAATGTGACTATCGACCAATATAAATTGATTTATATTCCCACCTTAAGAGGGAAGCTCCAGGTAGCCCGCGAAATTCTCAGTTGAGCTGCGCGATTACTGACAAATGCGTGCACTGACTGGACAGGTTCTTTCCTCAAAAGACCATTTCAGACACCAATCTACATGGTATTCACATGAACTGACCAAGATTATGTCAGGACTTTACAAGAGACTGTGACCTCTGAGTTTGTTTCAGCCTTTCTTCTCAGAGTAGTCAGATAGGAAACGCCGACCTCATCTAGTTAAAAAAAAAAAACATGATTGTCTTGTAAAAGTGTTTGTACAAACCTACTTACAGAAATAAAATCATTTATCATTCAAATTTTCTTAAGTTTTTTGTAATTTGCAAATCAGTATTAGGTTGCATGGCGAATAAAGTATGATTCGCGACTGTAACATATACGTGTATGTATTTACAAAATTATAATCATTAGAATCAGTAATATTACTCCTTAAATTAGTATAATCCTAAATAACAAGATTTCATGAAATAGTCGTTCATTAGGATTATATGAACTTAGCGAGTTGTATTGATGATTTTAATGATTATAATTCTATGTTACGGTCGCGAATCATATTCTGATCAACATACAACCTGATACTGGCCTGTAAATTGCAAAAAAACTTAAGAAAATTTGAATTTCGCGGGCTACCTGGAGCTTTCGCCTAAATTGTTATAGATTGACGCACTAATTCCGTCACACTCTTATTGGACCAGTCACATTTAAACGATGGAACCTTTGAACGTGGTCGTAATGTGCCTTCCTGGCTGATTGGTACTAACAGGATGTCGATATCAATTTTGAGGACTCATAAATGATCATCAAACTTTAAAATAATTTGAATGACTCGTAAAATCAATTCAATTCAACTAAGCCCATCGTAACTCTTCTAAGTCTCACTTTGAGTACTCAAATAACTCTTTAATAATTCACGAGTAGGTTCCCCGTTTTTCTAACTCGTTTCAATCAACATAATATTGGGTACATCTTATAACGCTGGGTAAATATGTCTGGCCTGTTTAGAGTACCCGATGTGTGACAACGGGGTGTCCTGTAATGTTGACTCACGATGAAACTATAATATTTTTACTATAAACATTCAGACTGTTGACAAACTGGTTGATTTATACATAGTCAAGTATGTATAAGCAGCTTGCACGTCCAAGATATATCTCTGAAATACCCTTGGCCTTGTACATACCTTAATTTGATTAATTAAATTACGCATCAACTTAAT
Organism: Dicycla oo; assembly: GCA_948252095.1. Lineage (NCBI taxonomy): Eukaryota > Metazoa > Arthropoda > Insecta > Lepidoptera > Noctuidae > Dicycla > Dicycla oo. The sequence continues at coordinate 4,797,830 of OX411711.1, read as the reverse complement.
TACCACATATGTCTGGAAGCTGACGTCAAAATGACAGACACTTTAGTGATGTCACTCGTGAGAACGTTGACGAGAGCGTTATTAATATGGGCCCAAGTTTGTAATAAAACTTTTTAATAAAGTTCAAGGTACTAAAGTTGCAAAAGATAATTGAGACTAATCCCGGCAGTAATAATGTACTTTTAGAACATTCTTATCTGTGAAAACTTTCGGTATTGTTTTTGACAGTTTCACCGAGAAGGCTATCCAATTATTAAGTTTAAAAAAAAAAGACTTTCGAATAACACGGTGTAGGTATTTACTTGAACCAGTCACCCACAGTGTTCTCAAAAACCGCGGTACATTTTTTCGTACATTATTTCCCTTTACGAATATTTTAACTTACCTATCGGAAAACGAGAATGATACGACTATGCGAATCCATCCCCTACGCAGGGTGAGGCGCATGCGCGAGACATCGCATCGGCGCGCCGCCCGACGCAGTTCGTCCTCAGGCGTCGTCACCGCTGCCCGTAGCACCGAGCTACGCGCGTAGCTCCGTAGCGCTTGCGTAGCGTGTAGCTTAACCCCGCACCTGCAGTGACGTTTCGTAGCGTTACAGATAACGTAAATGAAATACTGCGTGTGAATACCAGCGTGATAAGTAGTAGTGATAACAACATATTGACATAGTGCAATGATTTACGTATTGTGGTGACTGGCTTTGGCTATTTGGCTACCTGTGATTGTCAGATAAGCTCGGGATTTCACTGTCGCTGTTCGTTTGTGATGTAAGTTGATACGTTATTAGATACAAGTGGTTGTTCTTTGTTTATAGATATTTTCCTGTATTCCTTTTGGTTCTTTAAAAGTTTATTCATTCTTTCTCTACTTATTTTCAGTTCTTTATATGTTTAAAACTTCTTTATCTTTTATAATTTTAATAAAATGTTTTTGAATAATCGATTTGTAAATATACAATGACGAGCCGTGACGTCTCTATGACATGTCTTTGTTACTTTACCTTTCTGTTTGGAATAATAACATGTTATATAAGCGTCAGAAGTACACGTAATTGCTAAAATATTCAAGCAAATGGTAAGGAATACTGTGTACAATGTTTAGGATTAGAGCGGATTACATTATTCAAGAGAATTTAAATGTTCTGTAACTAAGGGGTTCCAGTTCGCTGGGATAAATGTATCGCTGTACATTCATTCGGAATTACGTCTAGGATTACGTAAAAAAGCTTTTTCTTTTCAGACTTCCCTTGTATTTCATATAAGCCATTTTGCGTAATATCTTTTTTCGTACAATAACTTTTGTTCTACATAATTTTACGAAGAAATTTTTGTAGAAAAGGGTCTACGTGAATATAGAAATTCTTAAAGAAAAATAAAATGACAGCTCACAAAACACTGCAGTGGTCGAGCGTTGATGTCCGCGCTGGAGCGATGAAAACTTACTGCGGCGATATTTTTAACCGACCGAGAAACTTTGTAACGTTTTTATTTCACCTGTGATGTTTAGTGACGTCACCTGTATGCGAGGGTTAACTTTACTCGGAGCGGGATCATTATTCAGTTATTACGTGTTTTAAGTTTATTATGCTGGGTAATTATGAAAAGTAATTATTTCTTTATATTAATAGTACATGGATATTTTATAATGAAAACATGCCAAGTTTGTATGAGCAGCCTTACTTAATAATTACTTTCATAGTTTTAATTTCCAATTACTAAGTACGTTTTTCTTTCTAATGCTGCAATAACAAAGAATCACCAAAGAAACTCCCATTTAAATCTCATTGGATATTGATGGAAACCCAGACCATATCCGACCCAACTATCGAAAAACACTAAAGCGATGAGTCATCTTATTCCCCGAACATTTCCTCCCCCGGAACGAATTGGTATAAAATTGCAGGGGGATGAATCATGCGTGCCGGAGACAATTCGATAATTAGTTCAAATAATCCACACCCGCACGGGGGAGTAATCTGTTGAGATCATGAATGGGATATGTGGGATGGAGCGACCCTTGTGACGTAAACATGATGAACTGTTCGCTAGATGAGACATTTTTATTGCGGTAAGAAATATAAATAGTTTAGGGTCAAGGAGTAAGCCATTGAACTGTCCTGTTTGTAAATTTGTTTTTTTTTTATGTATTTATTCCACGCTTCAAAGGATTTGCAATTGAGTGGTTTTTGCTCTCGTATTCTAAAGTACGACTAAAGGGTGACCAGTTTTAAGACCCACTCTTATCCACAAACACTGGCAGTTGTAGTCTAGCCGTCCCGATGACGTAGCTGACCATTAGGTATCGGAAATAAGCCTGATTCGATTCAGAATACAAAAACCTTTTCGCTTGAAACAACGACCAATAACCCAAGTTACCCAAATTTTTTGTTAAGCGCTCATTTGCTACTTACCAAACAAAAGCCGAATTGATTTATGTGGGTAACATTACCGAAAATAACTCAGTAATTGTTGGATCAAGGTCGTTCAATGTCGTATCCAGTACGTGTACTTCTACGCATACGTCAACGTGCCGTGTTTCTGTACACAAAGGGGGATGTAATAAATCAATTACCAACTGGGCCTGCGTGTACTGCATATTTATGTGTAGGTAGGTACTGTTGTGATTTTGCTGTTGTTTGATGACCTATTTAGTTATGGCGAAACCCTTTTCTTGTTCGATATCTTAGGAAGGAGTCTAGGCTTTGATTGTCATGGCCTGGTAGTTTTCCGGTCCTTAAATGTCTGGGTGCTTATGCACCTTATTCTTCGTAGAATTAGAATCTTTTTCTATCGTTTTGTAGTTTCCTACAGATTTTTAAGATTTTAGAGGGACTCGTGGCTAAATGATATCAGCCGCACGGGCTGATCGAAGGTTAGGCTACGCTTGCTGCAGTTGTTTCGTGGATAATATAATAATATCCGGTCATCTGATACCAAACTAAGCAGAGCTTGTACTATGGAAACCAGATAACTGATATACTACATACAATACTTTTTTTTTTGTAAATACTTTCTAATATAGATAATTATACCTAGACTCAGGAAAAACAGACATTTTCATGCACACAAATGCTTGTCCTGGGTGGGAATCGAACCCACGACCTGCGGCGTGATAGGTGGTATCTTAACCAACCACGCAATCTGGCCTGTCGTTACATTACATGTCGAGACTCCTCCATGTCTTGAAAAGCATATTAAGCCGTTGATCCCGGCTGTCATTCGTAGATCTTTGATAGTTATTACGTAGTTGTTAGTCAGAAACCCAAAAGTCTCGACAATCAGTTTTACCAAGGGGTATCGTGTTACCCAATAACTGAGTTGTGGAGGTCAGATGCCTATCTCCGCCGCTCCTTGTAAAATACTGGTATTCAGTTGTATCCGGTTAGACTGGAAGCCCACCCATTTGATTTTGATGACCTGGGGGCCTAGACAAAGCAACATTTGATTAGCGATTACGCTAGTAGAAAAGCCAAAAATGTATGGGGTTGACATAAGCTATCGAAATGTCACGTGATCATGCGTCAACGAATTGATAGCGTCCAATGTTGACTTCCATAGAGATGCGTCGATAGCGATTGGAGAAATAGAATCGCTCCGAAACGAATGCCATTTGTCTAGGCCTACTGTATGGATATGGCGAAACCCTTGTTCGCTTTCTGTGCGTCTCACTCTCAAGGCTTGGATATATCGGGATAGTTTTCCGGTGCTTTGATGTGTGGATTTTCTTTCTATTACTTTGTTTGCTTTATCGTTTTCTATTATTTTGTTTTAGTGTTCCTGCTTCTACTGAAGGTTTTAGTACTCTAGTCTTCGTATAATTGTCATGCTGTTTTAATATACAGAAGCTTTTTGTTTACATGAGATATAAGGGAGAATAGATAGGTTACACCCGGTTTATTTCCGCGGGCGTCCTTGTTAAGCAAAAGGAAATATGACTGTGTTAGTTCCTAGTACCTAAGGACAAGTGCAGCAGATACGATCTTGTACGGTTTAGGCTTTGATTGCCTATGCTTTTAAATCAAAAACTTCATTATAATCTACAGGGTGTAGCGTAATTAATGGATAACCCTGTATCTGCGGGTGGGTGACCCCAAGCCCTATAGTATAAAAAATTGTCAAACCCCGGAGTCGATGGGTATGCGCAATTTTTATTTTTTTATTTTTATAAAAAAAAATGGCCACCTTTGGTCACTTACTCGGCCACCGTGTTTACAAATGAAGGAATTTTCACTATCTGACTTCTGCATAATATTTTTAAATAAACGTGCTATAAGATGTGTATTACAGATTTAGAGTACCTCATGTGGTTTATTTTTTTTAATTTTATAGTGGAAATAGTGTGTCTCTGTCTATCAAACAACTTTGTATCTAATAAAAAGATATGGAATATTGATATAGCATTTTGGAATCTGCATTAAGGCATCAAGTTTTTAAAAATATGGGCAGCTAGGTTTCCATACAATTTTTTTACACCAGACGAACTCAAACTTAGCAAAAATTGTACAGAAACACAATTTTTTCACTTTAAGATTACAGAAAAAACACATGAAGTACTCTAAAACTCCGGGGTTTGACAATTTTTTTTTATTATAGGGCTTGGGTCCCCCACCCACAGGGGTTATCCATTAATAATCACGCTACATCCTGTATATATCTATACATATCACAAAATCGCTTTTCACGTCTGTCTGTGTGACCGCGCTGTTCTTCTAAACTACGCAACGCATTTTGATGCGGTTTTCACCATCGGAATTTATTCCGGTAGGTTTATGTGTATTATACAGAAATTAATATTAAACTTACATATAATAAAGATATCTTGCTGTTTTAGGGTTCCTTACCTCAAAAGGGAAAAACGGAACCCTTATAGGATCACTTCATCAAGACCCTTTTTCTCAGGAACGCGTGGAGGTATCGAGTTGAAATTGGTATCTAATACGTAGGTCAATGATCCCTTAGAGCTCTAAAAGTAACAAGCTTCTAAATAAACGCACAAAAAAAATATGGCTATTTATTTTATTTTGATACTAGCAAATAAATCAAAATCTATAGGGCACTTCCCGTTGACCTTGAACCATAAAATTTGGCAAGAAGCAAGGTCTCACAGCGCAAGTAAAGGAAAATTTCGAAAATCGTTAATTTTATTTTTAGTTTTATCACGTCATCATTTTTTTGTTTGTTTTGCGATTACAAACTTAAATTTGCAGTTGGAGAATTGATCATGACGTATGTCAATGTATGGGGAACATGTTATCAACTCCAGACACGCACTTGGCCGTTTTTTTTTTTTCAAAATGGGTCGCTAAAATACCCCACTTTCAAAAGTTTCGACGAGACAAGTAGACGAGCGAAAATGATACAATAGTTTATTTCTCCATTTCAAGGTTCTCACCTCACCAAATGTAGACAGCATTTCAGGGATTCAGAAAAAAAAGTGCTTTAATCTTTTAAATTCCAGCCATGAAAAGAGTTCGAAACTGGAACATCTTTAGCCTGGCCTTGAGGTCGGTGTTATATGCGACATAGCACTGTTGCTATGTCGCATACAACCTTGTAGCTCGGAGCCCAGCTGTTGAAACTAAGACCCACAATATTGTATCATGTTGTGATGTAACTCGATCAATATCGAAAATCCTTATCAAACAATGCGCGTGACGACGATGACGAGACGATGTTTAAAGTATATAGAGTTATGAGGAACAGGGTGTAAAGTTCATTCATCCTCCATAGAAAAGGGAGGATCCTCCGACCAGACGGGTGTTGAGTCTGGTGGGCTACTGCCCATATATTTATACAAGTCGCGCGGTAAACTCTGATTGAAAAAAAATCAGCTGCTCCCTACATTTTGACGAGGTATGCGAACATGAATGTATGGGAGAGCTGATTTTTTTCTCTCTTAATTTTCGGTTTGGTCCCATAGTAAAAGATGTTTGTTATCATGTGTACAATCATGTGTTAAAAGGAACAACAAGGTTTTTGTTACATATTGATATATTATTATCTGTAGTTAAGGTAGAAACACGTGTTGTATTACGCATAGCAATTAAAACAAGGGTTAGGAAAAGGGTAAGGTGGCTAAGTAAATAACAGCCACACGGGTTGATCGGGGTCAGGTTTAGCTACGCTTGCCGCGGTTGGTCCGTGGATGGGTGACCGTCTTTCCATACCAAGACCCCTCGTTGCCTCGGAAAGCACGTTAAGCCGTTGCTCCTGGCTGTCACTCGTGAATCTTTGACAATTGTAACGGGTTTTCAGAAGTCCGAAAGTGTGATAACCAGTTTTACCAAGGGGATTACCCCACAATCCAGTTGTGGTGGTCAGATAGGCAGTCACTCCATGTAAAATACTGCTATTCAGCTGCATCCGGTTTGATTGGAAGCCGACCCCAACATAGTTGGGAAAAGGCTGGCCAGATGATGAATGGGTGTAGGAACTTAGGGGGTAGGAAAGACTTCTTATAAGTTTTCCTGTAATCTATAGGTACAAAACTATCCATTAGATTCGGAGCAACAGCTGCTGTGACAGACAGACACACGAGTGATCCTATAAGGGTTCCTTGTTTTCCTTTTGAGGTACGAAACCCTAAAAACATGCTTTTGTAGCTAGCCGAACTAAAAAGTAGAAAATAAATAATAGTTTAAAAAACACGCTTTTGTAACTAGCCGACCTAAAAAGTTGTAAAAATAATTTTCTATAAGTTCAAGAAAAGAATAGTGATTAAGAAACAAAAAAAAAAATATCGTAAAAAAGCGTAATCCACTCTTGTCACCTACTTCTTTCCTCGAAGATTAGGTATTTAGGCTCTGCCTATTCCGATCTGTTTATCTCAGTACGTTTATCATTCCATTGATTAAAACACGGAAAAATTATGCTATACTAGAACATAATATGTATTGTGATATACTCGTTCACTTAAATTTAGCTAGCGCACAACTCAATGGTAGCGCCTCAAGAGAGTCCTGCTCTAACCCCCTGTGGCGACTAGACGTTCCCTTCGAGTTGTTGTGTGTGTACTTAGACTTCTAATAATTCCGTGGTTTTACTCTAATCTCAAAGGCCTTTATTTTTCTTTTCCGTAGAGAAATACTCATGCATACTGCACTACCACGGGGAGAGTGCAGTTATGTGGGACTCCAACCCACTAAAACTCCACGGTGTCTTCCTCTGCCGCTTGTGGCGAGAACACCGGCATGCGTTAGCACTCACCGCGAACCCGCCGCCCTCCTCTGGGGAGTACCCCCCATCACCGGAGCACAAGAACTTATTGCGCGCCGTGACCACCCCATGGACCAAACCAGCACATGGGCACTAGACGACCCCGTGTCTAGGCACCCTTGGTCTCCCTGCGACCGGTCAGGTCAGTGGCCCGACCGCCTACCACTTTTCGGCCGCAGAGGATAGGGAGAGCGGCCAACGAAATACCGACACTCCTCCTCCCCTGCGGCCTCCAACCCTCAGCCGCGATGCCTCCCATACTACATCGCGTCTCGCATCAGTTGCGATATCGCCCAAGCGGCACCCCAACCTACCTGTTGGCCGATACGTCGTGTACTTCCCGGGAAAAGCCCTGACGAGCGGCCCCTCCTCGGGTTCCTCTTCGTTTCACCGTGGGTGACCAAGCCACGGCTAAATCCCAAAGGCCTAACTAGTGATTCTTGTGGAACACAAGCTGTATCTTAAAACAACATAAATGAAAATGTTCGGGCTCTAGTTTAGGCGTCGACGTTTATGAGAGAAAATGAACTACTATAGTGGAAATGTTATGGTCGGTTAATCGATGCAGTGTTTCACTATTGTGGAATAAGATTGATCTTTTCGTTTCAGTATTCGAGTAGTTATATACCTTAACTTCAATAAAAACTTTTTTCCAAAAAAATCAACCGACTTCCAAAAAACACCCCACAAAGTGAAAAATAACTTTAATTTCGGAAGTCGGTGTCTTTACTTTTTTGCCACCGACTTCCGAAATTAAAGTTATTTTTCACTTTGTGGGGTTTTTTTTTGGAAGTCGGTTGATTTTTTTGGAAAAAAGTTTTTATTTTTCACTTTTTAGTGGGTCAGTTTGTAATTTATATAAGTTACGTTATCCTAATGTCAACTGCTTATCACCTTCCCGATGCAGGGACTTTAATTGTTGAGGAGTTCTCTTGGTAAGTACCAGGAGAACTCCACATCACCATAAGCATTGTGACGAGCATAAATTACTTAGCAACCATTATTAAAGTAGGTCCCTAATCGAATCGCAACCCTTGAAGTACTTATTATTGAGTATTTCCGGTGGCCATCTGTGATCTTCACCACCAGTTCCAGTTCATCAAATGGTTCTTTCCAAGAACAAACGCACGAGTTACTATAAAAATAGCCAAATCGCTATAGGTGTGCCTATAATATTTGAAGAGTTCCGTCGATTTCTCCAGGATCCCATCATCAGCTCCTGACCAACTAGAAAGTAAAACCTTTCAAACGAAAAAAGAATTTTCCAAATCGGCCCAGCCGTCTTCGAGTAATCGGGGAACATATAATACATAAAAAAAAGATTCCGACGAACTGAGAACCAATTCAAACCAAAAAAAAAATCCAATTCAAACATAGAAACGTAAGAAACACAGCCTTTTTTTTTAAGTACTTGGCTAGAAATTCTATTAACCCCGTCAGGGGAAACAGAGTGCGAAGAAATGTAACGTTCATTACTATTATTTTTTTAAATAGCTCCACCGGACTTGGCCCTTGCCTCTAGCCATTCGTTGCACGTAATATGTTCGAGCGAAATATTGCTTTAGCAGTTGAAAATTCCCGTTTTATAAATGTATACCGGCGCAATATACGAATATTACTCTTTGTTTGATATTGTTGATTTTTCCTTTGCAATGGTTAATTGGGGATGATTGGATGCACGCAGTTAACATTTCAAAATATTGTGAGCATTTCAAATTGGTTGTTTGGGAGTAATTTGATCACTAAATGAAGTTAATGGTTTGGTTTATTTTATGGCATGTGCGTAAAATGAGTGTTTAAATGAGCTTTTTATTTAGACTGTTATAAAAATTACTAGTAATTGAATTATAATTTTATTATTATTTAATTAGGTATATATGTATATATTTCATTTAAATTCTGAATAATAATTATATGTTGTCATACAGTAGCTAATTTGCAATTATTTTAAGGCTAGGGATCCCTGTCAAGCCTGATGTGGATGAATTAGAAACTACTGCCTTCTGACCTGTCTCAGTTCCTATAGGTACTTGCCTTACCTTACCTGTTATACGTATACCTGCGTCTACGGTACGGTACACTACGCCTTTGACAGTTTTAGGAGTTTGGGGACGACCGATCCTAAATCCCTATTGTGCACAATTCCAATTCCGAACTACAACAGATTTCGTAGAGTGAGTGCTTACCTACTTAGGTTGTAAGGTTCTCTATTTAATTTAAGTACCTACTTACCTTCTTTAGAATTAAATTATAATCTTGAAAAAAATCTTTAGAAGCCAGTGGTCTTAAGTGATCGATTTCGTTTTATTTTACAGGCTATCCTTAATAAAACCCTATCCTTAAAACTTAGAAACAGTTTCTGGCCTGTAACTGCCAAAATCTTCTTACAATTTGGCTAAAATTATTCCGTAGGAAGTCTTTTGTATAAATTAAAACTTCCATCTAACCCTGGCCTAATGTAGTAAGTTTAAAACTAGAATTCCTGTCAAACCAATGAAGCAAACTTAATAAGATTAGTTGATTATGCAACATGCAAGTAAGACTTATTCCTGTTTTCACTAACCCTAAGAAACAAATTCGTCGCCACGTTGGTTTTTCAACACTCGGCTCGAAGCCGAAAGTTGAAAATCCAACAGCGCGCTTTTTAGAACTCGTTTAGTGTTAGTGAAAACGGGCATTAATACGACTTGGCAGGCCTAATGAAGCGTTCAGCGTACATATAAGGAATGCATCGCGGCAGCTGTGCGCACTGGGCTGTTAAATATCCTTGCTATGTATTAAGGCGCTACCCCACCAAAACCTTGCGTACGTCGTTCAGAGGCTATTAACTCATTAATTAATAGGAATAAACTATATCTCAAAGCACATTATTAATGTTCGATATCCTATCATCACATTGCACGTTCTTGTTTTTACGTGTTATAAATACATTTCAAATCTCCTTGTAAAAAAATGACAAAAATTATTGATTGCATGCATCTTTTGCTAAAGGTGACGTTTTATTAATTTGTGGATTACACTAATGGATAGATAATTTAAAATCTAAATAACCCACGTTTTATTTTATTTCAAAAGGTTTTTTTCTTCTTTTTTTTCCAAATAATTCCAAAAAAAAAGTGAATTCTATGATAAAGGGGCCTGCGCAGGGAGCGGGACAGAGCGAAACTGAGCGGTGGGACAGAGAAGGACCAAACGTTCAAGGTCGTTTGATCGAGGCAGCGCCTTAAGGAGAGTACTCACAGGAAGCATTCGCGTATATTATTGTAACAGCTCGAGTTTAAGCTTTACATCAGTCAATGCGTCACACTCGCAGCGAGTGTTACAGTACGCTGACTTGAAATGTTAGCAACTGTGTAAATAGAGAGCAGGTACGTCAAACCGAGCTAAACAGTGCTCATTACTTGTAACACGAAGCAATATTACAGTCGTTGCACTGATTTACCTCTGATTTTGCATAACTGTCAAAATCAAAGTGTTCTTTATTCTAGCTGCAATAAGGTTGCTGGTTGGGTTGCTCAGAAATAACTGTGAGAGGACTGTTAGTACACAAGTCTCGGTGGTCTCTAAATGTTTCCACATTTTGTAACAAGATGCTCATAATTGAGCTCCTACAAGGCCTACAACAGCCAATGCTCCTTTGTCAGTAAATTTAGCCCACTATTGTAATTTAATACTCAATATCAAGGTATTAAATTAAATTAATTTATTTCGGACAACAGAGATCCATATTATGTTAGTATAGTATAAATAATGCACACTCCATGCAGAGGACGACCAGACCAGTGGGCTTAGCATGACCATTAGTCTATCCCTACGAAGAGTAGACAACCTTTTCTATACAAGGTGACATTTCGTTTCTTCGTTTTTGACATCGCACCGTAGAAATCCTTCTACAATTTGTCATTTTGTCTTTCGATTCTAGGGATCTTTGTCGAGATCCTTATTTATGTAGACTATTTCGGAAGAAAGTTGTCTAGGGTAGTGAAGACAATTTGTTTTTGTAATTGCCATGCTAAAGACAGTAGAAAACTTTCTACTCGACGACGGCCGTAAAGTATATACGGTTATTTACAAAATCTTTTTTTTTCTCTTTTTTGCTTATATCTCGAAAACGGTGATGAAAATTTTGATCCCCTTTATAAGACCCATAACCCCCTAAAACTCTAAATGCAGGTAATGATTTTTCATATTTTCCATACAAAAAGTGAAAAATTCCATATATTTCATATAAAACACGTTGAGAATCGCATCTTCTCCGGCGCTACGGACTCGCCTCCGCAGTTGTATTTATATGCGCGACTTAGTATTTGTAAAAATTGAGAATTAAACAGTAAAAATAATCTAATAAAAAAACAAAGAATTCTGAGTTGAATTATGTAAAAAAGTGAATTTCGTAAAAGTGCAGTTGACTCTTTCTACTTTGTTGCCGTCGTACTCTCTACTCGGTGACGTCATTTTTGTCTACTCTTCCGTCGACAAGACGCTTCTCTACGGTGCTCGTGCTAAGCCTGCAGAAACCATGTTTCTTACCTGAGCATAAAATGCCTAATATTTGAAGTGTAGCTCTCCGCCACAGCTCTCAGGATATAGTTGCGACTACTTCGCACTCTGCTCAGCAGCGACGCGGTTTATCTGCGAATTATGACTTGAAAGCCATCTGTGTCGGTCTCAGCAAACATTCCCGAGGCGCTATAGAGTCGCAACAACATCCTGAAAGCATTATTATGTTGTACGCGCAAAGCATCCAACGATCTCTAGGTGTAGCTGATCCATAAATTGCTCGTGTAAAAGCTCTGACAGTAGGCCTTTAAAAGAGTATTTTTTACTTGGGCAGAGCACCGAGAAAATCAAATCTACGGGCCAACGTTACCTCTGACCGCTAGTGCCCTACACTCCCTATCAATGTCGATATCATCCCTAACGTCTTCGGTGATGAAATGTCCAAGATACTTAAACTTTGACACTCTGTTTAACGGGAGCCCATTCAGCCTTATTATTTCCGGAACGTAATCCGGACACTTACCAGCGGCCTTAAAAATCATATATTCAATCTTGGTGACCTTATAAATCAGTCCGTCTGAGGCTGCGTAAGTCTCACACACTTTGAGCAATTCTCTGATAGCCCCAGCAGTTGAGCCCAGCAGCACCATATCGTCCGCGTAGTTGATATTTCAACTCATGCTACTGAGCTCAGTGATGAGGCCATCAACATATACATTGAAAAGCTTGCATGGCAAACCTCCTTGTCTCACACCGCATTCCAATCAAAAATTAAATTATTTTTAATTGTGCATATAGGTTTAATAAATATTGGCATTGATAGTACATGAGTACTCTCCATAAGGAATTCATATCCTGGCAGTCGTGCTTACACTGCACAGTACAGAGCCAAAATGCTTGCTTTCCGTATTAGTCTAGCTTAGAGTGTATCGTCATGTCATTGTTGCACCGTGTGTGAGCCGAGTGTATTTGGGGTGCTCGTTTATAATTAAAGTGCGGAACCCCAGCTGGCTGCATAATACGTGTGTGTGTGTGTATTCGAGAGGTTTTAATTGAGCTGAAGTAATGAGGTTTTCAGCAGGCAAAGAGCAAATTAGATTGGTAAAATGGATGAAGGAAATAATTCATCAACATCGTTCAGGAACATCGTGATGAAACCGGCATGTCCAGAACCATACTTTCGAAGACATGTGACATCTACCAACCACCCGCACTAGGTCCGCGTGGTGGATTCCCGTGATGGCCCACTCCCTCTCGAAGAGAGGAGGCCTGCGGCCTAGAGTGGGAACATTCATCATCATTCTCCTGCCCTTGTCCCAATTTATTCCCAAATAAATTGGGACAATACGGCGCAATATGTCTTTTTCTTCCATATTTCTCTATTAGTCGTCATATCGGTAGTTACTCCCTTTCTGGCCTAGAGTGGGAACATTGTAGGCAGATTATCTGTGGCTAAGTAATAACAGCCGCACGGGTCGATCCATCAGGTTAAGCTACGCTTGCCGGGATTGGTCTGGATGGGTGATTCATACCGAGATTCCTCCGTGCCTCGGAAAGCACGTTAAGCCGTTGGTACCGGCTGTCATTCGTGGATCTTTGACGCCCAGAAGCCCGAAAGTCTGACAACCAGTCTTACCAAGGGGTATAGTATTACCCAATAACTGGGTTGTGGAGGTCAGATAGGCAGTCGCTCCATGTGAAATACTGGTATTCAGCTGCATCCGGTTAGACTGGAAGCCTACCCCAACATAGTTGGGAAAAGGCTAGGCAGATTGGTTTATCTATAGCAATGATTAAATGAATACAATGTTCATGTTATGCGATGACACACAGGGAACTGACTGACTGACTCTAGTCTAGGTCAGAGGTGACAAAGTCGACGATTTAGTGAGCTTACCCAGAAGAAGCCTGTTCACTCTCACTTTGAAGAGGTATACCCCTTGGTAAGACTGGTTGTTAGACGTTCGGGCTTCTGACGACACGTAACGACTGTCAAAGATTCACGAATGACAGCCGGGACCAGCGGCTTAACGTGCTTTCCGAAGCACGAAGGGGTCTTGGTATATAAAGATCGTAACCCATCCACGGACCAACCGCAGCTAGCGTAGCTTAACCTGATCGATCGACCCGTGCGGCTGTTATTAACCACAAGCCCCTCAAGCTCCCAAGTTTGTATAAGGGTTGTATGTAATATAACCTGGCTGAATAGTAAAATTTCTGTCTAGACAGTTTAGATTAAACAAAGAATTGCTCAAACTACGCTAAAGTTAAAGAAACGCATTCATAAATTCAGCCCGGATAAAATTGCTCATTTCACTTCCTGTACCGTTCGATTTATCTCTATATTATGATATAGGGTCAAGCGACATATATCTCGCGACTACTAATGTCCCCGCTGGGCGCCAGCGGTAGTCCATACTTTATTATTGCGTCAGGACGGCCGCCGGACAAATGATACATAGCCGCCATTTGTAAAGGCGACAAGTTGGCCAACTTCTTATTGGTGATCTACAAGTGTTTGTGGAAGGAAAGAGATAGATTTTAATCTTGTAAGGGTTTTAGTTGATTTGAAATATAATTAAAACTTGGGATTCTTCAGTTTTTAATATATAAAAACAAATATTATCTTACGACTACTATTGTCCCTGTTGGGCGCCAGCGGCAGTCCATACTTTATTATTGCATCAGGATGGCCACCGGACAAATTATATATAGCCGCTATTTGTTAAGGCTACAAGTTGGCCAACTTGTTATTGGTGATCTACAATTTTATTGTTTGTGCAAGGAAAAGTGATAGAATTTGATATAGTAAGATATTCTGTGCTTACAAAAAATTATGCCTACTTGTCTCAATGTAAAAAATAGTGACACAAATGGCACAGGCTGAATATGAATATAAATAATTTCCCGATTTTCATTACATATATTTTCTGATACGTAGGTATTATTATTTTGCCTTGATCACCACTGATGTATGATTCCATTTGCAAGAGCAAATGGAATCATACATCAGTGGTGATCTTCTTATGATTGGTGATATGGTGAGTTCTAAACCCAGCTGAATAGAGTAGGTTGGTAACTCAAACAAGTTTTCAAAACATAATTATTTTCTATAAAAATATGTAATTAAAAATATAATAATAAATCTGTTACAGTCGCTTATCTGTTATTTTGTTAAAATTACAGTTGTTTATGGATTAAAAAAAAAAATTCAAACAAAGTTACAGTTGATGCATCTTTGGCTATGGTTTGATTTGTTTTTATAGCTGAAACGTGGAAGGTTATGCAGTTTTTAAATGTGTAAAGGACTGTTAAGAAACAGTCCTTTTGTTTTTGCCCCTATTCCTCTTTCTTCCATCGCTACCTCGGCTTATTGCCAAAGCGACTTAAAGACAGTCCAAATCTTCTAACCTGCAAGTCCGTGTGCCCCACGCTGCGTGTTACTCCACGATCGTTAGTGCGGTCGTTGACTCCGTCTTACAATGCGGGACTGTGTACCACCTATTTCGATTGTGCCCTTCTTATCCGCATAAACGTGTGCCGACTTCCGCACTATTAGTGCTGGTGACTGGGCGTTTCGCTAATGGACGGGATTCCTTTAACTGGTCCACGTGTTTTTTTAGACTAAATCAATTAAGCCCGTAATGTTTTTGTTTAATCAATTTCGCGTGTGGGTGTGTTGAATTAACGCTCCGACACGTTGAATTGACTGACTGTGTGGTTTTGTTTTGTGGTAAATGTTCGTAGTTTAATGGCATAAGCTTGCTGATAAAAAGGGGGAAAATAAGTAATTACATATTACCTGTTTGTTCTAAATTATTGATGGCGCTATAGTCAACAGTCACCAGTCATAGAAAATGCGAAAAAGCAAAGCACATTAAAGTTAAAAGAATTGGGGAAACTGTATTACACGCGATCCGACCACCCGTCAACCGCCCCAGCAATAATTATGATAATCGTTCGTTCGTTGCACGTTCGTTACGACATTACTCACTGAAACACACGTAGCTTGCTTTTTGATGAAATACGTGAGTGATCGACATCATTATTGTTAGGGATAGCTTTATGGTCGTTGTTTGATGACTGTATTGGTGTATAAAGCAATATCAAATAGCCAGAAACAACCATTAACAAACTTCTCCTCTTTTACCGCCACGAAATAAAAACAAAAATATGAATAGCTTAAAGCCTAGCTAGCCTAGCCTAGTTTAAAAATCAGTTCGTTCACAGACGTACTGGGTATCGATATCTCAACACGATAAAACATATTTTATCAACTCACACTTCCAAGTAGCAGCGCTACCAGCGGTCTTTGACCCCAAAAAAAAAGTTCAATTATATACCATTTAATTTGATCTGTAGACGTAAAAATATTAGCCAGTCAGTCAAATGGTTAGCGGCTTCGACGGCTCAGACTGCAAATACTGCCACTCTTGGAGGTTTTTAAACGCTATGATAGACTAATTAAAAGATTTTTAATCAAGCCTATACTAGTTCCTTGCTGGACGTAGTTCTCTCTTGAGAAAAAAGTTGTAATCTTTCTTCGATCACACAGAAGGATGGAATAAGTTAGCAGCATATTCCACCAACTTTTACTCATCGTTTCCACTCATTACCTGTCAGGCAGGACTAACCGCGTGCAGGTGACAGGGGAACCCTAACGTTATTCACTCCCCCTAAGAACACAACTCGTGCTTACTATACGTACAGTTACCGGCCGTAAATATTGCGCATGGATTGAAAAGCACATGAAAGAAGTACCTAATATGACACATTGAGCATTAGAAAAAGTCTGTCAGACACAATTACCAGTGACGAAAACGACTCTCTACAAAGTACAAAGCCCAACATTTTCTAAAAATCCCGTGTGCAATATTTACGCAATATTTATGCGCATGTGTAATATATCAATTACACCCAATCGTATTACAACTCAAACTCGGTACTACCGAGTTCATTAAATTCCATAATATTGCCAATTTCCCTGATTAATTATTGTGTCGTTTTTGTTACAGGTAAGCAATACCAATTTACGCTGAATATGAATGTGACTACGGAACGGTAAATATTCGGCTCTCAATTATAGCTGTTCGTAACCAGTGTTTGGAATAAAAGGGAGGCATTACATTTCGAGATTGGGAAATTCCCAATTGGGAACGAAGGTTTATGGTGTAATTCGAGTATAGAACAGCGCACAGTGTGTTTTTTGCCCTAAAAATCGGACATGCCCTTTTTATTTCATTAATAGATGCTGAAAACTGTTTGAAATGCGAGAGTAGAACACCCGGAGGTCAAATATACTTAGAACCAAAGTTAGAGCCATTTTGATATTTTTAGGTATTTTGATAAATCTGAAAATATCTCGTCTCAGGAAAAGTTTCTCTTATTTCTGTTACAATACACAACTAACGGTATATTTTAGGCATTTTTTGACTATACTTACAAGACTTTAACTCCGCAAGGAAACCCAGTATCAGCTTTTTTTTTAATTTAAGATTTTATTTTTTTTATGATAAATCCAAACGAATATGGATTTTATTTTAAACTCATTACATTGACTAAGATACAATTAAACCCCAAAAAAATAATCGTGTCCATATCCAGTAGGATCTCGGAGAAACATGCTTCTAAAGTTCTCATAGAATTTCTATGATTTTAGGGTTGCCTCTCTTGGAAAATAAACTTTGTAGAAATATTTTGAGAAATTCGGATTGCATAGGTAGCGATTACCCTAATTTATTGATTGTTACGCTTTTTGCTATGCTACCTATTTATTATTTACCGACTTCAAAAAAGGAGGAGGTTTTGAATTCGGATGTTTACATTATGTTTTTATGTTCGGGCATAACTCCGTCATTTGTAAACGGATTTGCAAAATTCTTTTTTTGTTTGAAAGAAGTTCACTTTGAAATGGTACCACACAAATTTAGTAAAGATCTGATGAAGAGTTTCGGAGACAGACAACGGAACTCTTCAATAACTTACAGCAAATTGCCCGCGATTCCTTTAATCGTACGACTATGCCTTGTTTACACCCTTCCATAAAATAACATAACGCCTGTACACTGTAAATGTTTAAGCAGATGTAACAATAATACAGTAAAGGGTGTAGGTGCTGTATTATTGTTACATCTGCATTTTATTTAATTTTAGTTGTGAGTGTAAATCAATTATTATGATTGTTGTAAATCGAAGATTACTTTTTTTTCGGTACTAAAAATTAAGAAATAATAAAACTTTTATCAAAAAAGTAAAACCGTCTTCAAAAACCCATAAAATAAACTATTATAGTTTAATTGAGGAAAAACTGCCACCGACTTCCTAAACCGTATCTATTATAAGTTTATTTTATGGGTTTTGAAGGCGGTTTTACTTTTTGTTAAAAGTAAATAATTATTATTTGTATTTTAAGAATTATATTTCTAGATCAATGCAATAGATATTGTCTGAGATACAGAAAGGTGTAAAAAAATAAGTGCAAATATCTGATTCTTGTACAGTATCGGACAACCCAGAAGACTACGAATCATCAAAATCCACATCTTCAGATAACATTTCAAAATTATCTGGGAGGTCATTCTCCATAGTGGTTGTATTTTCCTCAGGATCAGCTTCTTCTTCGTCCGTTGGAACTTCAAAAGGCTCTAACAATATGAGGGCTTGGGGTGGAAGAGGTTGACGCTTAAGCTTATTTAATCTTTTATTAAGCCTTATATTCGATATAAAGGGGTCAGAGGATTCAAGTGCTCGATGGAAAAGGTCTAAAATTGTTTTTTCTCTATCTGATTTTCTTGTGTGGTGCTCGCGGTCGTGCCTCCAAAATTTATTACGTGCTTCCCCAGCTTGCTCAGATAACAATCCTATGGGTAGTGCAGAGTTTTTTATGATAGCTTTGCCGTGCACAAGTATTTTATGTAGAGTTACGGTCATTGGATACCACGAATACTCTTCTACGTATTTTTTGGCCAATAATTTACAAAATTCATCAAATTTATCTGCATTAACAGGTAATCCACTTGATAAAACTACTAGTATGACATGTAAGTCATCCAAAAGCCATTGTTGTAGTCCTAAAATTTCAGCAAATACTGTACGACACTTATTAGACAGGGCCATCCTTGCAGTATTTCCGTCATTAGTCGTACCCGTATTAGGCTTAACCACATCTACGAGCAGCCCTAATTTACTGCGGATTTCGTCCTGAATTTTTTTTTTATTCTCATTGACAAGAACACCTTCCGGGGAACTTTTAGGTACTCTCCATTTCTTTACAATAATTTTATAACCTAAATGTAATAAAAATTCCAAAACACGAATCCAGGCGTGCAACGGACTTATGCCATATCTTAAAAGGTTTTGATCGACAGGTTTTAAATACACAGACTCTAAATTATTAAATTCTTTAGAAGTCGCTTTACAAAAAGGGCACCGAAGTTGAGACATTGTATTAGTAATAATATTTAAGACTTTACCATCTATTATTGTCAAATATAGTTTAAACTCTGTAGATATAGTTTGACCACTTAAAGTTTTAGTATCAAATCTGTCTAATTGGTCAATTTGATTTTGTATTAATAGTTTTTCAGCCATTATTAAATCAGTCGTTTCTTTTTTATATTGAATGTGAATTGGGCGACAATATCTATACGATTGTGGAGTAGGGTTACGCCACAGAACTTGTCCACAAGTTGTTTTGATCTGCAACGGTATAAAAGTAGTTGCAAAAAGGCAACTTTCGTCATGTTCATTTTGGGAAAAGTTCTGTTTATATAGTGATTGGCCTGTACTACCGTCAAACCCCCAAGATGCTTCAAAAATACAATTTAATTTATTGGTATCTTTTCGATTACAGTAGTCAGTGAAAGTTGCGTCATACGATTGAACTAGTCTTTCGAAAGAATGAGAAACTAGGCTGGAAACTGGTATAATAGCTTCTGTATCAGATACATGGACTGGATGTAACGGGTAGCATTGTTTTTTGGCTTGGAGCACTTGGCTGTATAGAGGGAAGGCGTTAAATCCACGAGCTTTTAAATCTTGTTGTAAAAATTTGTATGTCTCTACTGAAAACTGTCTGTCAATATAAATAGCTAGTGTTTCATCTGCTGAATAAGGTGTCGGTTGCGTTCTAATTTTTGAAGCAATTTTTGTCGGTCTTGTTGGAGTCTGTACACATGAATCAAAAATAAATTCTAGGTCTTTGGAAACGCTCTTTTTTAATTTTCTACCTCCTACTTCAACAGTGCTCGCAAAGACTGATATTACTTTATTAGGGGACTCATTTTCTAAATAATCCTGCAAGCGTTTTCGAGCTCTGTGTTTCTGTCTTAAGGAAAGATCATCATATCTACTCATCGGTACAGAACCAGGAATCAATGATGAATCAGTAGAGGGGATGGAAACGGAGACAGGATATGAATCAAGGACGTGACTGGGACCAGGTTCAGGGATAGGATAGTTCGAATTGGGAATTGATTGAGATGGAAGGTCTAAGTCAAGGACATGGAAGGGACTAGGTTCAGAAACAGGACATAAATCAATGCTTGAAATGTAATCTGGGATAGAACTGGGACTAGGTTCAAGAATAGGATCATCATATCTACTCATCGGTACAGAACCGGGAATCAAAGATGAATCAGTAGAGGGGATGGAAGCGGAGACAGGATATGAATCAAGAACGTGACTGGGACCAGGTTCAGAATCAGGACATAAATCAAAGCTTGGAATGTAATCTGGGACAGAACTGGGACTAGGTTCAAGAATAGAATTACTAAGAAGAGGTTCGGCTATCACACAAGACCACTGTTTACAAAAATCTTCGTTTAGCCACTTTTTGTGTTTTCTTATAAAAATATTATAATTATAATTACATTTTTTGTATAATGTTTCACATTTAGATGTAAATTTAATGATTAAATTATGCAAGTCTTTATTGGTTTGGTAAGTTAAGGGTAATGACAGAGCTTCTAAAATAATTGAAATGCGATCGCTTATATCTAAATCAGTGGGTCGGACATTTTTTCCAAGTTTTTTAGCAGCGCCGACAAGTATTTGGTACGCTTTTAATTTGGTAAAATTAGTTGTTAAAGGTTCTCCTTGCGCATTTGCGGATACTCTCGGAGACTGAAGAGCACCGGCTGTGGCGGTATCCACAGCTTCATTTGCCACTCGCTGACCAACAAGAGGGTTGGCGCCCTCTTGCTCTCCTTGCATTAAGTCAGCCGGTCGGAGCCCGGACAGACATCCCTCAACAGGTTGGGTCAACTCCTGTTGAGGCGAAGTGGTACCATGGGTCTTTAACGGCTCCATGGTGCCTCACCCCCGTTCCTCCAGAGATTATTTAACAGTAAAGGGTTTTAGTTGAAACCTAACGAGGGCGGACCCCTTCCCTTTACCAAATAATCTCCTTCATCAGATTAAAATCACTTTTAATGTCAATATTTATATTCCGATATATTAAGAAGAAGGAACCTATGCTTAAATACTTACAATTATTGCAAAATAAAAAGAACGTTCATGGTATTGTTGAATTTCTAAGTCTTTCTTATTCATTTATTTAAAACTTTAATCGGTCAGGCCCCGCGCGCATAATGATTAACACGCGCGCGGTACCTGAGCGGTTAATGTAAATGAATTGCTTAAGGTGGACTTAATTTTATAGGCATAAAAGTAATTTTCTACTAGTCAAACTTTGGATGATGCAGAGAAAAAGTTCAAGTTAATCCCACCCATATTGCACGTAGTACCTACCTATTACAAGAATAGGTTATTTGGTATTGGTTACTACTACCTCAAAAAAAAAAACAATATTTTGAAAAATTACTTCTATTTTAATTAACTTACACTAAAAGCGCAAAACGTTATTATTACGTATGACGATCATCTCTTCACAATTAGGTATTTTTTTAGAAAATATTTTGTCATTTTGGATTTGTGTCAACCCTAGGTCGTCATTTTCAAAATCCGATATCTTCGAGATCCTACTAGATATGGATTAGATATTTTGAATTTAAATGGATAAAGATATAATTAATAACAACATTAGGAAATAAAATCCATATTCGCTAAGATAAAAAAAATAAAAATAAATTACGAAATGAAGCTAAAAAATCCATAACACCCATTTGAATGCAGTTAAAATTACAAGTATTATCTTAAAATAAAGACGAAATGGTGTTTTATAATACTGTACATAAATATATTAGAATTATTCAATAGTTTTTTTTATATTAATATTTTTGTGGTTTTTCTGGTTTCCATAGAAAAATAATAAAAACGACTTTAACTTTGGTTTTAAATATAATTGAACTCTGGGTGTTCTACTCTCGCATTCCAAACATGTTAGAGCATCTATTATTGGAATAAAAAGGGCATGTCCGATTTTTAGGGTGAAAAACACACTGTGCAGCGGTGTTAAATATTCTCCTTTTTTGGCTTTTTCCTTAGGAAATAAACGGCAGTAAGTATCTACTGGAAGTGATGATAGTTTTATAAAAACTGCTTACACTGTTTGCGCTGTAGCATGGTGCGGGTGACAGATGACAAATATCAGTATCGCATGACTAGGTCATTGACATTATGCAATTCAATATTATCGATATCGATTCTCACAGGAAAATTCTCGTTCTCTTTGTTATAGTTATAAAACTGTCATTGACATATCTTATTATTATGAAATTTATTTTAAAATATGTATCTAATACAAAACGTTAAAAAAAAACACATTCAAAGCACAACCGATATTTATTAAAAAAATGTTTTTTTCATGGTAACATTTTTGCCATGTGGCTCGGTGTGTCAGCGGCCATTTTGAGTCAGTACGAGCGCTATGTCTTACAACAAAATTAAAAAAAAAACACATACAGCAAACTTATTTTCTATAAAATATATTGACGGATATATCGACTACCCATCCCATCACTAAACAAGTCTATGGAGTTACCTTACACGCCTAACCCATTGCTTCATTTTTCTTTCAATTTGATTTTGTTTGTAGACAATAACATTTTGGCAGGGTAAATTTATTTATTTTACTACAGTTATTACTGAATCCATATTTTACAACAATACAGCAGTAATAAAATAAAATCGCAGTAACGTTTAAGAGTGAAAAGGAACGTTTCATTAAATGTTACCCGCACCATGCTACAGCGCAAACAGTATCGATATGTCTTTGTGAATACATCATAAGTTGATGCAAACATAAAGAGTTACGTCAAAGGTGCCTAGATAGACATCTACACGCGTAGCATGACCACCATAGAAACGGGTTTTGCAACGGAAGAATAGACAAAATGGCAGATTCTAGAAAGAGATCTAACATTTCTAACCTCTAAGCATGGCGATGTGTCATTTTGTCTATTCTTCCGTCGACAAAACCTGTTTCTATGGTGGTCATGCTAAGCGTGCTGGGTAGTGCCTACACAAAAACAACACACAGACAGAAATAGTATCAAAGAAACTAGCTTACGTAACTCAACGACTACCCCAAACTCCGGCGTTTATGTAACCTGACTTTATAGCAGTAACTGTCGAGAATAAAGAAATGCTCTGGAAGTCTCCGTAGGAAGTTACTAGTGATAACTACTAACTTTTTTTTTGTTTTTTTTTTTGTGGATGGGAAATCATCCCGCTCTGGGTGAAGCGGGAGGGCGTGTCAGACTTCTACTGACTAAAACCCACCCGTGTTCGTTCAGTTGCCTGTGCCAGGGCCACGGTAACTCTTTCAAACAATCCGCAACCCTGCCGGGGTGATAACTACTAACTACCTGTATAATAATGAATAGGAAAATTTCTTCGACATAAAAAGTGAACTTTATTCTTCATGCTAATGGAGGCTCGAACATTAGACAAGATAAAAATTCACAAGCGTGATTTTAACTTAAAAATAACAACCGACGTCCTGACACTTAAAAAGGGGAAAAAATAACATTAATTTTTGAAATCGGTGTCGTTTTGTGTTTTCGTTTTTTGTTGTTTTTTTTTTTTTTCGTTTTGTAAAAAGTTTTTGTTATTCGCATTTTAGTTGTAGTACTTACCCCACACAAATTCTACTACCTGCAAAACAAGTCCATCCACATAGACTAAGGTCTAATTTTTCAATAGTCCAATTACTCTTATCTGAAGAATAAATATGACAGTTTGCCATATTTTCTATACAAAAGCTGTCAAATTTAAATATTATTCTTCAGATACGAGTTATCTGACTATTGAAAAATTAATCCTAAGTGGGAAACATACGTGTTATTGAAGCTAACTCAAACACTACCCAAGCAAAGTTAATAAATTTTACATGGGCAAATAAAAAAACTAGAATCGTTAAAATCGGAATACTCTGTAAAAAGTTATGCGTGATCATTCATTTCAGTTTTAAGTTTTAAGACTGTTAAAAATAAATAAGAAATTGTGCAGTCTACGTGGGTATCGGTACTCTATTAATTTAAAAATAAGTTATGAATTTAGCTTCAGGTTTCAATTTCGTAACCATACGGAAAATATTTAAATTAATCAATCAATTAACTCTGCGGATAGCTGTCCACTGTTGGTTACAGATATAAATATTTAAATAAAGTTTATGTAAACATTGTCTGTGAGGTGAGAGTGCTCTGTGTAAAAGTAGTTCATTTATTTCACCTGTGTTCATTTATAAAGACAAAATACTGGAGACTTATTGATCGACGCAATGCTAAAGCACCAAAAACAAAGAAAAGCTACTCAAGCGTCATTGATTACAGTACAAATGAATTCTCCAATATTGATAAAATTGTTCCGGAAAAACAAGATTCGCTGACACATCTTATACACATTAAACGCGAGGTTATAAGCAACACGTCATTGGTAGGCTTCCCCTCCCCCCATCCCCCAGAATATACGCCTGCCTGTACACGGAACATGTTTTCCAGTCTCAACAGTAATGTTAAGGGATTTCTATGCTATAATAGAAAATGCGACGTGACTTCGTCGCCGGGTTTTGTCAACTTTTGGTGAATGAACGTATATTATACAGGATGTAGTAAAAAGGTGTGGTCAAATTTAAGGGTGTGATACAGACCATCAAACTGAATAACTTTCTCCATGGGATTTGATGGTCTGTACCACACCCTTTTAGACCAAACCTTTGTAGTCAGCCTGTATAGTTTTTTTTTTTTGTTCTGCCATGACCATATGAAAAGTAATAATATTTTCGTTGGCCACTGCATTTAGGTCCTTTATTATATTTATTAAGCTCGCTCACGTCTACTATTAAACATGGGTGTGTTTCATAGCCCGGTACAATGAACAATCCTGGGGTATACTCGTATAACCACGCATGATGAAGCGTGATACATAAATACGCGCTCTATCTTTTATAGCCCCTCCTCTAGTGAAATATTTTATATCGCCAGCAATATCTTCAATATTAGAGTCATCACTTATTTTATCATTTGCGACGTCATCAACTAAGTGCAATCCCAAAACAGCCCCAAAGATTGCATTTGCCACGATAACCTCCTTGATATCGTGAAGATGGCCAAAATATACGGAAGATAACAGTTCTATTTCGCAATATCATTTTGAACGAAAATGTCGACGTTTTCGCACCATTTTCGAGGAGGGCAGCGTCGAATGTCTGATAAAAAAATAATAAATAATGAGTATGGGAGGGGAGGGGATTACAAAGGGAGAGTTTCCGATGGGCAGAGATCAACGAGATTTGCGGTTTTAGACTGCTTTCACTGTTCATTTACGAACGACGGCTTATGGTTCGTTCAGCCAGTGTTTTGGCATTTAAATCACGTGTTCATTTTGTTAATTACACTGTATTAAGTACAAAGCTTTTATCAGGCTTCAGCCTGACGTGATATACAACCATTCTGTGTACCAAAATTAGTATTTACCACGTCCGACAGTAACGTGAATTAATTCCGCCGACATTCTAAATTATTACACTTTGCGAACATGATGTTTTATTTTACTACATATTGAAATATACCCTGCCATAAAGTAACTCGTGTAGAAATATCTTTATACGAGATATTTCTGCATTTTATGATATAACGTCTTAAAATTTCAGTATTATTTTCTGTAAGTATTCTCTCAAAACGTCAGCATTTATGTAGAACGCAAATGTCGTGTTTCTCGCCAAGCTACTACAAAATGAACTTACCGCTCGCCCGGCTCCCGACGATCTTGCGCTTCTTGATAATAATCTAATTCGGGGCTTATCCGATACGTCCATTTACCGTTCGGCTTCGGGGTAGAGTAAACAACAATTTTTAACAAGGAAACTGCTAATACTAGCCCTCCGCAGCTAAAGTATCAAGTGTAAATGAACGGAACTCTAAGTATCAGCACATTTAGCTCCTTATTCTGGCGTGTGAATTGGTTGTTGTATTCATTTGTTCTCATTTCGATTGCGTTTATTGACGTAGGCTAATTTGGTGAGTGCCTTTGACTATCCCCTTTATAAGAGCGCAGTGCCGATCTGGAAATTGGGACAGTAGATAAGACGATGACACCCCTTCAGATATCGAGTGGTTGGCTGCGACCCGATTAGAACGCCATACGCTTCTATTAAGAATTGAATACACAATAGCGTACACTGCAGCTTGCAGCTTACGACTACTTAGACTGTTGGCAACTCCACCTTGAGCATTAATAATGTGCCGTTTCTGAATACTACATTTTGTGTTCTGTGTCGTTTCTTAATGTCGAAGAATATGTAGGCTACATAATATTAAAGACTACCACCTACACCTAGTCATGTGTATCATACAGACGCTCAAAAATAAATGCTACCACCCAGTTGACCACATTACTTATTAATCCGCTTTGATAGAAGCTGTTCTCCCACCGCCTTCTATGTACTCATAATCTTCCCTTGTAACTTTTCTTAATACCCTCGGGAACATGGGTTTCTTAGCCCTCCGGTTTTCTCTCGGAAAATGCAGAATTTTATGGAATTTTCACACTCTCTAGGGCAACTCCCATACTTTAAAGGGACCACAAAACTTTTCGGAAATTCTTTTCAAATCAGCTCAAACAGAAACGTTTCTTTTTAATTTTAATGCAAAATCTTCAAACAAA
Source organism: Dicycla oo (assembly GCA_948252095.1). Taxonomy (NCBI): domain Eukaryota; kingdom Metazoa; phylum Arthropoda; class Insecta; order Lepidoptera; family Noctuidae; genus Dicycla; species Dicycla oo. The sequence goes on along the minus strand of OX411711.1, from coordinate 4,771,047 downwards.
AAAGTGATAAAGCGGCCGGACCTAAGTTCGTTCCCCAAGTGGTCCAAACAACTCTTACTTTATGTAAATTAGTTCTAGGATTATGATATTTTCTGATGGAAATGTTTTGTTTTACATCCCTGACGTTATTAATACAAGTTTGAAGACTTCAGGTTTTAAATATAACTTTTAACAGGTTTTACGCTGCTAAAAGTTTTAGTACCTGGTCGACCGAGCTATGCTCGGGTGAAAGTAGAGAAAAGATTTTTTTTTCCCAGAAATTAGACCTCGTATATCAATTTTTCGCCCCCGTAAAGGCCTATATTGCAACTTTCATCGAAATCATTAGAGGCGTTTTCGAGAACGTGATTACAAATATATATTATTATTGCTTATTTAATATTATAAGAATTAGTGGTAATCAACGGAGACGTATGAAGTTATTGTCCTTTTGTGCCAGCGCCCAGCTATTGATTACGAGTATTATACTAGAACAAATAAAGGGTACGTCATCTAATCTAAAATTAATTACGTCGTGGTAAAGACGTTGTTTTTAGTAAATTAAATTAGCTGCAGAACGTTGTTGGGTACTATAAGGTTAGCCTAAAAATATTTTTTGTCTAGGATATCTCGTTTTCACTATACTGCAACAGCTACGAATGCAACAAGGTTTCGAAGTTTTTATATTTCAATCACTTCGATAGTTCGCAATAAAAAGAAAATGATTTAACGCAAACCCGTCTTTATTTTACTTCACCCAAAACTTAAAGAGACCTTTTCCGCTAGACCTTTAAAATAAATCTTAAGTAAATAATGGTCGCCAACCCGAGGAAAAGATCAGTCCGATTTAAAACTGAAATCCGACTATATTCCTTATATAAATTACTTTTAGGTTGCCGCCGTCTGCCAGTTTTTTTTCTTTTTTTGTATACAGCGTGATTCATTGAGAGAGATTCAGTGTTCTAAGGAACCACTTCGTCGATTTTGGAGTTGAGAAAAAACTACCAGAATACAACCATGTGACAAAATCTTGAAATGAAGTGTTTCTTGACTCACGACGTTATTCCTCAGAACAAATTTTCCTACCTAAAATAAAATTAAACCTTCAGAAAGGTTTCATTTTATTTTTTCATATTGACACATTTCAATGAACCACCCCGTAAATACGGAGGCAAAAAACCGGCCAAGTGCGTGTCGGACCACGCACAATAAAGGGTTCCGTAATTGGGATGAATTTATCCCAAGATCAAACGAATTGTAGTTTAAAAACATGTTCTCCTATACATGCCAACTGCAAATGTAAGTTTGTATGCATGTATGTTTGGGAGATTCACCATGTTATTTTTAAACTTCTTATGAATTTTCCTGTAATCTACAAGTGTAACACTATTTTCTGTTTTCTTTTTCCTTCAAAATTTAGGCTCAATAGTTTTGGAGATACGGGAAGGGTCAATGTTCGTCTATTTTCTTACATAACTTTAAAACAATTTATTTTAAAATTATAAAAAAATCTAAACTCTTTAAGACCCTCACAGTAAGCCCTTTAATATGTCTGAATATGTCACACGGTACAGTTTGCAAAACTTTTTTTTTTTTTGATTTGCCTCCAAAAGTGACCCCCATATCCAATATTCATTTATTTACGTTACACGTCCGTGGTCACAGAAACGTGGTCCGTGGTCGTGGTCATATGTTTACCAAATTTCGCCTTAATCGGTCCATTAGATTCGGAGCAAATTGACTGTGACAGACAGACAGACGGGTGATCCTATAAGGGTTCCGTTTTTTCCTAGCGGTACGGAACCCTAAAAAAGGCTACGTAACCATAACACTAGGCTTCGTAACCCTTTAGCGAGGTCATATATCTTGCTTTAGATATAGCCTCATGTTGGTAGTTTGTATTTTGTTTTCAGCAACTTTCCTTCAAAGTTTTTCGGTCGACACACACACATACACATGCCCTCTGTGTGTGTGTGTGTGTTAGGTTAAGGTACATTTTGTGCCGTGCAGTAACGACAAGTAAACGAGATGTCGTTCGACGTTAATGTTAGGAGATTTTAATGTGAAAACCTTATGTCAAGGAGGGGAGGAATTTATTGTATTACAGCGGAGATGTCAGGTCTTACAAGATAAATGAAATCGAACGTATTTGTTTCAAGAGACATTTATTTGTAGTATCGTATTGAAATATCCTCTGAAACTTTGTCTCCTTATTTACTTACTTTTATTTTATTAATGTTTCCATATGGATGTATGTCCAAGCTATAAGCCTACACATAGTACGTGGATTTGGCAGAGCGTCGTCAATAAACATACACATGCTATTTGTTGGATGAGTTTTCTCCCGAATCTCCGCCAATACGGGCCGGACAGCTGAAACTATACGTAGCTGCCATCAACCCTATTCAAGGGATCGTCGCCTTTTACGACCCTACTTCCCCAGGGCGTATAAGGGATTTGTTATCTACCCCCAACAAAACTTCTACATTCTCCAATCTCCCCGTATAATTTCAAATATCATTGTAAACTTTCATCAAAAATAAATCCACGACGAAACTCTATCCCAGAAGAAAATGTACAAAATTCCAAGTAGTACGATCCCCTCTCTGCATTCCTTCGAGACGTTTCTTCATTTACTAACTGTCCAACTTTGAGCGTAAATCAATTCACCTTACTCATTTTCTAGAAAGTTCACGAAGAAATGAGAAAAAGTGTCCGTGTACTGTTTATTACCGCTATGGGAGTGGAGACAGTTTTTGTCCGGAAACTTAGGGTCAATATTGGTTTGGAAAAGAGAACTTGAAGACATTATACTCGAATTCGCTTTAAAAAAAATTAGGTCTCTGTCTTCTGGAATCTAGATTCCCGCTCGTGAAAACAGTTCGTTGCAACTAATATTGCTTTCCCCCTCGGGGCTATTTCGGTGTGAACTCCATTTTATAATTGGCCTGACAACAATCTCAGTGGTGAACAACTACATGAATAATTCAGAATCCATCTAAAATTAAAACTTCCGTGTCAGAGCGTTTCACGTCATTGTTTTAAATACAGTTCTGGGGAACCCTTTGCTGCGGTACGAGGTTATTTACGTAGACTCATAAATCAACATCCGAAAACGAACCATAAGGGTGGTTTTTCCGCATTATTTATCTTGAAAAACTAGCATTTTTTAGCAGGAAAGCCTTTGTATATTTAACATGTGAGATGGAAAACGTGGCGTTGCTTTACTTTACATTAAATGGGGTAAGTTACGTAAACGTAACGTTCATGCGTTTGCACGTCTCCCCGTCTTATAAGCAGGATATTTATAAGGGTTTTACGAGTATTTCGAATAGCGCCCTCTTATCAACATTCATAGCGTGTCCCAGTGACGCGGTCTCGGCACTACGCGCTGATGTAATCCTGCAATTTACGACATGTTGTATTATTTTTTAGTTGAAAATTCTGGCCTTTTTCGATGTGATGGAAGGAAGTTTAATTTGGATTAGGTACAATGAATTTAATCAAAATTTGAATAGGTACCTACTCCAGCTTTCCTCACACTCACCACTGTTACGATGTCGAAAGAGCATAATTATAAAACTTGAATATTTACGAACTAGGGGTCTGCCACCACCTCTCATAGCATAATCTTACTTCAATATGGGAAAGAGATGGAGCTATACAGACGTATAGCTCCATCTCCATATCGGTGGTAAGAAGCCTTTCTAGGCCTCCAGAAGTTCGTCGAGTGGTCACAAAACTGCGATAATAGATGACCAGAATCTACGTATATATCCAATGACATAAACCAATGAGTAAGATCGTAATTGCATGATCTAGTGAGGTCTTCGAGTGAGTCCAAAAAACCCAATTTATTGCGGTCCCAGTCTACTCATAGGTAAGTACTTTAAGCAACTGTAGGTATATGTCATTTCAGACCTTCTACAATAAAATTTTATTTCATAGCCCACTAAACAATGGGTTATTGATCGTAAATAATCAAATTGCAGATGTTGACTGCGCAACTCTGTAATTGAATTGGTCATGTAGTCAGTATTTTATTAGAAACAGTAAAATGCTTAGACGACAAAATATACGTAGGTACTTACCAAATATATATTTTTGAAATGCTGATTGACAGCCTCTTGAAAGAAACAATACTCTTTTTTAACCGACTTCCAAAAGGAGGAGGTTATCAATTCGTCTGTATGTTTTTTTTTTTTTTTTTTGTATGTTTGTTACGCGATTACTCAGACCGATTTGGAAAATTCTTTTTTTGTTTGAAAGGGTATACTTCCGAGGTGGTCCCATATAAATTTTATTAACTTTGCTCGAGGAGTTTTTGAGTTAGCTTCAATAATGCGTATATTTCCCACTTATTTTATATGGATGTTGTGATGGTGTTTTAATAACTTCCTATCACTGTTATTTACATGGCTATATCTACAATTATTGTGCTCAATTATGTATTCGAATTTGTGTGGGGTAGGTTCCACAACTAAAAAGTGAAAAATAAAAACTTTTTAGCAAAAAATAAAACCGACTTCTAAAACAAAACACTACAAAGTGAAAAATAACTTTAATTTCGGAAGTCGGTGGCAAAAAACGAAAATACAAAACCAAAGACACCGACTTCCGAAATTAAAGTTATTTTTCACTTTGTAGTGTTTTGTTTTAGAAGTCGGTTTTATTTTTTGCTAAAAAGTTTTTATTTATTTTTTATTTGGGTGGGAAATCATCAAATACCTTCTCCCGCTCTGGGTGGAGCGGGAGAGAGTGTCAGACTTTTCCTGACTAAAACCCACCCGTGTTTCACCAGTTGCCTGTGCCAGGGCCACGGTAACTCTTTCAAACAACCCGCGACCCTGGCTGGCATCGGGAACACAACGCGCCGTCGAGCCGGGCCTGGTCCTTACCGGACGGCGAGCTCCCCATTGCTCGCCATTCGCAAGCCCGCGCCTACGGTGGCCGGGAATCGGCTCTCAATTCCTGACGCCCAGGGCGTCTCCTGCGGCGAAGAAACAATACCTAAAAATGACGTTACAAAAAAGCAAACAATTCAATAATAAAATCAATCAGTCTGCCTAGCCTATTCCCAGCTGTGTTGGGGTCGGCTTCCAGTCTAACTGGATGCAGCTGTGTACTAGTAGTTTACATGGAGCGACTGCCTATCTGACCTCCACAACCCAGTAACTGGCCTGTACCACGATTGGTTGTCAGACTTTGGGCTCCTACTTCTACCTGAAGTGGTCTCGATATGTTTGCGGATGACCACCCATCCACAAACTGACCACAGGAAGCGTTACTTGAAACCTTCGATCGACCCGTGCGGCTGTTATTATTTAGCCACGAGCGACAAAACCTAATCAAAATGCCACCCAATTTAATCTCTCACAAAATTCAACAGGGCCCATCATTGTTCACGACACCATTGTTCCTTCAATTTATACCCTAAACTATAAATTATTAAAGCCTGGTATCCTTTAAGTCCTAACTGCATGCGAACTTTGTATGTGCTTGTCGCGTGCTCGATGCATCACGCTGTGGGTGCATTAGACAGGCCGTTAACGTGCTAAGCGATTATTTGCTGGAACTTTGTGTGCTTTGAATTATAGATTGCAAGTAGATAGACAGAATTCGCTTTATTGTACGCGATTATAAGTGAAAATTACATAGGGTGACAATAGGTACGAGATGGGACATAATAATAATAATAATAATAACCCGGGACATTTCACACAAGGTCATCTGATCCCAAACTAAGCAGAGCTTGTACTATGGAAACCAGATAACTGATATACTACATACACTACTTTTTTTTTGTAAATACATACTTATATAGATAATTACACCCAGACTCAGGACAAACAGACATGTTCATGCACACAAATGTTTGTCATAAGTCATAAGTGTACTCGTGAGTGGACTAAATTGGATAAGACTAAAAGTCTTTGTCGTGATAACCAGTGGTTAAGGCCTGGCCTCTGTTTGATATGGAATTAAATTCCGGGCAAGTACCAATGTGACTTTTTCAATTCATATGTACAGTCTGAGTTTATCTTAGACATTACTGGCATAGGTGAAGGAAAAGATCGTGAGGCAACCTGGACTTATAGTTGCTGTCTTGAGCCAGCGTGGTGATCAATACTCGTGCCTTCTTAGCCAGCGTGGTGATCAATACTCGTGCCTTCTCTGTATGAGAAGAAGCCTTTGCCCTGCAGTAAGACAATAAATAAATAAATAATAAATAATAACCTGGGACATTTTTCACACACGGTCATCTGATCCCAAACTAAGCAGAGCTTGTACTATGGAAACCAGATAACTGATATACTACATACACTACTTTTTTTTTGTAAATACATACTTATATAGATAATTACACCCAGACTCCTGAGTCTGGGTGTGCATGAACATGTCTGTTTGTCCTGACAAACAGACATGTTCATGCACACAAATGTTTGTCATAAGTCATAAGTGTACTCGTGAGTGGACTAAATTGGATAAGACTAAAAGTCTTTGTCGTGATAACCAGTGGTTAAGGCCTGGCCTCTGTTTGATATGGAATTAAATTCCGGGCAAGTACCAATGTGACTTTTTCAATTCATATGTACAGTCTGAGTTTATCTTAGACATTACTGGCATAGGTGAAGGAAAAGATCGTGAGGCAACCTGGACTTATAGTTGCTGTCTTGAGCCAGCGTGGTGATCAATACTCGTGCCTTCTCTGTATGAGAAGAAGCCTTTGCCCTGCAGTAAGACAATAAATAAATAAATAATAAATAATAACCTGGGACATTTTTCACACACGGTCATCTGCTCCCAAACTAAGCAGAGCTTGTACTATGGAAACCAGATAACTGATATACTACATACACTACTTTTTTTTTGTAAATACATACTTATATAGATAATTACACCCAGACTCAGGACAAACAGACATGTTCATGCACACAAATGTTTGTCCTGGATGGGAATCGAACCCACGACCTGCGGCATGATAGGTGGTATCTTAACCAACCACGCCAACTGGCCCGATAATAGGATGGTATAATAAATCGACAGAAAATACATTGGTCGCAGACATCTTATAAGGGGTATGTTTATTAATTTACATATTAAAAGGATACCTAAAATGAAACGCTTATGTACCTACTTTTTATCACATCATCATCTTTATACAGCGAGACCCCTCCGTGCCTCAGAAAGCACGTTAAGCCGTTGGTCCCGGCTGTCATTCGTAGATCTTTGACAGCTGTTACGGGTCGTCAGAAGCCCGAAAATCTGACAATCTGTATTACCCAGTAACTGGGTTGTGGAGGTCAGATAGACAGTCGCTCCATGTAAAATACCGGTATTCATCTGCATCCAGTTAGACTGGAAGCCGACCCCAACACAGTTGGGAAACGTCTACGCAGATTGATACCTACTTTTTAATTCTCCAATATCGTTGTTGCCAATTTGTAAAAGGCATTTTGGGAGAAAATGTTATAATACTCACTAGATATTTAATAATCCTGAAGTTAGGTATTCATAGCTGCTACTTATTAAATATTTATTGAACTGAATTATTCAGTTGTAAAGCTTTTACGAAATATACGTATATATCAACTTCACTACTTTGCGAATAAAATGTATTCATAACATACGTCATAGGCGTTATTCTTCTTCTATTCAGACACTGGTTCACTTAGAATATATTATTTTCTACAATGGAATAAATTATAAATAAAATGTTATGTAAGTAGGATCTATTTTGGAGCCATCAATGAGCACTCAGAATTCATAACGTTAAATATATTTCAGTAAGTAGTTTCATAGTAATATCTATATTAAAATTAAACGTTGCCATTTTAATATCGTGAAAGTCTTTGAAGGTCTAACTAAATTAAAATGAATGTTTCAGATGCATGAGCTTTATCCTTGCTGTACCTAATAGTTCTCAGCCGGAGGTACTTTTTAGTAAAAGTGATAATGTTTTCAAGCAAATCCTTGCCAATTCCGACACTTAAAAGGACAAATTAAAATGCGAGCTTGCACAAAAGTCTATAAATGTTTTACGGGGCCAGCGGACACAACAGATGGCTCCTGACGCAGGACACAGACAGAAATACAAACATTAATCACATACACCAGATGCTAATACACTCCTGGTATAGTATTAACATGGTAGCACAAAGGGAAACCTCCCTTTGTTCTACGTTCAACGAGCCTACGTTCGAATATTTAGTTCAAAATTACAGCTAGCTTAGTACAGACGCCAGCAGGTCAAGCTACTCGAAACTGTCAAATTCTCCCAATCAACCTTGAACCTAATACACTAGCGATAAAATTGAAAATCTATCAAAGTAATTTGACAGATTGTAGTAGCTTGATGTGCTGGCGTCTGTACATTACGTTACTAAGTTCATTCAGACTCGTCTTTAAGCTGCCAGAGTCAACAATATTGTCTTTTACCGTTGTCAGTTGTTTGAAATGCAATCTCCTAAGTCAACAATAGGTACTCAGAAAGTCTTCTTCCATTTTCACTGCTTCCAATCTTCCAATTGAATTACCTTTTGCTTCCCTCTTTTTATCAACCGATTATTTCGTTTTATTGCCTTCCTCCATACTCAAAAGGTTTCGCATGACTGGTCGTCCGCCTCCATCATCTGTACTCTTTATATCGTTCATCCCATCGTCGGCTTATTTTCATATACTCATTAACATCGACGACATAATAAAATAATTTTAATTGACATTTATGCGCCGTTGATGCATTCCAGCCTTTACGAACGTGACATTAAGTTTCATGTTTCATTATAATTAATTTAATAATTTATTGCACCAACCCGCACTGAGCCCGCGTGGTAGATTATGGGCCCCTCCCTCTCATAGAGGAGGCCTATACCTGGACATATCCAAGCAGTGAGAACATTGTAGGCTGATTATGATGAATTATTTATTGTGTTTTTTTTTGTGTTTCTTTTTTGCTTCTCATACTCATACTCATATCATTTATTGCATTCCACAATGTTTTTAGTTGTTTACATTTAATTGCTTAGAGCTAGGCACAATCGTGGACCCTGTAGGGCACAGCAACATTCATATTAAATTAAGTTAGTACACAAAATATAAACAAAAATAATAACAATAATCTATTCATAAAATAAGAATAATAATTTATAATCATAAAAGTAGAAAAAAAAAACAATATTATGCTATTAAGACCGTCAAATTAGTGTTGTTGTCGTCAGTTTGTATTAGGTATGTTTTTATCATTTATATATTCTTTCAGAGTGTAATAAGCTTTTTGACCTAAAATTTGCTTAAGGTTTTTAATAAAGTTTGCATCACTTGTTTCTTTCTTTATAGAGTCTGGTAATTTGTTGAATATCTTTATTCATAGGGACTATCTGAGTGTAGCTTCGTGTGCTATATGTATGTTTTACGGGTTTGCAAAAAAATTCAGAAGCAAATGCTACGAAATACCGAAATATACAAATAAAATGGGGTTTATTAAAACCATTTGTTTGAAATCATTAGGTCAAATAGGTAAAATACACCAAAACCTGGTAATAAATAGTAAAACTAGTCGGATTGCCCTAGTGGCTGTCTTTTAACCGACTTCAAAAAAGGAGGCTCTCTATTCCCGTGTGTATGTATGTTTGTATGTCCACGATTTTCTCAAAAACTAATGAACCAATTTTGATGATTCTTTCACTAACGTGATCTACATACTTTCAGGAAGGTTTTCGTTTTATGTTTTATACATTAGGTAATTATTCTTATGTACGAAGTTATACGCATAAATGTACTGTATTTCAGGCATTTCTATGCGGATTTTGATGATTTTTCTTTTCGTTCGTCTTGAGCATATGGTATTTTGTATATTCAACTAAAAATGGAAAATAAATTTACTTTAAGAAAAGTAAAAACCGACTTCAAAAAACTAAAACGAATAAAATAACTTTCATAAAAAACTTAACAGCTTCTGAAGTCGGTGTCTTCAGTTCTTCAATGTACTTATAGCTTGGCACCGACTTCAGAAACTGTTGTTTTTTATGAAAAGTTATTTTATTCGTTTTAGGTTTTTGAAGTCGGTTTTTACTTTTTTTTAAGTAAATTTATTGATGGACACTAATAAACAAAATGGCAAAGAAATGTAACACATAAAGAAAAACATGACCCACTAAGTTCCAATTAACGACACTCCCGCGGTTCGGGAGACTAAATAGCAGAAGAAACGGTCGCAGCCAATGAGCAGCTAATAGACATCGATGGACAAACAATCAATCTCTATTAGCCAATCTAATTCAAGACGATTTGTCACCCCAGACCGATCCACGTGTTTACCTACAGTCAGTAGGACGCTTTGGTCATTTATTCGAGTGAGCCGGACGAGCTCCATCACCATTGAAATTAAGCGATCGTGCCTAATGTAATTTTATTAAGGTAATTTCTGTAATAAACGTCACTGTTAATGTTTTTAATTTCTTTGTTTAATTGTTTTTGGTCTTATGTATTTGTGTTTTAAAATGCTGTTAGGAAAGATACAATTTATAAGGACCAATAGGCCTAGCCAAATTGCATTCGCTTCGGAGCGATTCTATTTCTACAATAGCTATCGACGCATCTCTATGGAAGTCAACATTGGACGCTGTCAATTCGTTGACGCATGATCACGTGACATTTCGATAGCTTAATGTCAACCCGCACCTGTATTACGCATTTTACAGAAGCCTAGCGATAGCAAAATTTGCGCAATAATTGCTTTTCAATCGTAAATCGGTATTACGAGTATGTATCAGCGATATGTCATATTGATTTGCGAATGACAAGCGATTGAAAAGCAATTATTGCTCAATTGACAAGCAATTTTGCTATCGCTAGGCTTCTGCATGATACGTAATAAGCCTGCCGATACATTTTTGGCTTTTCTACTAGCGTCATAACTTATCGAATGTTACTTTGTCTAGGTCCGCTGGAAACAAAAGAAAGATAAGTATTTATCCCCAGAGTCTCAATTTGTTTTTTTCATAAACATAACTTCCCCTAAAGCTTCAATTTTAATTGTCAGTGACATGGGCAACAGGACGCCTAAATATCATGATCATGTGATAATATATGAGGAGCTTAAGCGCTCAGCTCAAGTTCGCGGTTCGCACGCCCAACTAACTCCATATTGATTTACGTACTTACATGACATTCTATTCAACTTAAGCCTGGATTTGAAACATTCTGTGTAACGAAGTTAAATCTATTTAAATTAATATCTCGGTAGGCAAATAATTTCACTCCAATTATCCAGGTTTAATGTCGAAATGACGTAACACGTAATAGTTATAAAGATGATGAAGTTGGCTTAAATGTTACAGCTGCTGAGATGTGAAGTTCAATTTCAACGCTTGCTATTTTGGGGATAATCAGAACATGATTGTTAATGTGATGTGGTAAATTAAAAATAAGATTATGATTCAAATATACAGGGTCAAATTAAATTACTTAGGGAAACTCCGCAAACGTGATAGGTATCGAATAGTATCGATGTCTAAACACGACAAAAAAAAAAATATATATTTGATGGTTTTTTTGGGCTCAATGACCGCTGGTAGTGTTGTCACTTGAAGAGTGAGTTGAATAAATCTGTTGTTTATCGTGTTGATTGATACCCATCACTACTGTGAAGTTAACACACAAAAAAGTGATATTTTAAGTGTCTACACAACCGGCGGTGGTTAATGATTAAAAAAAAAATCATCAAGTTAATTTATTTGTTGATATCGATATCCATCACGTCTGCGAAGTTTCGCTAGCTAATTTAATTTGACCCTGTAAATATTGTGGCTTGAGTTGTTTGATTTAATATGCAACATGGTCTGTATGTGTTGAGTCCATCCAATTACCAGTTTCAAGTTCAGTTCAAATATTGCAAATCATTTAATTAAATCCAAATACTTTCTGGTCAAGCAAGAGTTAAGCCTGCTCAAGGACACTGGAATTAAATGATTATTAGTTCATTTCACAATTGGTTATCCTTTCTGTTATAGGTAAATATCATATCATATTTATTGTACATTTATGTTTGACGCGCCAACTCCAACCACATCAAATACCCGACAATTCTGAATCTGAATCCTGCGACAATTCCAAAACTTTCTCTCTTAGCAATACTTGTTCAGATAATGTTTAGCATTATAAAACATAATTCACACAAAAGTGCTTAAAACTTGAAACCCATTTGTTTGAAAGTCACGAATTCGCAAGAAATGTTATTAAAACTTTTATTACGAGTACATTCTAACGCCTCTTAGCTCTGGCATCCGGTAATAAGGCAGCAGATAAATACAGGAGTGTTTAAAGTGCAGGCTGGAGTGCCCTCTGCCGGGCCAAGGACCGGCCGTATTACGAACTCGCCCGGTATTAATGATTAAATCTCCAACATGTTTTAATTTCGCAAACATGCTCATGATTTATGGGATTGGAGCGTGAATTTGTATTTATTTTATGTGCTTTTTGCCTTTTTTGTTTCGAGATAATCGTGGTTCTGTTTATTGGCACAGAAACGGCAATTCGTAGAAGCCTACGCAACATGAATCATTTTAGTCTCTTCACATCAATCAAACAGTGTAGTCGTGTTCGGTCTACGATTAGGTTATTATAACGTTGTCCGCAATATGATTATCTATAATATGATTTTCTACTATATTTTTTTGTATTATGTCATTTAATTGTCTTTGAGACGCAAAGAACAGTATTTAGAGACTAACTGCACTTATTCAGCCTTTGTCCATAGAAAACACTAGTTTTGTATGGAGATGCGTGCGCATCGAAAGTGCTAAAAGTTTTATCATCTTGACAGACGAATTGTGGACCATAGGACCATGATTCTAACAGCCTTACTAATAATGATTTACACACGACATATACGGTAGTTATAACGCTTTTTAAAAGTGTTATAACTCCGGTAGAAGTCGTGTGTAAATCTTTATTAGTAAGGCTGTATGAATAGTAAATCTATATAAATCAATTGCCGAATGAATGAAAGCGCATGCGCACGGTTGCACCTCTTTGGCTAATTCTTTTCTTGTTGTGTAATTGTCAGGACGAGGTTTGTATGACAGATTTTTTTTTATTCACCAGAAACGTCGGAAATTTGGATGGTATTTTTGTATGAAAACAGACAGCACACCGCCACTGGAGATAGAGACATGAAATTCACCGGGGCGACGCCGGGCACGTACAACTAGTTATACTTATATATACGTAAATTACACGGAAATTGGTACTACGTTTCTAAAACATTCTGCACAGCCTTGTGAAACAATCACCTGACTTCATTCAATTTGAATTCAATTTCACATCTCATTCCTCACGTCAAACGGTAATGACGCCACACCAATCTTCGCACTGTTTGCATGAATGTAGTCTCCCGCGCTCTCAGCAATAAAACAAGGCGACTTAGACGTGCCGTCGACAATTTGTTCGACAATTAGGTACATCTGCAGCCGTCACGTGCTGGAAACTCGTTGCGTCTCGAAAGACGCTAATGTAAACGACCTTTAATGAACAACGCGAGAATTCTTTCCAGTTTCTTGTGCTCAAGTTTTATATAAAATATTTGAAAGAAGATCGTAATTGGATGTCTCGACATAACGAGGAAAGGAACATCAAAGGCGTATGTAGATGGTAGGTACAGACGCCAGCACATCAAGCTACTACAACCTGTCAAATTTCTTTAATAGATTTTCAACTATATCGCTAAAGCATTAGGTTCAAGGTTGATTGGGAAAATTTGACGGTTGCGGACGGTTGGAAGCTTAAACGTTGGTGCTTTTATCCCGTCTCCATCACCAATGCATAACTTTTGCCTCTGCATCGCAATTAACTTGTCAAACGACCAAGAAAGATCTCGAGATGTTCAATTTAAGTTACCAACTTCCTTTTACAATTTGTCACACAAAACCGTTCTGTTACACACTTTGTGGGGCGCTAGTAAATCCTCTAGTATAAAACGTGGCGTTCTGTAAAGTTTAAAACTCTTGGGATTGCGGACGCGAGTTGAGCACTAAAGTAGCAAGTTACGCCGTCTCACCGCCAAATAGCTTTATTTGGCGGCGGACAACTGATACGCGAACAGCGATTCTTTTCTTATTTGTGAAGAAATATTTACGAAAAGTTTGATATAGTTGAATTTATTTCGATGTGGATTGCCAAGATTAGATACTCGTAGAGTACAATGCGGTGAATCATCTTAGTATATAAGCAACCATGGAAGTCCGTAAATACAATCAAAAACCTTTACAAAGTAATACATTTATAATGTCTTGAACACCCTTTCCATCATTTCTTTAATAACATTTCCTCGTTTTGAATCCGGCATCGCTTTATCAAATTGGCAATCTTTATCAAAGGAAAATAACACGATCTTGTCCTTTGATTGTCTTAAGTTTATATCTAGCAGTATTCTTAGTTACTGTATCAATCAATCGGTTTTGTTTCACTCTGACTTCTGAGATACAGGTTTTTACCTAGTTTAGAGGTCAGGGTTTTTTTTACTGTGAATCACTTAGATTAAGCCATTTTTTTGTTTCTTGTTCAATGTAATGTTCGTGCATTTTTGGGAGTAATAAAGATTTTTTATTATTATTATTTATTATTATTGCTTCTGGCTTCTGCTGTGTTTGTGTTTAATCAGTTAATCACCTAATTTAACACCGATCCTGCAAAAATTAGCTGCCTGGAGTAAACTGTAATTTCCCTTGTTTGAGTTTTACAGCTTATGTTATGACCCTGCCTTTCCTTGCGGGAACTGTTTATATACTTATAAACTAGTCCATAATAAGTTTCTTTGTCTGCTCCGTGTTTCGTTTAACTGCTTTCTGACTACTACATATTTTACTTCACAAAAAGTTATAGTAACACTTTAGATTTTTACATTCTTCTTCATCAGTCTGTACGTTAACACTGGTCGTAACTTTAGGCCCAATTTCTTTTGTAAACCTACGCAAGTCTGGTCCTTAACTCCTTGCACTTAAAACGAACTGCGAATAATACAGAATTACAGCAATTATGAAATCAATATCGCTACTAAGCTTACCCGTATTCGTTCCTTTTCCCTCGAATATCAAAGATAGTTGTAAAAATTCGGCTTTTACCTTGGGATGTTATACCGTGGATGATCGGGGAATGTTTATATTGTATTACCTTCGGGCAGCTATGCTAATTAACATATGGTTAATTTTGTCTGCTATCTGTGCTGATCTGGGCAATTTAAATGGGGATGACACCCGAACCTACCTTTATTTTTTTTTTTAGGGAAATAAAGGATTTAATTTAAGGGTCGTTAAGGCCAAGTATTCCCAATTTTACATCACTTTGATTTAACAATAAACAAAGAAATCGTGATTTTTTTAATCCAAAAAAAAAACTTGTTCTAGTTTACTCGTATGTACTTTGACAATTTGTGGTTCAAAACACGATATCGAAAACTTCACTCGATCAAAAAAAAATCCGAAAAACAGGCTTAATCGATATTTTTTTCATGTTTTTCTTGTTTTTCTCATAGTTTATAAATGTTTTACTACTAAAAACCATATCTAAAAAAAGGTAATAACGTAGAGAAAAGTAATTTGTGGTTACATTTTGCAAAATAGCTTAATTATTTTAATAATAAATTATTATATAACACAGCGGCTCGCGTTCGTCACTTCAGTCGCCCGCTAGGCCTTGTCGAGGTGAGACCTGTGTCCCTTTTTCAAGCGCGCGGCTATCACATAGTGAAAAAGAAGTCAGTTACTCTTTATTTGTTTTTATTAGTGCATAGAAGTATGGGAAATAAAAGTAAAAACAAGAAAGTAGCCAGGTGCAAAGTCCGGAAGCTTAGACGAGAAATCAGGTAAGTTTGTTTACAATTTTATTTATTCACATACTAATATTATCTAAATACTTATACGCCTTTTGATTTTTAAATCTAATCTACGGTCTATCTTTACCTTTACTTTCGAAACCTGTCCGTCATTTCTAAGAAATAGCAATAAGAGTGCGCTTCTTACCTCTATTTAGGTACCTAGGTAGGTAGGTACTATTATAATAACAATAGAAGTGCAGCGCGCACCGCCGCGCTGCCGCACCTGTGTGTGTTTATTACCTACTAGCTGTTGTCCCGTCCTCGCTCGCCAGCCAACCCCTCTCCTATATTATAGCCTATTACCGGCTCTAGTGTCCCACCTGTCTCTGTACCAAAATTTATCAAAAACAGCCGTTTTGACATGAAAACGAAACATACATACTTACAAACATAGGTAGATGCAAAAATACACACTTTTGCATTTATAATATTAGTACCTACGAAATTAGGGATCACTGTTCCTTTCTGCGGATATATGTAGGTACCTTCTGGCACCGACATTGAAGTCTCAAGGACGGATTGGATGCACATGCGTGCAGAAATTTTATTTTACCAATACCCACATATTACATAGTAGAGTCATAACAGAAGAATAACTTGATAACGTTTTCATGAACATTTTTTTATTGTTGCAGTGCATCAAAACCACGATGAAAAGGAATGTTTGCGTCCAAAAAAAACACAAATATAAAGTAAGTATCTAGTATACCTATCGCAAGGCAAAATGGTACCAACTCACGAGACGAGCATTTGTTTGAGATAGTTTGTTTGTTAGTTAGCTTTCTATGTGTGCGTGTGTCTATCGCACGTTGTAAAGGTCCGCCTTTTGTACTTATGTAGGTATATTATTATATATATTTTGTGTACCTATCCTACTAAGTACTAATCTATGGATAAATTTGTTATTTTATAAATGAATTTGAGTGCAGAATTGGAACCGATTTTATTTTTTGCTTCAGAAAACTTAATAGAATGGTCTTTTTTCAGACACCATGAAACAATGGCAAACGCCTGTGCAAGTGAAGTTGATAACACCGACAGCTCTCTTGTGACACTTGATCCTGTTGATGCGCAAGCGCAACCCACTGTGTAAGATTTTTTTATTACTTATAAAATTAATTCCCTCATCATTTTTCCTTATGTAATAATCATAAAATCCCACTGCTTGGTAAATATCACCCCCATACTCTTTCACTGTATATTTATATTTCAAGTATATTTTAATGATTTTGAAAAATGTGGCAGAATATAATTTATTTAAGGATTATGGAAAACTTACAGCTAAAACAGACAGTAATAAGTTTCGTTAGAAAATTAACCAAGCTAAAATTCAAACCTCTGTATTTATGTAAGAATAGAGTTGCTAGCCTAAAGTCAACCCGTGAGTTGTATTTGTATATCTTATAAAAGCCTATTGTTTTTCATTCATTGTTTCAGTGGAATGGAAGATATTCGTAATACATTTATTGTGGAAGAAGAGGCTAGAAATCAAGATGATTTTCATCCTGTTACAGGACGTCGAATCGTTGATATAAATTTCCTTCTTAAAGAACTGCAAGAAAAAGGGCGACATAATAATTTATTCGATTGCAAGATGAGTAATTTTCGTTTAATCAGCGAAAGAAGTCTAGGGCTTATCTCTGTTTTTAAATTCCAATGCAATATGTGCCAAGAAACTTGTCTGGTCCATTCTGAAGATTACAAGGATCCACAGCAAGTAAATTTAAATATAGCTGCAACCACGGGAATCATAGCTTCCGGCATTGGATACTCTACATTTGAGGAATTATGTTCTTCCATGAATATACCGACATTTTCTTCAAAATATTATTTAAAATTGCAAAATGATGTTTATGCAAAATGGGAGAAAACTGCTAGTGAGTCTTTGGCGGCTGCTGCAGCAAAAGAAAAAGAAATAGCGCTCGCAGAAGGAAGAACAAAGAACGGTTACCCCGTCATTGACGTATATGTTGATGGCTCATGGTGTACTAGGTCTTACGGAACAAATTATAAATCTACATCGGGTACGGCAGCAATAATTGGCAGAAAGACTGGCCAAGTTCTATATATTGGAGTAAAAAATAAATATTGCTTGGTGTGTGCCAGAGCCGCTAACAGAAAGGTCGATCCAAAACAGCATGTCTGTTTCAAAAACTACACAGGTTCTTCAAGCTCAATGGAAACTCAAATTATAGTCGAAGGATTTAAATTCTCGATTCCAATGTATGGACTTATATACGGCAGAATGATAGGAGATGGTGATGCTTCAACCTACGCTAAAATTCTCAACGCCAAACCGTACGAAAATCAGAATCTAACGGTTGAAAAAATCGAGTGCCGGAATCATATCTTGCGTAATTTCTGCAAAAAGTTACGTGGACTTACCACAGAAACTAAATATATGTTGGCACATCGGAAAACGCTGACCAATTTAAAAATAATGTCAATGCGAAAAGCAATTGTAAATTCCATAAAACATAATAAACTTTCTCAGAATCATAGGCATGTAGCTATATCTTTACTACATAATGATATAATTAACTCTTTGGCACATGCTTACGGTGATCACAAAATGTGCCAGAGTTACTTCTGTGACAAAAAAGACAATTTAAATGAGGAGTTTAAAAAAATCCAAAATTCGACGTTTGCCTTTAGATTAAATGCAATTATTTCCAACGTTGCTGCGAAATCGCGAAGTCTAATAGAAGACGTAGACACCAATACTGTCGAGTGCTTCAATAACGTAATAGCTAAATTTATTGGGGGAAAAAGAACAAATTTTGCACTAAAAGGAGGTTATCAGGGCCGTTGTCACGCTGCAGCAGTTTCATTTAACTCGAAAGCTGCTCTTTCTACTATTCAAAAAGCTTTTACCAAGAAAAGCCCTGGTGGAAAAGTGGAGGAAGTAGAGAAGAAAAGAGCTCTAAAAAGAAAATACAACGTTGAGCATCCCACAAAAAAAAGAGGAAATTAAGAGAGACACAAAACCAAAACGATTATGGGCCAGCTTCTTCAGCGCCAGACATGACAGAATCTCAAATGGAGCAAGCCAAAAACGAATACATAGAAAATTTAAAAAAACTTACGTCTGATCGAAACTCTATAGAGAGGTCCACAGTTTTGCAAAGAGATAGTAGCGAGTGGCTAGAGATAAGGCAGAAGCTTATAACAGCATCTAACTTTGGCTCCATATGTAAGCGGAAGTTGTCATCCAGTACAGCTCCTTTAGTTAAAAATATACTATATAAAAATAATTTGGCTCATGTTGCATCAATAGCCCATGGTATAGAAAATGAACATCAGGCGCTGCTGCAATTACAGCGACAAGAGAACGTTAATATTTTGCCCTGTGGATTATTTATTGACGAATCCCACTGTTATATGGGGGCCACACCTGACGGGTTGATTGGGAATGATACGATTGTTGAAATTAAGTGTCCAATAACAGCATCAAAACAAGGATTGGCGAAGGCTATTGAAGAAAATAAAATTCAAATAATAAAATATAATAAAAAAACTAAAACCAAAACAATAAAAAAAAACAGCAATTGGTTCTACCAAATCCAAGGACAACTTCATATCACAGGACGGCGTGTTTGTCTTCTTGGGATCTGGGCAGGAGAGAATGAGCCAATCCACATAGAGCGCATTGAAAAAGATGACGAGTTCTGGAAGAAAAACATGGAGCCAAAGCTGGTACAATTTTATTTGAAATGCTTGCTACCAGAATTAGTGGACAGCAGACACGAACGTGGTATGCCCATTAGAGATCTGACATTGCAAGACAAAGAAAACGTGCAGCCCAATAGATACACTTCGCCATCATTGTGTGAACCACAACCGGGTCCAAGCTCACGCGTGATCAATATTGATCACTATTGAATTAGATATAATAGATTTCTTTTAATATTTACTAAATACTTACTCAAAATATTGATTTACGAATAACAGTCATTTTGTGTTTATTATTTCATCTTGCATTAAAAATCATTTATAAGTAATTTCATGTTGTTTTTTTTACCCACTTTAAAAAAAAGGAGGAGGTTCTCAATTTGTTTGAGTGAAAAACATTTTAGTTCAGAAAAAAAAAACAAACTGCCATAGAAATATAAACACTACAAAGAGCAAAATAATAATTTCTGTGTCTAAAAAGGAAAAACAGAACTAATAAAAACATCGTCTTCCGAAATTACTATTTTGCAATTTGCAGTGTTTATATTTTATGTCGGTTGATTTTTTTTTGTAAAATAATTGTTTTTCACTCAACCATAAACACACCATACTAAGAAATGTTATGTACTGACAGCAGTCGCCTTCACGCACACATTCACAGCGTGTTTTTATACTCGATAACCACAACTGAAGCGCGTGTCGCTTCGTGAGACACACTATAATAAACTAAAATGTCGAATAATTGAATTGATTCAATTATTCGACATATGTATGTACAAAACCTATTCCAATTCATTTTCGGCATATAAAAGCCGAAAATGAATTAGAATAGGTAGTAATCACTACGGATGTAATAAAACAAGAATAATGGATCAACTCGCTTATTTTATTATTTTTTTAAAACAAATTAATGAAATAAGTTGACCTACTGCATAAACGACACGATTACCTGTACTGTGACACTTCGCCGCTCGGCGTTGGGTTCATCTAAGTTCACACTCGCGACGTAAGCGCGCGGCTCACGTCGCGTAAAGATTCGTAGGGTTAAATGCCTACTTTGCTTGGTCTACCTGGCCTTAATGGGAAAAGGAAATTGAAAAGGATATTCTATGAAGAATAAATTACAATGTTTAAATTCGTTTCACAAGAATTTTAAAGTAGATGAGTATCTACCGACCTTTAGCATTTTTTGTCGTGTTATATTTTGTAGGTATCGTTTATAATTACGAAAGTAAAGAGATAGGCACTCACATTTTACCTGCTCCAATACGATTGAACTTGTGAGCGTTCAAATCTCTTCTCATTACCCCGAAATATATACGTGTATGTAACGTTAAATTGTATGTCAAAACCTCGAATATGCGAGCAAAGCAGACTTCGGGCTGCGCTTATGACTTATGTGAGACTAGGTTGCATACATATTAGACCATATTATTATATCATAAAATGTTTAGTACCAACTTGTTCGAGAGTTTCGTGTTTTCGGGTAAATTAGGTCATTTTAGGGAAATTAATTCGGGATCCCCGTTTAGCTGGTCCGAAATTGAGGTAAATCTCTTCGGGAACCGTATGTTCTTCTTTATTTGCATAATACCGTGACCATATTTTTTATCTTCGGTGAATTGCTAAATACGAGGAAAAATACGAACTCTAGGTACCTATTGGGGTTTTGAAGTATCGCAATATTTATCGTGTCCTGTGTAACAGCCGTCCCACATTTTAAATGTTCATGGGGGTCAGCATGTTTGTCCCCTTTATGAAAAGAAAACACTTTTTCACTTGTTTGCATCCTGAAATCTTGAAACGTTGCCATTAAGTGAGATGACAAAATAATTACACACGTTTCAAAAAGAAAAATTCTAACAAGTGACAAAAGAGAGACTTGAGTATTTTATGAATGAAGAGAGAAACGTTCAAAAGGACAGTATGATTCTCTTGTGCGTCTGGTAACAGACAAAGGGGAATGAAAGTCTTCCGAAGTTTTTTCTTTTGTGTGCGATTTCTAGTGCTAAGATGTCTACTACGCATTTATTTGTTGGTTTCTTTTATTTGATCCGTCACAAGTTTATCTTGATCTTTTATATCACACTATTTAGGTAAGGGAAGCGAGAAATACTAGATAAAATGGCAAGTTCTTACGTTATTCTTCAAAATACCGACTGATCGTCATTCTTGACAGCCATATAAGAAATCACAGCATGATGCGTATCGTTTGATAAACTAACACGTTTATCAAATAAATTAATCTTCATCTCTGGTTTTTCTAACAATGTTTTTTATATTAAAATAACGTTTATTAACATAGACCGTAATACTGTACCTACACAAGAGTAAAATCCGTGGATGGAAGTTAAGATTTGCCTTTGTGGGTAGACAGGCTTATCCGGATTTATAAACAAGTTCAATTAGACGCTCCATCAAATGTCGTATTTATCTTGTCTCAGGAGGTTGTCGCTCAAATGTGAATGTACCCTTATACTTACATGTCACTCGAGTTTTTATGACTTAACATCGTAGAAAAAAAAATAATTTCAGAGAAATGTTATATTATAATGATTGATGATTTAACTTGGTTTGGGTTTGGATTTGGATAGCTGTCAAATATAAATCATAATAAAGTTGATCACAATCCATTTCTCCTTTACTGGGTGTTTCTTTTTTATCAACTGTAACTGTAGTATCTCTCTTTGGCAAAATTTCTAAGAACGAACTTGAATGGTATCGCTGCAATCGAAAGCCCCCCCCCCCCCCCTCCTCTTAGAACTGGAACAAGAACGAATACACATCACTATGGCCTTAAAATGTTAACACTTCAGCGAACATGGAACTGGGCGACCACGTGCACAGTACTATGTGTGTACACATGTATGTAGTCGAGACGCAGTCGTCCATATTACGGGGCTGTGAGCATCAACAAAATGGAGGATTTATTCATAAGTGAATGCGCAAATGGAGACGTGCACTCCGTCTTGCTCTTAGCGGACCTTCTGCATAATTGAACGCTGTTCCATACTCAAAGGTGCCTTGTCGACTTTTTTCTCACTTACCACACCACCGTTGCTGTTTAAGGGATATGGGAAGTTATGATGGATTACTGCTCTCTAATATTTTAGCTTTTATATCGGATTCCCGAGAGGGTGAAAGCTCTTTATTTTGATTTTATAACTTTTGGTCGAGTTCATACTGGATGAATTTTTTACCGTCTTGAAAAAAAAAATAGGAGTAGAACATACCTAGTTTTATTTTGTTTTGTTTTTTCAATAGTTTAGACAGAAATTGCTCTATCAATAATACTGCACATTTGAAGTAAACTAGAACAATAAAAACAGAAATCTTGAAAAAACTTTATAGATCGTTAAAAAATATCGAAATTCAAATCATATGCACCACGCACCCTGTGTTGTGTGTATGATTAGAATTTCGATATTTTTATTTTTATTTAACAAGGTATACCATAGACTTCTATCCCGTTCACCTATTATACCCAATTTTTTTCAAGACGGTAAAAAGTCATTCAGTATAACTACTCGTACATTGAACCACAATTGAGGAGAATGAACTCTTGGTGCCTGTGATTGACATTTTCAATCCTTGGAGTCTGTTAATCTTTGCAAGGCAATTATGAGTCACTCATGATCTACTGTTTTTACTTAGCACGCAGACAGACGATAAGTTTGCATTTCTTAGACGTTACAAATGTTTACTTAGATATCAATATTAACAATACAAATATTCCACTTGCTTTTAGCACCTAGTACACACAACTATTTATTCGCAGAGTGCAAACGGGAGTTGTCGCTTTTAGCGTTCCGTTTACATAATTGAAAAGTTTTTGTCCAACAGTATGTTCTAGTTGGGTACAAAAACTTGCCTTTTGTCCTAGAACATCACGGTAATGTTACTGACTTGAATATTTATGAACTTTCTTGTTGCTATGTGCTCGGTTATGGAGGTGGAACAGTTATGTTGTCAATAATAAATGTACTGCGATAAAGGTAGTTGTGAATGTGTTGATCTGTGCCCCTAGCACGAATATTAGAATTTACGTAGCGTTGTAGTATTGTAAGATACTTGAACTTGTAGGAATAGAATAGAATAGAATAGGAACATTGGAACTTAGGTTTTATGGTATATCAGGGGTCTCTACATGTCAAAAAAAAAAATATTTTTATGTAATAGATGTAATATAGGCATGATGCTGGCGTCCAGGAGGTTAAGTCAGGGGCAGTCGTTGCTAACTTTTTGGTTTTACCCAATATTTTACCTTATTATGTAGTTTGTATTATTTGTTGGTTGTGTAGTTTGTATTGAGGAGCTCGTGGCTAAGTAATAACAGCCGCACGGGTCAATCCATCAGGTTAAGCTACGCTTGCCGGGGTTGGTCTGTGGATGGGTGACCATCTTTTCATACCGAGACTACTCCGTGCCTCGGAAAATACGTTAAGCCGTTGGTCCCGGCTGTCATTCGTGGATCTTTGATAGTCGTTACGGGTCGTCAGAAGCCCGAAAGTCTGACAACCAGTCTTGCCAAGGGGTATCGTATTACCCAGTAACTGGGTTGTGGAGGTCAGATAGGCAGTCGCTCCATGTGAAATACTGGTATTCAGCTGCATTCGGTTAGACTGGAAGCCGACCCCACCATAGTTGGGAAAAGGCTAGACAGATTGATTTGATTATGTAGTTTGTATTGATCTTCTGATCAGACCATGTTCCCCACACTTTCACTTAAAAAAAAAAACCACATGAGGTACTCTAAATCTGTAATACACATCTTACAGCACGTTTATTTAAAAATATTATGCAGAAATCAGATAGTGAAAATTCCTTCATTTGTGAACACGGTGGCCGAGTAAGTGACCAAAGGTAGCAATTTTTCAAAAAATATATTTTTTTTTTAATTTGCATTTAACCATCGACTCCGGGGTTTGACAATTTTTCATATTATAGGGCTTGGTGTCCCCCACCCGCAGATACAGGGTTATCCATTAATTACGCTACACGCTATATGTAAATGGTATACCACTGAATACCTGCAGTATTGTCTGTCCTCCTTTTTAATCCATCTCGCTTTTAGCGATAAGGCCGCCCATTGTGTCACCCCTTGTAAAATTTATACATTTGAATCTGTAATTTTTATAGTATACACAATAAAGAGTATTCTATATATTTTGAGTAGTCCCGATATAGAATTTGTCGAAGGCGACGTGATAATGGTGACTATTTTGCATGATGTGCCAGGTTTAGTTGCAGAAAAACTGAAAGCAAACGACATCCGTACTTGCATTGATTCCTTATCACCCCACGGAAGCTGTGAAGACCCCCTCACACCTATCACTAAATAGGTAAGTAGTGCAATGTTATAGAATATAGATATACTTTTATACGGATGTAAAAATATGCATAGGTAGACATTACAACTGTATGGATTATGGTATATACATACATAGATATTTATGTATGTACTGAATCACTCAACATCATAACACATAATATGTAATCATTTTTTATTATTCTATAATAATATAAAATAAAAAAATAAAAAATAAAAATAGTTTATTTGATAACCTTAAACGTACAACAAATTTGAGATTGGAGCCTCCTTTTTATAGATGCTGGCGGGAAAAATTCCGAATCATTCCCGTCGAATATTTCGGAAGTATTCCGAAATATTCCGAAACTTTGGGAATATTTCAACGTTTATTCCCATTGAATTATTCGGGCGAAATATTCGGCGGAAACATTCGATTGCGGGGTACGAATGTTTCTCGCGGGGGGGAAAACTTCTCCGGGGAGCATCTCCCCTCTTACCGCACCCCACACCGCCATCGCCTGCACGCACGACTCGTGGAGTCGTGGCAGTCGCCAGTCGGGCGTGCGCGGCCGGCGCGGCGGCAGCGGCCGGCGCACAGAGGGGCAGTGGCGGCGGCGATCGACGATCGATGCAAAAATGATTTTTCAGCAAAAAAAATAACAATCTTAATTAAATTCATTTTGAATAATTCTGATTTAAAGAAACTTTCCCAGAAGTATTCCGGAATTATTCAGAATTTTTCGGAAGTTTTGCAACTATACTCCTTTTAAGCAAAAGATGCCTGTATTAGGAGACTCCGCTCTTTCAAAAACAAGAAGTGTAAACTATGCAATACGAGTACATAATCAAAAACAAGGTGATTTGAGTGAAAGAGGGTGGGTGTGTGTGTGTGTGTGTGTGTGTGTATGTGAGGGTGTGAATGTTTGTGTGGAGAATTGTGTTAGTATAGTGTTAGTGTGTCTGTTGTAGAAGTGAATATGAACTTAACAACATGCCTAGTGAAGGAACTATTTAAAAAATCGCTTAACAATGTTGTCTAGACTAAACAACAGCGTAAGTAGGACCTAATAATAAAATATTTAAAAAAAAAAAACAAATTGGTATCACTAGTAACTAAATGGATACTGCTGACAAAAAGGAAAATGAAACTCTTCTCCTCTCTCCCATACATATGTTCACAGGAACGGATGACATGAGCGTACATTATCTGCGAGTCATACACCACCGTCGTATAAACTTAGCACGTTTTATTAAGCCATGTAAAAACCTTATAATATAAAAATAAAATGCAAGAAAGTACTGCGTTGTGACCACACAGGGCTCATCCAGCCGGTCTATTCTGTATAAATCTCACCGTGAAAACTTAGGTGAAGTGAGCTGTCATTCCTCTTGTCATAACTATTGACCGCTCACTCCACGCTCACTTCACCTAAGCTTTCACGGTGACATTTGTACAGAATTTGTGCAGGGCAGGCCAGTAATATACCTATATTACATTATGTACATTATATTAAGATGAGTGATTCAGTGATTTTGACGAAACATATTTTTCTGCTAGCGAAAATATTATAATAAGCTCAACAAGTTAGGTGATATCACAAATGATAATCTAATTTTTCGAAGCTTTATTTCAATTTATCATTTCGTATCATCAACTACTGGACAAACACCATATTATTATTTTTCAAATACCTAAATGAAATGAAAACAAGCAAACTATCCCTCTCGCTTTTAAAATAAAGCAAAACATGCATAATCAGGGCACGGTACAGTTAGTAACGACTTCATACTGCAGGCAGCTAAAATGTTTGCCCCAAGCCAACAAGCTTGCCGCCAATGTTTGCTCCACTGCATGATCATATCCTCTCAAACATTATGCTGGCTTTCAAATTAAAATTACCATAGGATTGGGGGTTGCTTTGTTTGTGCTGTACATACCTAAGTATAGTTTAGAGTTAACTGTAAAGTATGGCAGTTTGGTCTTTGGCTAAGCAAATTATAACATGTGTTTGTTGAAATCAGAGGTCATCTTTTTCGCCGTACTCCGCTGTAGTTTCACTCCATCAGTTCACTCAGCCTATCGCAGTCCCAGGCTGCGTCACAACACCCTGTGCTCTGCCTTCCGCATCCAGTTTTGTCCCAGCCACCTTTATAAAAGGTCGTCGGTCCATCTAGCGTCCCACACTACGCGTTTCGAATTTTATGTCGTGGTAAAAAGCTGTGCTAGTATGGTTGATTGCTGTTAGGTTGTTGCTAGTTTGTCATTTACATACATATCAGGAGTTTTTGATGCGAATAATATGACGCAGAGTGTCGAATTATTGAGGTTCAGTAACCACTCGGCTCCTTTTTTTTGTTTTTATTTTTCTGAATATTTTGTGTGCTTTACTTAGTCTCTGCGTAATATACGTATATGTATGTATTTTCTTTCTTTCTTGTCTGAAGTTCAAAAGTAATAGGTACGTAATTTCTTATAATACCTAATTTTCACTCTAACCAATAGGTTAGTAATTCCAGTAGGTCTTACCTATACCCTCTTTTTCTATAATATGAAATAGGAATAACTCGGAAAAAGCTAGTCCTTTGACCTTTCTTGACGACTAAAAACACGAGTTGGAAAAAAGCTGTGGGTAAGGAAGTTAATTATGTTAATTCGATCCCGCCGAAAAAGAAAAGAGTCCTTATTTTAAACCCCTGACCAGCGTACTGTGATAATTAAGCATATTAATTAGGTTTTTGGTAATTACTGCTGTCTCTATATTTGCTATTTTGGCATCTGCGCTTGATATTGGTACATATTTTTGAAATTTCCAAGAAAAACAAGATAAGTTGTAGTTTAATCAAGACACAGAAAACATCTTATTTCATCACTCAACAATTTCTATGTTCAATATTCAAAAACAGTTTGTTGCCTATATCTTTAAAATGAAGTCCAAATATGGCTCCTAGTTCTTTCCATCCTAATTTTTCGGTTATTACGTGATTTATTCAGTACACATATTTACCTGGTAATTTACGGTATATACGAGTAGTATGTTAGGTTAAACGAGGGACATATTGAGGGAGGGTATTCAGTATTCGATTCTCGTCCCAAATATGTAAAAAACTTATAACCTTAATTTGTGACGTAATTCTCCAATAAAATACATCTTGAACACTGATCGCGCATGAAGAGAACTTGTAAACAATAAACAGTAAAGTAGTCACTCGGCAAAACACGTGCCAATCCTGCCGAAAAAGAAGCCTGCCCGTGCAAACCCCGCCCCTTTTCTTTGTGTTGTCTCCGATGCACCGACAGGACACGCTCCCGCGCAGACCGCAGTCTAATTTTCGCATGTCTAATTGCGCTTCCGCGTATCGCTTTAACAACCCCGCTTACTTCGCGATAAATTTTAATGTGTTCTGTAAACGTGTTGTCGAATAAACAAAAATGACGTCTTATCAATATTCCAATGGAGAATATTGGGGTATGGTTCGTGCCTACGCGTTATCTAATGATAGCCTGCGAGGAGCCATTAATTTGTACCGAGAGCTGTTTCGAAATGCTGCAAGACGGTTCGGTGTATCGCATTGAACTGTGTGGAAGCTAATGCATGAAGAAGGAATGCACCCATACCATTTTAGACCCGTTCATGAACTCGGGGTCAACGAACACGAACCACGTGAGAATTTTTGCCGCTAGTTTTTGTCTAATTTAGACAAAAACATTTTATTTACTGATGAAACCACAATTACACGAATGAATATTAAATAGGAATATTAAATGTGCATTATGAACATTGGTGGAGTAATGAAAATTCCTAGTTCTGCGATCGCTAGAGCAAGGGTGCATACACGTTGCGAGACTTATGCGAAATTATTGGTATGGTTCTGTCTGTTATTAATCAGTTTTTTTTTGTTCATATTTCTATTAGTATCTATTATGTAACCATGAACTATTATGGGTTTGAATACGTCCCTCGTTTAAACTAACATACTGTAATTTCTTAAATCCCAATATAAAAATTAACATTTTTTTTTTTTCAAAATGTAATTCTAACTAATATTATAAATGCGAAAGTAAGTTTGTTTGTTTGTTACCTTTTCTAAACCACTAAACCGATCATCCTGAAATTTTGCATATACGTTGTCAGGTGTACAGAAACGGACATTGGGTATCTTTCATCCCGAAAAGAAGTACTGTTTTCGAGGACAACAACAATAACGTTATGATAATAGATGGCGCCACGTGTCTTTGGAATCATGATTGAATTATATTATTATAGAAACTTTAGAAATGTTAAGAGCTTTTTTTTTAATTTAATTATCTAATACACTTTGAGAGTAGAAAAGTGTCGATAGACCGATTTTTCATCCTCCTAACTATAATAGTATAGATGCGAAAGTAAGTTTGTTTGTTTGATACCTTTTCACGCCCTAAACCGCGATTCTAAATTAACGCGAGCCAAGCCGTGGGCAAAAGCTAGTAGGTAATATTTTCTACTAGCAAAAGCTCGATTTCAAAACAAAGCTGGACGATTCTCTACATTTATAAACGAAATAATTTCAGAAAATGGCACGAGTACCCTGTGGAACGTAGTTATCACAGTCTAAACCGACCCGCCATGTTGGTTTTAAAACCCACATCATTCCCGCCGAAATTAAAGAGAAATACACACCGTATGAGCTGGTTATCTTGCACAGTCAGTTGCAGACTTATGCGCTGGTGCTTACGCAGCCTGCTTGTCATTCACGGGTACAATCTTTAAAACTAACATTCGCTGCATCCTCAAAGAAGAATATTGCTGCTGCTCTACCTAGACGCTCCCATTTCTATTCATTTCGAGATGGCGGACAACGAGACTGGAATATGTAATTTTGCCCGTATTTTTCTAGAGTAGGAACCTACATATTGTTTATGTTAACGTGGTAGTAGATGGTGTGGTTGGGTAAAAAATTACAGATAAGTTTTTTTTTTTAAAGTGAAAATAAAAAAGATTTAGCCAAATAGCAAAATTTCACTACAGTTGATATCAAATGCTCGGAATTTTTAAACACAAATTTAAAGATTTCTGTTTAAAAATCGAATAAACATTGTTACTTTCTTTCTAAAAATTCCGAGTCGACCTACAAAACAAATAAATGGAGCATGTAATAGATCGTAAGTAATCTCCATTAGGAGAACAGAGCCAGTTCTCGACGAAAACACGTAGTAAAAAGAACTCATTGAACACTTTAAGTCAGTAACAGGTGTAGTGTTCGGTAGATTGCGTCCGCCCTGGCGCCGCCATTTTCCCGGTTTTCCTGCGGATTTCCTGCTTTGTACCGAATAGGTATGCTGGCCCAATTAATTTGGCAGAAGTTATCACCGAATAAAAGGTAAGGTACATTTACAATGAACTTCTACAACAGAAGTAGAGGTGTTTAAGAAAATGATAACGTATTGTTTTTTTTTACGTTTACTAGAAATATAATTAGGTAAAGTAATTAAGTATGTTTCGTAAGACTTCTTATTTGTTCTTACAATTAGGTATAGGAATCGCGAAGTTTTATAGGAGGTAGAAAATCAAGAGGTAGGTAATAGGTCCGTAACTAGCCCACAGATTGTGGGCCTTTTGGCTAAAAACTGTACGCGTCACTCGAAGGTTAAGCTACGCTTGCCGCGGTCGGTTCGTGGATGGGTGACCATCCATTACGTCTCGAATCTCTCCGTGCCTCGGAAAGCACGTTAATTCGTTGGTCCCGGCTGTCATTCGTAGATCTTTGACAGTTGTTACGGGTGGTCAGAAGCCCAAAACTCTTACCAAGGGGTATCGTTACCAAGTAACTGGGTTGCGGAGGTCAGATAGGCAGTCCGTCCATGTAAAATACTGGTATTCAGCTGCACCTGGTTAGACTGAAAGCCGACCCCAACATTGTTGGGAAAAGGCTAAGCAGATTGTCCCACAAAAAAATAAAATAAAGTAAGGGTACTTTATTTTTTTTGTGGGACAATCTGCCAGCTGTCTGGGAAATTAAAGTTATTTCATAATTTTGAGTCAGTTAGGGATCTGACTCAAAATTATGAAATAACTTTAATTTCGGAAGTTGGTGTCTTGGGAACTGTATTTTAGATTTTTGCCTCCGACTTCCGAAGTTAAAATTATATCATAAATTTTTAGTTTATTTTTATCGTTGAAATTTCGTATTTTTTTTAGTTTTATGTAAATATTGGAATATTTGTTTATAATAAGTAGTTAATAGTTTTGTTGTTAATGTAATTGCACTAGAATTTGACCAAGGTTTTGAGATGTTTTCCTTTTGACAATACACCCGTAGCTCGTATTAATAAGCTAGACCGTCACACTTACACGTATTAGTCCAAATCATGAAAACTACTGAACCGATTTTGATAAAACTTGCACTGTTCCCTAAGTTGAAGAAAATGTAAGCCAATAAAAAAAAATGCACGCAATCCGATTAATAGTTTCGGAGAAACGCGTGGGCAAAAATACTTACGTACACCATAAAGTTTTGTATATTCGTTTGGAAGGCCTAATATACAGGGTTACTGGAAACTTGACCACTTCCTTGCAGGAGGTGATAGGGGGGCTAAAATGTGACAAATTTAAACCCCCATATGTATGGCCAATAACTAATACTTTTAGAGATTTTTAAAGTTTAGATTGTTGTAAACCACCTTTTCCTATCCATCTGTTTGGATACGTGTTGTCCAAAAATTGTCGAACGTTGATACGGTAGTGTGCTGGACAACCATCATGCTGGAATGTAATATTGTTGACAACTTCTTCGGGAACATCAGCCGCTGTCTGTAAATTTACTGAAGAACAGCCGCTGGCAGGTAAAAAACCGTTCAACGAAAAACAATAACAAGGTAGTCACCACCCCACCTGTATTAAGTTAAAAAAATATTTTCACTATGTAGATAATCGAGTTGTACAAAAATTATACCTTTTTAGATAGGATATTAAATGAAGAAGTTTTTGTAATTATTTGTACGAGTCGTTGCATATTTTTTTTTGAGCTAGTGTACGTTTTTTTGTCTAGAAATGTAAATGAAAGTTTGATTTTTTTTAAATATGTAATTTGAAATTATTTGATATTTTTAGACATTTTACTGCTGCAATAGCTTTGATAGAATGTTAGCTATAAATAAAACCCGGTCAACATGATTTGTTTTTTTTTTTTAATTAAAAATATTTAGTGTAAATATTTGGAGTAATTTAAAAAAAACTTAAAGTTTCAAATATCTCTAAATGTATTAGTTTTCGGCCATACATATGGGGGTTAAATTTGTCACATTTTAACTCCCCTATCACCTCCTGCAAGGAAGTGGTCGAGTTTCCAGTAACCCTGTATTATTCCAATAATATTACATAGGTACATACGTGTCGAATTGAAAACCTCCTTTTTTTGAAGTCGGTTAAAAAGAAAGAGGTTTGATCGGTAGTTCAGCAAGCTTGACATCACACTACGTACATGTTAACTAAGTACCTACCTACTAGTTTTCCTTCACTGTACACTGCAATACATATCCGTATTAATTACGTTATACGCTTCACGGTATTTAATCAAATAGGTTGGTACTCACCTGAATATTACACGATAATAATCAGCAATTAATAGCCTCAATATCAAATGGCGCAACATCCTAGAACTAACACAAGACAATATTGTATGTAAACTGCAGTAAACCCTCCTATCCAATCTGTGTAGTGTGTTTATCTACCAATTAACTCCTCGGATGCGTCCAAACATAACACCTTTAACGTGCCTTCGACGCTAATTGAACCATTATGCGATGTTCATTAAACTTGTCAAAATTGTTCACGATCTCTAGCTGGAAAAAATTAAATTGTTCCCAACAGTATACGTGACAGATTTGGGGATGACGAACGTTTTCACGAGGGTCGTCAAGCGCCAGGTTATTTGCGTATTTTTACAGCGAGAGAGAATTTTTAGGTACCGAAAATATTTGGTCGGAAATCACGGCGGTCAGGTTAATGGGATGAGGGGTTGAACAGGGCAATGCAGTTCAATGAGGTCGTTAACCTCAAAGTTCAAAGAGCGATGTAGAATAGGTACCTACTCTGAAAGTTCCTGGGCAAAGACTATAAACTAACAATATACAATACAGTTTTGCATATAGACAAGTTAATAAACACACACAGCAAGATCCTAACTAATTACGTATTCATATTTATTCCTTGTATGAATTAATTCGGTACTCTCAAATCCCGATTGCTAAAACAATTGTCGAGACCTCTGAAGCAACACAACACGTGAATGTTTTCCTCGTAAATAAACAGTGTGAGTGTGTGCCTCACAGCGATTCCCTCGCATTTATTGCTTCATTTAAAGGGTTTTAAACCAGATAAGTGCTTTTAGCGAGGCCCTTATTAGGACTTGTATACACAGGACAACTGCACACAGGGGGAGAAAACCGACAGCTGTTTGTTGTTTTTGGAGGTGTCTTGTGTGTGTGGCCTTTTTTACTGGTTGTGTTTTTTCTTTTTGTTGAACTTTTTGCGCGAGCGCGAGCCAATCAACTGGGGCTGTGAATTACATTTTAGTTCAGCTTTCGCGCTAGCGTAATCGGATTTTCAGGTACAATCACGATGTGTATGTTTATGGTTATAAATGTCAGTGTGACAATAGTGTTGATGAAAATAATAAATCTCTTGAAAGTGACCTATGTGGATTGGGTCTTCGAAGTGAATCGTGGTTTTTCACGATTTATTTATTCATTCACCTGCAATTCTGCAAAGCTGCCTAAAATTATACGTTTCACTCTACTATTAAAATAAAATAAAGCAATAAAATAAATAAAGAAACATACTTTCAAACAAACCAAATTTCCCTAAAAACAAGTCATTAAGTAAATGTAAATCATAAGGCCACGTCCACATTTCTTTGAACAAGCGGTGATATCCTAAGCGTAGGATTGCGTGTCACGATGGTGGCCAATGGCGGCGCCTCCTGCCAGACCCACGGGCCACGAATGGCCACGATCGAGACCTTGCACGCACGCATGCTTTCGATATGGTATCGAAAATATTATACTTTTTTTTGTGTAGGCGTAACGTACTTATGACGTAAAAAAAGGCATTAATGAATAAAAAATATGACTTATTAGTTGGTTCCTTCATAATAGACAAATGGTTCCATTCATTTGAGGCAATCTACGTAAACAATTCAATGCTGGACGTAGGCAAATCCCGCTAGTAGATAAGATACTTTTCCACTCATGGTTGTAAGAATTTCAGGTCAGGGCTGATATCGTGATAAAGTCTAGCCTCTTAGCAAGGTTGGTAGGTACTGGGCCTAAAACTTCAGGGTACCTACGTTATACTCACTGACATGTTTTAAAAATCGAATCCATAATGCGACAAAAGTACTAAACACAGGCAGGTTTTTATTTCAAAATAAGAACACTAAATTAAAGAGAGAAAAAAACAAAACACAATCCAACACGCACAGCGAGCATAATTTACGAAGCTCTGTAATCTCGTATTGATCGCTGTGCGTTGGTACTGTATCTAAGCCTGTAGGTTTCATTAGACCTAGTCTAGACGCCTTCCAGTGCTTACTCGACTACCTTCAGCCGGCATTTTTTATTATTGTTTAGGATTATTTATTTATTATTAGTTAGGATTGTTTCGTGAAAGGAAAAAAAAAGCGATGCTGGCGTCGTGCGGTGTTGTATTGAAATTAACTGGCAATCACATTCGTGTTATATTCTTTCCATCCAACCATTTATTTTACTTTTGACGTAACCACGGCTGAAGTTATGAAGTTCCTTATTTATTGACAGGCAACCATAGACGAAAAATGGCAATACTTCTACTAAAGATATTTAATTAACAAAACAAGTCATCTGCCTTTTCCCAACTATGTTGGGGTCGGCTTCCCCAATACCAGTATTTTACGTGGACCGACTGCCGATCTGACCTCCACTACCCAGTTACTGGGTAATACGATACACCTTGGTAAGACTGGTTGTCACTTTCGGGCTTCTGACAACCCGTAACGACTGTCAAAGGTCCGTGAATGACAGCCGGGACCAACGGCTTAACGTGCTTTCCGAGGCACGGAGGGGTCTTGGTAAGTAAAGATGGTCAGCCATCCACGGACCAACCGCGGCAAGCGTAGCTTAACCTGATCGATCGACCCGTGCGGCTGTTATTACGTAGCAACAAAACAAGTACTATTTTGTTAATATTGGCTTTGATGGTTTCTCTAGGGCCAATACTAAGACGAAAAGAAGAAGTATGGAAAGTAGAAGATAAGAAGAGGAGAAGATGTTCTTTGCGCTAGTGAAGTTTTGAGACTTCAATGTCAACTTCAATCTTAACTTGGCTTATAGCTGTCACCTGTATAATTATGAATTTATGAACTTTGTTAGTTTATATTCTATCGGTACTATTTCCGTTACATCTATACGTATATAAATAAAAATCAATTGCCGCATCACTTCAGAACGGTTGCACCTATTTGGCTAATTCTTTTTTTTGTTGTGTTTGCGATTGTCAGGACAAGGTTTTTATGAAAGAAAATGTTTTAAAACTTGCCGGGAAAATTGGAAAATTCGGGAAAACTAAAAGTGCATTCTATGGGAATTTTGTATGAAATATTGAAATTTTGACAGGACAACGTTTGTCTCGTCAGCGTCAGCAAATATAAACTCTCGAAAAATTGTGAACTGCAACAAACCATTTACAATTGAACGCATTATTTTTCGATAGTTTATATAGTTACATAGTAATTAGTGACCGATACTAAGGGCCGGTTTTTTGATCCGTAGTTAACTCAACCAATGGTTAAACATAGTAACTAATGGTTAATTTTGGTTAAATGTGAATGGCTTAACATGAATGATTTATGCCATTAGTTACTATTTTTCAATATGAATGAGCTAACATGAATACATTCATGTTTAGCTTTTCACATTTAGCCAAAATTCAACCATTAGTTACTATGTTTAACCATTGGATGAGTTAACTACGGATCAAAAAACATGTCCTTATTGTACTCATGATAACAAACAACTTTTACTATGGGACCAAACCTGAATTCCCGAAAAAAAAATCATCAACCCCATACATTCATGTTCGCAAAACTCGTCAAAATGTAGACAGCAGCTGATTTTTTTTCGCGATTTCAGGTTTGCTTTGATATTAAAAGTTTTTATTATCATGAGTACAATCATGTGTTTAAATATCGGTCACTAATTACCC
This sequence comes from Dicycla oo, assembly GCA_948252095.1. Taxonomy (NCBI): domain Eukaryota; kingdom Metazoa; phylum Arthropoda; class Insecta; order Lepidoptera; family Noctuidae; genus Dicycla; species Dicycla oo. Next base: position 4,734,998 of record OX411711.1, on the reverse strand, counting down.
TATATAATCTATCCATGGGAAACCTACAAATTGTGAACTGGTATGAAACTTGCTTGCGACGTAACGCACCTTCCGCTAATACTAAATAGCCCAGCTAGCTGTGAGCAACTTGGAGGTAGAACTCGCTGGCCGCTACCGCGGTACCGCTCGGCACGCGCGCTGTTGGTCACAGTTCTAACCTAACCTAACCCATTTCATCCAGTTCACAATTTTTAGACAGTTTATATATAACGGAAATAATACCGATAGGTTATAAACTAACGGTTCTCACAATCTTACGATGAAATTTTAATAATAGGTAATTCAACACGACTAAAAAATATACGATGACCTCCCCCCACCCACACAAGTCGCCACGACTGCCACAATCAGGGCGACGACCGCAAAACCAACCCTCGTAGCAACGGCACATACACACACACAAAGGTGACAATTATGCACTGGAAGTGCAATAGCGGAATGGACACGTAATTTTCGTCGAACGAAACCACTAACAGGCAATATACCAGCCGAAGCCGCACAGGCAATGGTGTGGCAATACATGTAATATCGTGTCGAACATTGGTCCTTGTGTATGTACATACCTACTATGTTGTAGCAAGAAGCCGGCCGCAGGGCCAACCGCACAATATCCGCGGTCAGTTTGATCGCGCGATGTAGTTCCTGGCACACAACGCACTATTTACACGCTTGCATTTTATGACACCGATACGGAATATCTGGGCTTTTCGGAACATTGCCAGAATTCTTGTGCAATAGCGGAATATTGTGTTCCAGCCACATATGAATTCCCATAATGGAACAAAAGGCTTTTGGCTGCCACACTGCAATCCTCATGGGAGCTACATTTACGCAGCACGATGTAAATTTTGTTACTGATCACACGAGAATAGCTTCTATGTCGCTTCAAAAGCTAAATAAGAGTATTTTTAGTTTGCAGTGAAAGAAAACAAGCGCCTAGTTACAGGCGTTTGCCTGACATCGTAGATATACAAAGGATCAGGAAGGTGAACCTATTTTAAATCTAAGCTCATTCCTTTATCCAGCACATATAATCAAAAATAATCTCTAACAATAAAACCAATGTCCTGGCAAACACGACTAAAACAGTCTTGACACAAGATCGACCCGACCGCACGCCAATGTAACCACATCCGTGTTTGTCCCTCGCAATATAATATCATAACAGATGGTCCGCCGTCCCTCTAACATTTGACGGGAATTAAACGTTATTTGTCATATGTTAAGGATGATAATTATTTAATAAGGAGGTTACTTTGTGAGATTTTTAAAGTTGTATCTAATCCTCCGAGGTTGTTGCCTTGTTGGCGGCATGCCCGCCGTGTGGCCGCTGACATAGTGTGTTTGAGCCTTAAGGACGCCTTAAACTGTCCGAAAAAAATATATTCAGGGTCCAGCTCTTACCTTCCACATGCAATTGCTCTAGCTATCAGTAAGTTATTATTGAAATCCTCCTATCATAAATGGTACGAGAGCTCATAACCAAAATGTTATCTTATCGTTTTACGACCAAAACCGTATAAAATCGAAAAATTTGGTTATTCTGAATCCAAAAATCCTAATTACAGAAATTTTCAAAAAAAAAATACCGAACTGTTTCATAGCTATCTGTCTGATTTTCATAATGTAACTTAAATAACGATTAAAAATAACTTAGCTGAAACCATCGAACTGAAATTGAAGAACTTTTTTAATAAAATTGACAGAAGGCGACTGGGATGACGTTCAAATGTTATATCCCAGTTGCCTTTTGTCCAATTTATTTGTACAAGTGTTATTTTTCTTTTTAAAACAAGCTTTTATTCATCTGGATATCATTTAGGACAGAGTTCATGTCAAGACAAATCAAACGAGCCCGGGATAGGGTTGCTTTGCGTCGTTTTATTGCAGAGTTCCCATGGCCGCCTGCCGGCTCCATCATCAGATCAGCTCCATGTCATAATAATATTGCATTGTCATTCAATTTACATTTGCATGTAAAATTTCAGCTCCAAACCAAATTTAACTTGCAAGATTCGATTACAGCCAGACTAGGACAGAGAAACTAAAACTAAAAGCTTGTAAAAATACTGTTTTCTTCGTTTTTAATCACTGTCGGACTCATCATCGTTGTCGTCATCAAATCACTCTCCCGTATATCTTCAATGTCTTATTGTCTTGTTGGAATTATAGGTGACATTTAAAATTTCTGAATACAGGTTTATGACAACCCCAGATAAAACAAAAATTGAACCAGGTTGCTATGAGAATGAGACTGGTCGGTAGAATTTTTTCGTAATGAAATTACGAAAGCATATGCACATTTTTAAAATCAGACATGTTGTGCTAAAACCATCTACCTATTTTTTTGACGTAACAGAAATGGACTCCCATAAAACTGTGACGTTTCTGGCCGGTACTGCCCACCGAGTCGGGTTCAGAATCGTCTAAACTAACGACTTTATACGGTTTTGGCTGTAAAACGATGCGACATGGTTTCGATCGTGGGCTCTCGTCCTAAAAGTATTTCACATATACTTTATTTCTATGAAAGCGGACAATTTATGTTTGGCTTAGCACTAAAGGCAGTTGAGTTCGAGCTCTTTGTTTGTGACTTGTGACCTTGCTCCCATATTTGTGGGTTCGATCGATTCGTATTTACTTATGTCCATCTATCTAATGTTGGTATACCCGTGAGTAAAATTAAACTTGAATAGTTTGGCTGCGAAAACCTAAATCGGTTTAAAGAAATTTATTTCTCATAAGAACTTACAGTTCTCTTATAATGAGATACAAAGTAATAAGTATGATAATACAGTACAATACAATTTCCTCCAGAGAATTAGAAATTATAATGTACATACATATTTGTTAACACATTAACTGCCATGGGGGTTACCGGTGACCGGCACTGTTCTATTCCATTTGGGCCGCGACGGTCACCGGTGCCCGGCAAGATGGACCGATTTTCGATTGAGCTTTGTTCGTCGCCGGTCACTCGCACGTAGCATTTTTACATGTAAAGTGACCCGCGCAGCGCCCAGGAACATACCTTACCACTTGGTTTTAAGCTTATTCCACGTTACCGCACTCTTATATCGTACGACAATCCATTGTACAGATGTTCTCCTTCAAATAAAATGGCCTTTCTACCGTAATTAGTGCGTACGCTGATGATTCCAAGTTTGTTTTTATATCTATTTCTAAATGGTTAACTAGCCTGAAAGGTTTTAAACTTCGGTCTCTTTATTCTGTCAATAACAAAATGTTTAAAACTGTCATTTATGACTATAGTTATAGATGGTTATTATGACAGTAACATCTCTATAATGAGTGAGAGGAGCTCGTGGCTGAGCAACAGCCGCACGGGTCGATCCATCAGGTTAAGCTACGCTTGCCGGGGTTGGTCTGTGGATGGGTGACCATCTTTTTATACCGAGACTCCTCCATTTCTTGGAAAGCACGTAAAGTCTGACAACCAGTCTTACCAAGGGGTATCACCTAGTAACTGGGTTATGGAGGTCAGACAGGCAGTCACTCCATGTAAAATACTGGTATCAGTTGCATCCGGTTAGAAGCTGACCCCATCATAGTTGGGAAAAGGCTAGGCAGATTGCTTGATCTCTATATTGAGTTTGGAGTATTTCTATCATTAAGTTGGAATTTTGTTAATTAAAGTTAGTTTATTATCTTTCAATCATAGTATAACGTCCATGTCAAAATTCATCTAATTATACATATAAATTACCAATTAACTTGCAACGTAAAAGTAAAAACAATAAAACGTCCCATTCCCTTGCAACAGCTTTGCCTTAACCTCTCGAATGTCGGAGACTAAATTGACTTGACTGAAATTGTCAAGCTGTATTAGGATTACATTATCATAAAGGTCATTTTAATATTTTCACTTGTCAATTTAGTGTAACAGTCCGACTTAAGACACTTGGAGCATTTTTTCTTATGTCGAACTGTGTAACATAAGACATTCGAGAGGTTTGCTTACAAAAGTGTAAAACAACGAATAGTCTTTAACCGCCACCACTAACAGAGCCTAATCTGAAAAGTGGGTAGTCGCAAATATTAAAATTTCTCGAGCTCAACTAACAGAAAGGCCGACCGAACACCGCCCCCACTATTGCCGGGAATTTAAATGGCGTTGGGTACAAGTTACGAGCGTTGATAGTAAACGAAATTAAATTATTAAGGGGGAAGAACACAAATAATACAATTTTTTTTTACGTTTTTTGCAATTCGCAAGTCAGTGTTAAATAAAGTATGATTCGCGGCCGTAACAAATATGTATTTACATAATTATAATCAGTAGTACATCTCCTTAAGTTAGTATAATCCTCAAATGTCAAGATTTCATGAAATAGTCATTCATTAGGATTACCTGGTCTTAAAGATCTGTATTGATCACTTTAATGATCATAATTATGTAAATAAATATTTGTTACGGCCGCGAATTACATTTTGATCAACGTACAACCTAATATTGACTTGTAAATTGCAAAAAACATATTCGCACTAAGCGTTTCCAAATGTCTTTTATAATGCGTACAGCAAAAGAGTGGAACTCACTACCTGCGTTTATGTTTCCGAGCGCATACAACACTATTCTCTTCAAAGTGGGAGTGAACAGGCTTCTTCTGGGTAAGCTCACTCCATCGTCGACTTTGTCTCTGTCACCTCTGACCTAGACTAGGGTCAAGAGCAAAGCAAATGAAATAATTTTTTTTTTTTAATGTAGTGATATTATACCACTGTTATTTATTAAAAAAGAATTTCCTGTAGTATAACAGTTTTCCAGAGCCATATATTTTCACTTGAAACTCTAACGAATTTGGTCCTTTGCCAGGTAGACATGGCTAGTGGGTGCGAATATTAAAATTTCAGAACTTGCCTTGAGCCAAGCCGACTGCACTTCGCCCTATAGCGGGAAATTAAATTGTTACATGGTCAGAGTTTAAGGCTGCGTTTTCACCTGCGACAAAACTTTAGCGATAAACGTTAGTGTCCGATGAGCGGTTTGTAAGTAAACTGTATAGCAAGTGCAATTTTGTAAGTATCTATTCCTTGAAACGGATTATACTAGAGGTCATTTCGAACAAATAAAGCCCTATCATTTTTTTTTTTTTTGAGTAAAATACGTTAAAATTTCAATTATTATAAAATAAAGAAGGCTATCTCTCCACTCAAGACCTTTCATTTCTGACATTATGAGAATTTAGGTCACGTATTTATTTATTTTTTTTTTTTAACAAATTATCACTCATTCATCATCAGGCAGAAAAATAACAAATACACACGTGCCGAGAGAGAAGTAATTTTTAATTATTTGTTTTTGGTGACCAGTCTGAAAATTTGCACAATAACTCTATAAAGCTCCGTAACTCGAAAACCTTAAATTTTTTAGTTCGCGGGGCTTCATTTGTTGGAAATGACCTCTAGTATAACCCTTTTCAAGTTACAATGTCTAATTTCCGAGCATCCTGTATTCTGTCAGCACGCGTATCATGACCACCATAGAAACCGGTTTTGTCGACGGAAGTATAGGCATAAAGAAAGATTGTAGAAATATTTCTACGCATTCTACTCGTCTATACTACCGTCGACAAAACGTCGTCATACTATTCGTGCTGATATTTCTCAAAGTAATAGTGGCGGTGCTTGGGAGAGACCTATGTCCAGCAGTGAAATGAATGAATGAGTGAATGAATTTCTCACAGAAGTGGTCTTACCCATGGCAAACGGGGCTTTATAGTACCATAGTGCAAAAAATACAAAAGTATTCAGGAGCAAGATAATAAAACAGAATTACCAGGATTATTCTGATCTATCACCCTGCTTTGTCCCCTTAGAGGAACAGTTCGGAAAAAAAAATTGAACTGTCCCCATGTTAGCAACGAGAGGACAGTTCGAACTTTATTCACTCCTATCTGAGAAAGATGCTAACAGTGGGACAGAACAAACTTTCTTTTCCGATCTGTTCCTCTAAGGGGACAAAGCAGGGTGACAGATAGGAATAATCCAATGCCCATTATAAATATTCATGGACATACTCGTCTGTTTCTAAACTGAATATAGACCACTTTTACACTTCACACGTTAATATGTTCCAGTTTTCTCCGTGTCAACAGTTAATTTCTCCGTATTCCTGTTAAGGATTAATCACTATAATCTCGTCTGTTACAATAAGTAACAATTCTAACGTAACAAATGTTTGTTAAGGGCCGATTTTTTATCCGTAGTTAACTCAACCGTTGGTTAAACATAGTAACTCAATCAATCTGCCTAGCCTTTTCCCAACTATGTTGGGGTCGGCTTCCAGTCTAACCAGATGCAGCTGAATACCAGTATTTCACATGGAGCGACTGCCTATCTGACCTCCATAACCCAGTTACTGGGTAATACGATACCCCTTGGTAAGACTGGTTGTCAGACTTTCGGGCTTCTGACGACCCGTAACGACTGCCAAAGATCCTCGAATGACAGCCGGGACCAACGGCTTAACGTGTTTTCCGAGGCACGGAGGAGTCTCGGTATGAAAATATGGTCACCCATCCACAGACCAACCCCGGCAAGCGTAGCTTAACCTGATGGATCGATCCGTGCGGCTGTTATTACTTAGCCACGAGCTCCTCAAACATAGTAACATAGTAACTAATGGTTGAATTTTGGCTAAATGTGTTTGCCAAAATGTCATTATTACTATTTTTTAATACGACTGAGTTAACATGAATACATTCAAGTTAAAAAAATATATGTTTAGCCTTTCACATTTAGCCAATATTCAACCATTAGTCACTATGTTTAACCATTGGTTGAGTTAACTACGAGTCAAAAAATCGGCCCTTAGTCATCAATACAACTCTCTAAGTTCATATAATCCTAATGAATGACTATTACATGAAATCATGACATTTAGGATTATACTTAAGAAGTGGTATTACTGATTCTAAAGATTATCATTGTGTAAATAATGTTACCGTCGCGAATCATACTTTAATCAACGTACAACTGACTTGCACATTGCAAAAAACGTAAGGAAATTTGAAGTTCGCGGGCTACCTGGAGCTTCCCTCTTAATGTATCAAGCTAATTCTATATTCTAGAAACCTAATTTCCATTCAAGTGCCTCCACTACAACCTTATTTAAAATCAAATGCTTAATGTTTTTTTTTTTATTTGAGATGAGTTTGCTCTTGAATCTAGTCTAGGTCGAAAGCGACAGAGACAAAGTCGACGATGGAGTGAGCTTACGCAGAAGAAGCCTGTTTACTCTCACTTTGAAGAGATTAGGGTTGTATACATATGCGGGTTGTTGATCGTAAATCAAAGGGTTAACCTAACTAATCAATATTCAACCGTATCGTACAAGTTTATATATAAAACCCATCACAACCATTGTGTACACAGGTCGGCCATCTTTCTAAATAAACAACCGCCAACCTGACGTCAAACACCTGATCGACCGAAATTGCTTCTGGTTTATTGACCGGCTTGAATCGAACCTCCAACGTAATTATATTATTAGTCGCTTGTAGAATATTAATAAAGACGTAATTTGATTATAGAATATTATTATGTTTTAATAAAGCTGTTTAGGGAGACTTTGAAATTTGGGGTATGCAATTAGAACGTAGGTGGATGGGGGAGGGACGAGCGTCCTGTGTGGGTAGGTTGGCCGCTTGTTGGACGTACCTAGTCGGTCCAGAAACGTTTGATATGGAATCCACAGTAGCGGCACAGGGATGACTACTTCTGAAGTAGAATCGAAGAAGAAAAATATTTAATTATTCGTAATAATGCAGAAATCTGAAAGTAGGAAGATAAATCTAGTTAGCTACATAAACTCCTTAGTAAACTTATCTACACATTTCATAGTTTCAAAGTATGTCACAACTTTACAAAGGGTTTTAAACACAGACACTAAAAGGGTGGAAAATTGTCCACTATGTAGTACTCTGCATGTTCATACATGCTGAAAATAAGGCGGTGTTGGCCGAGGCGCCTCTCAACTGCACGCTGCAAAAACACTTCAAAATTATTCTATATGGTAAAAGAAGGAAAACCTCTAATGGATAATAGTATAGCACGAATGTCTAGAAATAAAAATCGGTCAAGAGCGTGTCGGATCACGCACAATGAAGGGTTCCGTAGTTGGGATGAATTTATCGTAAGAAAAACTTAACATTGTAGTTGAAAAACATGTTCTCCCGTACATTTCAACTACAAATCTCCATAGTTAAACGAAAAGGATCCAACCCACATTACATTAATGTGGGTTGGATCCTTTTTGTTTAACTACGGACAAATGTAAGTACCTAGTTTGTACGCACAATATTGAGAGACTTACCATGTTGTTTTAAGACCATCGACTTCTTATAGTTTTCCTGTAATCTGTAGGTATTGAACTATTTTCTATATTTTTTTTCAAAATTTTAAGCTATAAAGCTAGGGAATGGTCGCTTTTCGTCTATTTTCTTAAATAACTTTAAAATGGTTTATTTTAAAATTTCTGAGAGATTCTTACAATAAGCTTTCATTTGATATGTCTATGTTCTATGTTCTATGTTATTGGGTTTGGTTTCCGCACTTAATCCTTCAAGTGGACCATTGTGCGTGAGCCATAGCGGCCGTCGGGGTTTATTCCAACCAACCCACCTCCCTCCAGAAGTTGGTCACGGCTTCTGGTCTGTTCAGAACATCTGTTAAAGATTTGGGTGTCCCGAGAGTTTCTGTTCTAATCTGGGCAACGCCTGTGCACTCGAAGAGCACATGCGGAACGGTTTCCTCAGCCTCCATGCAAGCTCTGCACAGAGGGCTGTCCGTTATGCCCATTGTGTAAAAGTGTTTGTTCAGCGAGCAGTGTCCTGTGATGGTCCCCGTCATCAGGCGCAGGCCATTCCTATCCAGGCGTAAGAGTCGCCTAGTTAGTTTGCCATCCAGGCTTGGCATAGCCTCCCTGGACTGCCTGCACCCTGGTGCCGAGGACCACCACTCCTCTGCTTTTGTTTGGGTGATCTCTTGCAGCCATCTGCGTAATTGGTTGAAGGGGATGGGTACGATTGGTTCGGGTCCATAGACTGACGCACTGGATGCCCTCCTAGCAAGTTCGTCCGCTGCGTCGTTACCCAAAGACCCACCGTCCTTTTATCCATTGCAGTGTCACTGTATTGCGGTTCGATACCGTTGCTCGTTCTAACGCATTGTGACATTCTAGTATTAATCTTGAAGTAATATATTTTTTCTCTAAGGTTTGGAGTACTGAGGCACTGTCGGAGAGTATACGTATATGGGTATCCGTAACTCTCCTGGCCTCTATGGCATACGCCGCTTGAATAATGCCCACACATTCTGCCTGGTAGACAGTGTTGAACATTCCCAGCGGGCTGGATATGTTTATGTTGAGGTCGTGCGAGAAAACTCCGGCACCGGTTCCGGAGTCGGTCTTTGACCCGTCAGTGTAAGCCCTCAGCTCGTTCGGGCCCGAGTGGTCACGCTGTTCTTCCGTGAGTATTATGTTCATTTGATATGTCACACGGTACAGTTTGAAAAACGTTTTTTTTTTAATTTTCTTATTTGCCCCCCAAAGTTGACCCCCATATTCAAAATTTATTTATTTACGTTACACGTCCGTGTTTGGGTCACAGAAATACATATGTGTACCTACCAAATTTCAACTTAATCGGTCCATTAGATTCGGAGCAAAATTAGCTGTGACAGACGGACAGACAGACAGACACACGAGTGATCCTATAAGGGTTCCGTTTTTTCCTTATGTGGTACGGAACCCTAAAAATGGTGAAATGAAATGGTGTCCTGAATGTACAAAAAATCGATTTTAATTCATTTAATGTAGAATTGCTTTATTTAAGTGGACTAATGGAATGTGAAATATTAATATTTATGTTTGTAATGTAAAAGCAAATTACATGGTGCATGTATGTACCTAACTAATTTTATATCCTACTAAAGCCCTATGGAACTTATAAATCGTACAATATGCAAATCTATATGTATAAATAAAAATCAATTGCCTAATGTATGTACGCGCATCACTTCAGAACGGCTGCACCTATTTGGCTAATTCTTTTTTCGTTGTGTTTGTAATTGTCTGGACAAGGTTTGTATGAAAGAAAATGTTTGAAAAATTGTCGGGTTAATTGGAAAATTCGGGAAAACTGAAAATGCATTTCCTATGGGAATTTTGTATGAATTATTGAAATTTTGACAGGACAACGTTTGGTGGGTCAGCTAGTAAACAAATAAAAATATAATATAGTCACCGATTTCGTGTCGTCTTTCACTTGTATAAGAATTCAGCGGTATGTATAAGCGTATTCTTCGCAAGAGGAAATTCTTATTCTTGTACCTACAAAGCCGAGCTTGATTCAGAAATAAGTTTTCTAACAGGAAACCAAAATTGGAAAAGGTTCAAGTGGAAATTCCTAGTAAGAATCATTTTTGGTGTATATACCTGAAATATTATAGAGACTTTCAAAGGAAAGCTATCGAAAAGCTCGGTTACTACAACATAGCTTGCAGAGTAAGCAAACTGAAACGGCAGTGGGCGGGCCATGTTTATCGAAGGACCGATGGCTGGTGGAGCAGACGCGTCTTGGAGTGGAGACCGCGTAGTGTGGAACGCCCCCCAGCTGGATGGACCGACGACGAAGGCGGCTGGGACAGACTGGATGCGGAAGGCGGAGCACAGGGTGTTGTGGCGCAGCTGTGGACTGCGATAGTTTGAGTTGATAGATTGATTGATTAGTCATTTAGTCATTTATTTCATAACAAAATACATTGAGCTGAACATATTAGTGATGATAAAAAAAAAATAAAAAAAAAACAAAAGCATTATATTCATCTTTAAAATTCATTACGCATTACATATAATAATAATAATAATAAAAAATTACGAATACAATATTATGTCCGTTTTTGGTCATTTATGAATTCATCGATACTATACTGCCGTCATAAGGAAAAAACCGGTCAAGAGCGTATCGGACCACGCACAATGAATGGTTCCGTAGTTGGGATGAATTTATCCCAAAAACAAACTTAACATTGTAGTTGAAAAACATGTTCTCCCATACATTCCAACTACAACTTGTCCATAGTTAAACGAAAAGGATCCAACCCACATTACACCTAATGTGGGTTGGATCTTTTTTGTTTAACTATGGATAAATGTAAGTTCGTACGCACAATATTGAGAGATTTACCATGTTGTTTTAAGACCATCGACTTCTTATAGGTTTTCCTGTAATCTATAGGTATTGAACTATTTTCTGTATTTTTTTTCAAAATTTTAAGCTCAGTACTTTCGGAGATAAGAGGGGGAGGGTCAATTTTCGTAAATTTTCTTAAATAACTTTAAAATGGTTTATTTTAAAATTATAAAAAAATACATTTGAAACTCTCACAGTAAGTCCTTTCATTTGTTATGTCACACGGTACAGTTTGCAAAACTTTTTTTTTTAAATTTTGTCCCGAAAGTCAAAGTTTCAAAATTTGTCATCATTTTTTCGAAAAAGAGTTATTTACATATTCGGAATCAGCAAAAAAAGACGCATCTACCAGTATTTTTAAACTGGCGTAAACTTAACGAAAACCCAATAATTCTTGCTAGTAAAAGACGCATCTGCCTTTGTATCTTGCATTTTAAACAGGACAAAATATTTTTTTCTCCATTTCAATATTTCTGTAGATACCTACGTCCTTCTTCCTTACGGGGCGGCAGTAATCAGTCAACCATAATCCTGCCATATATTTTAATACTGTAATACTATGTATATTGACTGTAACGTTACGCAGAACTAATTATTGTTTTAGAAATACACGAATACGCTCAATGTGGGGATCCCCTCTACGCTGGTCTATGTTATCGGTTGTAGGAGGACAGACAATATGATAAATCTACATTTAAATTCCCAATAAATCACTTTGTTTTTGGTTCGCAGCACTTAACCAATCGATTTTGGGAAATTTAAATTAACGTCTTTCCGTCAATTTCACTGTCATATTACGGCTGTTATGGCGAATTTAGGAAACATTATATCAATAATTATGCCTATTACTGGAATATCAATCCCAACTAATATTATAAATGCGAAAGTGAGTTTGTTTGTTTGTTACGCTTTCACGCTAAAACCGCTGAACGGATTTGGATGTTTGGCACATGGGTAGACTATGACCTGGATTAGGACATAGGATACTTTTGATTCCGGTAGTACGTTTCCGTGGGATAATTTCCGACAACCACGCGGGCGAAGCCACGGGCAAAATCTAGTTCTTTTATACAGAAAATAATAACCATGTAAGTGATTAATATCTTCCACGGAATGTGACGCTGTAACAAAGTAGGTACCTACCTACTTTGTATTAATCTTTTTTTTTTTTTATGGACACACGTTGGGATTGCTGTCGTGAAATAGGCAAGTCTTTGCTATACACCGTGTAATTGACAGGTTGGCAAAAACTTAAACAGTAGCTTCAGACCATGATTTATGACTGAAAAACGTTGGAATTTTCTTCAGGAAAATTGTCGAATTTTCCGACCGTTTTTCAACTAGATTTGTGTTCTATTCATTTGTAGCGCGTATGCGCATACGCGGTACAACCCTAGCAGTGTCGGCGCGTAAGCAAAGGCGCCGGCGCGCAGCACACAAAGGGAGCGAGCGAGCGAGCGGTATGCTTTCTCTGTCTGTCGTAGGTACTGTTGGAGGCCAGTAAACTTTTAGAGCTAACAGCTGATTCCGCGCGGTATGTATGAATTTTCTTTTTAAATCATTATTATTTACATTGCCGAGTTTAAGTTTTTTGCTTTTTTTCACTAAAATTATGTTTTTAGGGCTGGATTTTGTTGTAACAAATGAATAGAACACAAATCTAGTTGAAAAACGGTCGGAAAATTCGACAATTTTCCTGAAGAAAATTCCAACGTTTTTCAGTCATAAATCATGGTCTGAAGCTACTGTTTAAGTTTTTGCCAACCTGTCAATTACACGGTGTATATATACATCTAAGGCTATTTAATGTCTATGCAGCATTATGGGACACAAGCCTCCTTTCTTCGAGAGGGAGTGGTCTGTAATCCATTACGCGGGCCCAGTGGTGGTTGGTAGATGTCACATGTCTTCGAATTTTTGGTTCTAGGACATGCTGGTTTCTCACGATGTTTTCCTTCACAGTTTTGAGAGCAGTGGTGATAAAATTATTAATACAACGTAAATCGCCTGTCTGGGTTCGAACCCACGACCGTAACTCGTAAGTCGGGGCCGTCACCACTGGGCCACCACTACTCTAGTAGGTAAGTTATAAATTGAGTCCGTCTTATCATTTCGTCAGTGTCCAAAGTTACCAACTGCTAGCCCAAAGGAATGTTTCAGCTTAATATACTTGCTAAATAAATGCCTTCACAAACTTAACCCAGATATACCAAAACTGAATTTCTATAAGGGAAGTGTCGCACTGAAGTTCTCGTAACGCAAACTTGAGGCACAAAGCGCTGAATTTCCCTCTCACCACTCACTTCACAGCGCTTTCAATATCGTCTACGCCACTAGACGCTGGATTTGCATCTCAATTTAAAGCGCAGCTCTTGCTTTACGCTCATAGGCATGCGTTAAAAGAAAATTGGGGCAAACTTTCATTCATAAATAATGTATGATATTCTTATTTATTCCGTATTTACATGCGATAAAAGAGGTTTAGAATATTATGTTAGCTAATTTTCTGTTTTTATTGCATACGAAATATTTTTGGTTACGTGAAACTGAAAATGTTCTATAAAATGCATATTAATGGATATAACACAAACATTCTAATATTTACTTACCTATTTAGTGGTATGTAACCCACACATGCACACATGAGCATGCTTCATGCATGCTTGCATGAGCATGCTTTCTTATCGTATAATTTAAGAGATACAATATTTTAATTAGTTTCGGAGATATTAAATGTTTCGTAAAAATATGTAAAAAAATAGTTCTTTTTTATTTCTGTTTCGTAAACAATAAGATGTAACATTTATTTTCCTATTTTAATTTCTTATGATATGTAAGTCCATAATGTGGCTTCAATGTTTAGTAGAATAGGTACCTTATGTCCTCCGCTTAGATGATTAAGCAAATCTTATCGAAATAGAAAAAAATACTATTAAAAAAAAGTATAGGTAAGAAGGAATTGAGGAGCTCGTGGCTAAGTAATAACAGCCGTATGGGTCAATCCATCAGGTTAAGCCACGCTTGCCGGGGTTGGTCCGTGGATGGGTGACCATCTTTACATACTGAGACTCCTCCGTGCCTCGGAAAGCACGTTAAGCCGTTGGTCCCGGCTGTCATTCGTGGATCTTTGACAATCGTTACGGGTTGTCAGAAGCCCGAAAGTCTGACAATCAGTCTTACCAAGGGGTATCGTATTACCCAATAACTGGGTTGTGGAGGTCAGATAGGCAGTCGCTCCATGTAAAATACTGGTATTCAGCTGCATCCGGTTAAACTGGAAGCCGACCCCAACATAGTTGGGAAAAGGCTGTGCAGATTGATTGTAAGAAGGAATTGATTATTTTTGTAGCAGTTTATTATTAAAATAATAGGTAAAATTAATAAAAAGATCATTTATTGTCCTGAAATAGTGTTTGTTACGTAATTTCCATAGAGTACCTTTTCTTAAATGTATGAAACAGAGACTTTTATTGTGATATAAGTTTAAGTGACTTAAAAAGTTAAAAATAGTCTTTAAATGCGATATTATCAGTTTTATTATATGCTAATGAAAGAATATTGTTGTTTAGTGTGCAATAATTCAATGTAGTTGAATTAATTGTTTGTTAAAATAAAACTTAAATCGTTAAGTTTTGTGATTTTGCATGAAAATATTAAAAGTTATTCTTACCTCTAATTCTTGTTTTTTTTGTCTAAATTTTATCTAGTTATTGTTTTCTAATTGATCAGTAAAAAATCTGACGTTCGCATCGTAAAAATTAAGGAAAAATATATTTTATAGAAATTGGTTATTAGGTATATTCATTAGCTCATATCAAGGTTTTGATTTGTAATACAGAACTTATCGCAACATTTTTTGAAGGACAGGAGCCCAAGGAATTAGTTTCCATAGCCCACTATGTAACTTACAACGACAAAATGTACGACCATTCCATTTTTATATTTTCATACTCAAATGGGTCCCGCCTGCTTCCAACTTTTATTTAATTTAAAACGGGCTTGTTTTTAGCTTTTCAGTTTTACCGCAGCCGGGTTTTTAAGTTTTTTTAATTACTTTCTTATTGATAATTATTTTTTTCACCCTTTACCCGTGGAACGTCACATATACACTTTTACACCAAACCATTTTATTAGGTAGGTACCTATTATGTTTTTACAAGCATGGTTTTTTTACCCGACTGCGGCGAAGCCCAAAAGGAGGGTTGTGTTTGACCTGTATGTATGTATGTCAGTTTCTTTGTTCCCTCGTAACTCCTAAACGAATGAACGGATTTGGATAAATCATTCGTCTTTAGATTTGTCTTGGTAGCGCAAGTGTTACTGTCTACTTAAAATAAAAAATAAAAACAAAGTAAAACGGCCGATTTGGGGTGCCATTTTGTGGAGTTTGAATTTTTTTTTTTCTTGTAATACCATCGAGTGGGGTATCAAAATGAAGGGCTTTAAAAATTGATTACAAAAATATATACAACTTATATGGTTAAAAGTACTTCTAAGTGACAAATCATAAAAAAAAGCTTTTAAATAACCCTCACGACAAAACTCCTTGCAAGAACTAAATAATCTGCGAAATCTTTCACATTTGTAAACTAACAAGCTAGAAATAAAAGAAAGTAATTAAAAAAACTTAAAAACCCGGCTGCGGTAAAACTGAAAAGCTAAAAACAAGCCCGTTTTAAATTAAACAAAAGTTGTAAGCAGGCGGGACCCATTCCATTTTTATATTTTCATACTCAAATGGGTCCCGCCTGCTTCCAACTTTTATTTAATTTAAAACGGGCTTGTTTTTAGCTTTTCAGTTTTACCGCAGCCGGGTTATTAAGTTTTTTTAATTACTTTCTTTTTGAAAATTATTTTTTTCACCCTTTTTTTAAATTGTCTTTGTCAAAAGGGGAGGACATGTAGTGGTATGTAAACCACTCATGCACACATGAACTTAAGTACCTATGACGTCACACTTTTGCTAAGTTCGAACACAGTCGACGTCACAACGACACACCACTGCACAGTCGGTTACTAACTGTGGCTCGCATTATTCGTGTCATTTCATAATTATATTAATATTACTTAGTTATTGTTTATAAACCCTATTTACTTGTAGTAACTTTATTATTAAATTCATTGTGTACCACTGAATGAACATTTAGGGGAAGGTCGGGCAAGAAGGTGACGGTAGGCAAAATGGGTAAGTACTTCTATATCTGCTCTAATTTAGAAGAAGTACCCTTTTTGCCTACCGTCACCTTCTTGCCCGACTGTCCTCTAATTTCATAGAACCTATATCACGTCCCAACAAAAGTTCTATATCTAATTTATCTGTGTGGATGCAGATAGGGTATGCAGAAATGAGACGCAAATGCAGGTTGAGTGTGGAATGTGTATATTTCCAGAAATCGGTCCCTTATATACAATCTCTGCAGCAATAATTAATACATAGTGCGTTAGCTAGAACAGAATAGAAATACCCTACGTGCTGCATTTAACAAGTGAGTAGGTATTAGTAATATATGTGGTAGGTATAAAAGGTAGGTATACTATTCCGCTACATATCCATCACACTAAGATACACTATTTAATAGTAACATCTTCCAAGGAGACAAATAGCGAACATAATTTTTCGGGAAAATATTGTATTATTAAGAGAAAGAAATGTTAGTAAACAATTTTCCTGAGATACGTAGCTAGATTTTCCTGAGATACGTAAATAGTTTTCATCTATTTTTCCAAGTTCATATGTTTACGAGAGAACTTGGTATCTTGGCCTGAGAGCTTGCTGAAGTTTGGCAGGACTTGCCAAAAGGCAGCCGAAAGCAAATAATTTATTCAACTCGTTTGTTTGTCGATTATTTTTGTGATATTAATATTAATTATTTTGTTTCAGGTTTAAGAAGGACACAACTATGAGGAAAGGTAAGGATTTTTGTTTTAAGATTCATTTGCATTGATCTTTTTTTCTTCTCTTTTCGGGCAGAAGAGTCTATTTAAGTAGAGTCTATGGCAAAATTACAACCAGCTTTTAATGAATTTATGCAAGCCTAGATTAACGTCGATCTGGAGAATTTATTTTGCAATTGGTTTCATTAGTAACTGTTTTAATTTAAAAAGGAAAGGATTAGTGAGCTCGAACATGAAAATCTAATTATTTCATGAGATATAATTCTAAATATACAGATATAAATTTCTTGTGATTTACTTAATAATAATCTTAAATTCATTAATTCACTAACAGACAACCAACGCACTGCCTAAACCGCCGGCGACTTCGGCAGTGCCTAGAAGCATTAAATTTGGCACAACAGGGTGTAAGTGTTAACAGTTGCAATCTTTTAAAGGGTCATTGTACTCATCATTATGAACAACGTTTACTATGGGACCAAACCTGATACCGCGAGAAAAAAATATCAGCTGTTCAGTACATTTATGTTCGCATAATTCGTCAAAATTTAGGGAACAGCTGATTGTTCTTTTTTTTTTCGCTATTTCAGGTTTGGTCCCATAGTGAAAGTTGTTAATAATGATGAGTACAATGACCCCTTAAAAGGTTGACACTGTTTACTCTTACACCCTGTATACCGAAAGTAAGCACTAAGGAAGGATTTTTGAAAATTCACCCCTAAAGGGGTTAAATATAGGGGTTAATACGTAAGTTTGTCTGGAAGTTCGTCATTTTGCCGGCGGAAAATCCTATCGGGAACAGACGTCTTGTATAATAAGAATTTTATTACATTCTACGAATAACAAACTAAACTGATATGAAGGAACTACTTTTTAATATTAACTCTTTTTCTTGGAACAACTTTTAATTTTATTGACACAGTTCAGCCGGCTCAGTTCAGAAACTCTGCCTTTCTATAAAAAAAGCGGCCAAATGCGAGTCGGAATCGCACACGAAGGGTTCCGCACCACCGTACAATATTTAACACTACATTTTTTTAATAGGTATAATAATAAAATAGGTTTAATAGGTACTTTAATAAAAAATAAAAAACACGTTTCTTGTATGGTGACCCCTTTAATTTTTAAGTTTATTTTATTTGTTGTTATAGCGGCCATAGTAGTCAACACTGTGAAAATTGGTAAGTGTCTACCCTATTACGGTTCAAAAGGACGTACGGACTGAGGGCCTCACATATTAGGTTGGGGAAAAAGTCTTTTCGCATTATAGTATGTATGAACTTGTAATAAAATCTCTTTGGCTATACTATTTGTATCTGGCTGGTTTTGGTATCATTGAAAGTTTAAATTTTAAAGAACATAATTCCAAATTCAAATTAGGAAAATGTGTGATTTTCATTTGTTTTTCGTACCGTCAAGATGAGTGAATGTAATGAAGAAATTCGATACATTTTAAAATTTTACTACAAAAAGGTAAAAATGCAACGCAAGCCGCGAAAAAAATTTGCGATGTTTATGGACCTAGTGTAGTGTCTGTGAGAGTAGCACAAATTTGGTTTAAGCGTTTTCAATCCGGAAATTTTGATGTCAAAGATGCACGTCGCTCTGGTCGCCCTATTACGGATAAAATGCATGCCATTTTTGAAAAAGTGGAGCAAGATCGGCATATCAGTAGTTACGACGTAGCTGAAGAACTGGAAACTGACCACAAAACAATTTTGGCGCATTTGAAAAAAACTGGGTACAAAAAAAAAGCTCGACATTTGGGTACCTCACGAGCTCACTGAAAGAAACCTAATGAACCGTGTACTCATTTGTGATTCTTTATTACGACGTAATGAAACCGAACCATTTTTGAAGAAGCTGATAACTGGTGATGAAAAGTGGATCACGTATGACAAGAACGTGCGAAAAAGGTCGTGTTCAAAGGCCGGTCAGGCTTCACAGACTGTGGCGAAACCCGGGTTAACTCGCAACAAGGTGATGCTGTGTGTGTGGTGGGATTGGAAGGGCATTATTCATTATGAGCTGTTACCACCAGGCAGGACCATCGATTCTGAACTCTACTGCGAACAACTGATGAGATTAAAGCAAGAAGTTGAGAGAAAGCGGCCAGAATTAATCAACAGAAGGGGTGTGGTTTTTCATCATGATAACGCTAGACCTCACACATCTTTAGCCACTCAGCAAAAATTAAGAGTTTGGCTGGGAGGTGTTAATGCATCCGCCGTATAGTCCTGACCTTGCACCTTCAGATTTCCACCTGTTTCAGTCTCTTCTTTAGGCAGTGTCAGGTTAACATCACTAGAGGACTGCCAAAACCACTTGTCGCGGTATTTTGACCAGAAGTCCCAAAATTTCTATAGCAATGGGATCATGTCCCTACCTACAAGATGGCAAAAAGTTATCGAACAAAATGGTACCTACATACTTTAGTTAAATGTAAATAAACTATATTAAAAAATGTTTTGAATTTTCTTAAAAAATGCGAAGAAACTTTTTCCCCAACCTATTATTTACAGTTCGCCAGCAGGCGGTCCAGTTATATATGTAATGTGAGTGGACCGTTGCCGGCCAACTGCAGGCCAACTATTAATGTGTGGGGGTAGGATCCCGTTGGCAACCTTTGGGTGCGGAACCCTAAAAACGTAGCTATAAAACCTTTTTACTGGACTAATGAGGCAAAACTCTCAAACATTCTCACGTTAAATTATAGTCACGAACACATTTTGGTGGTGAACATGAACGAGTAGGTAATTTAAACGGGTACTTATTTCTTTGTCTGGTACATTTTTAATGTACAGACGCCAGCACATCAAGCTACTACAATCTGTCAGATTTCTTTAATAGATTTTCGACTTTATTGCTAACGCATTAGGTTCAATGTTGATTGGGAAAATCTGACAGTTCGGGTAGGTTGACCTGCTGGCGTCTGTACCTACATACATTGTACGGTCAGTGTTTGTGAAATACACACAATATCACTGTTTAACACATTAACTGCGCGAAATTTATGCAAACGCTTTTTTATGCTACACTAATCCTGTGTGGCAAAAGCTCGGGTGCGTGCAAAAAATATCTTGGGTGTAGACACCGATGTTTTCGAAACAATAGAGATGCACAACGAACGCACAGGTGCGGCGCGCTGCACTCCAAGAAAGTTATGTAAATTGTATGGACGCGCATACGCGCCGTCAAGCACCTGGTGAACGTCCGAAAACGCACATGCGCGTCTGCCGCGCCTAATGAATTAATGGTATCGCAATAAATATTAAATATGAGGCTGTTTGTTTAATAAATGACATCAAAGTTAGAGATACAATTTACATGACAGCCAAATGTATAAGTACAGCAACAGACTAGGTTCACTGTTCTGCCGACTTTTTATAACAAATTTTCCTTTTTCTCTTTTTTTTTTTGCATACTGAATGTTGACATGAATATTTACTTTGTAAAGTATTATATTATTTTAATTATTGTGAATGTGAAGACTATGTAGGTCTTTGCTTTTTTGTTTGGTTTTATTTTTTCTCTCAGTTATTTTTAATTATGGTCTGGCAGTTTGAGTAATTTATGCGGCCTACCCGAATGTAAAGGACATTTGGGTAGGTTTAGTATTGTTCCTCGAATCGTTGAGCTCCTTAAGTTCTGAGTTGAGCTGCGCGATTGCTGACAAATGCGTGCACTGACTGGACAGTTCCTCTCAATCTGTGTGGTTCTTTCCTCAAAAGACCATTTCAGACACCAATCTACATGATCTTCACATGAACTGACCAAGATTATGTCTGGACTTTATAAGAGACTGTGACCTCTTCTGATTTTGTTCTCAGAGTAGTAGGCCTTCCTTCTCAGAGTAGTCAGATAGGAAACGCCGACCTCATGTAGTTTTAAAAAAAAAACATGATTGACTTGTAAAAGTGTTGGTATACAAACCTACTTACAGAAATAAAATCATT
The DNA here is from genome assembly GCA_948252095.1 of Dicycla oo. Lineage (NCBI taxonomy): Eukaryota > Metazoa > Arthropoda > Insecta > Lepidoptera > Noctuidae > Dicycla > Dicycla oo. Next base: position 4,713,907 of record OX411711.1, on the reverse strand, counting down.
TATCATGTAACAAAATAATTTGGTCTAATAAATTATTTGCAATATTTTATGTCGTTTTGTAACTATACTACATTACATAGTTCGTATTATCCGTGTAAATAAATCAGTCTGATAACTTGGACATCGTTCCCCCTCTTATCTCCATTAAAAATTTGGTGTTTTGCTTAAAATTCAACCTCCTCTTGTTTCGACAGTAATTATAAATTCGTGAACGTTCCCTTAGAAGGGTAACCCTTGTTCAAACTGTGTAACATCCAGAAAAGTGCGCAACAAAGCTGTTAGGAAAGAGTTGGCAGTGTACTCTCGCCTTTATCTACACGTTCTGTGCGGTGTATTGAGCTCTTTAACAGTTTGTAATGTCATCCTACAGCTTTATTAATTTACAAACTTTCTTTTGTTTTGAACTTTTTTTTGGGAATTAGTTACTTAATTATGTTATCCGTGATCGACGACACTGGGTCAGCAAAAGACACAATACGCTTGTGTGAGCCGGCCAAGTGCGTGTCTGACCACGCACAATGAAGGATTCCGTACTTGTGATAAATATAACCCAAATTGAACAATATAAGTTTGTACGCACAATATTGAGAGATTTACCATGTTATTTTAAGACCATAGACTTCTTATAGGGTTTTCTATCTATGGGTATAGAACTATTTTCTGTATTTATTTTTTTTTCAAAAATTTAGGCTCAGTACTTTTAGAGATGAGGGGGGAATGTGTTGGATATTTCGGCAGAAATAAAAACATTTAAACGGAGATTTGATGGGATTTATTCGTGACAACGATTACAATTTCAAGATGGCTATCCAGAACAATATAACACACATTAGACACGGCTAAAAACTCTAGACGGGAGGTATCAAACTCGAATGACACATGTCATGTCACACGTTGTCGTTTTAGGTTGCGTTTAGGAACCCGTATACAAATTCCAATCCAACACTGGCCCTTAAACACAAACTAAAACTATATTTCCACTATTATAAAAATAACGCTTTAGTTCTCTCTTTAGATCATTAATCATACGTAGAGTTACACAGCTAACATTAAATTCGTAAATTCATAATGTTTTTCTTTACAGAGTGATTTAGTTAATACATCAGCCAACATATCATTAGTTGATAAGTATTTTACTTCAACTATACCATCATTGACTATTTCTCTTATGAAATGATGACGAATATCTATATGTTTCGTCCTAGAATGGAACATAAAGTTTTTACAAAGTTTTATAGCAGATTGATTATCATTAAATATAATAACTTTAGTCATGATACCAAGAATCTCAAGTAAAAGTTTTCTTACGCACAAAGCTTTTTTACACGTGTCAGACAACGCCATGTACTCTGCCTCAGTACTAGACAGTGCAACAGTACGTTGTTTTTTACTCTCCCAAGATATAACAGACTTCCCCAGAAAGAACACATAGCCCGTATACGACCTACGATCTATGTTGTTTGATGCCCAATCTGCATCAGCATAAGCTTTAATATTCATACCACTTTTCGTAAAAACCAGACCCAAACTCAGTGTACCTTTTAGATATCGTAACACTCTCTTTGCGGCCTTCCAATGAACTTCACTGAAACAATTGTTAAATTGACTCAAGTAACTCACCGCATAACTGATGTCCGGTCTCGTACAAACTGATATGTACATAAGCGTCCCTACTAAACCTCTGTAATCATAAGTATCATCCTTTTGAGTATCTTTCGGTAACTTCAGACCAGTCTCCATCGGTGTTCCTGAAGGTTTACAATCTTCCATCCAAAACTTCTTCAGCAATTTTAGAATATAGTTCGACTGATTAAGAGAGATTTCATTACCTTTTCTAGACAGTTTCATACCAAGAATCTGTTGAGCTGGCCCTAGATCTGTTATATCTATAAATTCTTACTTCAATCTTCCTTTAATTTTATCTTTTTCTTGGAACGTTGGAGAGCAAAATATTATCAAATCGTCGACATAAAGTGCTATTAGCATCATTGATTGATTTTCCAACTTATAGTAAACACATGGTTCAGAAGTTAAACGGCAGAAGTTCAACTTATCACATAATACCTTGTTGATTTTATCGTACCAACATTTAGATGCCTGTTTAAGACCATAAACAGCTTTGTTGAGCTTGCATACCATATTTTCACTCCCTTTAACTTCAAAACACTGTGGTTGCTGCATAAAAACCGTTTCTTCCAGGTCTGCATTCAGAAATGCTGTTTTAACATCCAAGTGTTCAATACTCATTCCATATTCTGCTGCTAAAGCGATCAACAACCTTAGCGTGGAGTATCTCACGACTGGGGAAAAATTTTCTTGGTAATCAACACCATATTTTTGGGTGTAACCCCTGGCTATTAAACGAGCTTTATATTTCAACAACTCACCGTTGACTCCATATTTTTTCTTAAATATCCATCTGCACGACACTGGCTTATGATGCTGTTCGAGTTCTATCAGAGTCCAAACTTTATTTTTGATAAACGAATTATACTCATCAGTCATCGCCTTACGCCAACTATCTGATTCTGGTCCATGTAATGCCTCAGCTGGAGTTTGAGGTTCATCAGGATCACTGTATTCCATCATAGTCACGAAGTTGGTCATGAGATGCGACTCAGAAGCATCATCATAGCTACAGTCTTCTAAAGACTCTGTCTCAGAATCTTCTTCTGGAAGATAAGTTGGATCCAAGCGATTATCTGATTTATCACTTGACCTTTCACTGTCGAAATCATCTATTGTGATTGTACTCATTCTTTGTTCAGTATTCTGTGATAATCTCTTGTCATCTGATTCAGATGGTTGAATTTCATTCTGATTCAAACGTAGATCAACAGGCAGTTGTTGATCACCTATTTCTTCATGTGACATTTCTTTCTTATAAAATTTATTTTCAATGAAAACAATATCACGCGAATTTACACAATACCTAGGATTATCCGGGTCAATGAGTCTATATCCTTTAGATTCTTCATTATATCCCACAAATATGTATGGTTTACTTTTTACATCAAGTTTCTTTCTGTTCTTCACCATAACATAAGCAATACAACCAAAAATTTTTAAATGGTCAAGCTTTACCTTTATTCCGCTCCATTTTTCTTCTGGAGTTGTACCAGGAACTGCCTTAGTTGGACTTCGGTTTTTTAAATAGACAGCAGTATTTACTGCTTCTGCCCAAAATTCCATACCGAGTCCAGCATCTCGAAGCATACACCTGACCTTTTCCATAATAGTTCTATTGGAGCGTTCCGCAACACCATTTTGCTGTGGAGAATCAGGTATAGTTTTGTTGTTGTTGTTGTTTCCAGTTTCATTCTCTACAAAAACCTTAAATTCCTGAAAATGCCTAAAGGTTTCATCTTTTGTTTTCAGAAAATAAATAAAATGTTTTCTTGTATAGTCATCAATGAAACTTAACACATACCTAGCACCATTTAAAGAGGGAGTTTGAATAGGACCACATAGGTCCGTATGCACCAAACCCAACACATGTGTAGCTCTAGTATAGGACTTCGTGGGAAAAGGCAATCTAGATTGCTTTCCTTCAATGCATGGTATACACTGTTGATATTCAGACGCACTATAATTAATACCAGTTGCCATACCAGACTGTAGAAGCTTCATGCTCCTTGCGTTGAGGTGTCCCAAACGCCTGTGCCACGTCTCTTGTGATGTCCAGTATCCTACCGCTGCTGCTGCTACTCCTGACGTAGTTAAATTATCTTCAGTACAGCCATTGTCTGACATAGTGTCGAGTTGATAAACACCATTTACTTGAGTACCAGTAGCTAAAACATTAGAACCATCATACACAGTACATGAGGTACTATCAAAAGTAACTATATAACCCTTCTTGGTCATGGCACTGACAGACAATAAATTTGTACTTAAATTAGGTACATAATATGCATCACTTATTATCTTTACACCTTTTTTTAAATGAACTTTCACTTGTCCTAGTCCAGCAGTCAACAATTTTTCTCCATTTGCAATACTCACTTCAACAGTTTTATTAGAAATATTGTTTACCATTTGTTTGTCATTATTACACATATCGATGGCTTAATCTGCAAAACGGCCAACTCCGTTTTATACAATTTTAGAGGAAGGCAAAAAAAGCTTGACGTGTTGCTATTTCAGTATTGGGAGTTGCCCAATTGTGCACGCGATTTTCTCAGTAATTTTGAATGCTAGGAGTTGTTTCATTTTGCATACGGTAAGTGATAACTCCGCGTATTCGACGACATCAAAACATGATATTGAGTCAAAAGTGGAGTTAGCCGGTTTGCAGGTTAAGCCGTCGATATGGTTTGTTGCTCCGGAGTCTATATACCACACATCACTATTCACCTTCACAGAAAGAGCAGCAATAAGAGCCTTGTCCTTTGGTTTACTCTTCGGCTTGTACCTATCTCGACCATGACTTTTACTCTGCGTCTCCTTTTCTGCTCCAGGTTGTCCTGTAGTTTGTTTATCAGGACAATTCTTCAAGAAGTGGCCAATACGCTTGCACTTGAAACATTTGGGTTGCTTCCGAGTGATCAGTGCGGTTGTACTATCCCTCTTGTCCTCTCGTCTCCGTGTCTCTTCCAACAGTTTCCCTGAGACGTGTTCAGTACTTAATTTTGTACCTGCATTTTCAATGGCCATAATCAGCGGATCAAAGTCTTCAGTTAGACCACTCAACATTATAACAGCTACGAATTCATCATCCAGTGGTGACTCAATTTCATTCAACTGATGTGAGGCTTCCTTAATTTTGTTGAGGTAGTCCTCCATCGAGCTGCTATCACATAGTTTTGTCCCAAACAAACTTCTAAGAAGACCTAATCTTCTACATAATCCGCGACCTTCATACGCCTTCTTCAGGTTATTCCATGCTTCATAAGCACATTTTGCGGAGCGAATGTATGGAATTACTGCTGGTTGAACTGATAAGGCAATTCGTGCCAACGCCTTTTCCGCCTTCTTTTTATCGTCGTTCACGTCTTTCTCAACAAATTCCCATAGTTCTTCATGAATTAACAACATTCGCATCGAAAACTTCCAAGTTGAATAATTTTCTGACCCCTTGAGTTTCTCAATGGAATTCATGTATGTTGAAGAAGCCATTTTTCAACGTTTTTCGGTGACTTGAATTTACTTACCGTTTTTCTTCGTCAATCTGTCCAAAATACAAGCGTTTTTGAATATTAGCAACCACGCTCTGCTACCATGTTGGATATTTCGGCAGAAATAAAAACATTTAAACGGAGATTTGATGGGATTTATTCGTGACAACGATTACAATTTCAAGATGGCTATCCAGAACAATATAACACACATTAGACACGGCTAAAAACTCTAGACGGGAGGTATCAAACTCGAATGACACATGTCATGTCACACGTTGTCGTTTTAGGTTGCGTTTAGGAACCCGTATACAAATTCCAATCCAACAGAATGGTCATGTTTAGTCTGTATTCTTAAATAACTTTTAAGCAATTTATTTTAAAATTATAAAAATAATATATATTTGAGACCCTCACAGTATGCCCTTTCATGTAATATGTCACACGGTACCTACAGTTTGCAAAATCTTTTTTTTTTTGTGTTTTCTTATGTGCTCCCAAAATTGAGCCCCATATTCAAAATTCGTTTATTTAGGTTACACTTTCGTGTATGGGTTACAGAAATTCATACGTGTATCGAATTTAAACATAATTAGGTCCATTAGATTCGGAGCAAATTGGCTGTGACAGACGGACAGACAGATACACGAGTGATCCTATAAGGGTTCCGATTTTTCCTTTTGAGGTACGGAACCGTATATAATACATAGATAGAAGATAGAATAATCTATATTATGCACTAAAAATATATAAAAATATTACTAACAGAGTCATATCACACGCAATAAGATAAAATTCTCATTAATTCTAACGCGCATCTAAGCTGTTCCAAACATCGTTTAAAAATTAAATCAAAACACGTTTCAATTTACATAACTCAATAACATCCCTATTTCCTTCCCGCTTTTCTCAAGGAAACTCCTAAAATTAGATGGTGAAAACGGGACATGCACAACCGGATTGTCACCTCAGTTTAACAGTGGTGCCAGCTGTTGTGACCACACGTCGACGAATAGACAGCCACAAACTGCGGTGGCGAAAACCGAGTTTTATGACTGCCAATGTGAGGGCCTTAGCTAGTAAGTACTTTGTACGCTAAAAATTTGATGGTGCTGAAAGACATGAAATGTAGAGACTTGCAAGAAATAGTGGGTACCCACAGTTTATGATGCAGATATTTAACGTTCATATTACCAATAGCCAATGTAGGAGCTCGTGGCTAAGTAATAACAGCCGCACGGGTTGATCCATCAGGTTAAGCTACGCTTGCCGGGGTTGGTCTGTGGATGGGTGACCACCTTTTCATACCGAGATTTCTCCGTGCCTCGGAAAGCACGATAAGCCGTTGGTCCCGGCTGTCATTCGTGGGATTTTGACAGTCGTTACGGGTCGTCAGAAGCCCGAAAGTCTGACAACCAGTCTTACCAAGGGGTATCGTATTACCCAGTAACTGGGTTGTGGAGGTCAGATAGGCAGTAGCTCCATGTGAAATACTAGTAATCAGCTGCATCCGATTAGACTGGAAGCCGACCCCAACATAGTTGGGAAAAGGCTAGGCAGATTGATTGATTACCAATAGCCAATAGGCAGAGCTTTGTAGCAAGCTAATAGCTTTTTCGTGGCTTTGTAGTTAAGTAGTGAAAAGCCATGTCAAAACAATCGTAGTCAAAACGATCTGACGGCGAATATTCCATAGTTGAAACGTCCTGTAGTCGAAACAAACAAAAATGCGAACCATTCTGTCGGCGAAACATCCACAGGTGAAACGTTCTATCGACGAATCTCTCAAAAACGAACATTCCTGTCGATGATCAGTCCAAAGGAGAAACGACTGTCGGTGAACGCTTGCAGAATCTCCGTAGAACAGCTCAAGTAACTTAAGGAACCATCAAGAAGTATTCCTATTCGGTGGACTCCAACTAACAGTCCAAGTACGCGCTTCAGATAAATCGCGAGGTCTCTAAGAACTAAACCTCTAGTGGCATGGCTTGAGCCCTGTCTCCCTCTCTATTGTCCTCCTCGAACACTCTGAACTCCTAGCGGTATGGCTTAAGTCACTGCCTCCTCTATTGTCCTCCTCGGACAGAGGGACCGCTAAGGTTTCTCTAACGGAGTGAATTTGTCGCCGTCAACGGGTGTTGGGGTCATATTTGCTGATCCTGTTACTACTCGCGTCACGCGCTACAGACCTGGTTTTTGTCATCGAAAACTGAACATATATCTTTGTGTCTCTTACAGATCCCCTGTATTTTCTACTCTATAATGTTTATCGTGTGACTGAGTCCTGGCTATTCGTTACGATACACACTTTGAAAACGTTTGCAAGTTACCCATTACCATTAAGCCAGTATAAAGAATTCCTTTAGATGTCTGTCATTATTTATTCATTTCATCAGTTGTTTATAACGAGGTTAGAATACAACTTTATAATCTAGCCGAGTTGGAGTCGGTACTGCAGTAGATACGACCTGTATAGTTACTATGCTAGTAGTAACTACTTACTCGTGTAAAAGCCTCTTCAATCTGTTTCACAATACTACCAACGAAGAATGAAAGAAGGGAAGAAAAATATTTAATTTGGGACACGCACAGGAATTACAAACAGTAAAAAATGAGCATAGAAAACTAACACAATTAACATTAAAAAAAAAAAACAAAAGAAATACAAAAATTAACAAATAAAAAAAAGACCTGTGCGAGGTCAAAAAGGCTCCTATCTCAGCATAAAGCTGCGATATATTCAAATAAATACCGATGCGCTGGTATTCTGATAGGACCCATATGATGCCACGGACACACCTACGGACATCTATAAATCCATAAACATGACACTAGTCAGACTATAGAAAGAGCTGGAGTATACTTTCGACAATAGATTTTTCTGCTAAGTATACTTACAAAACACTTTTCTACAGTCTAGATAACCTTTTCCCATAAACCAAGCGAGGGTAGTACAGAACATAAAGGGTGTATCGACCTGCCTCTTTCTAACATTGACCTTTGCTTTACGACTTTTAAATGCCGTCTCCCCAAGCTTACGACCTCGGAACGTATTTTGTCAATACATTGCGATCGGGTCACATAGTCCGTTTAGTTTTTTTCTTGAAGTTCTGTGAACTGTGTTTTCATATTGTGTTGATTTATGGAGGTTTGGCTGATGCCCGGATAAAAAGCATTCTTTGGGGTAATTCAGGACATGGTCTAGGTATTTGTGTCGTTTATACGGGATTGAGGAACACATAGCCAATCGTCTTCATAAAATTTCTCATTTTGTTTGTGGATTTTTTTTTTTTTTTTGTGATGGGTTTGCTCTTGACTCTAGTCTAGGTCAGAGGTGACAGAGACAAAGTCGACGATGGAGTGAGCTTACCCAGAAGAAGCCTGTTCACTCTCACTTTGAAGAGATTAGGGTTGTATACGTTCGGAAACACAGACGCAGGTAGTGAGTTCCACTCTTTTGCTGTGCGCATTATAAAAGACATTTGGAAGCGCTTAGTGCGAATTGGTGGAATAGCAACCAGGTAGGGATGGTAACTGGCAGTGCGTCTAGATGTCCGGTGGTAGAAGGGGGCCGGTGGAATGAGGTCGTGGAGTTCTCGGGCACACTCTCCGAAGTACAATCTGTAGAAGACCGACAAGCAGGCAACCTTGCGGCGATGAGCCAAGCAATGAAGCTTGGCATCCACCAGTTTTACGTCGCCAATGAGCCTCTTAGCTCTGCGTTCCACCGAGTCAAGCGCGGCTAGTTGGTACTTAGCTGATCCATCCCAAAGGTGACTGCAATACTCCATGCAGGATCGGACTTGCGCTTTGTAAAGGGTTAAAAGCTGTCCAGGCGTAAAGTATCGCTTCACCCTATTTAGGATGCCCAGTTTCTTGGCCGCAGTTTGGGCCTTGTACTCGATGGTGGCGCCGAAGTTGAGACCAGATGTCAACTCCATGCCTAGGAGCTCAAGTCGATCAGTTACAGGAACAGATGTACCCCGAAAAGTAGGAGTTTGGGCGAAACGACTCTTTTTAGCGGTAAAAAGACGCCTGCGTTTTGGTGGCGTTAAAAGAGACCAGATTATCATCACCCCACTGGGAGACAAAGCTTAAGGTCAAATCTGTCCGCTCTACCATGGCCTCTCTCAAGGAACGAACTTCAGCCCCGCTGGTTTTTGCGCTGGACAAGTAAACTCTCTGAAACTGTACTGTCATCTGCGTACCCAACAATACCAGGCCGAAGCAGGTCATTGATGTGCAGCAGGAAAAGAGTTGCAGAGAGAACAGACCCCTGAGGAACTCCGGCATCAATAGCCATAAGGTCAGAAGAGCAGCCATCAACAACTACTCTAATCGACCGTTCACTAAGGAAATCTGATATCCAGCTACAAAAATCAGCTGGGATGCCATAAGCAGGAAGCTTGCTGAGCAGAGCAGCGTGCCAGACCCTGTCAAAGGCCTTCGAGATGTCAAGCGATACAGCCAGTGCTTCGCCGTGTTTCTCGATGGCTTCGCCAAAGCAGTGCGTGACATACACAAGAAGATCGCCAGTTGACCGTCCCCGGCGAAAGCCATATTGACGGTCACTGAGGAGATCATTGTCTTCAAGGTAGTTCAGCAACTTATTGTTCAGTACCCTTTCCAAAACTTTGCACAGAATGGAGGTAATGGCGATCGGACGGCAGGGTCTGCACGGTCGCCTTTTTTGGGCACTGGTTGTACATTTGCAAGCTTCCAGGATTTCAACACCGTTCTTTTTTCAAGAGAGAGGCGGAACAAACGTGTCAATACAGGAGACAGTTCAGGCGCACACTGCCTCAACACTCTCGCTGGAATGCCGTCAGGCCCGCTGGCCTTGTTCACGTCTAGACTGCACAATACTCTTCGGACCTCTTTAATGTGTACTGCGATCTCCGGCATCGAGGAGTCACAATGAGGTACAGTAGGTGGTTGCTTTGAGCCAGCGTCCAGACGTGAATTGCTTGCGAAGAGAGATGCAAATAAATTTGCCTTCTCAGTTGCAGAGTGAGCCAGCGACCCATCAGGTTTGTGATGTTGTGGATTAAACAATAGTATGGCATTTAACTGAGGGCGTCCCACTCTACGCTAGCCGATACGCGGTCTTCACTCCAGGATTCGTCTGCTCCACCAGACATCGCTCCTTCGACAAACATGGCCAGCATGTTATAAGGTGTTTCAATCGAATATTCACGTGTTTTGTTACGGTAAACTTACTTGAAATTATATATCCAAATATATTATTATTATATAGCACGTCAACAGAACGCGAGCGCTCGTGCGCGCAACCTCTTATAACGAAGACTCAGGCTTCATGGTACTGCGGGCTGGGTGAGTGCTGACACGGTAATGTAGATAACATTACCGTGTCAGCACTCACCCAGCCATGTCACAAATAACATGTCACGTGTTATGTTGTTGTCACGGTTATGTTATAACATTACCGTGGTGCTGGCGCTAGGAGGTGGGGCGAGACGGGAGACCCACGCGGCGGGCGGCGTCTGTGAATCGATTAGATTTTCCCATCACTAAATAGTGTAATATTCATATGTATTTATAATAGGTAACTGTAACCTATGAAGTTGCCGTTTTACAATACTGGCCATTTGAAACGTAATTAGACCGTGTTATGCAGAAAGCAGTCGGGAAAACAACAAACAGAGTTATACGCATGTTTCTGTCGATGGTTGCATTATGGATCTATGGACAAGGTTGCATTTGACGGCTCATATCTCCGTGATATCGACATGGCTGTTTTTGCAAAAAAAAAATTATTTCGAAATTAGTATGACTATGTTTAAAACTCATTTTTGAAGAAGTGCCATATGGCTGCTTTCTGCATAACTAGGTCCAATTTATGTATGGCTGGCAATACATTCAATTGAATTTTATTTTAAAAATATGGAATACTATTTTCAAATTCAGTCATTTGTTTATTGATTAGTGTTTTATTTTCACTACATTTGTGTCTTTTTCATCAATATGGACACGATAAAAATACGAGTAATTATTGAATACGAGTTCCGTCGCGGTAGCAATGCCGCACAAACGGCTCGCAATATTAATTACGTGTACGAAGTGAATACTACAAACGAACGCACGTCGCGTAATTGGTTTGAATGCTTTCGACATGGAAATTTTGATCTAAAATGAACCCTGTGGTCACCCGAAAAATGAAGTCAGCAACGACGAATTGAAAGCGATGGTGGAAGCTGACGATACTCAATCTACGGCTGAGTTAGCAGCAGCTTTCAACGTTAGGATCAAAACAATATTGGTCCATTTACGTCAAATTAGCAAAAAAACTTGATAAGTGGGTGCCGCACGAACCGAACGATCGCCAACGCGACTAACGCGTTAAGGTATGCCTTGCGTTGCTTAACAGACATAGAAACGAAGGGATTTTGAACCACATTGTCACTTGCGATGAAAAATGGATTTTTTGATAATCGTAAGCGGTCATCATGTTGGCTAGACCCTGGTTTAGCGCCTAGGCAATGCCCCAAACGAAAACTTACCCCTAAAAAAGTCATGGTCACTGTTTCGTGGTCTAGTGCTGGTATAATTCGTCACAGCTTCTTACCAAATGGCACCAGCATTATGTGTACTGTCAGGAACTGGACACAATGATGGAGAAGCTCGCAAATCTCCGGCCAGCCTTGGTTAATCGCTCGTCCCCTTTGCTCCTACCCGACAACGCTCGACCTCATATAGCACAACAGGCGCTCTCTAAGCTACAAGACCTCGGGTTAGAAGTTTTGCATCGTCCACCGTACTCACTAGACCTTGCGCCGACAGACTTCTACTGTCTCCAAAATTTGGACAACTCCTTGGCAGGGAAAAATTTCAATACCCGAGAGGCAGTAAAAATGCCTTTGAAGAGTTTGTTGGCTCCCGTACCTACACCTGACTTCTTCAAGATGGGTATTGAATAATTACCACTGCGCTGGCAGAGATGCATCGACAGCATGGGTGCCAATTATTATTGATAGAAATAAAAAATATTTATATAAAAATGACTTTAACTTTTTGCATACTAAACGGCAATTTCATAGGTACAGACCTAATATTATAGTGTAGTTTTGCGTGTCGTATGAACCCCATAAACACAGACACAATGGTTTTTTAATTGTTTCTGTAAATTACGACATGCGTCGCGTTAATTAGCGATCAGCATTTCCGCTACTGATAGGCGTGGTAAAAAAATACCTTATTTCTGAAACGTTTTTATAATTCAGGAAGAAAAGTTGGCCGAGACATTTCCCGTTTACGAAAAAACGTGTTATTAGAGGGTTACGTGTTTCTCGAGCCGTGCCTTTTGACCCATCTCCATTTGTAACTGTCCAGGAACGCATGTCATGTTTCTGGTTGGAATGTGTAGGTATCTTTTAACTTAGGAATTACATATTTAAAACGTTAAGAAGGAAGCTCCAGGTGGCCCGCGAAATTCAAATTTTTGCAATTCGCAAAAAAACGTAAGAAAATATTCTCTTTTTATTATGTTGTATGTTGATTAAAGTATGATTCGCGACCGTAACATAATATAACATATATAAAATATACAAAATTATAATCATTATAATCTATAATTCATCTATAATCCTAAATGGCAGGCCAGATGGCATGGTTGGTTAAGGATCTGTCATAAGGACCTGTCATGCCGCTGGTCGTAGGTTCGATTACCATTCAGGACAAACATTTGTGTGCATGAACATGTCTGTTTGCCCCGAGTCTGGATGTAGTGTTATTTACAAAAAAAAAGTAGTGTATGTAGTATATCAGTTATCTGGTTTCGATAGTACAAGCTCTGCTTAGTTTGGGAGCAGATGACCGTGTGTGAATAATGTCCCAGGATATATAAAAAAAGTCAAGGTTTCATGAAATAGACATTCATTAGGATTATATGAACTTAGAGAGTTGTATTGATGATTTTAATGATTATAATTCTATAAATACAGATTTGTAACGCTCGCGAGTCATATTTAGATCAACATACAACTTAATACTGAACAACTATTACTATGGGACCAAACCTGAAATCGCGAAAAAAGAATCGGCTGTTCAGTACATTTTGACGAATTATGCGAACATGAATGTACTGAACAGCTGATTTTTTTTTTGCGATTTCAGGTTTGGTCCCATAGTAAAAGTTGTTCGTAATGATCAGTACAATGACCCCTTAAGAGATTTTACAGAGTAGTCCGATTTGAAAAATATTTCAAAGTTGGATAATGTTCTAATTTGTTTTACAGAATTTGGTATTTTTAGGAAAAAAAACCGACTTCCAAAAAAACACTACAAAGTGAATAATAACTTTAATTTCGGAAGTTGGTGGCAAAAAACGAAAATACAAAAACAAAAACGTAAAAAAGTTTTTTAAAGAAAAGTGTTGTAGCAACCCGCAGCGGTACGCCTTTTTCGACACGTGTTCACCCATGTCTTGTTGAAACATCGAATATTTCCGTTTGCCCTGAATTGCAGCAATATGGAGGCCCAATTTTGTAGAAGCGACAACATTGAAAAACCAGGAGAGAAATACAATCTCCTTAATATGTGAAGACCCTCGTTATTTGTAAAACAATGACCAAAATTTTTAACAAGACGTTGCAGACAATGTCGTGGATTTAATTTCCATTCGCAGAACTTCTGGTCTGACTTGGTGGCTCCTATTATATTCAAATTTTTGTTTCTGCGACAGATGAATGAGCACTTGAGCGTCGCCCTCGCGCCTATTCTATAAATGGGATTTTAATTACCGCCTGAACTCGAATGTCCCATTCTTTGCGAAATTCATTAAATATAAGGCGAGCCCCGTGAGAGATCGCTAATTGGCGAACTGTACTGACTGACGTCTTGCCAAAAGGCATGTCACGCGGCACACCGGGCCACTGCCACTCTCCCTCTCACCAAAATAAAATATATTAAGGGGGATGCGCTAAGGTAGCCTGTGAAATTTAAATTTTCTGACGTTTTTTTGCAATTTGCAGGTCAGTATTAGGTTATCTCAGACTAAATAAAAACCAAGACTTAGCGCTGTTAACAGCGCTAAGTCTTCACGTTTCGAGTTTCGTAAACATGTGTGCACGTAATGAATATCTCAGTTTAATTGTAATTTGGTGTAAATGTGTGCGTATGAGCGTGTATTGTAATGAGGTGTAATTTTGCGCATGCTTCACTATATTATTCGCAGCGCTATGTCTGTTTTTTTATTTGGTCTGAGTAGGTTGTATGTTCATTAAAATACGATTCACGTCCGTGACAAATTGATATGGATTTACTCACAGAAATATAATCATTAGATTCATCATTAGAGCTCTCAAATGTCATGATTTCATGAAATAGCCATTCAATAGGGTAATTTGAACTTAGAGAATTGTATTGTGGATTTTAATGATTATAATTCGGTAAATACATATTAATTACGATCGCGAATCATATTTTAATCAACTTAAAACCTGATACTGACCAGCAAATTTCAAAAACCTTAAAAAAATAATTGCGGGCTACACTGGCGCTATCGCCTTAAACAAAATTATATCTTCCCGACGGCAATTTTAGTTTTAATTTCGATTGGAGACACGAAAGGTTCCATTTAAAAGGGTTCGAATTCGAATTCTCGAAATGTAAATTACGTTGATGAAAAGAAAAGGAGAAATTTTCGTTCTTGGAAAGGAAAGATTTCGTTTCTCTTCAGGGATATTAAATAAAAAGTATGTTGTGACTGGCCATTAGTATAATTAATTATACGTGACAACTTTATCTTGGGCAAGGGACGAAGGGAAAATAAATCTTTCACCCGAACATAAACATATGTTTATAGGGAAAGAGAAAACATAATTATAATTATGTCCCCAACATATATGTTGGGGACATGAACCTTGAAGAGACATAGTCTGTAATCTTTATAATAACAAACAAGTCCTGCTCGAAGGATCCCTATCATTTTGAATCATTGTAGATTGCGCCTTATAAATACGGGACAAAGAAAACTGGATAGGATTGAAGCAAGCTTGTTTAGATTTTAACTTAATAAATACAATGAAAATATACTTGTTTATAAAACATACTATTCCTATAAATAGAACAACATTCGTGTTTACGCAAGCTTCATCCAATAAATATATAAGTAGGTACTCGTAATTTCCTTGCATTTCTGGCGACGGATAATATGATTTCCTGCAAAATACATTTTAATATTATTCCACTGCGGATTCAATTTCTGCAAACTAGGGAAAACTAGGTTGATAGCATTTCCGGGAATGTCAAAAGTAACTTACGGTCTAAGTGCATCGATGTCTTCGTGAACATTTACGTTATTACATATTTGCATTAAGAGGCCGCCGGACTATGCGTAATTCATACAAACGAAATAAGTACCAAAATTGTAAATCAAACATTATTGAGGTAGTGTGTATTTGCTCCGATTGGATTAAAGAATGTCTAGGTTCCCATATTATTAAACTGGCTTTTGTCTACGGCTTCGCTCGCTTGTAAGTCGGAAATTATTCGAGGAGAACGTACTAGCGGAATAAAAATTATCCTGTGTTCGAACCCAGGTCATGGCCTATCCGTAAAGGCGTGAAAAGGTAACAGACTGACAGACAAATAATAAATTCGAATATTCTTTTATATACATAAAACAGGTTTTTATGATTCAAATAATATGATCACCATTAATTTTTGTGATTGTGCACCTTTGACCCCGTATGTGAATATGTAGGTGTTAGCCAAGTTATTTTTATAATAACTTTTAACTCTCTCGAACTTTGAACTCCCGCATGTATTTACCTTATTCCAACCGGAATTGAGGAAAGAAGAAAATCATTGTTTTATCTCCTTGACAAATAAACAACTGCAGTTACTGATCTTGCATTTCAAGCAAAACATATTCAAACTAGTCTTTTTGTTTTCAACATACAGCTGCGGTCGAATGGCGACGTAAGCCGATTTCCCTACATCATTTTAGAGGAGCAACAAAAAAGGATCCGCAGTGACGCGACAGCTCATGTATCGTCCGCCGTAATAAAAACAGTCGGTATAAACCCGCCCTTAGAAAACACGTCGCCCGGGACACTGCCTTATTGGGAGTAGGGTTGCTATATTGAACATCTGCTTTTAAATTAACTTTTTGGGTATTTTACTCCGTTGTCTATCGTAAAACCCACTACAATTCACCCTGTCTGATTTTTTTTGTCGGTTTTTGGTTCGATGTTCATGAGCATTTTCCCCGAAATGTCTGTGTTAAGTTAATCGAAAAAGCGTCGTATTGTAGGTAGGTAAATACAGCTACCGCCACAACGATATAACGATGGATTTAGATTCTTTTGTTCCCATAAATGTATTTCCAATGTGTTACACAGTCTCTCTCTGTGTCATTCACACGTAATGTAGCGAAAAATCGTCCAGCCAAATTAACCGCTCCGTCCGCTCTCTGATCTTTGATCTGGCAACCCTACCGGGGCCATAAAAGACGCGGGATCTCGTTACGTTCATATGGCAAAATATATTCCATAAAACTAGCTTCAGCTGAGTTATACGGCGCTGCAGAAAATGTTTCGTAGGTACGAATGTTTGCTGAAGACATCAAGCATCTGTGCCAAAGTATTGTTTTTATACTTAAACTGTGCGCGTTTACTAGAGCAGCGATTTGAATGCTTTTGTGTGACAGTGTGATCCTGATGTTTGCAGTGTTTGTTGCTGGAATGTTAATAATAAATTTTCAGTCAACAGGACTGTTATTTTTTTTGACGCTTTTATATGCTGCATTGTAAATTTGAATCAAATTAAGTATATTCGAACGCTCCCGCTCAACGCTCACACACGCAGTTTCAGCGGGCACCCCACTAATGTTCTATCGATCCGGTAGTTTGGCAGCGGTTACAGTCGGTGCCATGCGAAACACGTCATTGGCTCGTGCCCCCAATACCCCAATGCCGGTGCCTTGGTCGAACACTACTGATAAACCCCAAACGTTCCTACAAACGATCAACATGAACTAGTCTGCTACTTTAAATGCGCTCGAGTCCTTTTGTTATTGCAGAATGAAGCTAATCTACAATATTTATGACTGCAGCTTTATGTAGTATATTTGTGGTAATATTAATAGTGTTTACAGACGGAATGGAGACTGCATTCCTACTGCAAGTTGATGTTTTCTTGTTTTTAACTGCGATCGGCGATTGTTTTTCTGTTATGAAGCTGTGAAATCGAATGTATAATATTATTACCTACATTTTGTACGAATGTAATCTACAATAATCTATTTACAATCCAAACAATGAGAACTGTCTCGGGAAATTGTTAAATTCCTTCCTCTATACTGGACCGAACTGACAAGAATAGAGATTAAGGAATTTCCAATAGACACTATTTTATTCTTTGGAATTCGCCTTCTGCTACATTGGAATGGAACTAAATCACCTGGATTTTACCACAAAACGGAACACACATTCTAGAATTCTGTACTTCGTGAATATTTCCATTGGTACTCTATACTCAACGTTTCTCCATACATCGGCGTTCGTGTTCCACCTTAGTAATGCCTTCTGCCTAGTCTAAAATTTACAAGCGATAAACTTGATTGCAAAGACGTGTTTGTTGCAGTTTTCAAAGAAATTGGAGAGGCAGTCCGCATTTGATTTACATAGATACTGCTAACGGTCAAAAAACATTGGGATGCAGTGAGAAATTCACCGTTATGATGGGATAGGAAACTCTACCTTTTCTGATAAGAAATTAAGTCGTGCATTTATTGACAAGACACACAACAAATTCTGGACGTTTAGGATAATTCCTAGATTTCTAGAACATAACACACGCTGCATTATTAATCTTTTTTGTTGTTTTCTCGTCTAGGTTCCAAAATAGTGTAGAGGTCAGTGGAGGTCATTTACTTGAACTTTAGTGTTAATTTGTGATTCGCTATTCGTATTCAATTTAAAACTCGTTTAATCAAATTAATGTAATTTGCTGCCTCTACTTTTAACTAGGGTACACAGGGCTACATATCAAGCTATACATCCCAGTATAAGCTGACCTGTCATTGAACGAAAATCATATACAATGCGAGATCAGCTTATACTGGAAATGTACAGCTTGATATGTAGCCATGTGTACAACAATTTTCAGTGCTAAAACTAACATTATTTAATTACTCACATCAAAGTGATCGGGACCGTATTTAGATTTCACATTAAAGGCATTTGTGCAACATAGGTAACCATTTTGTTAAATGAACGGATCAATGACCTTAGACCTGCGTCTTTAGTAGGTACTTACAAGCACTAGGTAGGTATACCACTGAGGAAGATAATTTTACCTTTTGTAAAACTTTTGGTTTTGTACAAAAAACTTCTTCCAGGCAACATCTCAAAATGAATTTCGACGGTAAGTCAAATCGTCGAAGTTTTGATTGTCTTTCTTCAGCATTCAATTTGGACATGCCCAGAATCCCAGATATCATTTACGTTTGCAAACGAATTACTGCTGTAGCTACATACACAAACATTCTTCAAGCACTTTATGAGATCCGAAGGTATGCCTCCGTCTCTAGCCTAATTAGGTTCTAATTTTAAACTTCCGTATCAGTATTAATTACGCCAGTAGCTTAAAACACCGGATGCAGTTCAGACGAACCTCGATTTCTTGTTGCTGTTGATCGTGCTAATTTCAGTCGTGGTTCTACAATGGAAAACTTGGTGAAGTGACCTGCCATTCCACGTGGTGCTAGGAATTGACACTATTGACCACTTCACCTAAGTTTTCACGGTGAGATGTTTACAGAATAGATTGGCCGATATCATCTTCTCCAGGTCGACAAACCTTTCCTGTCAGTATAAATCCAGTAGTTCTATTAACTAACGTAGCGGCACCTCTTGCCGGTAGAGGCGGTGGCGGTGTGACGCCGGCGGCGCTGGCGACATGAACGCGGCCCCGCCCCGAGCGGTCGGCGCGGGCGACTCCACGCCGGGCTCGGACGTCGGCGAGCGGATCACGAGGCTGTTCCCCAAGTGCCGCCCCAAGAACATGCAGCACGCACACGACAGGTAAACTAAGGTGTATAACATGGTAGGACATGGCTTTTGGAGGCAGGTAGGTATAGCTGGGCACGGAATTAGGGAGTGCAGTTGCCTGTTCAATGAGGCGTGAACTGCACTTCCTAATTCTGTGGTATGAACAAGCCCTACCTACTTGATTTTGCTCTGTTGACTTTGTACCACCTGAGTTCCCTTTGGTGCCGTAAGTTGCAAAGGATTTTGTCTAACAGCAACAAGATTTGGCAAAAACACCGCACTCCAGCCTTTCTATTCTGGCGTTCTTTTGTCCATTCGAGTCCGAGCGGTGGCTCTGTTAGCAATATCGATAACGATGATGAGGACCCGATATTGTAGACTTAAGTTATTTTCAGCCAGGGTCGTCCACCACCGACCATAAAGCAATTATTATGGACACGAAAGCTATCAGCCACTCCTTTACGAACACAAATATTCATTAAGTAATAATTATCGCGTTTTACGTACTACACAGTCTGTGATTGGCGACATCTTACGTGTGCAAACACATTAAAATCCACAAACTCGATCCAAAGGGGCAAAGGCTTCGACGTAATTAGGCCTTTATTGAACGTTCTACAAGTACTCGTACTTTAAAAAGTTTTTGAAGATAAAACTCAGGTTGTTTTATGTTCTGTTATCAATTGATAACTAATGGAGTTGGATAGAAGCATTATTCCAGTATTACCTACTTCTATTGTTACTTTTCGGTCAAATGGAGCTGATTCTAGCGAACAAATAGACACTGCTGCCCCTCTATCTTCTTCTTCCATAGTTTCATCCTGTGCATGTGTTTTGGGTTCCCCTATCCTACTGCACGTCGATCTCTCATATCTATGATTTTTCTTTTCTGGAATAAATTCAGAGCCACTGCTAAGTTATTAAAAGTATACCTCAAACGTTTCAGGTTGACCTCCAGTCTGGAGGGTCGTGACCGCGACACCAACAACGTGAACAACGCCTCCTCAGACGAGGAGCGAGGCAACGAGAGCCAGCTAGTCATACTCAACTCCAAGGGAGGCACCTACAAACTTAGAGACTCCAGGTAATTATCGTAGTCTACCTAGACACACACTACCAGGGATAGACCTTTCGTAAAAGAAATGGTGTAACGTCCAGTCGACACTAAGGGCCTGTTTCACCACCTACAATTAACAAATTCTGTTCCATTTTTGAATTTATTCGGTAAGTAGTGGCCATGGGCAATATTGGTGGATTTTCTACCACCGCAGAAAAACCGACCTTACAATCCGATTTTAGTGTACTCTTTTAGCTATTGTCGCTCGAGACGCGATGAAATGTTACCACAATAATTAATTATGTATGTCTGTATATTTTATCTAGTTGATCGTGGTTATCTCTATATCTCTAATTATACATTAACATTTTTAATTACTAGGATATAATTGTTACTTGTTTACAAAATATGCTCTTTTTATTTATATTTATTTTATTTTTATATTAATATGCATTTATATTATTCTTGTCGAAACTGTTTTTTATGTCCACAGCGACCTTGGAACTCGTGAGAGTATTATTGGTTCGGTGCCTCAGAACAATGAGTAACTGATGTTTTATTTATTGTTCTGAGACAGCGATACGCCGGCTTACGCTGAACACCAGCGCCGTGGATTCTTGCCTTCGTGCACGGGCCACGGCAATATGCTGAGCGTTATCCGTTTCGCGCATTATATTATTTTAAATAGATACCCGTTCGTTTATGTTTTTTGAGGTGCTGTCAAAGAACAATTTTGTGTATGTACATATGTGCGTCACTTTCACGTGAATAAACAGTTTTTCATTCATTTTGCAAACATTGAGGTTTTTCTTTTCTTTTTTTTTTTGGTTTGGCTCTTTTGTTTATGAGCTATGTTTAGGACAGGCAAAGCGACCAGTCAAAATATTTTCATATCTTGCACTTCTTGATGATATAGATGTTCGTCGTCTCGTCTCTGGATGAGATCTATTAATTACTGACAATAGCATTTTTTGTTTGTTCTGTCACCAGGATCATAGAAATCGCCGGAGGTCGGGAGCTGTACTCGCAGAGCCGGACGAAGGCGGTTCGCAAGCTGCGACACAATAATACACACAAACACAACCTGAGGAACAAAGTGCGGTCACTCACTAAGGACACCGTGGACTACGCTGCCGATAATCTTACTAATGAGGTAAAATTTGAAATCTGTCAAAACTTTTGTTACTGATATTTCGTTTATTATGTCTTTTGTTACTGATATGTCGTTATTTCCGAAGTAACTGATACTCTTGTCCAGCATTGGGAGATGACTTTTTCTAAAGTTTCCTCAAAAGGAATTTATGACACACGTTCGAGCAGTATCTGTACTTGTATCTGGTACTTGTTGAAAGGCATACACTGTCCTCCCATACCTATTAGGTAACACTGTTTGAAACTATTGCAATAATACTAAATAATAAAAAGGTTATTGATTCATAAACAAGTGTTATATTATAGGTATCAGTGGCGAAAACACCGTATAACACGATTCCTACCAGCTTCCCTTCGGAGTTTCGGATCAGCAACTCTAATAGTGTCTAGTTTTACCAAAAATATAGTTAGACTATGGGTATTTCATTAACCATAACATTCAAACGACAAAAATGCCTATAGCTTTGAATTACAACAACAACAAAAAAATGTTCCGAAATACCCGGCGCCAAAATGTCATAATCGGGAACTAAAAATTCATACAATAGCAATCGCGTTATGACGTCACTTTAGGTCACGTGGCACCGCTTGATATGGACGAGAGCAAGCCGTTGTCAATGGGTTACTATAGAGACAGATATAGAAAAAATGCGTCAGCGAAAACGAGATGCGAGGAATATTGCATATTTTATTTAGTTTTCAATTGTTCAGCTGTATTTGATTCTTTATATTCGTATAATAATTTTAGAATGATAGTCCCTAATTAAGTTGACTTTATTTCTCTAAAGTTTTGTTTGTGTAGTGATAACGTCTTTTTGATTCTGCTATTTGACGATAGATGGTGTTAAATGATGTAAAGAAAATACTTTTATTTTTAAGTTAATAGATTCATTTTCACTTTATTAATAAGTAAGTTAGTTAAGACCGGCATCACTTCGGCTTCTCTGCCGCCGCTGATAGGCATGGCCCTGGATCCTGGTATCCTGTGTCGCAGGATCCAGTCTCTCGACAGATAATATGAATTATAAAGATAACAAATGCAACGGTTTCAGCATAATTAATTAACTTAGGACTAAAAGGTAACCAAATGTGTATGTGTGTGTGTATTTGATGAGTGTTATTGCGTAAGTGATGATTAATATTTGAATAGTTGTAAATATCTAAAATACATATAAATATATAATAGGGATGATGACTAAAAAATGTTTTTTTGTCCGTCATGTAGATTATTAAAATATATTGGACACGTATTTTTTCTTTTTCTACGTAATCAAAAGATTACGGCGATACATTGAGTTAAAATGTGGCATGATGTCACGTCTTGGTAGATTTTATACGTAGAAGTGACGTAGCAAGCCCCCACTCTCGAACTTTAATGCGAGTTATCTAAGTCATTTTTTATTAATATGATAAAGCAAAAAATACGTATCTAATATTTTTTTATTATCTGACTAACGGACTAAATAGAATTTCTTTTTTTTACCCAGGCATCATCCCTATTGTAAAAGTCAATTGTTTTTAAAAAAGTAACCGTTGAGTTTCTTGCTGGCCCTTCTCCATAGGAAACGACCAATTGGAACCGTGCACCTAGCTTCTGATGTTTCATGTAGATTTATGTGAAATACCTAATCATTTTGGGCTTTGCCCGTTTTCACCAACGACCTCTAAATTTTATGTAACCCTTAAGCCAATTTAGGTACGCAAGTTTTACTTTCACCAACGTTAAAAGGGACACCTAAACTCTTAAGGGACCCCTTATGTTTAGGGGCCCAAAAGTTCGGCCCCTAACCGACCCCTAGCCTACGAGTTAAAGTTGTTTGTCAGGTCGCTTGTTCTTGAATATTAAAATGAAATAGTTAAAATGGAAGATCTATTAAGTGAGTTTTTTGATAGCTGTCGAGAAGGTGGAATTATTGGCAAACCCTTAGTTTCTTTATCGTGAAAGCCCAACTTTTGTACACGATATAGGTTATCCAAGGATAGCGTGATATTTTTTAATTACAACGACTTTTGTACAGACGCCAGCAGGTCAACCTACCCGAAACTGTCAATTTTTCCCAATCGACCTTGAACCTAATGCATTTGCGATAAAGTATAAAATCTATTATAAGAAATTTGACAGATTGTAGTAGCTTGATGTGCTGGCGTCTGTACAATAAAGTGGGAAAATTTCGTTCACCCCGATTAATCTAATTTTTTTAGTAATTTGATTAATCTATTATTATTAGGAAGGGATTTTTTATTAGGAATTATCCATTTTTAAATAAATTGCACCAAAGTGATTCAGTGCATACCATCAAAGATCACTAAAATACTACCTAGTATTAATACATTAAACACTTCCACATACATAACGAGGGTGACGTCATTCTTCCGCTCTGCATCCGCTGGCTTTAAAGAAATAAGTAGATATAAATTGCCCTTTATCACGATTCGGTCGCCGGATAGTCGGCGCCGCTATGGCGACATGTAAGGGGTGTCGGGAAAATATAATACGAGTGATACGGAAAGCACACAATGTGCAGACTACTGTAAGCAACTACAAATAAAGAAACCGGCATTAAAGAAAATTAAAACTCAATGGAAACTATTTAAAAAAAACCGGCCAATGATACCCATCATTGCATTGGCCGGTTTTTTTCTCAATCAAGAATTTATCCCAAAAACAAACTTATCATTGTAGTTGAAATACATGTTCTCCCATACATCGATATATGTCACAGTCAATTCTCCAACTGCAAAATAAATATGTAACTAAGTTTGTAATCGCAAAAAATATTTTTTATGTGATAAAACTACAAATGAAAGATTTTCGCAGTTTTTCCTTTATTTGCGAATATCAAAATATTTAGCATAAATGACCGTATTTTTTATTACGTTGACTACCTTGATTTTTGGAGCTCCAAGGAACAGTAAACATACGTACTTATTTGATATTAATTTCAACTTGGTTCCTCCACGCGTTCTTGAGAAATAGGGTCTTGACATACTGACATACAAACGGACAACGAACTGATCCTATAAGGGTTCCATTTTTCCTTTTGAGCTACGGAACCCTTAAAACCGATAAAATCCACTTCTTTACCGTCCGCCGGTGTACGCTGCGCTGGCCGCTATAATAGGGATGATGCCTGGGTAAAAAAAAAGAAATTCTATTTAGTCCGTCAGTCAGATAATAAAATAATATTAGACACGTATTTTTTGCTTTATCGTATTAATAAAATATGACTTAGATAACTCGCATTAAAGTTCGGGAGTGGGGGCTCGCTACGTCACTTCTACGTATAAAATCTACAAAGACGTGACGTCATGAAATATTTTAACTCAATGTATCGCC
The DNA here is from genome assembly GCA_948252095.1 of Dicycla oo. Classification (NCBI taxonomy): domain Eukaryota; kingdom Metazoa; phylum Arthropoda; class Insecta; order Lepidoptera; family Noctuidae; genus Dicycla; species Dicycla oo. The sequence continues at coordinate 4,689,229 of OX411711.1, read as the reverse complement.
GTAATCTTCTGATTACGTAGAAAAAGAAAAAATACGTGTCAAATATATTTTAATAATCTACATGACGGACAAAAAAACATGTTTTAGTCATCATCCCTATTATTTCAAAATAGTGTATTGTTTGTATAGCTGACTCCACCCACCATGTCCCAAGCTGGGGGGGGGGGGTCTGAGTGCGTGTGTGTTTGTACAATGGGGTGTGTACACTATTCATAATATTATTAGATTTATTTCATTAGGTAATCGTTTTATCAGACTCGTTATCGCATCTCTGACAATAATAATACTAATACTATCTTGATTACTATCTACAGGAGTGAGTGAGACAGATAAAAAATATTCAGCATGAAACGATTGTGTACTGCAAATTACCTTTCTCCTGAAGAACTGTGTTTTATCTCTGAACTGAATTGAAATGAAACCTAATAAAATATTAAAAGTGAAGTGAAAAAAGAAACATTTTTTTTAACACAAGTGCATTCTGGGTGCCTTGAAAAAAATCTAAAATAAAATGATTCCTGACATGATATTGCCGTCGCAGTTAGGATATAACATGTTGATGGTAGGTCTAACCCGATGTAAAAAGTGGTGTCTATTAGCAATTCGAAACCGTAATGTAAGAAATTTGCTTAGAAAAGAAAGGGGCTTGTGGGTAAGTAATAAAAGCCGCACGGGTCGATCTACGCTTGCCGGGGTTGATATGTGGATGAATAACCACGTTTACTATTCTTTACATACCAAGACCTCTCTGTGCCTCGGAAAGCACGTTAAGCCGTTGGTCCTGGCTGTAATTCGTGGATTCGTTCGACAGTCGTTACGGGTTGTCGGAAGCCCGAAAAGTCTAACAACTAGTTTTACCAAGGGGTATCGTACCCAGTAACTGGGTTGTGGAGGTCAGGTAGGCAATCGCGCCATGTAAAATACTGGTAATCAGCTGCATCCGGTTAGACTGGAAGCTGACCCCAACATAGTTGGAAAAGGATAGGCAGATGAATGAGAGAAAGTTCTGCACTTGACGTCTTCACTAAAAAACAGAGAGAGAGATACATCGCTATCATTCCTGCGTTATCTATCCTCCGATACATTGCTATCTGTTACTGCTGAATTACTGTTGTACCTATAGTAAACACAGCGGTGGCATTGCATTTCCCTAGACATGGAAAACGAATTAAGGACTGCATTATGTTATAATTACCCCGGTACTAATTTACTACTTAATTCACAAGTGTAGAGTATTTGCAAGCAAATATCTATAGGTACCTACTTCTCTCAGCATTTGTACAGACGCCAGCACATCAAGCTACTATAATCTGTCAGATTTCTTTAATAGATTTTCGACTTTATTGCTAAGGTATTAGGTTCAAGGTTGATTGGGAAAATCTGACAGTTTCGGGTAGGTTGACCTGCTAGCGTCTGTACAAATTGCAAAAGTTGGATTTACTTATCTGACAAACCTTTGCGCATAATTGTTAGAAAAGGACACACACAGATATTTCTTAAAAAAAAAAAAAACTATATTTTGTTGAGCAGGGGTGGCCCAGTGGTAATGGCCGCGAATTACGAGTTGTAGGTCGTAGGTTCATACCCAGACAGACGCTTTACTTTGTGTAAATTATTTCATCACCATAGCTCTCAAAACGGTGAAGGAAAACATCTCGAGGACACCGGCATGTCCTAGAACCAAAAATTCAAAGACATGTGACATCTACCAACCCGCACTGGGCCCGCATGGTGGATTACGACCCACTCCCTCTCGAAGAGAAGAGGCCTGTTACTCAGTAGTGAGAACATTATACGCTCTATTTTGTACAGCTGTAAGTCTTCCAAAGAATATAAATAAATATTCTAAAATCCATCTATATTTTCATTTCCAGATATCCCTACACAGAATAAACAATGAGCCTAAGAAAATGATATCCCGACACACCTCGCCGACGTACACGAATGGTGACCGTGACGTCATTCTAGAGCAGAGTGCGATGGGGATTCCTAAGAACAGCTCCCCCATACTGGACCCTCACAAGACTACTGACGTCAGTACTAAGAGCAGTCCTATTGCGGTGGTCGCTGATGGAGAAGTCGTCGTGTTCGATGACAATGATGACTGGAAAGGTGATTGTTTTTAATGTTCTTTTAAGGCACGTTGGTTCCAGTATTTCAATCTAGTATTACTGGATTGGCCATCAGCTAAAGCACCTTCTCAATTCCAACACGCTGGATACTGGACTATTGAAAAGTGTTTTCATTGGTTCAATATCGATCCAGTGATAATTGATTCCAGTACTGGATTGAAATACCGGATCAATGTAACTCAGCCTTCAAGGTGAACGCTTGCTTGATTATTCGTTCTTTTAGGAAATCTTCATGTGATATTGCTACCACATCCATTCTTGTTACTGCCCAGTAAAATATCAAGGACATGATAATTATTATTTAAAACGAAACTGTAACATACCTTCTTTCTTTATGTGGGAAGTTATCAAATTACTTCTCCCGCTCTGGGCGGAGCGGGAGGGCGTGTCAGACTTCTACTGACTAAAACCCACCCGTGTTCCTTCAGTGGTCTGTGTCAGGGCCACGGTAACTCTTTCAAACAACCCGCAACCCAGGCATCGGCCCTAGTGGACCCCTTCAGCTAGTGCTGACATTTCTTTGAGGTGCGCGTGGAACACAACGCGCCGTCGACCCGGGCCTGGTCCTTACTGCTCGCCATCCTCAAATGTAGAATGCCTGCGTTCACTGTCTCTAACATACGTGCTATAAATTGGCTTTAAATATTGCGCCGTATAATGTAAACTGCTTTCAAAATTAAGCTGTAATATTTGATGTGTATGTTGTTACTAATGATCACATATTTTGTTAATATTTTGTTTTTATTTTACGTCACGGTTCACTTTGCTTTGTGTTATCTTCGCTTATGCTTTTACCCTTCTAATAAAACCTCTGTTAAATATTAATTTTGCGTGTTGTAAACTTTTGATAGCTGTCAATTATTTCTGTGTCTCAACTACTACGTAATCTGTGTGTGTCGCAATGTCGTTTCATGTCCTTATTTGTTCAAAATCATGTTCATAAATCTCTTCAAACTCCGTTCACATTTCTATTAAATTTTATAAGGTCTTTGTGACAGTTGGTTTATGTCTATGGAAAGAATTGATTAAATATCTAAACAGCCGTTTTAAAAGTCGGTGAACTCCGTCCTAAGCTGCGGAATGAGTGAGGCCTATTTCACCACCTCCCGATATCTACGAATAAATGGAAAATATTTTGCATGTAATTATCTACCAGATAATTTGAGCTGCACTTATGCGGAGGTGGTAAAATAAAACAATAAAATAAAGGCTTATTAAGTAAGTAGTTATCGAAAGTTTACCACACCATTAAACCGAACCATCTCCTATCCAATAACCATTATTTTTCATACAATATCGTTTTCTCTTTCTTTTATTTTCAGTGATATTGAATTCTGTGTCTCTAGGTTTGAGGACGGAACCAGAAGCTAGTGACGATGAGATCGATATCAGTGTTAAAAGAACTTTAGACAATATTAAAAATAACGGTGATAATAGTGATGTATTGAACTGTAAAAGTGAAGTGAGTGACGGGAGTGAGTCGAGTCCTTCGAGGGAGGATATTAGATTGAGTGACGCGAGCCCTTCGGGCGTGTGGTTGTCGGGCGATGAGGACAAGTCACGCGTCACCAGGGTCATTGGGGAACTTCCCATTGCGGAGTATGAAGGGTCGCCGAGGAGGTACGGGGTGGGCACGCAGAAGCCTACGAGGTCGCCGAGGCCTGGGTTTCCTCAGGTGAGTTATTTGAATTTTTATAACAAAGTTAACGTTAATTTTACAATGTCCAGAATTGGCTCATAATGAAAATAATGGAACAATATCTCAAACTCAAACAATGTGTCAAACTTTCTTATGCAAATAAATATATAAAAACTGCCGACACAAATTCTCCTCGTGGTAGTTATCAGACAAGTACACGTAAAAATACTGACCTAAATGTACCTGGATACTTATCGTAACAAATCACTAGAGTTTACTATGCGAGCCAACAAAGAATAGGTTCGCGCTTGCTGCCAACTTCACACGATAGCTGTCAAATTAGAAGCCAGCAAAAAAAACTGTGAAAAAAAATGTTAAGTATATTTTTTTATTCATAGATTTATTTATATTATTTATATTCATTTTTATAAAATGTTATTTCTTGAATTCCATAAATAGATAATTTTGTATAAATTAATAACATATGCAATAGCTACGCTTCCGCGCGTGTGTGTTATTTCTGTTACCTACTGGACTTCATTAAAATACGAGTATTTTTTGTTATCATTGTTGACTTTGTTTCTTCATATTTGTTAAGCTTGTGCATTAGAGTGAACTCTCAACTCAATTTGAGTTCGAAGAGAAGGGCGAGAACGAGAAATCGTTTCTAATGTGCTCAAGTACTTTGAAAATGAAAAAAATCGTGCTAATGAACTTCTGCGGAATTTGGCGTAAAAATGATTAGAGATCCAAAAAAGGGGAAAAAAAATTAAACTGAGTATAATTTTTCTTTATTTATTTTTTGCACACCTTACGCTTTGGTAATGAAGTTCGTGAGTATTGCGGAACAAAATGGCGTCTTGACAGTACTATTCTTATTTGGCTCGCATAGTATGTCTGTAAATACTGCTAAAAATCGACAACTAGTGCAAATTTAGACCTTCAACTGTCGTGACACAAATAAGTTTCTATTGTCGATCGAGAGTAGAGCAACATGTTTCGTTTCCTTTCCAACACGTCACCCACGGGAAGAAATAGAACCGCTGATTTTATCTTAATTTTTCTCTAAACACTCACATACAGCAGTGCACCACTGAACACCATCAAGAAGGTAACTGACCTCTTTCTCTATCTTCTAATTTCCAGAGGGTAGTCACAGAAAGCCGGGACATCAGCCCACCATCAGGATCGGCAGCGTTCGACTACCTCTACGAGTTCTCAGAGACCAGGAAGGTTCTAGAAGAGTTCTTCAGATGTCCCACGAACGCTGGCCAGGCGCAGATCAACAATCTCATCGCGAATGATGAGATTGTTAACTTTCAGGTATGAAGGATCTTTTATTTCTGGGGTCATGAAGTTTTCTTTACTCTATTTCTTTCTGTGGGTTTCGTAATATACAAGGTGTAACTAAAATAACGTACAGCCTCTTAAGGGGTCATTGTATCATTAAGAAAAACCTTTACTATGGGAACAAACATGAAATCGCGAAAAAATCGTACCAAGGGGGGGGGGGGGGGGATAGGCAGTCGCTCCATGTAAAATACTGGTATTCAGCTGCATCCGGTTAGACTGGAAGCCGACCCCAAGATAGTTGGGAAAAGGCTATGCAGATTGATTGAACTCGTGAAAATTTAGGGAACAGCAGATTTTTTTTCGCGATTTCACATAGTAAAATTGTTCATAATGATGATTACAGAGGTTGTGCGTTATTTAAGTTACAACTTGGACATGGTGGGAGATTATTTCAATTTGCATTCAGTGACATCATCTATCTACATAATCAAATAGTTCTGCTCCTGTCTGCATCTAAACAATTATAATTAAAATCCGACTGTGTAAGCGTTGTGTAGGTCACGTGTTCATTCTTGAACAATGTACAGGGTGTAATTTTAATCACCAACATCCTCTAAAGGGGGTTATTGTACATGAGTACAATAACCCCCTATCATTATCAACAACTTTTATAAACCTCAAATCGCGAAAAAAAATCAGCTGTTCAGTACATTTATGTTCGCATAATTCGTCAAAATGTAGGGAACAGCAGATTTCTTTTTGCAATGACCCCTTTAAGAGGATAACGGTGATTAAAATTACACCTAGTATTAACGTGTATTCGTCTGTTTCCAGGAACTAGACTACGAACTACGACGTCAACCCCAAGAATGTCCTTCAGAGAACGGACTGGAGGGCGGGAGCGAGTCCGAGTGGCCGCATGTCACCGACACGTTGGACTCGCCGCACCAAGCGCACAACCACACCAACTTCTTAGGACTTCAGGTACTTACCGTGACTGTATAGGCGGTATTTAAATAATTAAGAAACGACTACCTACTGCGGGCATTTTCGACAATTTTATTTGTTATTTACCTACAACAACAATAAAGAATATTCTATTCTATGAAAATTGGGAGTCCCAAGTTGTATATGGCAACTCGGGACCTAATTTTCGAGCTAGCAGTTTTCGATTTTTAATTAAAATAGGACATATTATATACAAATGTATTAAATTATTACAATTATTAAATAAGCCAAGTGGCAAAGGGTAACTTGCCCATAATAAATCCTACACCAAGTGGCAAAGGGTAACTTGCCCATAATAAATCCTACACCAAGTGGCAAAGGGTAACTTGCCCATAATAAATCCTACACCAAGTGGCAAAGGGTAACTTGCCCATAATAATATCCTACACCAAGTGGCAAAGGGTAACTTGCCCATAATAAATCCTACACCAAGTGGCAAAGGATAACTAGCCCATAATAATTCTTACACCAAGTGGCAAATGGTAACTAGCCCATAATAATCTCTACACCAAGTGGCAAAGGGTAACTTGCCCATAATAATTCCTACACCAAGTGGCAAAGGGTAACTTGCCCATAATAATTCCTACACCAAGGGGCAAAGGGTAACTTGCCCATAATAATTCCTACACCAAGTAGCAAAGGGTAACTTGCTCATAATAATTCCAAAACCAAGTGGCAAAGGGTAACATGCCCAATACATAATTATAAAAACTTAGACGGGTACTTTGTTTTTATCATACCAGGTGCGAACAAGCCAGCCACCCGGCACCTACACGACGCCGAACGTGCGCGAGCTGAGTGTGGGCGCGGCGTGGAGCGGCTCGGGCTCGCCCGCCGCCGCCCGCCCCGACGTGCCCTTCGCGCTCTCCACAGACTCTAGTGACAGCGGCAGCGAGGATAGGTCGCTGTCGCTTATGCTCATGGAGAATGAGCTGTCAGAGATGAAAGGTGAAGTTATAGGTACCTAAAGCTTCGGCCAAACCTGCGCGTCAAGTACGCGGGACGCGAAGCGAGAGCGTCAACAACACGAAACTAAACGTGCACAGCTGCGCGACTACAGCGCGAACCGCGAACTTTATTTTTAGTGAATAGTCACTGAAGCCGCACTCTTATAGCTTAGTTTAACACCTATATTGCTGTGTTAAGTCAGTCTCATATTTAACATCAGAGTCAGACTCTGATGAAGACCTTTTTCGTAAATTCTTATACTTACCCTGGATTTTTTAAATCGTACAAAATAGGATGTTCTTTCTATAAATCTGTATCTGTAGGTATCTTCTGTCATCGTGGAGTAGTACCATCGTGGAGTTCAAATCACAGGCTAAAATAATAAGAGATATATCCGTACACACAAACGACCACAAGGCGCGTGCGTCCCGCTCTGCCGATACGGTGTTCCCGCGTTACGGTCGCGTAGGTGTACAAGGCGCCATAGTTAAACACGAGTAGCGACACTCCTGCTTCGCAGACGCTTTGCTCGCGCAGGTTTGGCCGAAGCTTAACACAGTATGGCAAGGTTCTAGTAATTGGTTGTGAAGACATGTAAAATTACGGAAATTATCGCTGGACGTATAAGTGCTCGCGGCGCTTGGTAAGCTGGCCGCTCAGCTGTGGGGTTGTACGAAACTGTTTACATCGAACGGTTTTCTCAAAAGCAATATTGTTTTGTGATTTGGCGGCGGAACGACCAGTCCACCCAGTTGCGCTGCCAATATAATTCAAACATGTTACACTACGACAACGTTCAATGGTTCAATCGTTTATCTTCGGAAAACCGAACTTTGCCGAATTAAATGTGACTGGTTCTCATTGAGATAGAAGAACATGGAGATGGCAAATTCTACTATAGGAGGAACAGTTATACAAATATCTGTCATATCGACACAGACATGGGAAAAAGCGTTGTGTTTCATTTTAACTAATCAAGAGCTGCGTATGAAAAGAGAGACATCTAAATGTTTGTCAAGGATTAAATTTGGCAACACTCTTGTGTGACGTCAAAATCGTGTCTATGCGTGACCGGTCGCCATGTTGAGTGCTGAGTTTTGTGGTAGACGATTGGTAGATGTTCTGTCAAACGGTTGCTTGCACTCTCTCTTGCACTCGCGGTTACAAACCTACGAAAGGCGGCCATTTTGAGTACCTGATTTTTGTAGGTACACACGCTAATTTTGTAGGTAGGGCAAGGTTTATAAGTCAGTGGGTCTAATAATGGGATGACAGAATTAGTGCGACAATGTAGGTATAATAATTTAGGTGGAAGTATAAATCAATTTCTATTGGTCGATAGTCACATTTTATGCCTATATTTCGGTTTTTTTGAAGATAAACGATGGAACCTTTGAACGTTGTTTTTTTTTTTAATTATTATTTGAGATGGGTTTACTCTTGACTATAGTCTAGGTCGAAGGCGACAGAGACAAAGTCTACGATGGAGTGAACTTACCCAGAAGAAGCCTGTTCACTCTAACTTTGAAGAGATTCGGGTTTTCGTACTGTACTAGACCCGCTTATTCTTACAATGACAAGATAAGCCAAATAACCTGTAAATATTATTTGGTCGTATAGCACACTATTTACTTTATACCTACATACTTTCGACACCTCGAATTTATAAATCACATTGTGACGTGAGCTTTCCGACTTGAGATCCAAGATTTACCTTATCATGCAAAATGTGAAAATAATATTCAAATAGGTACGGAATATTATAAGCAGAGATTGGAATAGGTAGAGTATAAATACCTAAACTTCGAGGAAAGATACTTAACAAGAGTGGATAATACCTCCTATAAAATTCCGGAATGATAAACATGACGATTAAATCTCGGGATTTAAGAAATTTTTAATTATTTATTGTTGTACTTTGAATACATTCGTAACAAATTCAATATTTATAGTATACTAGCTGACCCGCCAAACGTTGTCCTTTCAAAATTTCAATAATTCATACAAAATTCCCATAGAAATTGCACTATCAGTTTTCCTGAATTTTCCAATTTTCCCGGCAACTTTTTTAGCATTTTCTTTCATACAAGCCTTGTCCAGACAATTACTAACACAACAAAAAAATAAATAGCTAAATAGGTGCAACCGTTATGAAGTGATGCGCGTACATACATTCGGCGATTGATTTTTACTTATATAGATAATAAATAATTCACAATCTCTTAAATGCCGCGATTTAATCGTCATGTTTATCATTCCGGGATTTTAAAGGAGGTACTATCCACTCTTGTTACTTCTTTCCTCGAAATTTAGGTATTTATGATCTACCTATTCCGATCTCTGGTTATGAGACAATTTTGTTTGTCTTTTCTGTTGATAAAATGCAGTTAATTACCCCTACTTCGCATCTAAACGTTGGCATCACCTGTTACGTTTTGTTCCAGCAGTGGTGATGGACACAAACCGCGTGGTAGTGACACATCTGCCGGTCGTGGAGGACGGCCTGTCATCTGGACATGCGTCCGACACAGACAACAATAACCAGATGGTACAGGTGCGTTATATTTTCGAAGTACATTACGCTAAACGTAACAAATCGTGTTAAAATATACAACAGATGTTTTTTTTTTTTGTATGTTGCTAAAAACCTACATTCAAAATGAGCCCTCCAGGAGGACTCCCGGCATCGCAAGTGTTGCTAGAAATAAAAATTGGCAAACAAAAGTCGTTTATGGCAGTTTAAATTAAATTAGGCATATATCTGTTGTTTTTCGACTAACACGGCAAGTGATTAAACACTGGTGAAATGTGAATATGATTTTGGCATAGTTTTACTAGGTACCAAAGAAAAAATTTTTTTCAAATCCCAAAATATTATCTATTTTCTTCACCTCCATTTAAAAGTTTTTATCTTTTGTCTTTATTGCTGTTATGATTTTGCTAAAAAAAGTGACTAATAAAAAATGTTGTTTATTATTTCCAGACACATTCAGTAGTAATAAAAGAGATAGTGGAGAACGGAACAAGCACGGACCCCCATGTGTTGTCTGATGCTGATCTACATTCACTGGATCCTTTAGGTGAGTTTTTGCATTTTTGTCCAAAACTGAAGCGTTGTTTTGGAATATTTTTCCTCAATTTAGCCGTATCGATTAACTGCCAATTTCCAAATTAGATTTAAGTACAAACAAAACAAGTATTTTGTGTGAGAGATCCATTTTTTTGTTACACAGTACGGAATTGCTACTAAATACCAGTTGTTCAGTTTGGTTTAGAGTTCGTTGAGCGGGTGTAAAGAAGTTGATTAATTATTTACTTATATAGCAGAATGCTATGTAATGGTCTCTGAAATCATCCTTTTAAAATTTCGTAATAATATAACAAGTAAGTACAGTTTTGAGCCGCTTGTGTTATCGAAACGCTCGGGTAATAAGACCCGACTGCACGTATCTTTTATAAGGAAATTATCTTAAAAAGACACTTCACGTGACCGTGAGGGCTGGCTCGTTTTAGAATTAGTATTGCTATTTAACGTGGAAATGCTGCCAGTCTTCTGGCCACGTTCCCGAATGGTACTTCGACGCTATAGTGTATGTGTTTAATCAGTATGCAGCGAATCCGCGCCACCGCCCCCGGCGCCGGCGCCGCACCGGCCGGCGTCCCCGGGCGCCGTGCGCGCGCCGCACGCGCCGCATGTCGCGCACCCGACGCTGCCGCACACGCCGCACGCGCAGCACACGCCGCATCATCATCACGTGCATCACGATGATGTGTACCCACGGTGAGTGACTTATCTTACGAATTTTTCCTTGTGTTTACCAAATATAGTAGTAGTAGACGCTGTGAATGTGTGTGTAACTGCAAGAGTGTGCGTCCGAGACAATGGCGAAGTCGGAAGTGTGTGCGTTTGTGTGTTATAATAATAATAAACATTTATTTCGACTAACAAAGGATCATTTACACAAATATATAAGAAAACAAAAGCACATACTCTTCGGGGTTGGGTTAAGACAGAGATAAAGGATGAGATAAGAGATGAAAGTCAGTTTAAAGTTAATAAATTCACTGTATTGTCTGTTTCCACAATTATAAGATTAAGATTAATTTATACTAGGATGAATGGTGGACGATATGGGATTATGAGTCACGCGCACGGTATGTCGCCGAATTACGTACCTACTGAACTATTGCGGTGTAAGTGCATTAATATAAATGATGGAAACATACTGAACGGGTGGCGCAATAATGATGACCCAGGTAAACGTACTGTACGGTGTTGACCCGTACACATACAATTAAAAAGACCACAGAAACACACAAGATTACAGACTTCGATTACTCAGTATGTGAACCATATAGCAATGGTTCAGGTACTGACAATTGAACCTCTGCGTGAACAGCCTCAGGATGCCGCTGGAGCTAGCCCGAACCCTGCGCACCAGAGCGACCAGAGAGTTATGTGCTGACGCTACTCGTCTTCACGCACACATTCACAGCGTTTTTGTCCACTTTGTAAACACAAGTAAAGCGCGTGTCGTAGTAAGGCCCGCTTACACCACAAGTAGCTAATTACATTTACCGCTAAATGTATTTAAAACATCACTCTGTTTCTGTCAATCGTTTGAAGATGACAGAGAGAGAATGCTATTTTAATTATGTTTAGCGCGTAGTGCAAGTGGACCTAAAACCGACACAAACGTTGATGGATGATACGACTGAAAAGGCAACAACATAACTCAAATAAAACTTGTTAAAAACGAGTTTTCATCTGTCAAGCTTCAAACTTGCGCCAGTTTGCCAAACCCCTGAAAACTCCCAATATGCGCTGGCGCATACGTCTTCACGAACATAGTGACTAACACTGATCTACAATGGGTTTCTTACTCACACTTATTCTTTTCTGTCCACATGTTTATTAAAAATAAACATAAAATCACGCCTGTTACCTCCGAAGGGTTAGTCAGAGGTATACCTGTAGTACACCCACATTTCGCCAGTTATTACTATACAGGATGAAATTGAATTCTTGGGCATCCTCTTAAGAGCGTTTATTCCGCGCGGGCTGGCAGCGTCGCATTTCTACAGGTTTTTCGTGATTATTTTAAGACATTTAAATCAAATTACTATTTTTTTAACACATTAGGTGCGGCAGACGCACATGCGCGTTTTCATAACTTTCTTCGAGTGCGGCGCGGCGCACATGTGCGTTCGTTGTGCATCTCTATTGTTTCGAAAACATCGTAAAAAAAGGGTCGGTAAGGCATAAAGAAGCGTTTGCATAAAGAATTCAACAAAGAATGTGTTAATACACTCTATAAATCGTTGGTATTTATAAGTATGTACGCTATTTTTTTACAGTTAGTTTGGTATTTACTAATAAAAATTGACAATATTCTACATTACAGAATATGGTAATTTATTTTTTTTTAGTATTAAAATAATCACGAAAGACCTTTAGAAATGCGCCGTGCTGACCACGGCGCGTTTCTGCGCGGAATAAACGCTCTTAAGGGATCATTGTAAAATATGCAAAACATCATTGCCAAACCTGAAATCGCAAAAAAATCAGTTGTTCACCTAACTCGTCAAAATGTAGGGAACATCGACGCTTGAAAGGCAACCCTCACTAAGCGACATGGAGTAGTGATTTAAAGTTCAGATATATAAAAAAAAAAAACAAAAATTTCACCTAATTTTTCGATTAAAATGAAGATATCATTTTAATCGAATAATTAGGTGAATTTTTATATTTTTTTATTTTTATATTTGAACTAGAAATCACTCTCCTGTAAAGTTTACTCAATCGCTTAGTGAGGGTTGCCTTTCAAGCGTCCATACGATTTTTTTTTTCGCAATTTCATGTTATTTTTATTACTACTTTCATATTTTCACTATAGCGTCTAAGATGTAACCCGAGATTAACCCCATAAAAGTATAAACTAAAGAACTGTTAAGATAACACTTTCGCGCAGAATAAACTCAACATACGAGTATTTTCCTTCACACAAATAAATAATAACTGCTTACTTGTCAACAGTAAAAGACCGTCGTCTGCGCAGAGCACAGAATCAGTAGAAATTAAACCTACGAGTGGCGACGAAGGTAAGAAAGCTACACATTTCATATTTCAGTTTTTATATTTTTAACTTGGAACAGAGTAACAACAACTCGAGTAAGTCGTGGGCTCGAACCCAGACAGGCGCTTTACTTTGTGTAAATTATTTCATCACCACTGCTCTCAAAACATCGTAAGGAAACCGGCATGTACTAGAACCAAAAATTGAAAGACATGTGACATCTACCAACCCGCACTGGGCCCGCGTGGTGGATTACAGACCACTCCCTCTCACAGAGAGGAGGCTTGTGTCCCAGCAGTAGGAACATTATAAGGTGATTTTGCGTATAATATGGTACTTTTAACTTCCATAAAATGAACTAACTGACATAGTAATTGAGGAGCGTCAGAACAAAAACCAATTTAAATAATTCAAATCACATTTCGCTGCTTTGCATGAGGGCAAAACCGCCGATTATGCCGTTATGAATGTGAGTCTTACTGACCATGAAATAAGGACTATTTTGCATTTGGCTGTGTTATAAACCACTAATTTCAAAATGTTGGTTTGTGCGGGTATTCATGCAAAACAGCGATTTGTGTTTTTTGTGAAAAAATGTAAAAATATTTATTTATTTTATTAATTAACACATACATTTATTGTAACAGGTAATACCCAAACTAACAAAAGTAGTCATGACTGCTAATTGTCCAGTCCCAAGTAGCGGGTCTACCCAGACCAAGTTACACAGCGGACAACATACTAAGTGTCACCCTCTGCAATTACGCCAAAGAGCAAGGAAATATGTCCAAACGCTGAAAGACACTATTAAGGATTCTAACTCAATATGTCCAAGTTCATGGTTTTCTAATTTAGAGTTAAAAGAAATCTATCAATTTATTGGTGTTAGCATCACTGTTTGGAAACCTAAATTCTGCATTCATGACTGTAATACCTGATGAATTATAAAAAAAAAGAAAATATCGGTGTGACCAAACCAACCGGATAATATTAGAGATTTATCGGTATCTGTTCCGATCGCCATCGTTGTTTATTACGATTGATGTAATTATCGGTTATCTCGCGGACGGATTTAGAGCGGATTTATCAGTTTTCGATCAGGTTACATTAACCATAGAGCAAGATATGTACGAGAACAACCAACATCATAAAAAAAGCCAAAATGTGATTTATCGGTTTTTGTTCTGACGCTCCTCAATTATTTTACACAAAAATATAAACATGAATGACTGGGGTCCACGATAGTGTTTTAAAAAGTTTTTCAAAGCATTTACTTATATTGCATTTATACAATAAAACTTAAACCAGAAAATAAATTGTATGCTGACGAAAGTTGTGTTTTTGACGTACCACGACCTACACATAATTTGCTTTTCAGATGAAGCGGACACAGATCTTGAGACTGACAGACTACTCGGCCAGCAGAGAACGGACGATCAAGGATTCTTCGATGATAAAGTAAGTACATTTAATAATAACTTGCTTGAAAAACTGCATGCTGGCCTATATGGAGACTGGCCCAAATGACATTGTCACCTTCACTTATAGAACATTGATTATGCATAGGACATTTCCAGTGACAATAGACGATTGCCTAGGTAGTAAAAATGAATGTTCAGTAAAGATTGTTATACTTTTTATAACAGATGTTGTTTCTAGTTTATCAATTAATACGTTTTAGGGGTCAGGAATTTGCCGAAACTGATCAAAATATGGTTTGTACTCCTAGGATTTTAGTAAGTTTTTTTTTTTACTATAACGCCATCTGTGAGTGAACACAGTGCAGTATTATTTAATACTGCATAGATTTTTTTGTAATATTCCTCCTTCATTTAAAACTTACGCGAAAGTTCTAAATTTCAAAGAATCAAGGGGAAGTATTTTAAATTTAGAACTCTGCGTTTTGTGACATTCAAAATTAGATTTAGATTTGTTTTTTTTTTTTTTTATTTAGATTTGTATTCATTTCGATTTAGATTTTCTTGCAAGGGATAGATGTGATTGCAGATATTTTTTGCAACCGAATGGTTACTATATCTAATTTGTGACTTAAACCTAAATCCCTCGAGTCAATCTGCCTAGCCTTTTCCCAACTTTGTTGGGGTCGGCTTCCAGTCGAACCAGAAGCAGCTAAATACCAGTATTTTACATGGAGCGACTACCTATCTGACCTCCACAGCCCAGTAGCTGGGTAATACGATACCCCCTGGTAAGACTGGTTGACAGATTTTCGGGCTTCTGACGACCCGTAATGAGGCATGGAGGAGTCTTGGTATGTAAAGATGGTCACCCATCCATGGACCAACCCTGGCAAGCGTAGCTTAACCTGATGGATCGACCCGTGCGGCTAATTCCTCGAGTAAACTTTAATAATAATCATTTTGATATTCAAACTGTGATCAGTCAGTTTATACTTAAAACACCGATTCATAAGGAATTTTGTTTAAATATGGACGATTTTCTGCAACTTCAAAAGATAACTTTGTAAATCACAGTATCAATATGAAATACAAAGTTGTCTTTGCGATTGTTAATATTCTTCGTGTATTTTTTTTTTTAATATGTAGTGGTGTATTGTATGGTGGTACGGAACCCTTCTTGTGCGAGTCCGACTCGAACTTGGTCGGTGTTTTACATCTTTCGTAATTATCGGTGTATTTTTTAAAACTACTAAATTATACGGTTTTCAAGTGGCTTGAGTGATGATTTCATTTAATTGTTTAAAAAATACAGTGATATCCACAATATAAATACTAGGAACAAACACAAATTTGTTGTACCTCCAACAAGGCACACGAAAATAGGTCGCTTCAGGTGTCAATGTATACGCTTTTATAATAAACTTCCAAGCCACGTTCAAGATCTGAGCCTTAATAAATTCAAATCATTCATTAACCTTTTCGCCGCCAACGTACACAAAACGCAATGCCTCGCCGAGCGCCAAGCTATAAATGTATAACTAAATATACATTAAACAGTAGTGATGGGGATATCGTCATATCGATGAATAAGATTTGTACGCGTAAAGTTAAGATTTAAAGTTGATTTTACGAATATAAATAAAAACTGATTAAATATTTCCAGATTTGTTTTATTTCACAGTATCCTTAATAAGAAAAAACAGTATAATTTATGGTATCAAAGAAAGTAATACATAACTCAATTAGAACTATAAGGAATGGGGTACATCTCTATTTGTTTCATGATCTCATTCTTTAACTTCATATCAAGTTATTGGCACTGAGGGCACGTTGAATTCGATTCTGATCAGGGATGGGGTCTATGGTCTTTCTTTCTTCTATTTTTGTTTATTCCTGTGTTTTTTTAATAACTTCAGTCAACGTTTTTTACCGTAGGTATCTAAGTGGCAGAATTTTGAATCGTTTTTTTTAACACATTCTCTGCTGAATTTTTTATGCAAACGCTTCTTTATGCTACACCCTTACCGACCCTTTTTTTTACGATGTTTTCGAAACAATAGAGATGCACAACGAACACACATGTGCGCCGCGCCGCACTCGAAGAAAGTTATGAAAACGCGCATGTGTGTCTGCCGCACCGAATGTGTTAATTATCTTATCTTCTGGTTCAATATTCTCCCCAAAATACTCCGAGTCCGATTCCACACCTTGCAAAATTTTCAGAAGTTCGTCCGAATCAAGTTCTTCACTCATTTTTCTATTTGCAAGTGAAAGAAAGAAAGATGCGTGCGCGCGAATCCGATTTTGTGCTGCACTATGCCAAAGTGACCTTGACAGCCGCACGCCTATGACGTCACTGACCAACTTCTATAGTAGTTCGTGGCACTCGGTGGCGCACAGGGGCATAGACGACCAATTGTTTTGTAGAGATGGGAAAATAACTATCGACAAGAATTAGTAACAACTTTATAATTACGTATCGGCATCTACCTGAAGGTCGAAATTCATCTACTATCCTTTGTAATGAAGTAGATAACTAAGTTCATATTTTATTGACCTCAAAATGTTTTCGATATTCGTAACTTTCTGTATTTATAAATATTTCAATGGTGAAATCAACCTTTCACGGCACATCACTGGCCAACTTGATATGAAGTGATTGGCGTTCTGAGGAAAGTAACAAAATTCGGAGTTTCTGTTTTTGCCGATTTTAGGACAAACTAGGGCTTATTTTGTGTAGAAAAATAAAAAACAGGGTAGTAGACAGTGCTATCTTAAATAATAAAATGAAACAAAGCTTTTAATCACAGTAAATTTATTTTAATAAGATAATTAAAATGAACAACTTCTATAGAAGTTGTGGCGCTGGTGGCACGAAAATCCCGAACTTCTATAGAAGTGCTTGGCGGTGAAAAGGTTAAACGCAAGTTGTGTCAGAAAGCTTATTATACCGTTAAAGATTAGATTGAGGACAAAAAGGCGTGGGATTGAACTGCTCCAAATTTTATTTTATTCTTTTATTTTTGCATACTGAATGTTGACATGACTATTTACTTTGTACAGTATTATATTATTATAATTTATTGTGAATGTGAAAACTATGTAGGTCATTGCTTTTTTGTTTGTTTTATTTTTCTCTCAGTTATTTTTAATCATCGTCTGGCAGTTTGAGTAATTTATGCGGCCTACCCCAATGTCCTTTCTTTGGTATTGTTCGTCGAATCGTTGAGCTCCTTAAGTTCTGAGTTGAGCTGCGCGATTACTGACAAATGCGTGCACTGACTGGACAGGTCCTCTCAATCTGTGTGGTTCTTTCCTCAAAAGACCATTTCAGACACCAATCTACATGGTCTTCACATGAAGTGACCAAGATTATGTCTGGACTTTATAAGAGACTGTGACCTCTGAGTTTGTTTCGGCCTTTCTTCTCAGAGTAGTCAGATAGGAAACGCCGACCTCATCTAGTTAAAAAAAAAAAACATGATTGACTTGTAAAAGTGTTTGTACAAACCTACTTACAGAAATAAAAATCATTTATCATAATTACGCCACATCAGGTTCTATCTGGTAGTACTCCTGTGTGAGATCAGTGAAACATTTTAAATAATTATCTAATTATTTTATATAATCAGTTTTTGCAGTTTTTTGCATAACATTTTTTTATCACGAAGCATTTATTATTTACTAGCTGTTGCCCGCGGCTTCGTCTGCGATCCAGGATGAAATCCAGGATGAAAAGTAGTATATGTCCTTCTCGGTCATGTTCTACACATGTGCCAAATTTCATCCGTTCAGCCGTTTTAGTGTGAAAGCGTAACAAACAAACTGACTTTCGCATTTATAATATTAGTTAGGATCCCTTGGTAACAGTATTTTTTTTCTGGATGAAAGGTGGGTATATTTTTCTGTATCCCTGACAAACCTATGCAAAATGTCATGGTTCAGCGGTTTAGGGCGTGAAAGGTATCAAGCAAACAAGCTTTTTTTTTATTTGTGACGGGTTTGCTCTTGACTCTAGTCTAGGTCAGAGGTGACAGAGACAAAGTCGACGATGGAGTGAGCTTACCCAGAAGAAGCCTGTTCACTCTCATTTTGAAGAGATTAGGGTTGTATACGTTCGGAAACACAGACGCAGGTAGTGAGTTCCACTCTTTTGCTGTGCGCATTATAAAAGACATTTGGAAGCGCTTAGTGCGAATTGGTGGAATAGCAACCAGGTAGGGATGGTAACTGGCAGTGCGTCTAGATGTCCGATGGTAGAAGGGGGCCGGTGGAATGAGGTCGTGGAGTTCTCGGGCACACTCTCCAAAGTACAATCTGTAGAAGACCGACAATCAGGCAACCTTGCGGCGATGAGCCAAGCTATGAAGCTTGGCATCCACCAGTTTTACGTCGCCAATGAGCCTCTTAGCTCTGCGTTCCACCGAGTCAAGCGCGGCTAGTTGGTACTTAGCTGATCCATCCCAAAGGTTACTGCAATACTCCATGCAGGATTGGACTTGCGCTTTGTAAAGGGTTAAAAGCTGTCCAGGCGTAAAGTATCGCTTCACCCTATTTGGGTTGCCCAGTTTCTTGGCCGCAGTTTGGCCCTTGTACTCGATGGTGGCGCTGAAGTTGAGACCAGATGTCAACTCCATGCCTAGGAGCTCAAGTCGATCAGTTACAGGAACAGATGTACCCCGAAAAGTGGAAGTTTGGGCGAAACGACTCTTTTTAGCGGTAAAAAGACACGCCTGCATTTTGGTGGCGTTAAAAGAGACCAGATTATCATCACCCCACTGGGATACAAAGCTTAAGGTAAAATCTGTCCGCTCTACCATGGCCTCTCTCAAGGAACGAACTTCGGCCCCGCTGGTTTTTGCGCTTGACAAGTATCTCTCAGAAACTGTACTGTCATCTGCGTACCCAACAATACCAGGCCGAAGCAGGTCATTGATGTGCAGCAGGAAAAGAGTTGCAGAGAGAACAGACCCCTGAGGAACTCCGGCATCAATAGCCATAAGGTCACAAGAGCAGCCATCAACAACTACTCTGATCGACCGTTCACTAAGGAAATCTGATATCCAGCTACAAAAATCCGCTGGGATGCCATAAACAGGAAGCTTGCTGAGCAGAGCAGCGTGCCAGACCCTGTCAAAGGCCTTCGAGATATCAAGCGATACAGCCAGTGCTTCGCCGTGACCGCCAAGAAGATCGCCAGTTGACCGTCCCCGGCGGAAGCCATATTGATGGTCACTGAGGAGATCATTGTCTTCAAGGTAGTTCAGCAACTTATTGTTCAGTACCCTTTCCAAAACTTTGCACAGAATGGAGGTAATGGCGATCGGACGGTAATGGGCAGGGTCTGCACGGTCGCCTTTTTTGGGCCCGCTGGCCTTGTTCACGTCTGGACTGCACAATACTCTTCGGACCTCTTTAATGTGTACTGCGATCTCCGGCATCGAGGAGTCAGTAGGTGGTTGCTTTGAGCCAGCGTCCAGACGTGAATTGCTTGCAAAGAGAGATGCAAATAAATTTGCTTTGCAAAGTGGTAAAAGGTATAGTGGCTTTCTTTCGCATCTATAATATTATAGTTAGGCCGGGGAAGGGCGCGCTATTTGATTTGACCAATGAGCGAGCGCAGTGCTAGAGTTGGCCGTCAGATGGTACCAACCCTAAAGATATGAATCATATGCGATTACTGTTAAGGCTCGCTCGTTTTTTTTTTACATTTGAGTACAGATCTTATTTTTCACTGAAAGATTACCTACCTACATAACAATAACAACATCAAAACGGTTTTAATTTTAAACATACCATGCATATGTGACATAGTCCTACAAACAACCTTGACAGATATGCAGAATTCTCTTATACGCAGAGCTCTAAAGTATGCCATCTTAAAATGTAAAAACTTGTTCCAGTCCATTTATACCTAATAAGGTTTGTGTTCTTCACCACAAATGAGTCAATAACCTCTTCGCTTACCGTTTTTAAGTAAAACAGGAAAATATAGTGCAACCGTTTGTTCTTATTTTATATTGAAAATAAAATCCTATCAAAAACATAACATGTACAAAAATGCACAAATCTCCCAACGCAGTTTTTCTGCCATATAAAGTTGTGAAATCGAATGTAAACCAAGTCGGTTTATTCGGTATCTACCTATCTATCTATCACTTTGTGATAAATTGATACCTTGTTTTAACCTAACAACATTTTATAGTACCCATATCAATTTTACATTTCCTTGTTTTTTTAATACGTAGAGTGACTTGGCAATTGCACACAGCAACATAATCTACTAGTTAATTTAAATAGTCCTCCATATAAGTAGTTTCAAACAAATAAAAGCACAAAGCGCTAATATTAGATTGATTTTGTTTTGTGTAGATTATACATATTGCTAAAATGAAAATGGCCCGAATGGCTTCGAGAAGAGGATGGTACGGCCGTGCCTTTATTTTGGTCGACTTGGCGAGGGCACTCTCTTGCCCCCAGATTTTTTTCTCGTATGAGGTACTGGTAAAGTAAAATGTACGGACGGTACCTATACCGATTGTATCAACTCTATAATATTAATCATACGTTGTAAGAACCACAGGTATGCATTATTTATTTAAAACAATACTACATTGAAATTATAACTTACAAACTTTATTTATTTTAAAGAAAACAGTGTCAAACCTTTAAAAAAAACACTTTTCCCTATCAAAAACAGCAAGTTACAACAACAAGTTAAACAACAAGTTATTTTAATCTTACACATGCAACATGCACTGAGTCCCAAGCCAACCTTTTATTAATTATGTAGGTAAGCCAAGAATACGCCTACGTTAATGAGTATGACGCAATCATCAGCTGTGAGTATAAACACGAGCGTCGAGTCAGCGGCGCGCGCGCACTGACCTTGTTCGACTATTATTCTTGAACTAAGATTAAATGACAGTTGAGGAGGATTGGTATTGTACCTATGTGGCTTGTGACTCTGAGAGGAAGATGTAAAAAGGATTTCAGATGATGCCTGGGTAAAAAAAATAGACATTCTATTTAGTCCATCAGTCAGATATCAAAAAAATATTAGACACGTATTTCTTTGCTTTATCATATTAATAAAAAATGACTTAGATAAAACGCATTAAATTTTGGGAGTGGGGGCTCGCTACGTCACAACTACTTATAAAATCTAGCAAGGCGTGACGTCATGCTTCATTTTAATCGCCGCAATCTTTTGATTACGTAAAAAAACTAAGAAAAAAAATACGTGTCCAATATTTTTTTAATTTACATGTTGGACTAAAAAAATGTTTAGTCATCAACCCTATTCTGTGGTTTATTTAGAGTTTTTTTTTAAATAGAATTTTGAGTCGTTCTAATTGACGATTATAATTTTAAGAAGTGGGTAAGTAGTTAAATGAAAAAAAAAACTATGATTTTTTAAGTAGGTAACTAAGTCGGTATTATTTACCTACCAACGTTTCGTAAAGTAGGTAAGGTAAATTCATCATGTAGCTACTTATCTATCCGTTAGGGTACACAGTAAATTATTATTGAATAACGCTAATCTTTATTTATCCTTGTCGAGCAATAAACTTTTATCTCGGCCAGATAATTAAACGACGTCAGTACAAGCGCCCGAATACACTGACGGCGCCTATCCCAACGTCTTTTAATACGTACTATAATCTTCTCAATAAGTCCCTAGACAAACCATTCATGATGAATACAGAATTATTCAAACGTGTCAATCTGTCGATCTTACTGCTCTTTGTCCATACATCTGTTTACTTAGCATAACACGGTAGCAAGCCAGTATCAGACCGTCTATGTATGGGAGTACGACGCGTCGTGAACAAAAAGCAAGCGTAGCGTCTATGTATCTTTATCGCTTGGGAAATGACCAGCTGCACTGATAACAGCGTATTGAACGCTCAGTTAAACAAATGACGACGCGGAACATAGCCGTCTCATAAAAATGAGTGAGGACGAAAGACAACCTTGTTTAAATAACCCTAAAGGTGAAATTACAGTGATAGGTAGTGAAAGTAATGAAGGGGCTAATGTGAAAGAAATAAAATGTAGTGAAACGGAACTGTTAAGTGAAGGTGTTAAATTAAATTATGAATGTTTAGAGGAATCAGAACCTAATGAACTAGTGCCTAGTGTTCAAGAAGTATATTTAAATGAACATAAAGGCACTGAAAGTGTGTATAATGATA
The DNA here is from genome assembly GCA_948252095.1 of Dicycla oo. Lineage (NCBI taxonomy): Eukaryota > Metazoa > Arthropoda > Insecta > Lepidoptera > Noctuidae > Dicycla > Dicycla oo. Next base: position 4,666,513 of record OX411711.1, on the reverse strand, counting down.
ATGAAATACATTCAAATGAAAATAAAGACAACGAAATAGCGTCTAGTGTTAATGAAATACATTTAAATGAAAATAAAGTCAGTGAAATCGTACATTTAAATGAAAATGAAGTTACAAAACTTAGTGACAATTTAAACCCTAGTGAAGTAGACGTAGTAAATGAGGACTTAAGTGAAAAGGAAGTGCATATTAAAACACGCAGTAATAGTGAGTCAAATGATGTTGGCGTTGAGTCAAACGTGGATTTAAAGGAAGCGAGCGATGAATCAAGTGTTGAGGATGCGAATGACGAAAAGGTTGGGTTTTGTATTAATAGTTGAATGAATATATGTTTTATTATTTTAGGTTGTTATTCACTCATCATAAATAATCCAGTGTCATTGCTTAGAATACAGAATTATGAATATTTATAACTACCTTCTGCCCGCGACTTCGTATGCGTGATTTTATTTTACTTTTTGCTCGGCTGCTAACGGCCGTAGCGTGATGTTAAATAGCTTATACCCCCTTCCTCAAGAAATGGCTAAAAATAAATTATATCCGACTGGTAGTTCCAGAGATTTAAACAAAGTTCAAACAATCAAACTCTTCAGCTTTATTATAAGAATCTAGGTTCTTGGAATAGTTTGAAAAACGAATGATAAAAAATTCTAAAAGAAACATTTCGTCAAGTTCTTCGTTTTTGCTCTTTTTTCCGTAATATCGGCTATTGTAACAAATTATCTACACTTTCCCTTCGTGTTTACGAGCGTTCAGCAAGGTATAAGAATGTTTCTAAAGCAAAACGAATGAAAACATAATACAGGTTTATCTTTTATTTAACAAATTGTTTTCAACCGACTACGGTTGAGCCAAAGGAAGGTATAAGAATGTTTCTAAAGCAAAACGAATGAAAACATAATACAGGTTTATCTTTTATTTAACAAATTGTTTTCAACCGACTACGGTTGAGCCAAAGGAAGGTATAAGAATGTTTCTAAAGCAAAACGAATGAAAACATATTACAGGTTTATCTTTTATTTAACAAATTGTTTTCAACCGACTACGGTTGAGCCAAAGGAAGGTATAAGAATGTTTCTAAAGCAAAACGAATGAAAACATATTACAGGTTTATCTTTTATTTAACAAATTGTTTTTAACCGACTACGGTTGAGCCAAAGGAAGGTATAAGAATGTTTCTAAAGCAAAACGAATGAAAACATAATACAGGTTTATCTTTTATTTAACAAATTGTTTTCACCCGACTACGGTTGAGCCAAAGAAAGGTATAAGAATGTTTCTAAAGTAAAACGAATGAAAATATAATACCTACAGGTTTATCTTTTAACAAATTGTTTTCACCCGACTAAAGCTAAGCCAAAGGAGGGTTATGTTTTTATGAAATAATGTGAAGCCAGTCATAAAATACTGGCTTCAGTTGGTATGAAGATAAATGTATTAAATTCAGAACAATTTTCCAAGGCTTTCAGTAAGTACTGTGGCATTTCAAACTCCTCCTATGTGGAAGTTCTGATTCCACTGAAGGGTAACTATTCTACAAAATGATATAATTTTAAGGCAGAATAACAGTTTGGACTATAATCAAAAGGAAATCAATGCAATCTTCGGATAAAATCGCGCTCTTCTTAAAACTACACCGCCTGGAAAAACATATGATTTAACTTTTTATTTATTTAAAAAATCGGTCAAGGGCGAGTCGGACTCGCGCACCGAGGGTTCCGTACTATCATATATAAAAAAAGTGTGCTATTTAAAGACATCGTTGTATTTTTCCTGTAATCTTTACATAAACTTCTATCACACAGAATAATTTCAGATTTTTCTCTATGCAAACTTCGGAGATAAGGGAACGGTATTTTTTTTAACATTTTTCATCGAAACCATAAATGTTTGAGAATGTACAAACAATGCTCTTTCATATGATAGATACCCCACATAGAATTTTTAAGACGCCCCCTTTCAGACTGTTGTAAAAAAATATCTTTCTTATTTGCAAAAAAGTAGGGCAAACGTCATCTAAAACTATTCCAAAATTCAAGTTGATAGCATAAGTCGTTCTTGAGATATCCAGCTGTGACAGACAGGCAGACTGAGTCGCACCATAAGGGTTCCTTTTTACCAATTTTGGTATGGAACCCTAAAAAAGGAGTTCTATGAAACAGCGTAAATGATAAAATGTCAACCAGTACAATATAAGGTTAAGGTCCATTGCATGGAACCTATACAGTACCCAGGGTAAATACGAATTTGTTGACAATTCATATTACAGAAAAAGTACGTTTACATCGTAGTTATCGGATTTACGTACTAAGAATGTCCGTCAGATGTTTCAGTAGCAGTAATTGTTATTTCCTAAGTATGGTTATTGTCTCTAGACATAATGGCAGCATCATTTTGTTTTAAGAATTGGACAAAGCTATTTACTACATTGTTAGTGTTGGTATGCTCGACTATAGGGCTGTAAAAGAATAGGTTTTTAAGTGAACAGGGTAAATAGTTTTTTGTAGGGTTCCGTACCTCAAAAAGAAAAAACGGAACCTTTATAGGATCACTCGTGTGTCTGTCTATCACAGCCAATTTGCTCCAGATCTAATGGACCGATTAAGTTGAAATTTGGTACACATATGAATGTCTGTGACCCAAACACGGGCGTATAACGTAAATAAATGAATTTTGAATACGGGGGTCAATTTTGGGGTACAAATCGTCTGCCTAGCTATTTTCCCGACTATGGTGGGGTTTGCTTCCAGTCTAACCGGATGCAGCTGAATACCAGTATTTTACATGGAGCGACTGCCTATTTGACCTCCACAACCCAGTTACTGGGTAATACGATACCCCTTGGTAAGGCTGGTTGTCAGACTTTCGGGCTTCTGACCACCCGTAACGACTGCCAAAGCTCCACGAATGACAGCCGGGACCAACGGCTATATATTGTTTATAATATATTTTTTTTTATAATTTTATAATAAATTGTGTTTGGGATGGTAGTGAGAGCCACCAATAACAACCACGTTTTTACAATTAATACTTCAACGTTTAATTCTCGGTTACAAATTTAGTATATAAGTATAGGTACAACTGGAGGGCTAGCCGCGCTTTTACGTTCGATGCGTATACACGGTCCCGTGGCGATGATGGCTCTGGCGGGGCGCTTTTAAAGTTATTTACGAAAATAGACGTAAATTTACCATTCGCCCCTTATCTCCGAAACTACTGAACCCAAAATGTTGAATAAAATACCGAAAATAGTTCTATATCTATAGATTACATAAAAAAGTAAGAAGTGTATCGTCTTAAAATAACATGGCACAATCTCAATAATGTGCGTACAAACTTACATTTGTAGTTCGAATCTATGGGAGAATTTTTTTTTCAACTACAATATTAAGTTTCTTCTTGGGATAAAGTATTCACTTGGCCGGTTTTTTTTTCCAAAAAATACAAACATACTGGCATTTCTTATTCTGAAAGTGGACATGGAGAAGTTAGACGTTTCAGAAAAAAACTAATTCAGGTTGATTTTATCAGAGTATCGTAATAATACCTACTTAGTCAGTTGGTGTCTTTATTTGGTTTCTCCCATAGTGTTTAACTTTATGCTTATATTACGCTTATTATAACCATAGCACACGTAACCTCTTTACATAACATTGATGTATATGCAAAGTGTCGTTCACACGTTGTAAAACAAAGATAAGCTATGGTTAAGTGTGCGTTTCCTCTGACGTGGAGCTGTGCGGAGTGGAGAGGAGCGGACTGTGAATTGACCAATCGCAGTGTTCGAAATCTCCACTCCGAGTCACTGGAAACAGTGTAAGTGGAGCGGAGCAGACAGAGTTCATATAAAATACATGAACACGCGGTCCCGAGCCGGATAGAACAAGCAGGGGGGGGGGGGGGGGGCGCGAGCGGCGCGGCGCCGGTGGGTAGACTTGTCAGGGCAAGACTCGCGCGCTGCATTTTAGTTTACGATATTATATTATAAGCTTCACACATAATCGACATTGCTTTTTTTTCACCGACAACATGACGTATGATCTCTCCAAGAGTTTGACTGATTGGATCACGGCTCGATGCAGATCCGGTCTCTTCAACTCTGCTCCACTCAGCTCATCTACAGTCCGCTCCGCTCCGCTTCAGTGGAAACGCCAGCTTTCACTGCTCTTCTCCGCTCAGCTCCGCGTCAGTAGCAACCCACCCCAATGACGCACCCTAAGAGGCTCGTGCCAATTTAGGTGTACCTATTATATGATTTCATCATCGCTGATAATGAATTCGATACCACTGTGTACTGCCCATTTATTTACAGAGCTGAAAGAAATAGATTGTTGCGTGATCATTATATCAGTGGATAGACGACCACTGCTAAAGATAGGCTTCCCCCAAGCATCGATAGCACAATGACCAGTTCTGCACCAACTGCATCCAGCGAATTCCCAAGCTGCAAGAAAAATAGAAAGACATTATTTTTTCATATAATATAAAATGTTTAAAAAAATGTGTAACATTTTATAACACCAATTACATAGTTCAATCAAGAGCATAGAAATCTAAAATGTTTTAGGTAACGTTTTTTCTTTTTCCATAAACAACTTTACCAAAATCTAAGAACCTACCATAATCACTATCCCCATTACCGACCATATCTAATTTAAAAATTAAGAACCCCACTTAAAAGCTCATAACTGGTGCAACATACATGAGCCGCATGCGCATCTCAATGACAAGAGGCGCTCGGGTCAAATCATCTGACCCGACAACCATGTACTTTGCATGAGAAGTATTTAGGTTGATGAGTTCTTAGTAACGGAGTTCTGATAAAATGTGGCGGTAGTTGTCACGTCAACATCGAGTCTGTATATAAAATTTATTTTAAAATAGTTTAAGTTAAAACTGAGTGATAAAACTAAGTGTATTTGTGAAAAGACACATTGATGAAGCAGTTACATTGTTATCAGGTGAACCTATAAACAATCAGCTGTGATATCAAAATAAAACAATTTGTGTGCTTGAATCGTGATAAACTTTTGCAAAACAATTGAAAACATATTAAAAAGTGCATGTTTTTACAAACATAATACCTAAATTAGTGATAGACTGCATATTTTGTAACAAATATAAACAAAAAGTGATAAAAATTGTGACTGCAAACACAAAGACATTTCAAATTTAAACCGTCAGATATACTACAAATCTAAACAAAGAAATTGGACTTTGAACCTAATTGACAAATCTGCGGCTAACGCAACCAGCATTAAGCTAATAGCTAATGGTGCCCTATTTCGTCACTTATTACTAACAATCACTTGGCCTAGTGGCTAAAGGCTTACGCTTTTGGCTCGTGCGACTGTAGGCACTGCGTTCGAACCCCGCTTGCAAGATCGACTTTTTAAAGGTTTACTTTGTTCAATTTATTACAACAAAATGAATTTCTTCGAAAATATCACTCTGCGACGAACCCGTATGAACTCATTGTCAGAGACGACAGAAAACAATACTAATGACGTTAGTTGTATCAACACGACACTAGATGGCACCACCAACAGCATGCCAAACATATCGGATGACGAGGAGAACGATAAATTACAAAACTTGCAGCGGGAAATCGAAGAACTCAAGTCACAACTTTTGGCAGCCCATGACGAGATAACCAATTTGTCAATAGAAAATAGCGAATTGAAACAGACCATTAGCACACTAGATAACAAATATCAACTAGTAAAGAACGCAACAAGGAAATTAACTAGTGAAATTGGAACTCCTATAAATAATGTGAGATTATCTACTACCTACAAAAAACGACATTCTACAACACAATTGGACCTAACACGAAATACTGTACAAGAAGACTACAAACGGGGACCTACGTCTAATAGAGTAAAAACGACACTGAAATTTGATAAAGAAACTATTGGAAGTCATCAGAAAAATGATAGCAACTCGTCTCAACTGCAAGCCAAGATAAACAAATTGTGTATAATAAGTAGTAATAAGACTAACAAGGTATTACCCATAGCACAAAACGCCTTTCCGAACCACCAGATATGTCATTATATCACACCTAACTGTGGAATAAGTACGCTTGTTAGTAATCTAGATTCAAAACTTACCAATTATACTATGCAAGACTATTGTGTAATTCTGATAGGCAGTGAAGACTTTAATTCTACTAAAAACTACTCGGACCTAGTTTCCAACATTAGGGAAAATCTTTTAATGTTATGTCATACAAATATAATTTTATGTCTACCTACATATAGGTGCAATGGTTTTTCTGGCATGTTTAACTGGAGAATTGAAATGTTCAATAGCTTATTATATCATGACATTCAAATTTATGACTATGCTGTAATTTTTGACTCTAATTTAAATTTACTGTATGATTGTACTATGTTTTCAAAGAATAGTGGTAGATTGAATAATTATGGAATGAGAACTATTTTTGACAATTTGAAATATCAAATTATGAACTCCGATGTTTCAAATCACATATTTCCTGAAACCGTAACGAATCCTGAAATTCGAAATTCCTCAAGAAACTCAGACCTTTTTCGTGTATAAAGATGTAAAAATCCTTCATCAAAATATAAATGGACTTGCAAGGAAAATGGACTTATTATCGTTATCTCTATCGACACTCCAAGACGCAAAAAACCCTGTGGATGTTGTATGTCTCACAGAGCATAATATGTTGAATACTGATACAGATTTAATCAGTATACCTAACTTTGTTCAGGGATCTTTTTTCTCAAGGCATAATCGCCGAGGCGGTTCATGTATCTTAGTACGTAATAATCATGCATTTAAATCAATAACTGGACTAAAACAATATTGCGTTGAAGGCGTTCTGGAGTGCTCAGGCGTCGAACTTCTAAGTCATAATATCATAATTCTTTGTATATACCGACCACCACGATCAAAAACAGACGAACTAAATTTATTTTTTGACAGTATAAACCGACTACTTGGGAAGTACTGCTACAGTAAAAAGAAAATAATAGTTTGTGGCGACTTTAACATAAATGTATTAAATAAAAATAAAATAACTACAATGTTCATGGAAACACTAGCTTGTCACAACCTGCAGTTAGGATTATTTGAACCAACAAGGACTGTCAGTGGAGCATGCATAGACAATTTCATGTATAACATTCGTGGATGTAAATGTAAAACTATGGAGTTCGCTTTATCAGATCACACGGCACAATTACTAACTTGTCCCGTAAAACAAAGCTGCTCTCTAAAACATTGGTATGTAAAAAGACGAGACTACAGTAAGGATAATGTTAAGAAATTTAATGACTGTATAAATTCGATTTCGTTTAGTGACGTATTTGGAAATAATGACCCGCATGAAGCTTTTGACATTTTTTATGACTTATTTACTCTATTTTATAATTTATGTTTTCCGATTATTCGAATTAAAATATATTCACAAACACGACCACGATGGATGACTAAGGGAATAAAAAAATGCTGTATACGTAAACAGCAATTATTATGGAAGTATCGTAAGAATCGAAATAACATAAATAAAACCAATTTTAAAAATTTTGCGAGTAGATTACAACGTGTTATAAAACTGACAAAAAAGTCTCAGAATAATTATTTTATCCATACAGCTCAAAACAAATGCAGGGCTACTTGGAACGTTATTAGCAAAACAATCTCGAATGTGCCGAAAGGCCAAATCAATCAAATTAATATAGACGGTAAACATTGTACGGATGATCCGCAGATCATTGCAGACAGTTTTAATAATTTTTTTATAGACCAAGTAAAAGGGAATACAAGTTGTACTAATAAGACAGAAACCTTACCCAATCACTCGAAAACATTATTTATGTATCCAACTACACCCCAAGAAATACACAAAATAATCTTAAACTTAAAAAATACCAACAGTACTGGATATGATAGTATCTCGACTAAAATTTTAAAACAAGCGCCAATTAAATTATCCTACATTTTAAGTCATGTAATTAACCTATCGATCACAAATGGCTACTTTCCTGATCAACTTAAATTAACAATCATTAAACCTCTTTTCAAGAAAGATGATTGTCACAATATGAATTGTTATAGGCCCATAGCACTAGTTCCGGTGCTCTCTAAGGTTTATGAAAGAGTTATTTATGTCAGATTAAATGAATACTTTGAAAAGTTCAATTTATTTGCGAAAGAACAAATAGGTTTTAGGAAAAATAAGACTATTGATATGGCCGTATACGATTTTCTGACCACAGTTATGACTAGTTTAGACAATAAAATTCCAGTGTGTGCATTATATATGGATCTAAGTAAAGCGTTCGATTATGTAGATCATAAAATTCTGTTAAATAAATTAAATAGTTATGGAATTCGGGGTACTTCGTTAGAGCTGATAGCTTCTTATCTTACCAACAGAAAGCAGTCCACATTAGTTACTAGAGTATGCACCAAAACAAGGAAAGAAGCTAAATACATATCGGAATACAGAGAAATTAAACAAGGCGTCCCACAAGGAAGTGTTTTAGGGCCTCTGTTATTCATCATTTATATAAATGACCTTCCAAAAATAACCAAACATCCCACTATACTTTTTGCAGATGATAGTACTGTTGTTTTTACCAGTAAGGACAAAGTATCCCTAGAACAAGACATAAATTGCACTCTGAGTGATATTATAAAATGGCTTAATAATAATAATTTAAAAATGAACTTGGACAAAACTAAAATAATGATATTCCGCAATCGTAAAGCCCAATTTACTAAAATTAATATAGACTATTCAGGGAACAAAATAAATGAGATAGCAACAACAAAATTCTTAGGCATGTCAATTGATCATAATCTGAATTGGAAGACACATGTAGACACTTTAAATCAAAAATTAAATAAGCAATCATACGCCCTACATATGCTGGCTAAAACGGTAAACACATCTGCTGTACTTGCAGCATACCATGGCTACGTGGGATCCCTTATAAAGTATGGTATTATATTCTGGGGTAATTCCACCAATAGGGATATGGCATTCAAGGCACAAAAGCGGTGTATTAGAGGTATGTTTAATATCAACCAAACTGATAGCTGTAGGCCATATTTTGTCAAGCATAATATATTACCATTGCCGTGCGTTTACATTTATGAGATTGCTAGCTTTGCGAAAAGTAACAAAAGTCTTTTTGATAAGTACCGAAGTAAGCGGCACACTGACAAAATTTGCTGCAAATCTAGCAAGACAGCCTTATTTTCCAAAAGCATTTTCAGTATGGCGCCTCGAATATACAATCACTTGCCAAAGTCCATACTAGAAACTTCATCTATCGATGCATTCAAAAAGAAATTAAAAAGATTTTTGCTAAGTAAATGTTACTATAGTGTTCAGGATTATTTAATGGAGGATGTAAGGACATATTGATGTAACTAGTGCACTGATTTAATTATTAATATTTGATATACTTTGACATTATTATACATTATTACATTGTTATACTTTGACATTTACATTGACATTTATTTACAGATATATCTTGACATTCTCATTTAATACTTGACATTTCTAATTTTAATTAAACTATTGACATTATTATTTTTTTATATTGAATTTAACAAGTAATGACATGTACTTATTCACATTTGTATCTTGACATCATTATTTTTAAACTTCAATTTCTCTAGTGACATTATTATCAATTTTATTTAGTATGTTTCTTTTATTATTTGCAAATTGCTACGGTGAAATGAATAAAACTAAATTGTACTATTAATTTTTAATTTTCGTTTTGCAAGAAAATGTATTATAATAATAAGCTTGTATTTGCATGCCTCAAGGTGTAATATGGTCGGACTGTGCTTTACTCTCAATATCTTTGTATAATTACCCATATTAGCAAATAAACGATTATGAATTATGAATTATATGAATTATTATGAATTATGAACTGATTTGTATGAACAATGATGAATGGAATCTCTTTTGAAAGTCATGTGTACCTAACTGTGTAGTTACGATCAATGCATATCAGCCTATAACGTTCCCACTGCAGGGGCTGCAGTCTCGAAATATCAGCCTATAACGTTCCCACTGCAGGGGCTGCAGTCTCGAAATATCAGCCTATAACGTTCCCACTGCAGGGGCTGCAGTCTCGAAATATCAGCCTATAACGTTCCCACTGCAGGGGCTGCAGTCTCGACATATCAGCCTATAACGTTCCCCCTGCAGGGGCTGCAGTCTCGACATAGATAGCGATCGCTTTACGACCGAATTCGGTCGCAAAGTCCTGGTGGCATCCCTAGACGGTCAAAATTGCATGACAAACACGTTGTCAAGCAATTTTGACCGTCTAGGTAGCCCACTAAGACTGCGACCGAATTCGGTCGTAAAGCGATCGCTATATATGTCGAGACTGCAGGCTCTGGGACACAGGCCTCCTCTCTGTGAGAGTGGGCAGTAAATTCACCACGCGGGCTCAGTGCGGGTTGGTAGATGCCAGTGTCACATGTCTTGGAATTTCTGGTTCTAGGTCCTAGAATCTAGGACATTCCGTTTTCTTTCACCGTTTTAAGAGCAGTGGTGATAGCGCCTGTCTGGGTTCGAACCCACGACCTCGTAAGTCGGGGCCGTTACCACTGGGCTACCACTGCTCTACAATCAATAATGCAATGAAAACTATATCTTCCGCGGAATAAAATTGACGTCTGAGAGTTTTTGTATGGGAATACTATCAAAAATTAAAAATTTATTCGTTGGATAAGGCTTAGACTAGATATAAAAGTTTGGTCGATTTCGCCCTTGGGAGAATAACCGGTCAAATGACTCGCGTGGGTTTGGTACAACACCAAAGCAAGGTTTTATCTATCTTTCTCTACAATTATGTACTAAAGCTGAGTTATTAAGTTCTAGTGTGGTAGTATAACTATTTTCCGGGACTTTCAGTCGTTGATTGTAGCTATGTGTGTGTACATTTGAGTAAGTAGGTGACAAACATAAAATTGTTTCAAGTGCTACGAGTAAGTTACTTTAACTCAAATGACTCCTTTCCTACTCCGGAAAAACTGCCATACCAATAATATTAAGTGTAGTCTTAATTTTAAAAAAAATCCTTTCCGTTCGTTTTTTTTTTGCCCAAAATTGTATCAAACCGTGTTTTTTTTTTAATTTCTTAAAGTCGCCGTATAATTTGTGATCATAGGGCTGGTGCAAACCGAAGTCCCGCGCGGTGATGCCGGGCAAACTGAACAGGCATAATTTAAAATGTAGATATTCGTTCGTTTTTTGCTTCATCCAAAATTCTATCAAGCCGTGTTATTTTTTAACTTCTTAGCATCATTACGTCACCGTATGAAACCGTATAAACACTTGTCGTAGGGCTGGCGCAAGCCGAAGTCCCGCACGGTGATGCCGGGCGGCAGCGTGGTGGCGACCCGCTCGCCGCACGCGCACGAGCCACCAGACAACCGCGACGACGAGGCGCTGCACAACGGAAAGGTTACTGCACGATTTTGTTAAGAAATTAACGTTAAATGATAGTAAATAGGTAGATATAAGAGGTACCGGGCCTTAGTTACACGTCGTCGTCGAGGATAAGTTCATACTAACAATAAGTATTTATCGCGATAGCGTAACTGGTGTCGGCCTTACGAATCCCTTGTCCATAGAGGCCCTAATAGCGAGCCCTGGGGAACCCTTGAGGGAATACGCGTGGCTCTAGACGAGTAGCTATTCAGCATCACAGTCTGACATCTTACGTCGACATACTACATGAACCACTTGTATAAAGTCTGATACCCACCGATTAATGCAAAATATAAGGTAGCTTTCAATTAATACAGTGAAACGGTGAACAATAATTTAAAAGAAACTCGACCGGTAAGTTGCCATTCGTTTTTTCCGAACTCGGCGAACGTAACGTGCGTCTATAGATAAACACTGATGTTCATAGGGTCCCACAGAACAGTCGTACGATCAAAATCAAATTATAGCTATGCCACAGGCGTTAAGGTAATTTAGAGCGACTCTGAAGGCAGTTGTAATAACATATTTGCCACTGTCTTATCTAAACTAGGGACGATCTTCTATGTTGTTAGGTACCTACTCGATCAACAGGTGTAATGTTTCATTTTAGGGCCTTAGCACATCTCCGCCGCGAAACCATATAGCAGAGAAACCGCAGTAGTTCAATTCAACTGCGACTATAGTACATTCGCGTTAAGAATGCAGAGAGTCATCATTGTCCGTCGGCCTAGCCCCGCCCCCTAACCAATCAAATCTTTTCAAATTACAAAGTCAAGTTCACAATGACAGTTGAAGGCATTGCTTCGAACGCAACGGTTGGTCGGATCTTGCAGTTGCACTGATGACTCACTGCATTCTTAACGTGAACGAACTATAGCGGAATATCATGCGGTTTCGCGGCGGAGGTGTGTAGGCCCTGAGGGCAGAGTGTCTATACCTTGACTAGTTGACTCGAAAACGTTCTGACTATTGAGCCAAAAGGTATTTGAAATTGTTAAAATATTAAAAGTATATTTTTTTACTGTTTCAGGACAAAGATGGGAAGAAAAAGAGCAAAAATAAAGAAGGTAAGTTTTATTAATACTGATTTTAATAAAATATATCATTGGAATAAAGTCAACTAAATCGATTTCATCTTTTTTTATGCTGCTTTTGGATTTTATCCATGGTGAGTTTTCAGAGGGTGATGATACTCGCAAAAGTGACAAAAGTAGATTGAATTCACACTAATAATGTACAGTGCTTGTATTGACTGTTGTAGTGAATTGTAGTCAAAAAGTTTATTGCAAACTAAGTGTTGGTACAAATATTAGTCAAATATAAGTTACACAGGAGTTAGTTGTGCTGATTTTGATCATCTTAATCTAATCTTACACATTCTGCTTCCCCCCACCCACCCCGTCGCATTACCTACCAGCGCTATTGCTTGGTTTTCGCTTAGCGTTCTTTATTTATTTATTTTATAATTTATGTTCACACAGTAAAATACATACTTAATTATAATTAGGAGTACAAAGGTACTGCTTATTTCGCGAAAGGAGAAATGAAACAGAAATGTAGACAATAGTGTGTGAGAACAGGAAGAGAAAAGCTCCTTCTCCTTTCTTCCCCTCCATCCTTCCTCCTTCCTTTTCAGGGTTCCGTATCTCAAAAGGAAAAAAACGGAACCCTTATAGGATCACTGGTGTGTGTGTCTGTCTGTCTGTACGTCCGTCTGTCACAGCCGATTTGCTCCGAATCTAATGGACCGAATTGGTTAAAATTTGGTACACGTATGAATTTGTGTGACCCAAACAGGGACGTGTAACGTAAATAAATGATTTTTTAATATGGTGGTCAATTTTGGCGGCAAACAAGAAAATGAAAATAAAATGTTTTGTAAACTGTTCTGTGTGACATATCAAATAAAAGGGCTTTCTGTTAGGGTCTCAAATATATTTTTCTTATAATTTTAAAATAAACTGTTTTAAAGTTATTTAAGAAAATAGACGAACATTGACCATTCTGCCCTGTATCTCCGAAATTACTTAGCCAAAAATTTTGCAAAAATACACAAAATAGTTCTATTACAGGAAAACTAGAAGTCTATGGTCTTAAAATAACATGGTAAATCTCTCAATATTGTGAGTACAAACTCACATTTGCAGTTGGAATGTATGGGAGAACATGTTTTTCAACTACAATGTTAAGTTTGTTCTTGGGATAAATTCACCCCAACTACGAAACCCTTCATTGTGCGTGGTCCGACACGCACTTGGCCGGCCGGTTTTTTTCCTTTTCTTCTCCTTTCTTTCTTTTCTTTTTTCTTCCTTCTAGTTTCTGGCTTTTTTTATTTTTGCTGGGTTCCTAAGGGTCTTATCGTGATGTTAAAAAGCCTTTAGCATTCCTTAAGACTTGGGCTGACAAATGCAAAAAGAATTTTTCAAATCCGACGCGTAGTTCCAGAGGCACGTTAAAAAAAAAACTCTTCAGCTTTATTATATGACTAGTAGATAGCACTTAAATTCAAGCAATATCAATTAGATGTAGTACATCCTCAGTAGTTTTTGAAATTAGAAATTACACATACCTACGCATACAAACAGCAAAAACACATAACCTCACCTTCTTCAAACTTAGACATTTAAAAAAAATCCACTCTTAATTTGACAGAAATATTAGTTAAATCCAGCACTATGTTTAATTCCGCAGACGTAACCCGTTCAGTGCTCATAGAAGGAGTACTGTTCCGCGCTCGGTACCTCGGCTCCACCCAGCTGGCATGTGAGGGTCAACCCACTAAGGCCACCAGGATGCTGCAGGCCGAAGAAGCTGTGTCCAGGATTAAGGTATTGTATAAAACTGCATAGTATTTCTTTGTAACTTTGTCATCATTGACCTTGATATCCATTTTTGACCCATTTTCGTGTTCATAATGTTTAAAATGCCCCTTTCACTATCGGAAATTAACTTGTCATTACTAAATATTGAATTTTGTCAATAATCGGTTTATTAATTTCAACCTTAATTATGTAAGATTTATTTTCTAAAAAATTAACCCTTTACATGTAATTATATTTTTTATTCTAATCTACCATAGGGTTACCAGTAACAAAAAAAAAGTCAGGGTTGCTAACTTCCGTGCTTAAACCATGCATTCTCAAAAAAACAGTTGAGCAACTTACCGTTTGCCCGTGTGAATCGGTATTAATGTAAAATGTTTGTATTTTATGTAGATGTTTATTGAGCGAGAGCATGAAATTACTTGTCACTCTGTCCCGCTCTGACTGTAGCACTCTTCTTGAGATCCGCAAGCTAGAGCGACGGTTATACAATGATGCGACTGATTTGATATTATTTTTCTTCTTGAAAAATTGATTTTGATTGATTGAGTGATTTTTTTTATTATTAGTACGATAATTTTACTAAACGATCCAATTCTTGTTCTCGTGTAAAATTATCATACTTACTTATAAAAATCACGATTCATCAGAACTCTATCCATGGTCTTTAAAAAATCGCTTCCCATTGTATAACTTCAGCTCAATCAAAAACAGAATACTAATAACAACACTATTCTATCGACTCCAAACACCACTTTGGTCGAGCTACCTATACGATATCGATAAAAACTGAGCTCTTTCACATCCCTATTTAAACGCGTGAAGCGACACAGGCACGCAAATTCTTCCAACTATTTGCACGCAACTCTCCTATGTTTCAATCTTTCACGGTCATCTGTAAATATGTAATTTCATGCTCATTAGGATTAGTGTATTGAGAATGCTAGTGGGATATCCTTCATACCCTTTATATAAACGAACAAAACAATATTTAGATGCTAGAACGTTAACGGGACTTTGTCCTGTGTATGTTTAATTTTCGAACGTTTTGAGCCATCCACGACCTGTCCGCCAAACCGTTTGAGCTCTTATTGACTTGGCACTAGAGTATTTTTTTCAGTGTGCTCCTCACCCCTCGACCCGACCCAAGAAGATTGTCGGTTCCCGTATTGGCCGGCTAGCCTCCTCTGAAAATGTTTGTTTATCTGTCGCTTTCTGTTCCGCTTGTCGCTAATGCTTTGTATCATTTGAGCCCTGTGTATAATATAGGGCACAGTAAGGTAAGCTCAGAGTATGATCATATTGTGCTGTGCTAGTCTTTACCTTGGCATGTTCCAATTTCGGGCTATTTACGAGTTACGACCGTACTTTCGCGCTACCACTGAATTATGTTCACATCAAAAAAAAAAAAAAAAAATTACAAAATGAATTCGAAACGTTAGCATGATTCGGATAACTAAATGACTTTAAGTACGTCACTAACTGGTACGGAGGCTTTTTTAATCCATGCACTATTTCATAATATGCACATAATAGCATGTAACATACCCGATTCACACCGGCTGAGGTGGCCTGACGACGTGAGGCACTACATCGCGGAAGGCTTAGCGCTACGCACACGATACCTATTCTAATGTTAACGTTAATTCGTTAGGTCTGCTTTCATACTAACGACGGTGGATCGCTCGCTTCTCACTCAATCATTGTGCGTTTGTATTCGAGTTGTTTTGCTTGCTTTGGCGCAAAAATTTTCATCATTTGCTATTGGTTTCGTTGAAGAATGCGTTTGGAAAGCAAGCCAAACAAATGGTTCGTGCTTAAAAATTATCAATTGCAAAAAAAAATAATCTTTTAAATACGCTTAGGTTAATAAGGATTTTAACTGCTTTTTATTCAGATACATTATCTTGAACTCGCTCAAAGTTTGAACTATTACTTAAAATCATACTAACTAAGCAAATGATATGTCTACAAACATGTATTTAAAGATACATTTCATCAATCCGGTAGAGATACATAGCTCTAATCTTGTTTCAAAACATCAATTATTAAAAACAGGATACGTTTATCATTGTCACTTCGTCAACAGCGCTTACAAGGAAAACAAAATACAAATTTATTAGTTATACTGTCCAACTGCTTGTCTATAAAATACATATGTCACAGGCAGCCTTAGTCTTACTTAAACAATTCACTGACTGACTCTCAGTCAATTTACGAAACCGCTACTGACCGATTCCTTTAATGTACGGACCGTTATTGGTTAAAGAATAATAATAATAAAACCTTTATTATCAGGCTACAATACCTTTACAAACTAACACATATAAAGTATAAAACAAAACTTGTGTTAATAAATATAGCATAAAACTATGTTAGTAGCACTTTACTTCACTCGCTTGTCCTTCAGCTGTCCTGTGGCACTTGTCCGCGGAAGCGACGGAAAAAAATTAAGACAAATAAAATAAAAAAAAATTAGACTTGTATATTTACCAATAATGAAGTAAAGACCTCATAGCTTTGCATAGTATGTATATGGCAGGAGCTATCACTGGTAAAATTAGCTTACGAATAAAAAAAATAGCATCCAGTTCGGCAATAAAAAATGCTACCATTGGTAAACAAAACGATTCGTTTTCAACCGACTTCAAAAAAGGAGGTTCTCTATTCTTCTTATAGGAACCGAGCATACATCAAGAAAAATGTGAAATGGTATAGAGAATTAGAGATACACTACGAAATATTTTTTCTATACCTCAATCCCTGAGCGTATCAAGTACTTTTACACGAACTAAATCGGAAACAAGAGCTAGTATTAAGTTAAAACTAACTTAAAAATAAATAAATGATTTTATTTCTGTACCTAAGGTTTATACTATACACTTCTACACGTCTATAATATACAGGGTGATTTTTAAAACATGCGACAAAATTTAAGGGGGTGTTCTACCCATCAATATGAATAAGTTTTACTATGGGACCAACTTAGAATTCGTAAAAAAAATACCGACCTTCCCATGTAAAAGTACATACCCGATTGGACCACTTTGCATAAGAAAGTCGATTTTTTTTGCGAATTCCAAGTTGGTCCCACAGTAAAAGTTATTCATAATGATGGGTAGAACACCCCCTTAAATTTTGTCGCATGTTTTAAAAGTCATCCTATATATATATATAAAAAAAAAACTAGATGATGTCGTTGTTGCCTATCCGACTACTCTGAAAAGAAACACCGAAGAGATATAAAGATACAAGTAAATAAATGATTAATTATTTTATTTCTGTAAGTAGATTTATACCTACAAACACTTTTACGCGTCAATAATATTTAAAAAACCAGGTGAGGTCGGTGTTTCCTATCCTACTCTGAGTAGAAACACCGAAGAGATAAAGATAAGATTAAATACTTTAAAAATTCAAAACAAATCGAATACACCACAATGCGTGAGAGCGTCCGAGGAGGTTAGCCGGTATGGCTCATGGCTCATGTCACAGTGGGGCTGCGACGGGCCGTATTCCGGCGTGTACGCCGCTCCGGCCGCCGTGTTCCGACTCTCGTTCCTGGGCTCGGTCGAGGTGGACGAGGACTCGCGCCGGCGCAAGAAGCGACCCAAAAAGAACATGGTAGAGGAAGCCGTCACTAAGATAAAGGTGGTTTGGCTGACATATTTTGTTTAGGCTCTCTTTGGAGATTACTGTTTCATTGTTAAGTCTTGTGCTGTTGCTTTTTATTGGGATTCTTATATGTAATTGAATATTTTAAGCCTCCTCTACACGTCGAAAGATGCGTCCGCGGATGTCGACAGATGCATCAGCAGAGGGATCACTACGAGCCGACCACACGTCTGTACTAGTCTGCAGGTCGTTCAGTCTGTGTTAATTCTCGACAGACGCAACACGCACGCACGCAACAAAAAAATGGATGTTGAGACCGTAGAAATAAAGTAAAAAATAAAAAAAAATACCTATCAGCCATTTCAGCGAACGACATTAACAAACTAGAAAACAAAAACTACAAGAAGCACGCGTGCACTCTCATTCGAAACTCCGATATACTGATGCGTCGTCAGACGTGTGGACAGAAGTCGCGCGCTCGCGCTGAAACCCTTTGTTGCGTGCCACAAAAACCGACAACAAACGGATTGGTCGGCGAACGCATCCGCATATGACACCTGCTGATGCATCTGTCGACGTGTAGAGGAGGCTTTAGAGAATTGCTAAGCATATTTTTGGAAGACGAGTCAAAACCAAGCTACCAAAATAAATAAATATGTTTCTGTAAATCGATCACTAGAAAGTGATATGATCGATCTACCCCAATAGTTTCTTCTTTCACATCAGTTATTTCAATAATAATCAACAACCTGATATTTTAGAGAAAATGCTGTGAATAGCAAACAATAGGTTTTGCCTTAATTTATCTCCGTAATTCATAATTAAAGATAAATGCTAGTAACACCAAGTGTCAGTGTTGCTAGTGAACTAAAATCATTTCGGTTATGTGTATTGTTGTGATGTTTTATTGGGGTTTTCACAGTGATTTTCCATGAATTTTAAATTATTATTATTTTTGCTTGCACCTGACTATTTAAAACTTCAATAAAACATCTTATATGTAAGTGTTGCCATTTCATTATACTAACATTATCGTATTTCCCTTTTCGCTGTCTTGGGTAATCAGGCTTTGGTAAGTGTCTAAATTCTAAATTAACTATAAATAACTCTGATGCAGTGGCGGATTACGAGCATATCTTCCATTTTGTATCATAGCATTCTTCTTTCCTTTTCCTTCTGACCGGCCTTTCAATCTATTTCATTTTTAACTGACTTAAAAAATGGAGAAGGTTCTTTATTCGACGAGTTGTGTGCAAATGGGCAAATGCTTCCCTATTTCATCCGCCTTTTTTCTGTGAATTCTTCTTAAAAAGAACTTTTCTACCATGTTTCCAATCTTATGGTGCTCATCAAATAATCCACCACTGCTAGATACATTGCGACAGCGATTTACGCATCTAACTCATATAATCAGAATCGGTACATAAAATGGCATCTGTTCAAAAGGTTTTACATACCAACTTTTTTTTTTGAATCCGTTGCAAAATAGACCATCAAATGAGCCTAAAAACTTGTTCAAAAGGAGCGCATTTCCCATATATTAAAATCTAAAAATTTGGATTCTAATTAAAGCAAAAAAATCTAAGAGAGCATTGATGCAGAAATACATCCTATTTCTGCATCAATGCTCTCTTAGATTTTTAAACAGAATAGGCATCGGCTCCATTCGGCTTCTTCAAAAGGCAACTTTTATTTATTGTTTTGTTCAAATGGTCACATTTTTTCCATAATTCATAACTTTAAAACAAATCGATTAATTCGATTTTGTAAAGTTTGTTTATGATAGAAATACAACCTTTAGAACAGATGCTCCTCATAGGTATATATTGTGCCACTATCACAAAACATCTCCCCATTGAACTACGTCATTTCGACGTAAGTATCCAATATACTTACAATAAGTATTTTTCATACAACCACATCATTTCGACATACCACCGATCTACGTCTACCAAGTGACAAGCACTTTCGCACCTACAGGTTGTGTAATCAAAATTAAGACAAGCTTGAGCCTAGAAAATTAATTAAATTTACTAGCTGCTGTTTTAGGATCACAAATCATACAATCACTGTGCGCTTGCTTTGGTGTCATTGACGCTGATTCTGTTAGACAACTGACCCACACTTAAATTGTAGTTGTCTCATACTGGCAGATGCAATAAGAAAGAGATGCTAGACAATTAGAGCTGTCACATAACGAGTTCCTAAGGTTATGATATAAAATAATATGCTAAAGTTTATAAGTGACAAGAAATATACCTACAGTAAAAATTTTGAGTAATTTTTTTTTCTGTCTCTTGTTTTGCCTGTTAGCACAGATTATTACAGATGGGATACTCCGCAGTTTAGGTATGAAGCTACAAGTACGCGGCGGGCCTATCTCACTGGGCCAATTCAGTAGGACTGACGCGGTCAGAAGGTACAAGAGTTACGCGTTAGAAAGAGAGGCAACTTGTAGGTGAATATAAGCGTGGTGCGACCTGAATTGCACTTTATTGTGTCGTAGCAAGAGTCGCTTTTTATTTAAATGATTTTGCAGAGTATCCGATCTGTATTAATCTGTGCTGTTAGTAAAATTTAGCCATATTTCCAACATAGTTTGTGCCAATCAGAATCAGCGCCACACCATGTATGTACATCTGCCAGTCAAACTTTCAGAAACTTTATTACATTCTGGAGATCAAGCCGGTCTTTGTATTCCAATATTACAAAACAATTTTTAATTTCTAGGCACCCGAAGGTGAAAACCAGCCAAGCACAGAAGTCGACCTCTTTATATCTACGGAGAAAATAATGGTTCTGAATACGGAGTTAAAGGAGATCATGATGGATCATGCATTAAGGACTATATCGTACATAGCTGATATAGGAGATCTGGTGGTTTTGATGGCTAGAAGAAGGTTCGTGCCGCATGAGAATGACTCCGACCAGCCCAAACTGAATCGTACGCCGAAAATGATCTGTCATGTCTTTGAGAGTGAAGAGGTGAGTTATCTTTTTTAGTATAACCATAATAGCCTATGCGGCCCAGTGCGGGTTGGTGGATGTCACATGACTTCGCATTTTTTTTCGTTTTTTTTTTTTTTAGGATATTATATGCTTTGACAGAATATTAGCCCTCCACATACCTACATCGAATTTATATATTGTTTGAATAATCAAAACAATAAAGAATGCAAGTAGGCTAGACTTCCTTCATTTGATTTCAATATTTAAAAAAAAATAGGAACCTAGCTTAGGTATTGCTCGTGATAAATGTAGTTTTCGAAGCCATGGTCAATGTTTAAAAGGCATAATATCCCATATCTTGCTCCATAGGTCAAATAAAAGTTGTTTGCGGAAACCAGAAAATCTCCATATTATTCTGAGTGCCTAGTAAAGCAACTTGCTAGGCCGGAATGAGCAAGCACCTAAACACGTTTGCTAATTGAATTGAAAAGTGAATTTGATAAAACTAAGTAAGTAGATAGAGAATGCCTAAGCCATAAAGTTCGCCTTTATACCTTTTTTGAATGCGAAAAGTTTAAATGAATAAATAAATGCAAAACTGCAAGAAAACATGGTACGTAATTTTTTTTTTTTTTAATCAATATGATGTCATAAAATTAAACAGATTGCGCTAACCAAAACAGAGATATACTTTGGCCATGACTGTACGACCCGTATAAGTAAAGTGGACCTTATTCCGCGATAACAGATAAAAACATAACTACAAAGTAGTGTGCAATGAAAACCAAGTCTAACCTCAAATCACACATAATTATCTCGACGAAATTAAATAAACATCGATAACAACTACTTACTACCATAGCGTCTTCATACAATTACGAACTCGTTAGCCAGAAGACTGTCACCTCTAAATATAGGCCTTTTGAAGAAACCTAGTTTGACTGGAGAAATACGTGATTTTATATAGGTACCTACCTGCTGCTATTATCACACAAATATGGTGCAACCGTCTTTTTCCTTGATTTAATATTAAACTAAACAAATGACGGTGTAATTAACTTCCTAGTTTTGCGACATAACGTTTACTAAATATGCTCTTTGTGTTTCTTTTGTTTTGGTTTTAAATGATTAAATTATACCTTCTAAAGAAATATTTTTTATAATTTTTTTACAAGCACCATGTAGCACGTTTGAAAAATTTTGTTTTTAATGTAACCTAGTTTGGAAGGTGCTGGTGTTAATGATACAATGATTTTGCATTAGTACAGACACCAACGGTACACTTCTTTCTGGAATATTCTATTTTTATTTGAAAAAAAAAATTTTTTTGCGAAGCGTAAATGTGTTTTTTTCTGAAATATTTTTTTTTATTACAGGCTCAGTTCATAGCTCAGTCCATAGGACAGGCTTTCCAGGTCGCCTACATGGAGTTCCTGAAGGCCAATGGCATAGAAGACCACAGTTTTGTGAAGGAGATGGACTATCAAGAAGTCCTGAACAGTCAGGAGATATTCGGAGACGAGCTTCAAATGTTTGCTAAGAAGGAATTGCAGAAAGAGGTAACTATTTATATGTTTTATAGCGTAAAAAATATAACAAATTACTCTCTTTGATTCTACGACCTTGACCTTGTCAAGGTCGTTGTTCAAGAATTGTTCGCTAAACAATCTGATAGTGGAATTCGTTATTTTTAGTGTTGAAAACTTTGCTAAGTACAAAGAAATTCTATAGTGCCACAGTATAAGCTTAAGTATTGTTTTATGCTTAAAGTTAAAAGTATATTGATCAAAGTAAAATATTAAAAAATAATAATAAAACACACAAAAACCGCTGCATATGACGATACTTTGATCGCATAAAGGCGCGTTCTCACCGGGAGCATATTTGCCTGTACCTTTACCTGCGACCTAACCGTGTTACTTCTACCTATTTACCTATTTATATTATATAACTTATCCTGCTGGCTTCAATTATTTCTTTGCAATCTACTTACAAGCCCTAGCCGTTACAGTGAAATTACAGGCGAATGCTCCCAGTGAGGGAGAGCCTTTATGTAGGTACAGTCAACCGCAAGTCAGTGGTAAGATTTGAATTACGAATACCGCTCTTTGGTACGCAGGTAATAAAGGCGCTGTCAATGTCAAATTGTTAACAACGACATGCGACTGTAACTACGCTGTCTGGATCTTTGTCACATCACTCTAAAGCTGCACAAGGATGTTTTGGCGCGTGGCCAAAATCGGACCTAAAGCAGCAATCTTGTTTTTTTAAATATATTTGACAAAACAATTACACAAATGTTCACCAACAGCGCCCTCTGTCGACGTCATTCGAGCGCCAAATGATCCTTGTAGCAGTGTAGTCATCTCGAACGCATGGTGTAATAAGATTTGTGTCAACGCAAAATACATTCCCGGGCATAAATATGGCACATCGAGCTGTATAACGAGATTGCCACACCGGTACTGGGGGCTAACCACGAGCTCTTATAGAAGGTCATAAGGATCAAAATCGCAAAACACATGATCGTTAGTATGAAACTGACAGGTCGATGATTAAATTCAAAGGGGGCCATTAGTCGAAAAGTCATTTTTTTACAGGAGAGCCCGTCAAAGTTTTGAAGACACCACCAAAGTGTAAAAAAGCAGTTGACTAGGCCATTTTTAATGCGAAAATCTCGAAGTCTGCGAAGTCTTTTTCGAATATAAAAATCGACTATTTCTTTATAAAGGATTTGTATTTTTCTCACAGCCGGACTATAGTGCTAAATATATTAAAATCCTCATTCTGTCACTATGATCTTCAAGAAGTTGACAGAAATAGAATGATGTTTTAATTTCAATAATTTTAGAGGTAAACGTATTTAGTGATTTGTGATGCAAGACCTTGAAACTCGATTTACGATTCAAGGTCGGTTACTTTTCATCCTGAACCCATATCATTATTTCTCCTGTCATACCTAAATAGTCGTTTGCATGTTCGCAGGTGGTGGTGCCCAAGACAAAGGGCGAGATCCTGGGCGTGGTGGTGGTGGAGTCGGGCTGGGGCTCCATGCTGCCTACCGTCGTCATCGCCAACCTGGCGCCCGCGGGCGCTGCGGCCCGCTGTGGACAACTTAATATAGGTAAAGTTGAATACAACAACTTACTGCTAATTATATGACGGCGTAAAGCCACCGGCATTTCACTGTGTCGTGACGCGGAATACACCAATCAAACGAATCTGTTCAGGACTACGTCAAGTCACAATGAGTTTTATTGGCTACACTGTGTTGTGTCGTGTCTCTGGGGCAAGCCTGCAATATCACTGTCGGTAATTCCCTCAACATCAGGTGGACAATCGCAAGATTGATAGCCACTGTTAAGCAAGAACTTACAAAAAATATCATCTCTTGAAGTGAAAACCTCTTTAGGCGCATTGAGCGATTTTTGGTAGGGGAAAATCTTATTCGCATCACGCGACATGCTACTGTGACGTTTGGTAGGGGAACATCTTATGAGTTCGCGTCACGCGTCACGTGTTGCGCTGTCAAGTTTTCACTTCTGTCGCCAGTCCCCATGATTGACTATGGTTTTTTAAACCCGTTTCTCTGTCCCAGGTGATCAAATAATCGCAATAAACGGCGTAAGCCTAGTCGGCTTACCGCTATCAACCTGCCAGACGTACATAAAGAACTCGAAGAACCAGACCGTCGTCAAGCTGACCGTGGTCCCGTGCGCGCCCGTGGTCGAGGTGAAGATCAAGCGACCAGACACCAAGTACCAACTGGGCTTCAGCGTGCAGAACGGAGTGGTGAGTGTAGCTACAGTTCAAAGTAATAGTTTGTTAGAAAAGGATTCTTACAAGTCATCACAATAAACATCATTCTACATATTTAAGTAAAAAAACAGAACATAATGTCAAATATGTCAATTAATTTATAGAGGAATGAGGAACATGGTGTAAAATTCACTCATCCTCTACAGAAAAGGGAGGATCCTCCGACCGGACGGGTTGTGTTGTCTGGTGGGCTTTTGCCCGACGATTGATGTCGTGCGGTAAACTTTGCTTGCGCGATGCAGGGTTTGTGTGACGTCAGGTCTTTGATGCGTAGTTCGCATGTGGTGTTGTAGATGTCACCACAAACTCAACAATAATACAAATAAATAAATAATAATAATACAAACTGTGGTAAGCTGACCGCAGTCCCGTGTGAGCCAGCGCGTTTACTATGTATTATATTTGCAATGGTTAATGTTACCATACATTTGTTCTTCCTTCCTCTGATCAAAAACCGTATCTTGTGCTAGCCTCAAGATTAATTCCCTACGATGGGTTTAGCAATCCCATCAATTAGGATTAGGATTTATTAGATGTGTTACCTAAAAAAAAAAAAATAAAATTGCATGATATCGATACCTGTCATGTCTGTAAAATTTGCCCTATACACGGTCAAACTAAATTAGCTAGCAAAACTCCGCAGTTGTGATGGGTAACGATATCTAATGACATCTGCAGTTTCGCTAGCTAATTTAACTCTGTAGGTATATTTTTTCTATTTCCTAATAATAGTAATAATCATTACTATTATACTTCCCCGTCGAACGAAAAGTCACTAACTAACTAAGACTTAGTGACTTTTCGCTCTACGGGGCGATATATTTAATTAACAAGTAACAGGACTCAATATGTTAGTAACAATATTTCTTAACAACTATGTTAGTATATCTAACGTACACATTTAACCTAACACTGCTCTATAGTTATGAGAATCCCAGCTACAAGCTCAACACTGATGTGGAAAGCTTGCAGCAACGATTCACACAAGCAGTCCAGTCTGCTCGCAGTATAATGTTGGGGCTGGCCCACCCGGCGTACCAGAAAGGCGCATCTTTCTTGCATCGTAGCATATAAATAATGTGTTTATCCCTAGAATAGTGTAAAGTATCAAGTAGCCTAAGTGTAAAAACATACAATTTCGCATAATAAGGTTAATTCTGTGACATACTGGTCCCGCTGCAGATCTGCAGCCTGCTGCGCGGCGGCATCGCGGAGCGCGGTGGAGTGCGCGTGGGCCACCGCATCATCGAGATCAACTCGCAGAGCGTCGTGGCCGTGCCGCACGAGAGGATCGTCAACCTGCTCGCCACCAGCGTCGGGGAGGTACGATCACTTATTATTTAGTAGTCTACAATCATCATCAGCGTCGGGGAGGTACGATCACTTATTATTTAGTAGTCTACAGTCATCACCAGCGTCGGGGAGGTACGATCACTTATTATTTAGTAGTCTACAGTCATCACCAGCGTCGGGGAGGTACGATCACTTATTATTTAGTAGTCTACAGTCATCACCAGCGTCGGGGAGGTACGATCACTTATTATTTAGTAGTCTACAGTCATCACCAGCGTCGGGGAGGTACGATCACTTATTATTTAGTAGTCTACAGTCATCATCAGCACTCCACTGCTGGCCAGACGCCTCTCTAATTGCACGGTAACTCACATTCAGCTGCTACCCTGCGAAGATCATCGGTCCACCTAGCTTGAGAGCATTCTGCCTAATATATATTTGCAGATTCGCGATCTCCACTCAAGTACACGTCTACCCCAATGGTCATCAGCTCTACGGCCAATATGGCCGGCCTATTGCTACTTCAGCTTGTTTATTTTGTGAGCTATGTCGTCAACTTCGGTTCTCTGCCGGATCACCTAGTTCCGGATTCGATCCCTCAGATATATGAAAGCCTAGGTCCATAGCTCGCTAGCTCGTTGAGCGACCTTGAATTTATGAACCAGCCGTACCGTGAATGTCCACACATGTGGGATATGTGACATATCACAGAGCCTAAAGACGTGGACGAGAGAACTCGTCGAAGCTTCCCAAACGTTCTCCTGCCCTTTCTGAATCAAGCCCTTGACCCAGCTGCGCAAGGAGAGCCTTCTGAGGTGTTGGTCGAGGGTCTCCGCTATTTTATTATTGGGTATTATTACTGCGGAAAATTTATTCATTCAATTAGTTCGTTTCCTAATAAAAAAAAAGTAAATAACTTAAGCTCTGCCTTATAATCTCCAGATCCTGATGAAAACAATGCCGACGTCGATGTTCAGACTGCTGACCGGCCAGGAGAACCCGGTGTTCATCTAACGCGTGCCTCGCCGCGTATCAAGTGCCTGCTTACTACGATATTACGATATACGCCCACCCCGCACCGCAACCACGGCCCTAGCCTCGCAACGCAACGTTAAACTTCCGTTTACTAGAATATAAGCTGCGTTTTAACTTTTTGGCTGCTTTTATGCGTAGTTACAGTACTACAGGGATCTTTTGGCGACTGAATGACATTGATAGGGGCGCGGTGTTGGTAAACATTTTGAGTCATATAAAATGAAAGGCAGCAACATCCATTTTTTCTATTCTATTTTTTTTAATGGCAAGCAAAGCCGTAATTAATCCATTTTTTCAATTATAGCAACTTTGAATGCAGTCTGTCAATGACAAATCGGCTGCATTGTTTGACTTAATTTTGTAACAAAAACAGCAACATCTCTTAAAAAATAACTGTTGAAATTATGAGTTTGCAGCAAAAACCGCAATCTCCAATAGTAACGGCACAGCTTTGAAAAAAAATGGCGGTAAACAATTTTTACCGCCATTTTGGTATAACTGGATGTTGCTACCTTTGCATCTTTATGACTCGTTTGTGAAATTGTCACAGAAATTTTATTGACAAAACAAAATGGCGGCGTTAGCGCCAAAAGAACCTTGTAACAATACGGCCGATAAATCATGGCCGGTTCGAACTTTGCGCAGAAGGCTGCGCAGTAACATTTTTTTGGAACCACCAGATAAGAGGCGAGTGTGAGTGAGAGAACATGCGCAAAAGTTCAGAGAGCCTATGGTCAGACCGGCCACGATTCATCAGCCTTTTGTAACGTTGTACGCAACTTTGCGCGAGTTCAGTTGCCCCGCGCAAAGGTCGCGTCGTTGGAGTGGCCAGGAAGTTCGGTTTGTACATATTTACGTATTGTCTAAATAGATGCATTAACAGCTGTTGCACAGTAATATTTTTCAATGATTAGCTAATTATATAATTATCTCTAATGCGACCCATAGCGGAAAAAGTACATAATAACGGTTACATAAAATCAACTGTGTGATAAATTTTAGCATACTTTTCAACTAGTAAGTAGTCATTTCATAAAGGGTCATTGTCAAAATGTTGGCTTTTCATTGAAAAATAATACCTTGCATAAAGTAATTTATAACAAACCCCAGTAGAAGTCCTATGTTACATAGATCTCCCCAAAAACTTATATGAATATTATAACCAGCTCTAAGGCAATGCGTGTAACACCAATCTTCTTACAAAGTAGATAACTATTCATCTATGAAAAATCTGTGAATGTAGGTAGGTAGGTGAACTTGAGTTTGATGATGTATCGAAATTGATTGAATTCATCAGTGTACAGATATAAGAGAATCAGCTCTAGCTGGGATGATTCGACAAGATGTAATGCAGCCCTCAATATACGATGATTTATTAAGTACTTCTAAAAACAAGTATTTTATCTTAAAATTCAAATAATTTTGTACTATTTATTAGATTTTCAACTTTATGTACTAAAGTATATATGTAGTTATAAATCATATTGAATATGTACTCATATATTTTGTATGGCTGCTTAACTGAGTATTGTCACCACACTTTTATATATATATAAATCGGAAAGTGGGTGAGTAGAACTCTAATAAATATTATTATATTTCTGTGAATACTTTGCGAATTACCTAGCTTTATTAATTAAGCTATGTAATTTATTTCAAGTACATTATTATTATTTAAAAAAGGATCGGCATCTAGGTACAACTTGAGTTTTAAAACAAAGGATAAGAAAATCATTTTACAAAGCGAGGATAGGGCCCCAACCAAGCTTAGCTGATAAAAATACTCAAAAAACATATGTGATGAGTTTCAATGCTTACAATGCTTTCGTGGCTAATAAGATAGAATCTAAGTTGTATTATCTCTCTATTACTAAACACTATGTATTTGTTAAAACGAAAAAATCTCTTATTCATAAAAAAATAAGAAAACGCTCGATACACCGCACTCACTTCACTGCAGTGTTTATCAAGAGCGTTTTAGATAATAGAACCTTTAAGTACTTTAATTATGAATGAAAGACATTTTGTAAACTCGTAATAGTAAATACATAGTGTTATCTTTGATTGTCATGACAATGTGTATACATACTCCCCTTAATAATATATTTATAAATTAAATATCAGAACCCACTCATATCTGCTTAGATATTTATTAATTAACAAAATTAATTCAAATAGCAAATTTGTATTGTTTTGCGTCGCTTTAGTAAATGGGCAAATTATTTGAAAATCAAGGTTTTTGTCATGATTTTTGCCATATTTTTTTTTTAACTTATTATAATGGCTTTTCAGTATCAAAATGTTCTTTGATATGAAATGCGTTAATTTTAAGTGGAAAGTTCTTTTTTTATATAGGTTCATTTTTGTAGTTTTCCTATGTCTGCCATCGTTTTGTTTAGATACTTTTAGTCTGTTTTTTCACATACTATTAAGGAACATAATATTTTGTATCGTATCTCGAAAGTTCTTTGTGTACTAAGTTACTATAGTGTGTGGAATAAATCAAATATGGACGTTTGGATGCAAATATGTGAGGAAACATTCACATTATTTTAATATTTATTTCTGTGTCGCCATTTATGCCTGTCAGCAATCTAGCCATTCCATTACCATAATCTTACTTCTTTGTATATTCTGACATACGATCGTTAAGTTTTAAAAGATTTTTTTTTTTTTTAATGAATAAACATGCACCATAGTTCAAATCATCTCATTCAGTTCAGAATCAACTTGTGTAGCTTAGATAAGTGGGTCATAAACAATAACTGTCCTGTGGCTCTGGTTTTAGATAATTTGCATCTATCATAGTGAACGCATCCTATCATCCGAGCCACAGCGCTCTTTCACAGACCCACAGTGATCAAATTGAAGAAAAAAAAAGAATTGATTAGTGGATATAGTAAATAAAAAAGCATTATTTCGTGTAGCATCTCAAAAGATATATCATATTTTGTAAATTTTATAGTGTCGCTATAGCTACGAAACCTACATATGTATGTCCTGTGTTCTTAGCTAAGCTTAGCGCTCTGAGAACGAGTTAACAATATATATTTATGTATAAAAAAATATATAATTTAACAGTTGTAATTGTAAACACTTTAGACATAAACACTTGAATAAACCGCTTCTGATTACGTACATTTATCCCTGAATCTAATGTCCTCTCAATAATGTCTACTTGTTTCACGTGTTTGGTTCCTTTGCTCTTATGGCCAGTGTCTTCAAAATACGGATGTCGCCGCGGAAAAGCGCGGCAAATCGACATTACCCAGCCAATGTCAGCACAGACCCCGAAATATTAACATTCGCTATTAAAACATCCGCTACTTGTTATTACTTTCGTCGCTCAAAATATACCCAAGTTTCCATTTTTTTACTCCTACGACCCCTGAACACTGGCCACGCCCTTGTGAACTAAACGTAAATATAATAAGTATACAGTCTGATGTAATTTTGTATTGCTAGCTGTTGTGAATAAGATTTATTTACATTGAGAAACACAGATAATAAATAGCCTTTTATTGTGAAAGCTGGTATATGGTAGGTACACTGTAACATGTGAAATAACTATTGTTGTTCTCATTTCTAAGAGTATTATTCTAGTCTGCATTAAAGTTAAGAATAAACTGAACAAACTGATGTTGTGGTTTTATTGCCCGCTGGCCCTAAATTGTCCATAGTTAAACGGAAAGGATCCACCCCACATTATACGTAATGTGGGTTGGATCGTTTTCGTTTAAGGCGATATGTAAATATCTAACAGAGCAGTAATAAGAAAGTGACAGAGTCAATTACATCCACATGCGAAAAAAAGAGAGCGCAACAATGCGCTGGAACCAAAATAAAAGCGTTTGACGCTTTTATTTTTTTTTTCCAGCGCATTGTTGCGCTTTTTGGCCAAATAAAAATTGTTTAAAAATAAATTAAGCTATCTATCAAAAATATGTTCAGCCTGAGTTTTCAATTACATACCTAATACGCACATTTTGAATGCAATTTTGCAATGAAATTACTTACTTAGGATTTTAGAATTACAGAAAAAAAATTTATCAAGTAGAGGTGTTATCGGAATTAAATTCTATCGAGGAAATTTAACCCAATTGAAATTTCCTTCAGTCTGAGTATTGATCAAATAGTCAATAAACATATATCCAAAAATTAAATCCATACATTCTGTAATAGTGAAATAAATGGCTACGAAAAAGCCCCCAACTTATTTTGGTATCGCCTTAATTATGGCAACGATAAAGGAGAATATGTGAGGTTTTCTACAACGAAATTATAATACATAGTAACATTCGAGTATAGCAAAATGATGTCACAGTTGTTCTGTGTCGTGTCATCTAAAAATATTTAGCTGAACATTATGAGCTCATAAGAAATACAGAGATAATTCACAGTTCTTGTAATAATATCCTCCCGACCAAATTTCAGCCACATTGGCTAATATCGTCGGAGATTTGACTATACGCAGGAGATAATCTAGATCAGCGGTTCGTATGCGCCGTGCAGAGCAGAAGTGCCGTTATGTGTTCTTGTTTACCATTCTCCGGAAACTACAAAATAAAAGCTAAGAATTCTCAATCTGCCTGCCTAGCCTTTTCCCAACTATGTTGGGGTCGGCTTCCAGTCTAACCGGATGCAGCTGAATACCAGTATTTTACATGGAGCGACTGCCTATCTGACCTCCACAACCCAGATATTGGGTAATACGATACCCCTTGGTAAGACTTTCGGGCTTCTGATGACCCGTAACGACTGCCAAAGACCCACGAATGACAGCCGGGACCAACGGCTTAACCTTTTCGCCGCCAACGTACACAAAACGCAATGCCTCGCCGAGCGCCAAGCTATAAATGTATAACTAAATATACAGTAAACAGTAGTGATGGGGATATCGTCATATCGATGAATAAGATTTGTACGCGTAAAGTTAAGATTTAAAGTTGATTTTACGAATATAAATAAAAACTGATTAAATATTTCCAGATTTGTTTTATTTCACAGTATCCTTAATAAGAAAAAACAGTATAATTTATGAGTATCAAAGAAACTAATACATAACTCAATTAGAACTATAAGGAATGGGGTACATCTCTATTTGTTTCATGATCTCATTCTTTAACTTCATATCAAGTTATTGGCACTGAGGGCACGTTGAATTCAATTCTGATCAGGGATGGGGTCTATGGTCTTTCTTTCTTCTATTTTTGTTTATTCCTGTGTTTTTTTAATAACTTCAGTCAACGTTTTTTACCGTAGGTATCTAAGTGGCAGAATTTTGAATTGTTTTTTTTTAATTATCTTATCTTCTGGTTCAATATTCTCCACAAAATACTCCGAGTCCGATTCCACACCTTGCAAAATTTTCAGAAGTTCGTCCGAATCAAGTTCTTCACTCATTTTTCTATTTGCAAGTGAAAGAAAGAAAGATGCGTGCGCGCGAATCCGATTTTATGCTGCACTATGCCAAAGTGACCTTGACAGCCGCACGCCTATGACGTCACTGTCCAACTTCTATAGTAGTTCGTGGCACTCGGTGGCGCACAGGGGCATAGACGACCAATTGTTTTGTAGAGATGGGAAAATAACTATCGACAAGAATTAGTAACAACTTTATAATTACGTATCGGCATCTACCTGAAGGTCGAAATTCATCTACTATCCTTTGTAATGAAGTAGATAACTAAGTTCATATTTTATTGACCTCAAAATGTTTTCGATATTCGTAACTTTCTGTATTTATAAATATTTCAATGGTGAAATCAACCTTTCACGGCACATCACTGGCCAACTTGATATGAAGTGATTGGCGTTCTGAGGAAAGTAACAAAATTCGGAGTTTCTGTTTTTGCCGATTTTAGGACAAACTAGGGCTTATTTTGTGTAGAAAAATAAAAAACAGGGTAGTAGACAGTGCTATCTTAAATAATAAAATGAAACAAAGCTTTTAATCACAGTAAATTTATTTTAATAAGATAATTAAAATGAACAACTTCTATAGAAGTTGTGGCGCTGGTGGCACGAAAATCCCGAACTTCTATAGAAGTGCTTGGCGGTGAAAAGGTTACGTGCTTTCCAAGGCACGGAGGAGTCTCGGTGTGTAAAGATGGTCAGCTCTAAGAATTCTCATTAGCACCTTATTTCGACCAGCTAGGGCGCCGAGACAAAATACTAAACCTGTAAGTGCGCCGTGAACTGAAAAAATTTGGGAACCCCTGAGTGTGTGGATTATTCCGACTTGTCACCCTGCTTTGTCCCCTTGGAGGAACAGATCGGAAAAAAAGTTTGATCTGGTCTACTGTTTACAACCTGGAAATCGTACCGAGGATTATTATGGGTTTGACCCTGCCGAGACAGTCACACTAGGGCCGACTTTGTGATCTATATTGTTTGCCCCCATATTTGCTGATCGTCTTGTGTTCCCGTCGCGATGTTTCCAGAGCTTACGTTTGTCACGTTTGCGGGCAACGTCTGTGTCGACGGGCCTACGTACCAAGAGACATGTCTTACGATTCAAATGATACTTATATCTACTATACTGCAACCGTAAGGAAAAATGACGTATCTACAGAAGTATTGAAATGAAGAAAAAAACATATTTTGTCCTGTTTAAACTATAAGATACAAAGGCAGATGCATCTTTTAATTTTAAGAATTATTAGGTTTCGTTAAGTTTACCCCATTTTAAAAATACTGGTAGAAGCGTCTTTTTTTGCCGATTCCGAATACTTATGTAAATAACTCTATTTCGAAAAAATGTCAGATAACTTAAAACGGGATATTTACCATGTATATTAATTGATTTGAGTTTCCGATATTTCGGCACTGTTGCAAGTGCCATGATCACGGATAAACCACTCCGGATCCGGATCGAACCACTGGATTGAGTTACATAACCCTCAGGTCATCTCGACAGAAAGTCACTACATACCTAGACTGGTGAGAGAAGCGATTGAGATTACTAAATATAAGAACTTCAACCATGAGGATGGGTTTCAATTGTCGAGAGCCTGGAATCCAGTGGTCCAATTGTGTAAAGACCGCAAGAGTACCGAAAAAAGTTTACGAGCGGACACAGTGAGTTTTGTGTGTCGAGAACAGAATCGAGTTGTGAGTGTAACAAGTGACAATGGTAGCGGTGTCAATCGCACTAAACGAACAAGAAAGAGGGTAGACCGTTTTGTCTGCTCGTAAACATCCACCCGCAATAACTTCAGTTTATCCGTGATCATGGCACTTGCAACAGTGCCGAAATATCGGAAACTCAAATCAATTAATATACATGGTAAATATCCCGTTTTAAGTTCTAATGATAATGTCAGTGACCATGTCGGTTTAAAAACTTATAATGTCAGATAAGTCTCTTTTCCTTATGACGATGACGGCAGTATAGGTAGGTAATAGGAGTTCGTGGCTAAGTAACAACAGCAGCACGGGTCGATCCATCAGGTTAAGCTACGCTTGCCGGGGTTGGTCTGTAGAGGGGTGACCATCTTTTCATACCGAGACTCCTCCGTACCTCGGAAAGCACGGAATCTTTGACAGTCGTCACGAGTCGTCAGAAGCCCGCAAGTCTGACAACCAGTCTTACCAAGGGGTATCGTATTACCCAGTAACTGGGTTGTGGAGGTCAGATAGGCAGTCGCTCCATGTGAAATACTGATATTCAGCTGCATCCGGTTAAAAGCATTTATTTCAAACTAGCTTTTGCCAGCGGCTTCGCTCGCGTGGAGGTCGAAAATTAACCTACGGAAACGGTACCACCGGGATAAAAGTACCTACCTATCATGTGTTAATTAATCCGTTATAAACGACCTATGTGTGCCAAATTACATCCAAAAACTATTAAAATCACAATACTAATGATTCAAATATTATCGTTAATTCATGCAATCCTACTTTTTGTTAGGTTTACTGCTCAGAAATTGTGCACAACGTTGTGTCATGAATTGAAAAAAAAAAACCGGTCTAGAGTGAGTCGGACTGGCGCACCGAGGGTTCCGTACCATACATTTTGGTTGTGAAACGTGAAATGTTTTTAAATTTTCATCAAACAATGATTTTTAGATTTTTTGTCTGTGCGGTTTTCACTAATGTATTGTGGTAAGCTTCACTTAACATTAATGGCCGGTTTTTTGATCCGTGGATATCTCAAGAACTACTTGAACTTGAAATAAATTTGGAATAGTTTTAGATGACGTTTGGCCAACAATTTTGCAAATAAGAAAGAAATAATAAAATATAGATTTATTTTTGCAACATTAACTGAAAGGAATTTTTAAAAAATTCGAAGTGTGGCTACTAGGGCATTGGGCATGTCATATGAAAGAGCGCGTTTACACATGCTCAAACATTTTTCTTTTTTTTTAGGCCGCATAGTTTTTGACTTTTAATTAAAAATGTAAAAAAATTCCGTTCGCCTTATCTCCGAAGTTTGCATAGAGAAAATTATATAAACCTGAAATTATATAAACTTCTATCTTATAGAAAACTATAAGATAGAAGTTTATGTAAAGATTACATGAAAAATAAATCGATGCCTCTATAATAGCACACTTTTTCAGAAATCCATAACAAAATAGTTCCAATGTCGGTCAAGAGATGGCGCTGCCCTAAAACTGCAATATTCTACACCGCAGGCAGTGCCAAAATTCTCTGCTAATAATGAAGACCCCTAAATGTACTCTGTGCTGTGCAATGCTATTCTGTACGGACATCACCGTGAAAACATAGGTGAAGTGAGCGTGGAGTGAGCAGGTCTATAATAGTGTCAATCATCATCAGGTGGAATGACAGCTCACTTCACCAAATTTTTCACGGTGAGATTTTTACAGAATAGACCGGCTGGTCAGCGAGCCCTTTGCGCCGAGCCTTGTAAGTAAGGTATAGGTTCAGAGGTATTATATTTTAATTTATGCGCCATCTATTGTTATCGAATACGAACTATAAGTTCTGGGCACCGTTGTACAGACGCCAGCAGGTCCAGCTACCCGAAATTGTAAAATTTTCATAATACTTTAGCGATAAAGTTAAAAATCTATTATAGACAACACTGTAAGATTCGGTCAGTAAACAAAAATCTAGCCAATCAGTGTTAAGGATATTCAATGTTACAAGAGCGACTCGTGTGTTTGCAAAAATCCTATCTTTTTCCAGTAAGATTGAGAAATGTTTTCACCATTGTGTATATTATCCGTGTTTTCGCAATATCTCTAGGGTTTTCGCGAAAATTCGTATTATCAAATCATTCACGACATGTACAGACGCCAGCACATCAAGCTACTACAATCTGTCAAATTTCTTTAATAGATTTCAACTTTATCGCTAAAGCATTAGGTGCAAGGTTGGGGAAATTTCACAGTTTGGAGTAGCTTGATGTGCTGGCGTCTGTAGGTACCTACCTACAAAGGTTCCTACTTAATTATTTTATTGGTAGAGACCAGTAACAATACGTACATCTGGAAATCGGGGAAAAGGAATTTATGAATAAAGGAGGAATGTGGGAGGTAGATGGTACGACTCGGTAGGTACCAACGGCACTTGTGACACATGTCTACAGATTTATTTGGTGACCATACATACCATACCTAGGCATCAAAAGTATCAAGCGCAGGCCACACTGGGAACGAAGCTAAGTTCGTTTAGCTTCACTTATGTACAGAAATCGGATGCATATTTTACCTAAAGATAATTTTGACTAAGAAATCATGGAAGCTGCTTCTTAATTAATATAAATCCCGAGATTCCAGAAAATCCGGGAATGCATAACTAATCGGATACGTGGTATGGAAGCAATTTCTTAAATAAATATTATGTGCTTGTTTACTTGAAATACATTTTTAACCCCAGATGCAAATATCGTCGTAGCCAAATCAAGATCTTGTATGTGCACAGATGGTACTTTTGAGAAAATCGAATAAAACCACTTTATGGATAAAATATGTATGGAAGGGTGTTAAACCAAATTCAGTGATTGCTTATATGGGCGCTTGGGCATTTATAAATTATTATTATTTTTTTACTTTTATGTTATTAAGACAGTAATATATATTTTTAGCACTTTTTTTCACATAAGAGATTTTGACTGTTGATATATATTTTATCTCTTATGTGAAATTGGAACACATAAGATTTTTTTTACACCAACAAATAATCTCTCATGTGCGGTCTCAACACATGAGATATTTTTAAATTAGCAACTTTCTTTGATTCGTCACATAATCGTTTTTATGTTTGACTATTTCTCCAAAACTAAACATGATATGCACATCAGAGTAATTGCAAAATATAGAGGAACCAATTGTCGTTTGCCAAGATAAACGAAAAATCACCAAGGGACACATGCAAGGTTTTGATTTGGCAATGACGATATGCAGTTTGGCAATCTATTTATAACATTAGCTAGCATTTGAATCTATTATCAGAACTCTTTTGTGGATCCCGAAACTCCTCAACTTTAGGTAAATATGCATCCGATTATCGATTACCGCGTCTTTTCATACTTCGGTTCATAGTTCGCGGTGTGAAACTGTTTAAGTATATCCTAGGCACTTGCTATGATTATTATGACAAATATTTTTTAGAAAAAAAATACCTATGAACATAGGAAGTAGTAAAGAAAGATGGACAAACGGTTAAAATACAATAGAATTCGTGCCAGAAGAAGGTCGGCGCCTTCGAAGCAGGCCCAAGAAAAACGGGCGAGATGACACCGTCGTTCACCGCCGCGTGACGGCTAGTTCCAAGGTAGCGCAGGAAAAAAGTACCTGAAAGAATGTGGTAGAGGCCCTGCAGTAGTGGTAGAGGCCCTGCAGTAGTGCTGGAGTGACCGAGGCATATTATTTGTAGGCAAGAAAGTGACTACTAAAATTCAAAAATCCCTCATGATAAAAGGTAATTTTGGTGGATGATGATAGACAGCCGAATCCACAACTTGTTCTTATTGCAAATCATGGTTATGCTGGCAGTAGGTACCATGGAAAAAACGAACATCTATATCAATCAATCAATCTGCCTAGCCTTTTCCCAACTATGTTGGGGTCGGCTTCCAGTCTAACCGGGTGCAGCTGAATACCAGTATTTTACATGGATCGACTGCCTATCTGACATCCACAACCCAGTTATTGGGTAATACGATACCCCTTGGTAAGACTGGTTGTCAGACTCTCGGGCTTCTGACGACCCGTAACAACTGCCAAAGAACCATGAATGACAGCCGGGACCAACAGCTTAACGTGCTTTCCGAGGCACGGAGGAGTCTCGGTTTGTAAAGATGGTCACCCATCTACGGACCAATCCCGGCAAGCGTAGTGTAACCTGATGGATCGACCCTTGCGGCTGTTATTATTTAGCCACAAGCTCCACGAAAAACGAACACTGTGAAAAATAATCCTGTGCACACAATGTCCACATCTGTTCGCAAGCATTACTATAGCGGCCATGTGCTGCAAGAAATAATAGTACTTACGATATAGATGTTTCTCTGATAGTACCTACCTAATTTTTAATTTTTTTTTTTGTACAGTCACGAACCTGGATTGTTGAGCCACTTGCATATCATCTTAACTTGGTTGTGTTACACAAATGCTGCCCGTTTTTCGTTATTAAAATGTCACATGTCAAATTTCACGGGTGGCATTTGTGTAACACAACCAAGTTAAGAGCCATTTCACGTTTTCGCGCGAATATCTGAGATTTCAGTCGCCTAATTGACCATCTTAGGTAATACTCTGACATTGTTGAATACAATAAAAAAAAGATCAATCTTTCGTATTGATACTTCATGTAACATATTTACAAAAACTTATTTATTTACTTTGTGGTGATTAATCTCTCGCAACTAGTTTTCTGGTAAATCATCGCAGAGTCAATTTCAGACTCCTATATCTATCACTTGTATTTACAAATTCGACAAAAAAAAATACATAGAGCATCAAACATATAATTTTGTCGACACATAATGTACTACAATATCGATTATTATTAACATGAATTAGTAAAAAAATAAAGTCTTAGGGCAATTTTTACGTTTTATATCGCTGTTTTATCGTGATTTTTCGGTTTGAAAAAAGTGTAATTACATTAAAAAAATCATGTCAAAATAAACTATTTTCTTTAACAAAACTAATTCCAAAGTTTTAATAAAATCCCTTCATTTAATTAGACATACTATTGTTATTAACATTACTCTAAATTAGAATAAATTGCGATGCATAAGTGGGCACCGATTAGTACGGCGCGAGCGCTCAATGACGTAGGACCTGTGCCATTTTTTCCCGCGTCCCGATTTTCGAGCGCACGTGTCGTGAACGCATTATTATACTACGACTACAACATTTTGATCTGCTTTGTATTTTTTTTTTTTTCATAAGGTAGGTTTTGTTTATTATCAAGTACATAAAATATTATTTTAGTAGTTTGTAGAATAATTATATATTTTTGTTTTATTAGTTTTAGCAATGGGGCGTAAAGGGTGTGTATACCATTGTATCAAAAAAAGGAAAAATAAAAATTCTGCAGCCTTAAAGAAAGCAACAGAAGCGAGGTAGATATTTTATTTTATTTGTTATTCATGTACACAGTAATCAATCACATAAGTACATAACGCCATGGACTATAGACCCCTAATTACAATTTTAAGGATTTGTTTATTTGACTTACACTTCTATAAAAATATTTATTATTGAGTAAAAAAAAAATAATTGTAGGTGTCAAAACTTGGCAGTTATTTTGTTTTTTATTTTAGAATGAGAAATCGCGTGAATCGAGTAGAGGAGGATAGTGCCTTTAGAAGAGACGCCGTGCCGAGTACAAATGAAAAGTCAGATTCGATAACAGAAATTGTATGTAACAATTTTATGTTTAAAACAGAAGTTTATTTAGTAGTAGTAGGTGCTATAATAATTATTTCTTGAATGTTATAGGAAACAGAACCTGTTGCATTAGATCCTGGATCTAACGAATTAATGGATCTTTCAGACTCGATCGTAAATATTTTTAGTACTTATTATATTTCTTTAAATTGCGATGAAATCGATTAGATATTTAATGTTGCTTTTGTTTTTAGAACGATTACATTATTGATGGCAGGCGTATAATTGATTTTCAATACTTTTGGAGTCAATTAATTAATATAAGCGAACACAGCGAGAAATTCGGCTGCAAATTGAGCTATTTGAAAATAGAAAAAGAGAAACAGGTGGGTCTCATATCTAAATTTGACTTGAAGTGTATGATGTGTGGATCTAGCTTTGTTCTAAAAACTTCGGAGACTGACACCACTGAACAATCAAGACTCGATCTTAATGCAGGAGCGGTATCAGGTGCAATCATTACGGGAATTGATCTCTCAAACTTGAATGAGATCACTGCATCGATGGATTTGCCAACAATGCCATTTCGATTATACAGTCAAACACATGATGTCATTTCTGCTATGTGGAAGACTGCTGCCGAAGTGACAATGTTAAATGCTGCCAAACAGGAAAGTGAAGCGGCAATATCACGTGGCGATGTTAGCAATTCGGGTATAGCAATGATACCGGTCGAAGCAGATGCTTGTTGGGGCAAACGCTCTTACAAAAATAATTATTCTGCACTCTCTGGTGTTGCGGCCATAATCGGTGAACATAGTGGTAAAGTGCTACACATTGGCGTTCGCAACAAATATTGCGTCATTTGCGCCCGAGCTAACAAAAAAGGCAGCCCAGCAAAAGCTCACAAATGCACAAAAAATCATTCGGGATCATCTACCAGCATGGGGCAAACCATATTAGTTGAAGGTTTTAAAAATTCCATTAGAGAAAGAAATCTAATTTATAAAACACTAATCGCAGATGGCGATTCTAGTACTTATAAAAGTATATTAGAGAGTCGACCTTACCCGGATATACCCATACAAAAAATTGAATGCACAAACCATTTGTTGAGGAATTACAATGGAAAGAACTTGTTACTTCAAAAAGATACAGCTATACCTCTAAACGAACGTAAACTTTTAAATATGGACCGACTGAAAAGGTTACGTACTGCTGTTCGCGCTGCTATTAGATATAGACAACAGGACGATGGTTCAGATTCAAATAAAATAGAAAATCTTCAAAAAGACATTATTAATAGCCCACGACACATCTTTGGGGACCATTTAGAATGTGACAGTTATTACTGTACAGATGAGAGAAAAAAAGAGCCCAATCTGGTCCCACTTATACCAACACTACTTTTGAAACTAAAAAAGAACGCATCTCAACTCGCCTACAATTCCCGGAGCCTTTTACATTGCTACACTAATAATCGCGCAGAGCAATTCAATAGCATCGTGGCTAAGATGGTAGGTGGGAAACGCGTTAACTTTTCGTTGAAGGACTCCTACACTACACGATGCTATGCAGCAGTGGTATCGTTTAATACCGGCAAGCCACAATACACTTTCTATAAATCGATCTGTAACGCAAGTCCAAGAAAATCATTAAAATCGTTGGAAGCCAGGAGACATGCTAAAAATACTAGAGAAGTGATAGCTCGTAGAGGTAGAGCTCGCAAAAAAATTAATTATAATCCTGTAGATGCTCATTACGGAAAAGAATGTGAAAGACCGGATATGGACGCCGCAGACTATGAACAAGGGAAGCATCTATTTTTAACCAATTTAAAAGAACAGGCGTCAAATCGCCATGAAATTGAGAGGGCTACTGTATTACAAGCCGAAAGCTCTTTGTGGCTTGAAATTAGAAGGTGCATAGTCACCGCGTCCTCCTTTGCGAAGGTTTGCAAAAGGCGAGCGAATCAAAACTCTGCTCCTCTGGTGAAATCGATTCTGTATTCTTATAACTTGGACCATATCACATCAATAAAACATGGTAGGGACTTAGGGACAACGAACCAACGGCGTTAGCACAACTCAGTGTGCAAGAAAACGCAAATATAGAAAAATGTGGTCTTTTTATAGACGAGGAGCACTGTTATTTAGGTGCCACACCGGATGGATTGTGCAGTGAAGGTTTAGTGGAAGTAAAATGTCCTAGCTCACTTTTCGGGATCGATCCTGATACCGCTATACAAGCAAAAAAACTTAAATGTTTCAAATTCAACAGTCAATCTGAAATCGAAATGAACAAAACCCATGACTGGTACTACCAGGTACAGGGCCAGTTGCACATTGCGAAAAAAAACTTATGTTTATTTGCTGTGTGGACTGGTCCTGATTTTCCATTGAAAGTAGTAAGGGTAGTCAAAGATGACGTTTTTTGGCAGGAAAAAATGCTTCCGAAACTGACTCG
Organism: Dicycla oo; assembly: GCA_948252095.1. Lineage (NCBI taxonomy): Eukaryota > Metazoa > Arthropoda > Insecta > Lepidoptera > Noctuidae > Dicycla > Dicycla oo. Next base: position 4,624,196 of record OX411711.1, on the reverse strand, counting down.
GTTTTACCAAGAATGCGTATTGCCAGAAATCATAGACCCTAGAAAAGCTAGATCAATGCCTTTACGACAAATATTCATTTAATGTACTCGTAAATTATAGTCGTTATTTCTTGATATGTGATTGTTTCCCTGTTATCTGCCTAGCCTTTTCCCAACTACTATGTTGGGGTCGGCTTCCAGTCCGGATGCAGCTGAATACCAGTATTTTACATGGAGCGACTGCCTATCTGACCACTACAACCCAGTTACTGGGTAATACGATACCCCTTGGTAAGACTGGTTGTCAGACTTTCGGGCTTCTGACGACCCGTAACGACTCTCAAAAATCCACGAATGACAGCGGGGACCAACGGCTTAACGTGTTTCCGTGGCACGGAGGAGGCTCGGTATGTAAAGATGGTCACACATCCACGGACCCGGCAAGCGTAGCTTAACCTGATGGACACGAACTCCTCCTTTAATTTTTTATTCCCTGTTAATTTTTTCTATATACGTTATTTTTATTAATAATAATAATAATAATAATATTCCACAACTATCACACAACGCCGTCTAGCCTCAAGCTAAGCAGAGCTTGTGTTATGAGTACTAGACAACTGATAAACATACTTATATATTTCTAAATACATACATATATAGATAAATTACACCCAGACACAGAACAAATGATCATGCTCATCACACAAACATTTGTCCTGGGTGGGAATCGAACCCACGACCTCCGGCATAGCAGTCAGGGCCACTAACCACTAGACCAACAGGCCAGTCTTATATACTTTACATACTTTACTTTTCATTTACTATTATATCGGCTCAAGATTGTTTAGTCCGTCTCGACACTCGCGCTATACTGTTTGTATTGTGTATGTGTGGATAGCTACGCAAACATACACAATGCAGCCGTCTTTTACCTAAACTTGAGTGTTAAAATTTTGTGAAATGGCTCTTAAGATGATATGTAAGTGGCTTAACAATCCCGGTTCATGACTGTACCTAAGTCATTGAAAGTGGGCAGCCCCTGTTTCGACAGTAAGATCCACAAATGCTTGTCCCTTATAGAATCTAGGGCTTGCCCATATAATTATTTTTTTTGCTAATTACCTAAAAATGAAGTATATTAAAATAATGTCCTCAAACTAACAAAGGCTTTGTCTTTGTGAGAAAAAGGAACTGCAGTCTGCAGTATGACCTTTCAGTCAGGTGTTCTGTTGCAAAACAAAACAACATTCAGATAAATATACAAGATAAGACTTATCAAATGACAAAAATAAACAAAGGATTGTTTTTCTATTGTTGTCCGTTTTTTGCTTTTATTCTAGTCTACATTTTCATGTGATTAGATGACTTAGATTTTATATGCTTGACCTTGAAAAAATATTTCTGAGCACTTAGATGTAAAAATATCACATCATCTAGAATCAAGCCATTATTGTTTCAGGAGACCGGGAAGTCTGAAAATAAGTTGTTGAATAAGTTACCCACGTGGTTAAAGTAACCACATGGGTTAGGTTTTTATTGATACAACAAATTGGTACATTTGACCGATTTGGCTTTACATGCACCTTGCAGATGTATCCAGTTGTTACCATTAGGTTATTTGGGTACACCAAATCTAAATTGTTTATGTTAGGCAGTCTGTTTAGTTAGGATAATACATAAAATATGTGTATTTTCCCAATGAATGAGGAAATATTTGTGTTAAGTATATTATAAAACTATCTTCAAGGAAAAAATATTGGAGTTAAATAACTGAACACCACTGAGCAAAAGATCAATGGAAACATAACCTATAATAAAGTTGTGTTATCCATAAATCAAATGTAATTAAAAATAAAATATTGGTTTAGCTTTTGTATATTATGTATTTTGAAGTTTTCTCACAAAGCCAAATTAAATTTACATAAATACAATTTAATGATAATGTTTATACAAGATGTAAATAGTACACAAAAGATTCATAGTGAAATCATGCTGTTGTTGCTTATCAAGTGAAAATTAAAACAGCTATACTGCAATCACTTTGCTATGTAGAAAAAATAAAATAAAATTAAACTTTCAGCATCACTGTGATCAGGACACTGTTATAATCATTTCATTTAGCAGAACATTTTGCACTCAAGAGATGGTGTTCGTAAGACTCTTACAAAGATATTCAACTTTGTGACAGTAAACACTATCCATTGTATAAAATTAACCAAATTTGTAACCATGAAATATATACATTTAAGTCTCCAGGTTTTGTTTTATTAGCTATTATAATGATAGTAAAAAAATATGCATACCTAATATTGTAACGAAGCTACATGTGAACGGGTAAACAATGACCTGTGGGGCTGTCGGACCGCTCCGAGACAATAAGGGCGAGGCTACGAAATGCAGGATAACCTGAGCGATGAGCGCCTGCAGCGCCGCAGCGCCGCTCACCTATAATAAAATTTATCCACAATTGTCTCTTCACAAGTTACTCGGTCTAGGGTGTATAACATAACTTGCACTCTTAAAATCATGATATATGTTAGTTCCGTCCTCGTGTGGCGCGCGTCGGGGAGGCACTGGTGTGTGAGTGCTGGGCGGCACTGTTCAGTTGTCCATGGCGTATCTCCGCGTCCACTCCTTCGCGTTCCGGATCGCCTCGCTCTCGTTCACCTTCCACAGCTCGGCCACGTCGTTGGCCAGCGGGTCGTCAGGGTTCGGCGCTGACAGGAGCGCCTGGATCGACAGTAGCACCGTGCGGATCTGCAGCGCGGGACTCCACTTGTCCTTCAGTATGTCCAAGCATATACGACCCAGCCGATCTATGTTCGGATGGTATATTTTTGTTATAAACCTAACCTTAGGCGCTGACATGGGATAGTCCTCTGGCAGAAATAACTCTAATTTAAATAGTCCTCCTTCGAACGGCGAGTCTTCTGGGCCAGTAACGATTACGTGAAAATAACGAGCATTCGTTTCGCTTGGCACCGCGCTGATTCCCGGCACCGGTTCTTGCATCAATCGCTGTGTCTCTTTGATTATTCTACGTGGTAGGGCTGCCATTTTAAATATGCGGTCTAGCGCAATTTGTCAAATGAAAGCAAGTAATCATATAATCGTACAAAATATCTAATTGTCTTTTCACACTAAGTGTCACGACGATTATCCAGGCACGTCTTCAGAATTAACGAATTACAACAGCATTTTAGCCATGATAATGCTAAAAACGCGACTATAAAAGCGAAGGTACAATGTACTTCAATTTTTAAATCATAGATTATATAGACTTTTGTTACCAAAGATAACACGTGCAATATAGAAACGGATGCGATTCAGGTTATTTTGTCATGAAATCTGGAAAACACCGGTTTTTATCAAAACAACACTGACACAAAAACTGTTAGAAATAAATACTACTATACTCTTATATTTGGGAAACAACACATTACATATATATATATATATATTTATTATTATTTTCAAACTGACCTAATGATTATATCTAGTATAAATTTAGCTTTATTTTGTTACGTTTTTGTGAATAGTTCTAGCGGCATCCGTAAGATGTCAGTACCGGTCCAACTGTCTATAGTGTCTATGCTAGAGATAGAGACTTTATAGTCATGGAATTAGTAATGCTCGGTTCATAAAAACAAAATCTAATCGTTTTGCCTATCAATAATAGCACTTTGTATTGGCAAACTGGGCATGTAAATAAATATATTCGTAAGCTAATTTTACCTGTGCTAGCTACTCCCTTATGGGAGGGCTACTGTGCAAAGCTATGAGGTCTTTGCTTCATTATTGGTAAAGATACAAGTCTTAATTTAAACCAATAACGGTCCGTAAATTATAGAAATCGGCCATAAGTAGAGTAAGATCAAAATTAAAATAATAACAGCCGCACGGGTCAATCGAAGGTTAAACAACGCTTGCCCAGGTCGGTCCGAGGATGGGTGACTCCATTACATGTCATATCGAGATCCCTACGCACCTGGGAAAGCACGTTAAAGGGAAGCGCCAGGGTAGCCCGCGAAATTCAAACTTTCTTAGGTTTTTGCAGTTTGCAAGTCAGTATTAAGTTGTATGTTGATTAGAGTATGTATCGCGACCGTAAAAAATATGTATTAGCAGAATTATAATCATTAAAATCAGTAATACAACTTCATAAGCTATTATAATCCTAAAGGTTAAGCAGCATTAATTTAATTTCTTGAATCTTATTAGTTCCTTGTGTTAGACAAGTTAGTACTGGATGAGGCTTAAACTGGTATTACTGCACAATTTGGAAAATGCATTTGACGGATGGGGAAATATAAGGTAAGGTAATTTGTAGTTTGTGCAATGAATCAAAATGAGAGATATTATTTGAGATTTGTTCAGTGGTGGCAATATTTTGTGACTGTTTATGTCTCGGTATACGTCATTTGCTGACAGTACCATGGTAGGTTCGTCATTATTATCCAAATTTTCTGCACCGAAATTGATGTTGTCGTAGCACTCCCATCTGTAAAACAACAATACAAAATCATGTAAATATTTCTAAATATAACCCAATGATATTATATTAAAATGAGGCAGATATGTTACTACCGCGCGTTTTGTGAAGACTCGAAAGCGTCCCAATTAGCTAGGCGTAATAATAAAAAAACACGACCCTCTTTTTTTTGTCTTTTTTTTTTGGGACATTGAGCAAGACCAGATTTTAAACGTTGGTTTCTATGAACGTAACAAATCTTGTGTATAATATCATTAATATAAAATATTCCTTTGACATCATTTTGACCATGTAAATTTTCTCATAACACGAGATTTGATTATGATAGATTCTGCCTATGATCATCAGATTTCTTATTATTTCCACAACTGCTCAGTAAAATCGTGATATCATTCGTAAATACTATGTTAAAGAAGCGAATCCAAAAGGATGCACCTTACCTTTCGATCAAGTCAGTTTTCCGTCCTCGTAAAGAGGCGACGCGATTCTTCAACTCTTCCTTCAACTCACTGGCTCTCCATGTGTGATACATCATTAAAGGCACTATTTTCATATATTTTAATTCATAAAATGTAAAAATAAAAACACTGATGCAAGCATACGTAACGTCAAAGTCTGTGACAAGGGACCTACCTATGGCAGCGCCATCTATGATTAGCCTGTACCGGCCGGCCCCATTGGTGTCTCAAAATAAAAATATATCGCAATTGTATCGTTTATTACCACGATACATAAGCTTTGACAGAGATCAGCATTTGCTGATCTCTGTCAATAAAAAAAAACACTAATATTATGTTTCCGCAACCGCTTGACTCTTTATCGCGGTCATTCTCCATTTCCGGAACCAAGCGCTTAAAGGTGAGTACAGACAATGCGAGGCATGCGCCGCAAATGATTTTTTTATATGTCAGACGCCTCAGGCTGAGGCATCTTACATATAAAAAAAGCATTCACGGCGCCTGCCACAGTGTCTGTGTTCTGTATCCCGATATTGGTCCATCATTTCTAAATCAACATCTTCTGTTTTGTAATTTGAGATCAATAAATTCCCAAAGTAGGGACCTGCACCCTAATTGCGTAACACACTATCAATCGGAATCGGTTTCATTTTAACAAGTCAACAACATTCATTGCATTATTTACGGGTGATGTGAAGACAAATTTTTCGAACATATGAAGCCATGGATTAGCAATTTGCTCTTTTTTCATAATGAATGAAGCATTATGGGTATTGGTTTCATTATCCTGGCAACCGTACACAGAGGCACGTGTTCTTGTAGTGCTGTCACACAAATACAGGTCTACAAACGCGTGCGGTCTGCCTCTATTGTATAAACTGTGCATCTATATCTACATATCTTCTATATAAAAAAAAATCAATATAAATAAAAATCAGTTGCCGAATGTAGGTATGTACGCGCATTACTTCAGAACGGTTGCACCTATTTGGCTAATTCATTTTTTGTTGTGTTTGTAATTGTCAGGGCAAGGTTTGTATGAAAGAAAATGTTTTAAAAATTACCGGGAAAATTGGAAAATTCGGGAAAACTGGAAGTACATTTTCTATGGGAATTTTGTATGAATTATTGAAATTTTGACAGGACAACGTTGGCCGGGTCAGCTAGTAAAAAATAAACTTAAGTAATCGTACAATTGAAACATTTTTCCCGTGTAACAATATCTTGCCTCACATCACGTAACAACTCCCGAGATAAGGGTTGAACTCGGGCTTACTCGGGGGGTGAACAAAGTCACTCAATTCTTTACGCACCGAACATGGAAAATGTGAGAAATATAATAATTTCAGTTTTATATTTTCTTTGCGCGTACCTACGTACCCACATATTTCTCTGACAGCTGCGTCCCGACCCCGCGTTTGGAGAAAATGGCGATGTAGATATTTTTCTTACTGGAGATACTTATTTTGCTTCGGTTACCTATTCGTTTTTTGCCACCGACTTCCAAAATTAAAGTTATTTTCCATTTGTAGTGATTTTTGGATGTTGATTGTTTTTTTTTAACATTGAAAATATCTTTGTACTTTTTACTTTGTCGTGTTTTGTTTTGGAAGTCGTTTATTTTTTTCACTTTTTAGTTGTGGTACCTACCTGTTATGTAAATAACAGTGATAGGAAGTTTTTAAAACATCTGTATAGATTAAAACATCATCAACATAAGCTCAGTGGGAAAAATACGCATTATTGAAGCTAACTCAAAAACTCACCTAGGAAGTATACCCATTCAATCAAAAAATAGAATTTTCCAAATCGGTCCATCCGTCTTTGAGTAATCGCGTAACAAACATACAAAAAAAAACAGACGAATTGAGAACCTCCTCCTTTTTGAAAGTTAAAAATAACTTTAATTTCGGAAGTCGGTGGCAAAAAACGAAAATACAAAACCAAAGACACATTTTTTGGTAAAAAGTTTTTTTTTTATTATGGCGTTGTAGATATTATAAAATTAAGTTTTCCATAAGTCGAAAGTTGTTATCAAAGTAACCCCATTTTACCCGGTACCGCCAATATTAATTATCATGACGGTTTTCCCAGATTTTCTTCAGATATTTATTCATTCAGGCACCACCAACTTTGTGAACAAGAATTACAATAAGTAATTGATTCAACGAGCCAACTTACTTTACGAATTTGTTCCTCAAATGTTTGTCATTCTTGCAGACAAATAATCAATCAATCGATCGACTAGGCTTTTTAGTAATTCCTTGTTTATTCACATGCCTGGCTTATGGAGAATGTTTTTTTAATTTTTTTATTTAAGATGGGTTTGCTCTTGATTCTAGTCTAGGTCGGAGGCGACAGAGACAGAGTCGACGATGGAGTGAGCTTACCCAGAAGAAGCCTGTTCACTCTCACTTTGAAGAGATTTTCTGGCAAGTCATGACTTCGACGTTCGACTTGCCAGAAAATATTAGGAAGGACTTACCTACGAATAAAGTAGGTAATAATCTAGGATAGGGATGGCGTACCAATAGCAATAGCAAATCTCTTAAGGAGTCATTGTACTCATGATTATGAACAACTTTTACTATGGGACCAAACCTGAAATCGCGAAAAAAGAATCAGCTGTGGCCTCAAAACAATCACATTTATGTTCGCATATCTCGTGAAAAAGTTGTTCATAATGTTGAGTACAATGACTTCTTAGAGATTTCGTGTATAAATAGATAGACCTTTATAGTTTTTTTTTCCAGTAATCACTAAGTTAAGATTGTGTGATGGTACGTCATGGCCACATTCATTATTTTTTTGGAAAAATGGCACGTAGATGTATAGAGGTTCGCCATCCCTGATCTAGGATTATGTCAATCGCGCCCAATGATAAACATAGTTTTTTCCTTCCCATGAAATAACCTAATGACAACCACGCTTGCCTGTTGTTCTTTACAGACAGGAGGATGCTGGTGTCAAGCCTATCGAGGTGCTGAAGAGGTGCTAGCCGTGGACGTGCTAGGAAATTCACCAATTCCTTTATTCCAATACACTTTTTATATCTCAGGACCCTGGGAGCCCGGACCTTTGGAAGGCGTACGAGATATACTTAGACAATTTTAAATGATGAGGAGGCACCAACCGACGATTACCCTATACGCAGTATGCAAGTGCACCCAAGGACAACCCCCGGTTGGTGCAGGACTATTGCAGAACGTGGAAACAAAACAAATTGGGCTATGGGTTTGGGTGGCTAAAGTGGATTGAGTAACTTGAACTATTGAAGAGCTATGTCCCCTGCCTGACCAATGTTATAGAATTACACACGGATAAAATAGCAGGGGGTGACTTGCACACTCAATAATGGGCCCCCGGAAACGGTCGCTAGCACATAGTGACGTAGCGACAAGGGCGTACCAATACACTAATTATATACAGTTTTTCTGATGTCTTCCATCGGAGATCCTGCAGCCTTCCCAATGACATAAGAACGGTGGATGTGCATGAGATGATTTCAGCAAGGGATACGATCGGTGTGTTTTATTATAGGTAACCTAAGTACCCTTAGGTATTTCCAAAGTCATTATGAGCAGTTTTGGTCGACAAGTACTACAGACTAAGAGAAGAGCATACCCTTCTGCTTTTCCTATAGGAAAATCCAATAAAGATTTTTACCTGAAGTACTTAATTACAGTATCACACAAAGCCCTCACAGTATAATGCCCTTCACGATAATAGGCTTATGTTCCAATCTGAATGTCTGTCAGTAGCATGACCCTAGCTATTATCGGTCACTAATAGCCAATCGGGTGTTGTCAATATGTGATTGACGAGGAATGGAAGTAATTTACCTGGTTATTATGAAGCTTGTAGGAAGTTCGTTATTATAGGTAGGTACTTAATAGAGCTACGGTGAAGCTGTTAGCTGAATGGATTGGTTGTTTTGCTTTTTAGAAGTCAAGTAGGTATTTAAATCAGAAGAAACTACATTAAAATTGTTTTGGTCTTCATCGATTTGCATGAAAATTGAATTGAGATTCATGTAAACTACAAGTAAACTATTTACATGCTAGCTGACCCGACAGACGTTGTTTTGTCAAAATCAAGCAGGCAGTCAAGCCGGGACGCTGAAGCTAGTTCTTTAAGGGGAAGCGTCAGGGTAGCCCGCGAAATTCAAATTTTCTTACGTTTTTTGCAATTTACAAGTCGGTATTAGATTGTGCGTTGATCAAAATATAATTTGCGGCCGTAACAAGTATCTAGTTACATAATTAGA